>JAMXBB010000001.1:76598331-76674786 GCA_024138015.1 Lumnitzera littorea | reverse complement strand
ATAAACACAGCTGGTGCATTTGTTAAACCAAAAGGCATTACTAAAAACTCATAGTGCCCATATCTGGTTCTGAAAGCTGTTTTTGATGTATCCTCCAACTTAATTCGTAACTGATGGTATCCAGATCTTAAATCAATTCGTGAAAACACAGTGGCACCATGCAGTTGATCAAACAAGTCATCAATCCTGGGTAATGGATATTTATTCTTAATGGTCACCTTATTTATTTCTCGATAATCAATACATAACCTCATGGTTCCATCTTTCTTTTTCACGAACAACATTGGCGCTCCCCAAAGAGATACACTGGGTCGTATCAATCCTTTGTCCAATAGTTCTTGCAGTTGCTTTTTCAATTCTTGAAGTTCTATTGGCGACATTCGATATGGAGCCTTTGATATGGGTTCAGTCCCTGGCACCAATTCTATAGAAAAATCTAATTCTTGCTGTGGTGCTAATCTAGGTAATTCTTCTGGAAAGATATCACAAAACTCATTCACTATTGGTATTTCTGATAATTTTGGTTTTTCCTTTTCCCCTTCAATGGTAAATATCCATTAAAATTGCCATTCCTCAGTAATTTCGCTTACTTCTATCACTGATAATCTTAGATTTCGTGCACCTGTTTTTCCTTGGAATATGATCTTTCCTTTATCTAAGATTATGTTTTTATTTTGACAATCCACTTTTGCTCTCTGCTTGGACAACTAATCTATTCCCACAATGATATCATATCCCTTAATTGGTAATACTATAAGTCTTATTGGGAATTCTTGTCCTTGGATTTGTAATTGTCCATCATTTATTATTTCTCGTGTTAACACTTGCTCTCCCGTAGGTGTTCTTATCCTATATGTGGATTTGACTTCACTTGTCTTTACTCCATTTCTCAATACAAACTCCCGACTACTAAATGAATGTGATGCTCCAGTATCAAACAACGCATATGCAGTTCGTCCATTTATAAGTACATTTCCTGAAATAATTACTAGTGTTATAATTGTCTATCTCTTAAGTACTATGTCCAAATCATATATTCCCATAGTTTTTAACACTATCCACAGATATGCACACAATCAAATCATAAATAAGTAAAAATTACTAGTTAATTTTACATACCTGTTACTAAACCTTGATCAGTTTCATTAATCTCCATTTCATCATCCGATCCATCATGAAAGTACTCTTCCATCCATTCATCAAAGTCCTCAATATCCTCTTCTATCCCTTCAATTGCAAACACCCGTGCTGGAACAGCAGTTGTCTCTGCTCCTCCGGATTTCTTTTGTCCAGTTTGATCACAATACCTAGAGAAATGTCCTTTCATTCCACACTTAAAGCATTTTACCATTTTCATCTTTGGACACTCTCTTGATATATGACTCGGATCACCACACAAATAACACTTGCCTTTTAGCTAAGCACATTGCCTAGGGAAATGTTGAGCTCCACACTTCCAACATTTCACGTTTCCAGATTCATCATAAAAACTAAATCCAGTCTTGTTTGAAACAGGGCCACTAGTTACTGCAGCTAACTTCTTCCTTCTCTGATTTGAGTTATTAATTGCATTTGGAAATGTTCTCTTGAAAACAGGCCTGTATTGATTGATCCTTCTCAATTTCTTACTCCATTCACCTTGCATAGCCAGTCGATTATTCTCCAGTTCACGTGCCTTATCCACAATTTGATGATAAGTGGTGAATCCATAATCCATCAACTTGCATCGCATCGTAACATCAAATCCATTAAGAAAAAGATCCTTCTTTAACACCTGATTATCTCGGTATGACTCAGGCACATACTGCAACAGTCTGTTAAACTTATTCTCATATTGCGCTACACTCATAGGCCCTTTCTTTATTTCCATTAATTGTCGAGTCATTTGATTTTGCACACTAACAGGGAAATACTGACTCTTGAATGCTTCCCAAAATGTTTGCCATGAAACAGGGCCTGACATGGTTCTTACTGTCGAATCCCACCAAACTCGTGCTCCCATCTTTTGCAAGAAGGTACCATAAGAGACTTTTTGATTTTCAGGAATCCTATATGCCTCAAAACTGCGCTCAATCTGAGATCGATTTGTATCTTGAGATCGATTTATTCTAGGTTCAGCCTCTACTGGTCTTTGGTTCATCATATTTCCTCCTATGATCAAATGTTGGATTAAAGCTCCTTGCTGCTGGATCATAGTGTTCATATTAACCAACATTTGTCCAAACTGAGTTGGATCCATCATGTTCAGAGCAGGGGATACGTCATTTCTAGGTGGTTCTGGTGGATTAGGAGGGTTAAGAGGTGGTACTTCTGCTGCAAGTTGATTATTCTCATTTCCCTTTTTATTTGATTCCTCTGCCATATTCAAATTCACAATCTACTAATTATCAGTCCTGCACTCACAATATGTATACCTGAGATCAACATTCGGCTTAATCAGTTCATATTTACATATAATTTAATTATCCTCTACATCAACAATATTTAACTATAGGTTTCCTTATTAAAAATCTTAATCACAAAAAACCTGTATATTCCATTCCTGTATAAGCAGCAATATATTTATATATTACACCTATACCTGCATATAAGGCTCATCACATTTTACATGTAGCATTATATTATTCTCATAGCAATGTCTCATACAGATATACATCAATAAAGCCATGCACTTTTTACAATAATCATAAGATAATCGATACTTTATATTCAAAAGATCACGTTACTTTTCTTACAACATCAGATTATAAATCTGATTATCTATATACATCATTTACAAATCTAGTAGCCGTAACATCCGGAAATACCTTAGTTGCATTCAAAAAGTCAAAAACACAACAAAATTGCTAGGGGAACCTAGGTACATCAAACTACTACTAGGTCAAGTAATATCAAAAGCCCTAGACTTATCTGTCTATCAACATTCCATCTTTCAGTTACTTCCATTATCTGGGGTTGCTACATCTTCTAAAGGAAACCAATCTTTCATGCCAGTTTCATCAGATCCTAAACTAACCTCTATCATTGCAGGCCGACATAGCTTCCGGCCTGCTGACCATCGAAGACATTAAGTTAATATTGAAGTAGCTTTATAGGTCGTGACGGGTTCTTTATTTATTTATTCATTTTGAATTTGGAGGAGTTGAATATAAGAAATATTTCGTATATTTTGAGTACCGAGATACAGACCTGTTCATATACATAGATTGCGCCATGAGTATCAGAAAATAATAAGATAATGCCGTGCTGAGAATGATTTAATAAATTAGTCACGTATACTTATTCTATGTTCAAATCAAATTCTACAGGTAAGCTGCCATTATCAGGTATATTGTTACTTTATGAAAACCAAAGTCAAATAAAATAAGTGTAATTAGCAATCCTTAGATCAACCCTCTTTCCCTTTAAATGTGTCCATCCACAAAGGAGATAGTTTGAAAGCGAGTTCGAAGGCCAATTACTTAGGACAGACTCTTTTGATAAATATCATGGAATATGGTTTTATAGAATTTAGTTTGTGTTTGCTTTTAATGAGAATTTAAGGACGATGTGAGAAAATAAATCACAAAATGTTTACCGGTTACTTCCGACTCTTTGAAATCTTATTCTACCTCTTCTTCTTGTAAATATTTTAATAGGACTGAATGCACCAGGTTCGATGATACAATACCAAATAATTGGAACGAATCTTTAATCCTCATCCTTACAATCTCACACTAAACTTCCGTTAATAATAGAAAATCGGTTTCATACGATTGGTTACCCATGCTGAAGTGTTCACAACATTAATGAGACAGTTCCTTTTTTTAACAACTGAAAATTCAATTGCCATCACCATAAGAAAATGTCACCACCAATTTTAGGTTGCATTATAATTTTTTTTTTTTCAAATTTTATTATCTTATTAAAAGTAAATAATTTTATCATTATGTTAAAAATCATTATTGCATTCTAGAATAACTTTTTATATTTTTAGGTATTTGGCAAGAGCTCGAATACTATCAACATCATATAATGTGAATTGTAATACACAGACTTAAAATGGATTTCCTAGCTTTAAGTCTAATAGCAACTTAGGCTTAACTATTTGAGTAAGTGACGAGAATTAGGGTGTAAGGTCTATGGACTTGAGATGACTTATCGAGATTAAGTATGATGTGTTTGAGATAGGGATTATTAGATTGGTTCATTCGCTCTCAATCTTTCTTGGAGAGGCCCATGGACTTAAAGAGGCCTTTCATAAGCTTGGACTAAAGAGGAGCTCATGAAGGATTCATCAAGAAGAGGACTCATCTCATTTGTTGGCTATCAATACGATCTAACGAATATCGTTGATGTTAAACTTTATAAATTTCAAGAGCTTCTCCTTATTAAATACAACTTAGAGATCTAGAAACATAATGCCGTCCTATTAGTCTATAACTCTAAATGATCAAACAAAATTCAGAAAAGAAAATACTTTATTTCTCCTAAAAACAGTGGGGTAGGTGCTATAATATTCCTCTACTCTTATATGTGCATTCAAGCTCTTTGAAATTGCTTAGTCCCCCTTACTATCTTTCTCTCTTAATCATCTCCATATATCATTTCTCGTCACTTCTTTGAGGTCATGTATATAAATGATGCTTATGCCAAATGTAGATGACTACAGCAATGGAATCCGCTCAACACAATGAATCTCTTAAAATTACCATTTACATTCGTCACATGTGGAAAAAGCAATCGCTATTAGGGCATTCTAGTAAACACCATTTAATAAAAATTTTAGGTCACGTTTGGTTGGTTTCATAGAGCAAAGTAGAATAGCCATTTCCCTCCATTACAATTTAATTTCTACATTTAATTGATAGAATAGTTATTCCACAAAATTACTATAACTGTGAATTGAAGAATTGCCATTCCTTCTTAAGACCAAAAGATTAGCTACTCTTTAATTTTTCTAGCATATTTCCACATCTATTGTAATACTTCAAAGGAGCTATAAAAAATATTTATCAATTCTCTATTCAGTTCTTCAAGAATTGCAATTATATTCTTGACTTATTTCATTCCATAATCCAAACCTATCATTGATATAATCTATCAAGAGTATTAGGTCCTAATGAATCAAGGGAAAAGGTCATGGATGTAGGTGTTACCTATACTTGCTCTCGCTTAAATCCTTCCTCCATTCTCGATGCGAATGAAATACCACTAAAAATAGAAACGATCCATTTCCATAGAAATAACCTAAAAGCAATAGTAAAAAAGGTGAAATACAATTTAAAAAAAAAAAACCCTCTAATTTAACTTTATTCTCATAGATACACATTTCTTTGTCTCAAACTAATCAAGTAAGAAATCAGTTAGTTGCAAATTAATAAGAGAAGCATAGCTTCTATTCAATAAATCAAACAGGCAAGTACTTAATTCATATTACTCATTTCTTCTTTTAATTAAGGAATAAATTAGCTCTACGAATGAAGTATAGATGCAACGAGATTTATTTTACAAATAAGGAAAATTGTATCGGAGATCGTAGAACCAAATATGTTTTATCGGATCATTACTTTTAACTCTTTCCTATTCTTAAATCAAATAACATCGTCTCGTGTGCTAAGAATCAACATAAGCGTATGGAACGTTAATTATGAAGAGTAGACAAGGAAACCGAGACTAGTGCCAATTGATTATGACATCTTTAAAAGTCAAATTAGCTAAAGAATTCAAATAAAGCAACTGGGAAACTTCAGAGGGAAGGGTCAACATTGGAGTTAACTATAAAGTATTATACAGGTCTAAGTTATATATTATTATTTAAGGGTTAGAATAAGGGATCAAAAGTAGAGAAAAGAAACCGAAATAAGAGCAATTACGACACAAGAAGAATAAACCCAACAATGAAAGTAGGAAATGAAAAGGGCATGGGAAATGAAAAGGGGATTTAATCAAAATAAAGGAGGTAGGATGAAACGTTGGTCATATATAATAATAATAATATATAAAACATAAGAAAAGATGAACCAGTGATAGGACGAAGTCTACCCACTCAATCTTTTGCTGTCCAAGCCGATTGCTGTCCAATTATTGAGCATTTGCTTCAATAGAAACACGAGTTACAAATATGATCAAAATTGGGTCATGAGTAGAAACTGAGGAGAAAAACGAGGGACTATAATAAGTTGGTCAGAACCAGAGAATGACTAGAAGCTAAAGAAATCAGAACCAAAAGATGCTAATACATTGGTGTAAGTTAGATTTTAGACTCAACTTTGAATGACCATAACTTTTAGCATACAAAGAGTTAATGAACCCATAATATGAGTCTACTCTACCCTGCAGCAAACAATTTCACCATTTGCAAGTTTAAATTTGCACATTTCCCTATGGGTGACTAGAAGCTAACAAAATCAGAACCAAAAGAGGCCAATACTTAAGTGCAAATTAGATTTTAATTCAACTTTAAAAGGTTATAATTTTTCTCAAATGAAGAGTTAAGGATCCCTTAATATGTCAATAAAGACTCATTTGAGTCTACTTTGTCTTGCAGCAAACAACTTCACCATTTGATGCATTTGTAGGTTTAAATTTGCACATTTCCATAAGATATCAAGTTGTCAAAGATTTTGTATTAGTTTATATAAGTTTATTTATGAGTGATTTTGTTTCCTTAATTTGGATTTTATTATATTCCCTTAATAAGTTCTAGGGTTTTAGCCTATAAATAAGCCTTCAAATCAATTATATTTGTCATCATATGAATTGGGGAGGGCGAAGAATTATTAAACATTTATTCTCCACCACATGCATAGTGTTTTCATGCTATACATTGTGTCAATGGAGGCTATAATTTAGCCAATCATCAACCTTAGCCCATGAACAATCTATAATGGGTTTGTACTTAAATACTTATTAATGAATATTATATTACAAGTTTTAATTATCATATGGAAAAGGGAATACTAGCATCTCCCAAGTAAGTGTAGGTTCGGTTTGATTTTATACTTAATTTATATTTGACAGTAGGTCATAATTGGTTGTGGTTGTTGTTTAAACAGGACAACATAGTGCATAACCACCAAGACTCATGAACTACAAAGCAATCTATCAGGTTGTTTGTCTAATATCAATAACAAAGTGATGTATATATTAGACACAGCAATTTATATCCATTTAGATTAAGCAAATTGTCATTCACTAACTATTTTCACTAACTATTTATAACTCGTTCTTAGTTAGAAAATCCACTAATAGTTGTTATGACACTTAAGCATTGAGCAGGGGCAATTGAGTGTAAGTTAGTAAAGTGAATCACCATCGTTTATATTGGTGGAGAAATCTGTATGAGACAATTATGTTATTATAATGTGTTGTAGTTCATATCATTGCAAGTATAGATTAAGAATGAAGATGAATTAGTTTTTATTTTTGATATTGTATTTTGTTGTGGTTCATATATTAGTGTGCTTTGTACATACATGTGGTTATTTGGTAAAGATTATATAAACTAAGAGTTATGACTTACATCATGGGAGGCTTATTTTAAGCCATTTCAACTAATAAAGTTATAATATAATGTACAAACTAGAGTGGACTATTTGTAATGCTATAGTCTTATGTGCTTCTATAAGCAGTTAAGGACATGTAGTAGGTTGTCATGCCATTCCAAGTCTAGGTGTTTTGAAATGAGGATAAGATACACATATTGGATTGCAGCCATTGTCTAGAGAAGTGGAGTGATCTCATGACATACAAATTATCATGCCGCAAACATAAAGGGCATGGTTAGTCCATTACATACCATGTAAGGTTCCACCTTAAGCCCTTAAGTCTTCAAGTCAGATTATTAAAATTTACTAAAAAATAATTCTCTAAGGAGGAGTGAACAAATGCCTAGCAAGATAATAATACTATATACAAACACATACAAACACCAAACCATAATTTTTACGCAAGCTTATAATTATTAAATGCATCAATAGGACTTCATCTAGCTTATGATTGTCGTATATGAAACTACATAATATTAGCATCCCAAGATTCAAAATAACTCAGATTCTATTAGCACACACTTATAACACCTAATATATGGTGAAGGGTCATTTGATCCTAACACCAATACCAATGATGCAAGGGTCATTTGATCATGCCACAATCACCAAAAGTCGTCTTTCACGACTGTTATTTGCCACTACATTCATCAACAAAGGTGTTCAATTCCATTAGTGCCACCTAGTCATCTACATTCATTGGCTTAGCAATTCAATGTTTAACTATAAGTCGCATCAACTTAAATCATTATTCCTACTCAAAGTCAGTAACAATCAATTCGTAACTTACCTTTCTAAAAGTTGTTGGCCATGGGACAAGCACAAGCATAAGTAATGAGACAATTAATGTGGCTAGATAGTTATTAGATTCATTATACTGTAAACTATTAAGCACAACTCGGTATAGTTACTCCCTATGCATTTACCTAGCCTTAGCTTATTCTTTTACTTAACCAAATTATTCTTATAGTTTAATAAATATAATTAGATAAATCCTCAAGGCTTGTGCTTAAGTTTATTCTAAGTTGTTCTTTATATTACTCATAAGTTTTAAGGAACCTTTCATTTATGTTTGAGCTGTTTTAGGATAGTATTAAGTAATTTAAAACATTTAGGTTGGTCATATAAGGATAATGGTCAACCAAGTAGCACTTTAAGCTTATTAAGTCAATCAAGGAAGCAAGGTTGTTAACCAAGTTATAGTCATGGTCGACTAATCCACAATTTTGGGTGAACTAAGTTTAGTTTAGAATAGGATTTTTTCATATTCTTTCTATTCTTCCTTATCTATCTCTTCTAAACTTTAATCTTAAGGTTTAGTTCATGCTAGTAAAAGGTAACTTTGTCACTGAT
Organism: Lumnitzera littorea; assembly: GCA_024138015.1. Taxonomy (NCBI): domain Eukaryota; kingdom Viridiplantae; phylum Streptophyta; class Magnoliopsida; order Myrtales; family Combretaceae; genus Lumnitzera; species Lumnitzera littorea. The sequence goes on along the minus strand of JAMXBB010000001.1, from coordinate 76,665,904 downwards.
CTAATGAAAATTTCCTTTATTAAGTGTAATTTTAGATTCTCTAATAAATAAATCAAAAAAGAAAGAAAGAAAGAAAGCAACTTTGGTATATATTATCATGTTGCAACTAGATCTTATTTATCTATATATATCTAGTTTAGGATTGAGACTTTAAATTGACTTTTTATGAATCCTTTTTATTGTTATTAATCCTTTAATTGCTTTATGAACTCCTAATTCAAATCTTAATCTGGAGGAAATTTGCATTCTTTTATTAAGCTTATTATTGTAACCAAATTTCAATGTTGCAGCTTAGATCTTATGAGAAGTTTTATAAGTTTGAGATATTAGTCATTTTAATTCTTTTTTATATTTTATAAATTAAAAAGTGAAGCAATTGGAACTAATGCAATGTGATAACAAGAAGAAGAGAATTCTAAATACAAAATTCTAGATATGAAGGCGATTTTGTAGGAGAGCGATATATTATTATGTTTGCTCTTTGATTTTTGTAATGATTTATACATGTGATATTGTATTCTCACAATGCAATTTGTTATGATGTTCTATATGATGTGTCCAACTCAAAAGAGATAGTTGTAAGATGCAATAAGGTGTATGTTTGTGTAGAAATTTAAAAATGCATGTGCAATGATTAATTAGCGGGTCTAAAGAGTGACCATTATTCATTATCTATTCTATAACTAATAATATTAGGTCAATCAATACTATCCATGCCGAACCCTTCTTTAGACTTCACTAGTAAGACAATAACTGGTTCTATCGAAATATGATGGACTTTAATTCCATCTAACTCCTTTTGTTTGTTTTTGTCTTCAACAATCTCGAGAAACCCTAAGCGAATCATAACCCCCATCTCACTTCCTCTCCTAGCAAAACCCTTGACCACAAGGGCAAATTAGGAAAGCACAACTTTAGATCTATTAAGAATTCTCAAGTTGCTTCCATAAGTGACCTCAATTTCTAATGGACAAGAACCATAGTGGCCGATTCGCTTTTTTGGTTTAACCAATTTTCGCTTAACTATGGCATGAGGGGCTAAGATCTTGTTAGATTCTGGTTGATGAACAAAAGATCTAGACAAACATGAAAGGTCATAGTAGTTCTTCAATTGAGAAACATAAAACATTGGGTGTATTAAAGAACCCCAAGGTAAATCAAGCTTATGTGTGACTTGTCCCATTTTATTTATTACTTTATATAGACTAAAGTAGTGTGGTTGTAGTTTTTCTGCAGAATGATTTTGCAAGCTATGTTGTTAGTATGGTTGGAGTTCCAATAAAACCAAGTCACCAATTTAAAAAAAAAACACTCAAATTTTCTTTTGGTTGCATTTTGTTTCACTCGATTCTAGGCTCTTTTTAGGTGAAATTACAACATCTTAGTTCTAATTCTCTATCACTTAGTAACAAATCCATAGTAGCATTATGAAAGTCTCCCTTAATATAAGCAAGAATTGGGAGTGGATATACATATAAGGCCTCAAAAGGAGTTATCTCTATACTAGTGTGGTAATTAATATTATACCACCACTCAGCCAAAGATAGATAATTCATCCATGTCTTAGGTTCCTTCCCAGCTATATGCCTTAAATAAGTTTCCAAGCACTTATGAACAACCTCTGACTGTCCATCGGTTTGAGGGTAAAGGTCAACAAAAGTTCCAATTCCACCCCCTATAATTTGAAAATTTTAATCTAAAATGAGCCAATGAATATAGGGCCTCTATTAAAAATAATTTCCTTAAGCAATCCATGAAGCTTGTAGATATTGTCCAAGATTAGCATGAGCTACATAAACAACAGTTGCTAATTCGATAAATGTGCATACTTACTAAACCGGTCTACCATAACCATGATAACTTCTTTACCCTTCAACTTTGGTAGCCCTTCTACGAAATCCATAGTAACTTCTTCCTCATACCCTTTAGGAATCAATACGGGTTGTAACAATCTCGAAGTGGCCAAATTCTCAAGCTTATATCTTTGGCAAACATCACAATTTCTAACATAATTCTATACCCCTTTCTTAATTTTAGGCCAGTAGAAAACAACGCTAAACTTCTTATAAGTAACTTGAACATCTGAATGGCCTCTTAGTACCCCATTATGGTATAATTTCAATGGTTGTAGCTTCAACTTAAGATTTAGACCAAACATTATTTTGCCCTTTCTTCGAAGCACCCCATCCAATAAGGCAAAATTTTTGCATTCTTAACTAGCTTCTATTGATTTGATTACAACAACATATTTGTAGCTGCTAGCTTGCTTTCAACTATTCAAAAATTTCTAGTATAGTTAAAACTACGGTCATAGAATGTAAGACAACAACTATAGGCCTTAAAACATCAACAACGACATTGACCCCTCTACTTTTATGATGGATTTTATACTCTAACACTAATAACTGGGTCAACCATTTGTCTTGGCTAGAAGTAGCCAACTAGTGTTCCAATAGGTATTTAAATTTTGGTGATCCATTTTAATAATAAACCATCTTCCTATTAGTTAGTATCTCCACTTTTGTACCACATGCACTAAAGCTAATAACTCCTTTTCATATATTAACAAATGAAGCTTATTAGTAGGTAGAGTCTTGCTTTGATAAACGATAGGATGTCCTTCTTGCATCAAAACATCCCCCATAACCTCTCCATAAGCATTTGTCTCCAAAACAAAAGGTTTGCAATAATCTAACAGCCTTAAAACAAGGGTTGTAACCAAAGCATTCTTGAATTTTTAGAATGTCACTTCAACTCCATTAGTCCATTAGAATTTGCCCTTCTTAAGTAACACGGTTAAGGGTTTAGTCATAGCCCTAAAACTGTGAATGAAAGTCCTATAGTATTCGGCCAACCCTAAAAAGCCTTAGAGTTGCTTAAGTGTCTTTAGAATAAGTCATTGTAAAATTGCCTCAACTTTCTTTAGATTAGTAGGTACTCCTTCCTTTGTTATCACATGACCAAGATATTCAATTTGTGATAATCTAAATATGTGTTTACTCCTTTCCAAATACAGTTATTTCTTCCTTAAGATGTCAAACACAATGCATAATGACTCACGCATGCCTTTATGTTGGGCTGTATACAAATATATTATAAAGGAAAACAAGCATAAACTTCCTCAAATATTGACAGAAGATACTATTCATGAGGCCTTGAAAGGTTAACGGTGCATTAGTTAAGCCAAAGGCATGACTAAAAATTCGTAATGCCCTTTGTGAGTCCTAAATGCCATTTTGTACTCATCATTTAGGTTTGTCCTAATGTGATGATAATCGAATCACAAATCTAATTTAGTAAAATAGCTAGCTCCATGGAATTCATCAAATTAATTGGTAATGATTGGTATGGGAAACCTGTCTTTTATAGTTTGTTTGTTGAGTTCTTGATAATCGATACACATTCTATAAGAGTGATTATTCTCCTTAACCAACACAATTGGAGAAGCAAATGGGCTATGGCTATGTCTAATCACTCCACTCAACAACATCTCCTTGATCATACTTGCAAAGTTGATTTCTGTATAGTAAAATGCCTATTATGCCTTATATTTATTAGCTAAAAGTTTTCTTGAAGGAGAATATTATGATCATACTCTTGGGAAGGTAACAACCTACTAAGCTCTTCAAAGAGCTCATGAAATTCATCTAGAAGTTCAACAAGTAGTGGGTGTAACTTCCCTTCAATGATGCTGCTACCAACTTCCACAATTTCCTCCATAATCTACTACTGAAATTTGTATACATTATTATTTTTAGCTAGCATTTTTGGGAGTTTCTCACTAGAAATATAGCTAACAATTTCTTTTTCTCCTTATAACCATCAAACTTTACCTTTCCAAGAGAATTCCATAAGCTTCTACTAAAAATTCAACTAGTGGTACCCAAAGATGTCAACAATGGAATACCTAATACCAAATAAAACCCCAAGAGAGGTAGTAAGTGCACTTTAATAGAAAAACATACCCTTGCACCTTCCATTGCAAACATGGTAGCTTTGTGACATAAAGTAAATTTATATCATTTGCTAATGTAACTTTGAACGATATAATTGAAATGGTATTGCATTTGAGTTTCTTAACTAACCCTTCATTAATAAAATTTAAAGAGTTGCTCGAATTCACCAAAACACTCAACCTCTTTTTCTTATGTTTCCTTATGAATTTTATACACTCCCTATCACTTCTAGCTTGATTTGTAATAATATAGAGAGTTAATTTTGATAATTCTTCCCCTAAAATATCTTTTTCAACAATTGCAACAATGTCTTCTTGCCCATTCTCATCCGACTCTACAACTATCAAACAGATACGTTTATTTTTACATTTATGTCCCGAGCCAAACAGCTTGTTACGCTAAAAACGTTATTTCTTATGCTTCTTCTCTTTAATCTCTTCAAGAATCATTCGTTTCATAAGTCTTTAGGTTGATGAATTAGGTTGGGTTCTAAGGTTTTGTATTTGAAGAGGCATGAGTGTGTTGGTTGTATTTCAGTTCATAGAGGTAATAGGTTGAATGTTCTTAATGGCTAGGTTATATTTGGTTGATGAAGTGAAAGTGAGCATTGAGATAGATGCAGGTTTAGTGGTTTTTAGGTTTTAGTTAGAGGAAAGGAGAGTTGCTTCTTGCAATTTAGCAAGAGTATAAACTTATTGCAAGGTTGTAGGTTGAAACACGCAAACTAGGTACTAATACTCTAGTTTTAAGCCATTTAGGAAACAATTAACTAGTGTTTTTCTTTTTTTAGATGATTGAGGCTAGGTTGCTAGTGTTAAATTTAGTTATATACTCCTAAAGAGTCCCAGTTTAATGTAATTCTTTAAGCTCCCCCATGGGATCCTCATAAGCCTTATCATCAAACCATGAGTATAGACTAGTAATGAATTCTTCCCAAGTCACTTTATCCTTACCCTTTTTTGCTTTAGCAAATTGTTGAAACCATTGTAATGGTTCTTAAAAATTAACCACAACTAACTTAACTTTAGAATCAATGGGTGTAACATTTATGAAGAAAAATTGTTCTACTCTGTAAACCCAAGACCTCAATTGCTCACCATTAAAAACAAGAAATTCAAGCTTAGAAGTTCTCATAGGTAGCTGATATGGTGTGCATGCTATGTTTATAGTATAAATACATTGCCTTGTTTTGTTGTTGTTGGCTCCCTTCATAATAACTATAACCCTAATATCACTTAAACTTCCATTATCTTGTCCAATTGTCATGTTTAGGCCTTGAATTTTATAGACTTTCTATCTAACACCAATTGCTTAAGCTCGTCATTAGCCAACTGCTGTCATGTAAGGGTGTCACTAAAAACCTTCACCCAACTTTATTACTAGTCTGCTTGTTCCTTAATAATAGCACTCATAGCTTCTTCTAAGCCTTCTTGCTCTTTATCTGACATGGTCACTCTCAAATAAAGCTTTAATACTAATTGAAGCAATTAGAACATAATGTAATGTGAAAACAAAAAGAAGAGAATTTCAAAAACACAAATCTAAGGACGAAAGCAATTTTCTGGGAGAGCAAGGTTGTATTCTATTTTCTCTTTGATTTTTATAATGATTTATAAATGTGAAATTGTATTCTCCAAATGAAATTTGTTATGATATTATATATGATGTGTCCAACTCCAAAGAGTTAGTTATAGGATGGAGTAATGCTAGTGTAGAAATTGAAAATGCATGCGTAATGATTGATGGGTAGGCCTAGAGAGTAACCCTTGTTCATTATCTATTCTACAATTAATAAAATTAGGTCAACCCAATATTAGCCACACCCAACCCTTCTTCGTAGTTACACTTGTAATACAAGAATTGCTTCTACCAAAACATGATGGATTTTAGTTCCATTAAACTCCTATTTATTTTTATCTTCAATAGCCCTTGGAAACCTTAAGCTAGCCGTAACCCCCATCTCAAAAATCTTAAATTTAATAGGTTTTAATTAACTTACGCCATCAAGATTAATGTGTTTTTACAAAATTTTTCTAGATTCTTAGATTTTCAATCGAGTTAGAATTAGGGATTTATCTCAATCTTCCTATTAATTTAATAGTAGCTACCTTAGAATTCTATAGTTTATAGTTGTAATTCCTATTAGTATTCTAGAGTTTATTATGACTAAATTAATTTTAAAATTCAATTCTAATTCTAGATTCTTATGACAACAAGTGATTTCTTACTTCATTGAATTATGAGAAGGCTTTAAGTCCTTATTTTAATGTTTAGGATGGAAATAGGATTTGTCCAATCTTGTGGCATACTTTAGATGTCATTTAAATTTCCTTATTTATTGTCTTATTAATGATTATTAATTTAATTTCTATCAACAGATGCTAATGAATTCTTATTTCCTTTATTAAAAATTCATCATCAAGTTTATATTTTCTTTATTTTAGTCATATTCCCTTATCTATTTTATTTGTGTATATGACTGTGATTCCTTCTTAGTTGTTTATATAAAGATATCAATACATTTCTATTTAGGAGTTACATATATTTTATATTATGGTTTACACATGTAGGCACGTATTTAATTTTCTATTCTATGTACTCCTTACTTTATTTTATCTTGAGAATATTTTGTTAGTAATCTCAGTTTTGCATTTATTTATTTATTATTGCATTAAGTTCATGTATCTTATCCCTTAAGCTCTTAAAAGATTCTTAAGGCAATAATTAGTAGTAAAGCAACCGCGTTTTAGCTGCATATAAAACAACTCGTGTGGATAAACCACCTTTAATTGAAAGCGAAGGAGTGTAAAAAAGAAAAAGGGAATAATAGAGGACCACTTATGAGTATGTGCATAATAAAATTAGAGAAAATGGGAAAATATGACTTTAACTCATAAATGGAAGTTATTGGTTACCACTATAAATTTCTATTTTTTTCCTATTGCCAAAAATAAAATTTAAAAAAAAAAAAAGATTTTTTGACTCCTTCAAAAAATTAGGTGTGACACACCAATTTGAACTCTAATGTAACATTTGACATATGATAATAGATCAAAATATTATCATGATTCTGAGTTCCATTTCTTTTACTCTATGAAAGTACATCTAGAAGGTAAAATTAGCAATTCTGACTTGAAGACAATTCCATTGCTCGTTATTAGTTATTATTAATTAAGATTTCTCATTTAACCTTTAGTCTAATTATGATATCAAATAATTAAGAGTATTTTGGATAAATACTACTCTATATACACTTTGTGAACATTTTTAAATATAGGAATAAATTTATATTTTCAATTTTAATTCCAATCCAAGTCATTGCATTTTAAAGCATTCTCTAATACTAGGCGTGACATATAATTTTTATTTCTTTTTTTTTTTTTTCAACCAACCACATAAGGTTAGACACGAAAAACATGTTGGCGGTTTTTGTTATTCTCCTATTTTACCGAAAAAAAAAAAAAATAGAAACATATGTACTCAATGTGTGAATGCTATAAAGGTTTCATTATCCCCTTTTCTTCATCTCTCAAGAAAATTTCAACTCATGAAAACGTCGTACGCATACTTCGTGCACCAGCAATGAGGAAAAAGTTGTCATAATGACAATGGACAAAGCATTACAACCTTACATAATATATATGTCCTTATGAAACATGAAAGGATAAAGATATTGGGGCTAAAAGTGCCTTTTTTGGGATCATTAAATTTGATCAAGTTGGATTTTATAATGATGGACAGGAAAGACTTTGAAATTTTGGTTGTGGACTTTTTACAAGGAAAATTTGGACGATGTTAATGACCAATTAGCCGCCAGCCAGCCATATTCACACATACACGTACACCTAGATAATATTTGTCATCATGTTTATGTCACTCACGTATATATCTTATAAAAAAATATCTCATCATTCCATAAATATAATCCAAAATACAATCGAATCTATCATGTAAAAAACACATAAAGCTACAAAATTAGTGGGTAGTTTTCATGTAACCTGTGATTTTCTATATTCCATAAGTGTTGAAGAATTCTAAACTCTCTTATTTTTAATATCCTTCCAATTATAACTAACTCTCTTAGTTTCAATTAATGGATCCATGAATACTTCTTAAGGTTTCCTAATAAGAAAATGTAAATTTCTAGATCTCATATAACTCATTTAATTACAAGAAAAGCCAAAGTACTAAAAAGAATTAAGAAGTTTTCCCTTTTAGACTGTAAAACAAGTGGAGAAGTAGGCCCCCACCTATTTGGAATACATGCTCCATTATCTTACTAATACATACGTGAACATAGAAAAATGTGACTCTATGTAATTTATACGTGTAGCAATTTATAATTGGATGAGATACTAACATGCAAAAATATAATACGAGTAATTATTAATTAGAATTCTCATTAGGTAACCACTTATTTTAATGAAGAAATCTAGTAAGATATTGCTGATATATATATATATATACCTAATTCATATGACTTCCTAGAGCCAACCTTCACGGTATAAAATGACTTTCTTCTAGAAAGTTCTTGCACAAGTATTCTGAAAATTAGTCTCAGCATGATAACTTCATTCTATATATGTTGCTTGTGATTACAACCAAAAGAAGTCAATACCTCATAAACCATTAACATCAAATCATTTATTTGGACTTGGATACAATTATCCCCACGGTAAATCAGAATCCTTGAATGTTTCAAATAAAAGGCTTCAATTTTCAAATCTATGGTGCGATCGCTGGACTATATAGATTAATTAATAATGAATGGTCAAACCCAAAAAGCAAATAAACAAATTTGATTTAAATTAATTTTGTTAATTTTATTTTATAGATCTGGAGTACCATAGAATTGTTTGTAATTTTGTCATAAAAATGTGGATAATGATTTTTTTTTTTTTTTTAATAATTGCACTGGCATTTTGGAAACTTGTAATTATACTAAAACCGCTGTACTTTTACATTTGCTCTACTATCAAAGATATTTTTAGAAACTTTTATTGTGAACCATGTGCATGTCAAAAGAATAGGGAAAGTTACGAGCAAGAGTTTTAACCTTCAAAAAAGGCCAAATGAAGGATTAACATTTTGAAAAGATAAAATAAAAGATACAACGTTTTCTTGAGTGAATCAACTAGAGAACTCCATTAAAGAGTTGTTATAATGCAATAGTATTAGCTTACATGGCATGTTAAACAAACATATAGGCGTTGATCTGGCAAAATTATAACACATGTACATGACAAGTGACTCAAAAAAGGGAAATAAATAAAATTAAAAGCCTAGATTAATCATATTCCATGCGTGAAAAATGAAAAACCTAAGAGGTAGAAGAAGTAAATTTGTATGTTTATGAAAAAACACTCAAAAACCGTAACCACTAAGGTTATATTTATCAATTGAAAAAAAAAATTTATAAAATTCAATCTAAATTTGTATGTCCATTTCGTTTTTAGTGACGAACATTTTGTTTTCTTTCCCAAAAAAAAAAAAATTATAACATCTGAATAGATTGTAGTATATAAATCATGTATCAACAAAATAGACATAATATAAGCATTACAAAAAGATTATAAAAGGAACAAGTAGGATAATAATGTAACCAGGATTATTCATCTCTTTACAAAATAGAAACAATTTATGTAGAAAAGTTATATATTTGAAACGATAAATCCTTTCTCTCTTTTTTTTTATTTTTTATTTTCTTGTGTAATGAAAAGTAATTAAAGGTCCATCTTTTATTTTATCGTTTCCAAACATTAATCTTCCGTTTGACATTCTTTCTAAACGTTGATCTCCTCTCTCATAGTTTTCCTCAAAAGAACCTCAGCCACATAATTATAAAAACTGGAAGTATCGGTATAATTTCCAGGATTATTTTTTCTGTTTTTTCTTTTTCTCATTTTTCCTTTTGAGATGAGAGATCTGATTATTTAAGATTCATTTATTAGATCCACCGTTTACAAGTTTTGCGTCAATGACGTGAAGAACATTTTATAAAATTCACTTTGATTCTGAGACTGGAAATGAATGGAGGCTATTGTTTGTGACCATTGTATTGACATCATATATACAATATAATATACATGGTCAATGGAAAAAAAACAAAGAAATCAATAAAACTATTCCCACAAGTATAATATAACTTGGGGGGAAAAAAGAAACTCGAAGCGTACGAAGCATTTTAGATTTAACTTTCGTTTTCGGATTTACCAAATTCCACATATTTATCCTCCAACTAGGGATATAATCAGGCAAGTTGCTATAAAATATCTAAACTATTGAACCTAATAATTATAATTTTTTTATAGGGTACTCTATAGATTTTTATTAGATTCTAAAACATGGTTGAAAATCTTATATGGCTTAGGGTCAAGTTAGGATTATTTAAAAAAAAAATCTAATAGAAAATCTAGCTCGATAAAAAATAATAATTTAATAATAATATTTTTTTTTAACCTAAACGTAGACATATTGAGCATAATACACGTTTGTTTATAGATGATAATATCAATATTGCACTGGCCTTGTCTTATATATTTTATTAAGGAGATTAATAAGTATATTTTTAATAAATTCTTAGAAACGCAAAGAAAATCGATTCATAATAAATGAAATATTTCCATATGATTTTCATTCGACTTAGATTTTCCACTCCATAAATAGAAGGCCATCCCATGCCATTTCATTTTTACTCTCTCCGTACCAGTAGCTGGAATTTTAAATCATTCAATGGCTTTAAAAGTTCGACAGGGTTAAACACATTGATAATTAAGACTATTTTTCTTTCCAATAAGCATCTATTTTTAATTTATACTACAAGAGAACAACCAAATGCTATAAGAATCATTAGGTGCTTTTTTCATAGAAAGTGTTTTTCTGGGTTTTATGGGACAGTTATTGTTGTTACACAATCCTTATATGCTGGTTTGAGAGCTACGAAAGGTAGGAAAAAAGAAGCTATAGGAGGCTAAAAATGGTTTCATTATCACCGCTCTGTTATTTAAGTTAGAATGTGTGGAGAGTGAGAGTAACAAGAAGATATATATAGAATGATAAGGTTTTTCTATACTTCACTAAGGAAGCTTGATGTTGAATTTACGGGAAAATGGTTGGGTTAGATAAAAAAAAGTAATAACTGTTTCGAGATCTTTATTTTGACTCCAAATTTTGTAAAGAATATTTTTGGGAATTATGGCTAATTAACTTGGCTTATCTATTAAACTTTCCCGCTTATCCTTATTTGAGCTATAAACTAAGCTTAACTAACCTGTATTTAGGATAGACAACTGAGCTTGAGCTAACTGACCTAAACCTAAAGATCGACATTCTATATAGGTCATCAGTGTTGATCTAACAAGCTTAAGTTTGGAAACTCATTTCCAAAATAACTGATGAACAATTATTACTCAAAATTTAGGTAAATTTCATAATATCCTTAAATTTGAAAATAGGCATTTAGATGGGCCCCTATTTTGCGTATCCAGTTGATATGGAAATATTTTGAAGAAAAAGAATGCCACGTCATGACGTAGCACATCCGTCGAATTAATTAATTTCAAAATCGGCTTGCCCATCCTAAAACAAGACGTGGAACCCCATTAACACGGTTGAAGATATCGAAGCAAATTAAATGCTCCGAGTTCAAAATCACAATAAACGAACGACCGAATGCTTGTATCTTAATTCCTTATTGACCAAAAATTCAAATTCGAAGGCTAACAATAATCGATGTTGCTTTTACGCCTATACCCATATATTGTTTTTGTCCCATATTTCGATTATAGTAAACAAAAAGCCGCGAAGATGTCATATTTCATCTAACAAACCAAAATGTCACTAGTCCAGAAGGAAGTGGAAGACATGGAGATGCAAAAAGCGCTAATCAACCGCCAAGATGGGTCCTTAGTCCAGAAGGATAAGGATGTGCGGTGCAGTCATGGCTTCTTTATCCTTCAAACCACCAGTTTCATATGAGCTATATCTCTCCTGGGGCATAATGGAATCGATTTGTTCCTACATTTTGTCCATGTATTATCATGGTCTTTACGTATCTTTTCCAAGGACCCTCCTTCGAAGAAGGTTTTATCAATGCAAATTTAGTACTACAAATTCAGTACTACGGAAAAGAAGCTTATGAGGAACCATGGTTTCGCTTTGGAGTGGTCCAATGCAAGTACAATGAGCTAAAGAATCTTGTTGTTTGTCCCAGTTCGGTGGTCCGGGAATATGAGTAATGGCAGTTAGATTACCCTGCCTGCAGAACTTCTATAGTTTCATTTCATTGACCAATTTGATATTAGAAAAAATATGGAACATGTTGTAAGTGATTTTAATTTTTTACAGACTTTGTATAAGACATGATGAGAACCTTACGGGCCTACATTAATAGGTCTGGCAGATTAATTTTGGTAGACCGATTTCAGTTTAATTAATTCAATTCAATGATGCTTGCTACACACACTAGCAATTTGAAATGACATGGCAATACTTCCAAGTCAACAAAAGTACACACATCAACAGCCATATAATTAAAAGATGCGTTCCTCCCATCAGTTTTAAAGATATAAATGCTCGAAGGTGTCCGTGTAATTATAAAAGTTTACTTTGCTAGTTTGTGCTATTTATCCTAAACATTTTGATATTATCAATATTAACGTTGATGACCTTAACGGTTTGTAGATACCAACTATAAGTTCTTAATGACAAGCGATGATCAAAAATAAAATTACCATTTGGCTATGGGTGCCTATGGCTTAAAACTATGAAGTGGAAAATAATTTGCTTTACCTTCCTCATTTTCCATGCATACTTCTTATGAGAAATTAGATACCAACTACATTACATACGTAGTGAGTGAGGACAAACTGAGGCTTATGAGCCGAGTAGTGGGGGAGGTGCTCGAGTAGCGATTGGAGGTGCCCACAGTAGAAAATAGCCATATAGGGAACAACTAATCATTTGATATATACACGAAACTATTTGAGCTCGGTCTTTACACACACCTACCCTACCCTCCGGGCCAAAGTCCTTAGTAGAGCTCTTCCGATACTTCAAAGTTGCTCTAGGAAGCCTTAACGCCAATGCTTGGATATAGCTGTTCGCATTTGAGGTGTTGAGCTATTAAGCTATTAGGAGTTACGGAGGCTGACTGTGCTGCTATTCAGGTACTTTTTCCATGTGAAGAGGCTTCAAGACAATTGGGTGTATGTTACCAATTGAGATAGGGCACTACATATCTTCGATAAACCGTCGAACAAGGTATAGGACTAGAAGGAGTTCATTTATCATATTCACATTCCTAAGCCTCTGGATTTCCTATATGAGTGGAGGTGTCCTATTTGAGGTAAGAAGTTGAGTAACTTGAGGGATGAAGACAACATAACTAGTATCGAGCTGTTGAATTTGGTTAGTTTAAAGAGGCTCAATCCACTGTCAATTTGTTAGAAGTATAAGAGTGGGAAGCCATTGTTTGGGATGGAGATAAATATCTATTGTGTTTTTCCAAGAAGGGCTAGTTGGCTATCTACTGCACCATGTTGCCTCATCATTGGAGTGAAGGGCATCGGGCTGCTCATCCTTGGCATAGTAAGTGTGTTGTCTTCATTTAATTTGTCTACTTAATGAGTTTATTGATTTTCTTGCAGCTTTAAAGTTAGCTACTGAAAGGATATGGGCTAAGCTTTTCGCTATGCAGAATAGGCAACTTGAAGGTACTTCAAGGGCCGCTGAGAAAAGGAAGCAATACGCTTTAGAGGGAAAGGAGGAGACTTCACAATACCCTTAAAGAAGTCTAAGAAGAAGGGTGGGAGGTAGTAGACACTTCCTGAGGTTATATAGCAAAGTGCTAGCAATACTCCTGTAGGTATGTGACTAGTTGGTTTAAGGTTGAAACAAGTATCGATTGGTGGTAGGCCGGTTCAAAGGGAGTTAACCAAGGCTAGGGTTTCCATATAGGAGGCCTAGGTAGAGGGTGCTCTAATGGACGAATGCCAAAGAGTTCAAAGCAAACTCTTCAAAGTGCTAGGGTCCTTACCATCAAGGTTACCAATGATGAGGATGTTTAACTATTGGTTCGTCATGGGAGGCAAACAGCTCTTCTTTAGTCTGCAGATAAGCTTGTGTAAAGGTTTAAGTAGCTGAAGGCGTGGTTTATATAGCTATTTGTCGATAAGAGTGACATGGAGGCTACGGCAAAATTGTTCAGGAGACATAATGAGGTAAGGTGCTCGCATTGTTTGTTAAAGTAGTTGGTGTTGCTTTGTTTACTTATTGTGTGTTGTTTCTATAGTTGTATGATCTCCTAGATTTTATTCTCATGTACAATTGGGCGTACCAATAATCGGCAAAGCGGTAAGCAAAGGCTAAGGTGGTGAAGCTATACAAGGCATTAGAGGAGGAGAACAAGGTACACGGTGACTTGGCCGTCGTGTTCAACAATCTGGAACGTAAGCATAGGGAGCTTATCAGTTAAGCGGACAAGTTGAAGGATGACCTACGAAAGGTTGAGGAGTGCAGCAAGACTATTGAGGAGAGGCTATCTATGGAGCTGAAGGCCAAAGGAGAAGAGCTAGATATGTTGCAAGCTGAATTCACGAGAAGGGAGTTAGAGCTCTTGAAGGGGAAGGGCTTGGCACCTGAAGTGAGGTAGGATATCTTCATGGTGACCTTAAATGACCCTAGATAGATTGAAGAGGCAATTGTTAATGCTAGTTATGCGAAGGCCAAGGAGGTTCAAAAGCAAGTTTGCCAAAATATGCTTAAGGCGAAGTTGTCTTTCTTACATTATTTAGATGAAGCCAAAGGTGCTACTGGAAGTAGGCTGAGGGGTAAGTCGTCTAGTGACTAGTTAGGAGCTTTTAGCAGGGATTCCAGTGAAGGCCTTAGGGAGGAGTGGGGTGATGAAGAGGGTTAACAGCTGGCTAAGGAGCAACAGTCATTACCAATGTGGAGACTTAGGGGTAGCTTTAATTTTTCTTGTTATTAGTTGATAGGTCAAGTGATGTGTGCCCATTTCTAATTTTGTTGTTTTGCATATTTTTGTCCTAATAGAGTCGAGATGCTGGCTTCCCTTTTCTCAAGTGTAATCACTATTGACTTTGATAGGAAGGATACGCCTTTATGGCCAAATTATGTTTACGTTATTTCTCTTTTACCTTGGGTGCTATCCCTTGCCTGTATATTGTTGCTTGGTGTTTGAACTTCATTTTTGTTTAAGTGTTTTATGCTAGCAATCAATTCTTTGTAGTTGGTTGATGTATCCTCCCCTCCGAATAGATTATTCCTTCTTAAGTTCTTGTAAGGGCTTGTCGTTTAGGGGCAATGAGTGTACCATAGAGAAGTTGTTGAGGCTCATCATCGTCCAAAAGTAAATGAGGTGATCGGTCAATAGAGTCATCGTAAGTGTTTAGATGTGGCAGCCTTACACCTGTGGGAAGCATTTCTTCAAGGATTGAAGGGATGAATGGGCTTTTTTGTCGCAATAAGGCATGATGCCCATGCAAACAATTCGACTTTCTTCTAGCTGCATATACCGGAGGTAAAGTGAATATGTTCATTTAGTTTGTCCTTATTCACGTCTTTGTAATCTTTTGGTGACTGTCTTGGTGATAGGCTATTGACTAGTTTACTTGTCTTTATGTGCTTACCTTCCACATGTTTTTTGTTGTGGTAATGATTCAGCCGTTCACGCATGTCTTCATAGGGTTGGTGATTATGCTAATTCTACTCAATCGAACACATGGGGCATCTAGTGTGTAAACCTCATTCTTGGTTGGCTGTGAGGAGGAGTTGATGGTTGTCTCCTCGTTTAGGTATTTTTCAAATGCATTTTTAAGTAACGCAAAATCTTTGTACAAGGCTGTAGAAAATTCATGATATTTTCGATTTTCTTCTATCATTTGTTGAACAAGCGACTTAAGCTATTGGACTTTGGGATTTTCGTTTTAAGGTTGTGAAAGTGTTTGGTCACCTCCATCGTATTGGGATGTGTTGGTATCCCCCATCTGTGAAGCTTAGGGATTAATGTTTTTGCTTTTAGCCATTATTGTTGTGGTGGCTTGAAACAGTAGGTGCCAAAATGTTAACTATGATTGAACCAACTGGGATAGATGGGCTTGGGTTTCGTCTCCTACTCTTTAATATCTACAAAAAGTCCCCAGTGAGTGTAACCATAAAGGTCCTCCAACACTCAAGTTAGTAAGGAGGACCAAAATGAAACAGAAGGCCAACACTCAGGACTTAAGGGATGGTACTTGCCCAACGTATGCATAATATGTATAAAGTAAGAGAAAAGGGGGAGAAGAGGAAGGGGAAGAGGAAAGAATTCTCAAAGAGCAAAGCACGGTGTTCTTCCTTACTTCATGGTGCTTGGCACCTTTTATGTGAGTCACCTAGACACATAGTAACCTAAGGTTCATTTATACTGGCTACTAGTAGACAGTACGCTCTACGGTAGAAATTAAGTTATGCTATAGGTGGTTATCCTATAGCCAACTAGACCACTAAATCTACAGCCTAGAGGTTTGACTGTTGCAATGGTTGCCAGGTGTGCTAGCCATACCACAAATGTCAAACGTTTATTAATAAGCTACAATAGGCGTTAATGACAAAGGTCTAGTTGGGACACTAAGGAAGGGTTCAATTGACACATGATTGAGATTAGACTAAGCCTCGAGTTTATGCCAAATGATCGACGTATGCCAACTCAACGATTGGTACAACGTATACCATATAAGATACCATATGGCTCAATGAGCGAGTCGTAGTATAGGGATAGGCTCGTTAATAGCTTACGCCCTTCTGGAGGTAACTAAATGGCTTCATAAGCAAATCGTGATGTAAGGGATGAGCTTCACATGTCAAGCCTTAGTCCAAGTGAGAATCAGGTGTCAGCGGTTATAATAATATTCATTAATGTAAAAACTTTTATTATAAAAAATATCAAGTGTGACTAATAAATCCTTATTGCAATATCCTTTTTAGTTAACCCCAACCAAAAATACATTCTTAATCTTAACTAATTTTATGGAAAATAGACAAATAAGCCCTTCAAACTTTTTCTAAAAGTCTCTATCCTTTTTTAATTTTTGCAATCAAATTCTAATTTTCAATTTGAGTAATCTAAGTCCTAAACTTTTAGAATTCTCAAAACCATATCTTATTACGCAAAGTGTAGGCTTTGTGGTTGAATTTATAAATTTTCATACCATATGACCTAAAATTTTTTTATTAATTTTTCTTTTTTTTTAAATTTTTATGGGTAGTGTGTACCTAACTAAGACCTATTGGGTTTTTTTTCTTCTGATTTTTTTTTTTTTTAAATTTTCAAGGCATTGTGTCGGCCCACCAAGTGATTCTAGTCTTAGTCACCCCATCTTAGGTTTCCGTATTATTTATATAATTTTCGAAAATGTAATTGTATAGGGAAAAAAATGAAGAAGAAGAAGAAGTTTCTGCATTCAATAATTTAACCCAATAATATTATTTCCCATTATTTGATAAATAGTTTAATTTATCATTTGTGGATGCAATACAAAAGCAGGAAAACAAAACCTTGCTGTAATGCAATGTTAAAAGTTGCAATAATCAACACGAGTATTGGACCACTTCTCGTCGTTACATTTTCTTTTTTTTTTCCTTTATAATCTTGGCCAGCTCGTCATTACCTTTTCAAATACCCTTTTTAGCTATGAGGTTTCGTCCATCGATTACACAAGCAGATTATGCACTGTTCACACTCTTCATCTTCAGAAGAATTCTTTGGCTGCTTACCATGCATATAACTTTTAAACAAATTTTTCTGTCTTCGACTTCGTTCCTAGCTATTAATTTATTTCTTCCATTATTTACCTATATTTCTAACTCTCATGAATATATATAATATATAAATTCTTAAAAAATTAAATACAATTATTTTACTCATACCTTGTATGGATGTAAATTCTCAAGTTTTAGATTTATAACCTACTATATAACATTCAGAGCCACTCTAAAACTTGTATTTCATAGAAGGGATAAACCCGAGGCGGACCAAGAAAGAACTTTCTCTTGTTCAAGCTACCAGACACAAAATATCCAATGAACCTGCAAAATGTTCTATTACATTTTTATAGTGTTAATTTCTTGAGGTAAATTTCTCAACAACCTAAGGTTTCCATGACATTATTACTAGTACAATATACTATCATAAAATCACAAATCTATTATAATATTTAGGTCCTCTTACTATATAACAACACCAAATTCACAAAGATTAGATTATAACAAAGGATTATGCATATTGCGATAGTATATATAGAAAGTAAAGATTTTCTTTTTTTTTTTATTTTCATTAGTAGCCTAGGAATAATATTTGGGAAGAAAGGAGACTAGAAAAGGCAAAAAATAGGAACTAGATAATGATTTAAAGTTTCTAAATGTGACTATAATCTTTTTCCTTTTCCCTTCCCAATGAAAGCCAAAAGTTATCTATTTAGGTAGAAATATGAGATTGTATTGTATTTAATATTATTAGTTAATATTCTTTACTAAATAGGTACATAATACTTTGAAATGTATATCATATATGGTTTAGAGTACAAGTTTTTATACAGGTATAAGATAAGAAAATATATACCTATGCTTTACTTTATAAGAATAAGCTTTAAAAATTCATATCGGAATTTATTCTCTAACTTTTAATACCTACTTAAAATCTATCCGATCAAACAGATTAATACAAAATATAACTTCAATATGATTATCCATTCACTAGACGGTGGTTATATTAGTGTTTTCTATCTCTACCTAAAACCCAACTCCACTTAATGGAAAAGTAGTTATATCTACATCGTTGCCCAAAATATAACTTCTCTAAGCTATTTGAAAATTTCAAATGAAACAAGGAGAGTTATCTTTATAAACATAACATGGGTACGGTGCATTATTCGATAGCTAGCATACTATTAAATTAATTAATTTAAATTCATTTTTGTTCCTCCTTATTCAAGGAGGCTACATGTGCGCCTATATATAATTCATATATATATGTATAATTTCATGTGTACTATTATTATAAGAAACATACTTTTTCCCTGCTTTAATGGATAGTTTGATTTCTTTAACTCCATTATTAAAAGATTTCTTTTACAAAAATGATGAACATTTAGAAATTTTAGATGAAGTGAGATAGGAATTTTGTCAAAATGTGTAATCATGTTGGAAAATTTGATCTTTTTTTTTTCCCCTTAATCTTAACAAGTGCTTCAAAAACATTGTCATTGAGCCTAAGTGAATCTTACACAGCATTTACATATTGTATACAATCACGCGTGCCTACTGTATATATTTTAAAGGAATCATACCGTATTTTTTTTTTTCCAATTAAGTTATAATTTTAAGAAAGGGGATTCAAATATTAATTTATCCTGATAAAAGACCAATAATAGTACCTTGTCAATCATACTATATTTTAAAGTAAAAGAGATATATATTGGTAAAATTTTATATACATAATATATTAGACATTTGGCTGCCAATTCAATATTGTATCACTTAGGAGCCAATTAAAAGATCCGAGGAAACTGGAAGCTTCCAAGTCAACATGGGCAAGGGCAAGGGCAAGGGCTAGTTTCAAACCGTGAATCGGTTCGGCCCGGAAGTAAGCGGAGCAAACCATCGAACTTTAAGAGCCCAAATGGTTTGAGAAACAAAATTGCTCAAATTGACAGGTCATTAACCGCTAGGCTGATCCACTATCGAATCGGCAAGTCAGTCTAATCGGTTCACTCTCTTAAAAAAAAAAAAGAAAAAGAGAAAAGTGAAATTATTAAATCGGAAAAAATAATTTGATAATATCTAGTAAGCTATTACATATCAAAATTACTTTATTTACGATGGTGAATAAAAATTTTTTTAATAATAATATCATCAAATTAATGATAGATGACTTATCATAAGTTAATTATATATTAAGAATAGATATAAAATTTAATTTTAGTTAATATAAATCTTTTTTATAAAACTTATCAAATGTTAAGAACTTGAATATGAGAAAAAAAAAATAAAATTTGAGAAAAAAAATAAAAAGGTCGGAAATTAATAAAAAAAATTATAAATTATTAATAAATTAATACACTTTAAAAATTACATTATTAAAAATTATTAATGTATTTATAAAAAGAAATTAATAAAAATTTTAAATACTAAAAAAAAAAATTCAAGGATCTCAAACCGACCTGAAGCTGCCAATTAATAGGCTGGTTACAGTTCACTGTATCACTAACCCGTGAACTAAAAGTTCAAGACCGATTCTATCAATTTCGAACCGTACCTAGGTTTACTTCCAAGCATGCCCCTCTTAATACATCAATCAAACTAAGAAAAAATATGCTTAAAATAACAAAGGGAATTCCCTAATTGCAAATTTTGAAATGTACATCATATTCCCTTTAATCCATTTTTCTAAAACGTAGAAACATTTTATTGTACATATGAGGTATATTCTATTAAATCAACCTTTGAAAGAGAAATTTTTTTGTATGTATTAAATATATTCTATTATATCAACCTTTGAAAAATAAATTTTTTTGTACATATTAAGTATATTCTATTATATCAACCATTTGAAAGGGAATTTTTTTTATTAACATATTAAGTATATTCTATTATATCAAACTTTGAAAGGGTAACTTTGTTTTATTAATTAGTGGTTCTATTCCCTGTAAGATATAATTAAAAAAAAAAAAAGTTTCTCAAAAAATCATTGGTCCAATGTGCGACAGGCGCTTGTCTCATAGAAATGTCTTTTGTATTCCTATAGTTTTTGAAAAATATGTAAACACCAACCGATCTTTCAATATAGAAATCACCAAATTAATGCTACTTTTATGTGCATATTTTTAAATAGTAAAAAGGATACCGAAAGGAAGCCAATATTTTCGGGGACATATTTATAATTTACTAAATCCTTAATTCAACGTTTCGAAAAATAAAACATTTTTCTTGGACTTATTGGGTATATTCTACAACAGTATATCCTTGGTTCCAGAAGCACAACCTTGTATTGAACTGGTAGTTGAACATGTTTCAATTTTTCGTCTCCCTAGGAAGGGTAGATAGATATGACCATACTGACCCTTCAAATTTCTTCCCAGAACCAAACATCTTACTGACTCTAACTAACCCTCCGTGTGTTATATACTCCATATATACCTCTCTCTATCACTCACTCTTGAAGCAAAGTTATTACAAGAGTCTCCAACATCACCAGAAAAAAAACCCTCTCCCTCTCACACACGCACACGCACACGCACACACTTCCCAGTCTTCCACACTACCAAATTAAAGCTCCATATACTAAATTTGCCAAATATTCACCGTCGCACTAAATTAAGGCAACTTTGTGTTGCTTTGTATCATTAATTATTTACTAGTCTTCTATTCTTTTCTTTTCCTGGAAATGGCACCAAAGAATAATGATGGATCTGGTAAGAAAGTAATGAATAAAGGTGCATGGACAGCCGAAGAAGATAGGAAATTGTCTGCATATATTGAAATTCATGGACCCAAGAGGTGGAAGACTGTTGCTTCTAAATCAGGTTTAGTATTACTTTGTTTTAACTCTTATCTCATGATGTTTTAGCTAGTTTTATAACTTAAAGGACATGTGAATTTACTCTGTGACCATATCAGCGTTTACATGTGTGCTGATTTTATTTTATTTTTTCTCATGTAGGATTAAATAGATGTGGGAAGAGCTGTAGATTGAGGTGGCTGAATTATTTGAGACCAAATATTAAGAGAGGCAATATTTCAGATGAAGAAGAGGATTTGATACTTAGACTTCATAAGTTGCTTGGAAACAGGTAAGCATACAAGTCAATTAGTGTATTATTTCATACAATTTACCTCTAATTTCTAACGTGAAGATACACACACACACACACATATATATATATATATGCATAATTGAGTTGTGTGTTTTGACCAAAAGCATTGCCATTATTTTCTCAGATGGTCACTGATAGCAGGGAGACTTCCAGGTAGGACAGATAACGAAATCAAGAACTACTGGAATTCTCATTTGAGCAAAAAAATAAATAAAAATGAGAAATTACCAGAAACTTTAATTGCTGAAAAGATTATGCCATCATTAAAAGATCAGGATGCTAATCAAACGGAAAATAATAACAATGAAGTTACAAAATTCATGGAGCCTACTTTTGATGAAAATGAATTTTTTGATTTCTCAATCGAAGGATCGTACGGTTTAGAGTGGGTCAATAAATTTCTCGAACTCGACGAGGATGCTTGGCCCTCTGAAAAAAGATGAGTTCTTGTGGAGGATCTTCAATCTTGTGCCTCTATGTGGAATTTTATATATTAACTTTGATATTAATAAAATGATGATATTTCCATGAGCAACCCATTGGTGAGTAATTTATTGTTTAGCGGTAAAATGCCCACGACATTGATATAATTATCAACGGAAATGCTAGATTTTCTTTCACAACACCCCACCCCCGCGCCCCGCGCCCCACCCCCCCGCCCGGCTACTTTAATAAGTGCATTTGATTGGACATCGTTTTCCAAAACCTTTGTTAATGGTTTAGGGTTAAAAGCTTCAAAGAGCAACTTTCACGTTTAGTATCTTATTATAAAATTTACAGAAAAAATTAATATATAAAATGACAAAAAAATAATTAATTTTATAGTTTAACAAGTATTTCGAGATTATTATTTATAATGTTGTAATTGATTACAAGCTCCATACCATAAGGTGGTTTTGAAATTCAAAATCTGCACGGGTTTCAGTGCACTGCCTTCAAGTGGCTTAGGATTTAAGAAATGGGGCACCACTTTCCGGTTTCCAGTGTACATACATACATAATATGCATATTCCTATGCAATTTGAAAATGCATCAATTCGGTGCATAAATTTGAACTTAAAAGGCTTGTTAAACAAAGAGCAAACGTGCAGTACCGAAAATCTCATCTCACCTAATAAGCATTTGACACATGGTCCATGGTTCCCCAATTCCCATTTTAGTGATGACAAATCTAAGCAATGAGCCCGGTTACAAACAAGCAGATGTTACGGGTAGATTCCCTTACTTAAATCCGTGCGACACTTAATGTTTCTAACCACACTAAGAAATATTAAGTCAATCTGTAACAACTCACAATGTTTAAAAAGAAACTCTAATATAAATAGTATTCACTCAAAATAACTTGATGATACAACTGAGAGAATATTTCCTATATATATATAAGAGGTCTCTCAAGATGGAAGGTCAAAATCAATTTAATTTAACAATTACAAGTGAATCTCACCTACCTTTACATTAAATGCATCTACCTATCTTACCTACCACTTAATTTAAAACCTTTTAGATCTTTTAGAATATTTTGGATTATCTTCTTTTGGGCTTGAACTAACCTCATAATTTTAGACCTTTTTAAATTGGCCCGTAATATTCTCCCCTACTCATTCTGGCGATATCGTCGTTGTAGTTTTTTCGTGGAACTTTTGAATTTTGTTTGAAAACTGCTATAGAGCTTCAATAGGTTTTTAACTGGCCTCACTTTCTAGCTTTCCTTTCCAAATAACCATATACTCGTGCTTAGGGGAGTGGCCTCATCTTCTTACATATTTATCCGCAATAATTTCTCCAACTTCTTTTTCGTATGATTCCCGAACTCTAACTTAAGCCCTCTGTGATATTATTCTACTAAGGTCATCCTCATCCTTATGATATGGCTTAAGCATACTAACATAAAATACTGGATGTAATTTTAATCTTAAAAGTAACTCCAACTTATAAGATACTCATCCTACTCATTTCACGATGAGAAATGGTCCTTCATAACGCATCATTAGTTCTTTATGCAATTGGCCCTTGATCCGCTAAATCAGGCGTAGCTTTACAAATACTTGATCCCTTACTTGATACCCCATTGACCAATGCTTTTTATCTGCAACTTTCTTCTTTCTCTTGATAACCTTATCTAAGTAAGTCAAAGCTAAGTCTTGGCTCTCTTGCCACTCTTTTGCAAATTTATATGCTGGGGGACTAGACCTCGTATATCTTGTGGTTATTATATTGGGAGTTAGCAGCTGTCTCCTTAGGACAATCTCAAATGAATTATGCCCTATTGATTCATTCTTCTGTAAACTGAAAGAGAACTACGCGACATCTAATAACTTAGACTAGTCTCGTTGACTTGTACTTACAAAGTGCCTCCAAACTCAAAGGTAATGCACTACAACTGTCATTTCCTTCTCATATATTAGATATCGCCTCTCCGTATCATTCAACTTTCAGCTCTCAAAAGCTATTGGATGGTTTTCCTACATTAAAACCCCACTAATGGCATAATCACTAGCATCCGTGTAAACTTCAAATACTTTACCAAAGTTAGGGAGCACAAAAACTGATTCTTTAATGACTGCTTCCTTCAGCTTATCAAATACCTTCTATTGATCTTCCCTCCATTCTCATGGAACATCTTTCTTGAGTAAATCCGTTAAGGGGGTAGCCATTCGAAAATATCCACATATTAACCTTCTGTAATAATTTACTAAGCCAAGAAATGACTTCAATTCGGTAGGCTTAGTAGGTTATTTCCATTCTCGAATAGCCCGTATTTTCTCTTTGTCTATTTTGATCTTCTCATGTCCTACTACGTGCCTTAGGAAGGCCACTTCTTCCTTTGTAAAGGCACATTTCTCCAACTTTACATATGACTCGTTTTCCCTTAAGGTTAGAAAAACTGTACGAAGATTTCTAGGTGCTCTTTTATAGACTTGCTATAAATTATGATATCATCCAAGTAAATCACAACAAAATGATCCAAGAATGGTGCCAATGCCCTATTCATAAGACTGCAAAAAGTAACTGGGGCGTTCGTGAGCCCAAATGATATAAAAAGAAACTCAAATGCACCATATCTTGTGACGCAAGTGGTTTTAGGCTCATCTCCATTTGCTATCCGTACTTGATGATATCTCGATCATAGATCCAGTTTTGAAAAATATCTTGTCTCTCATAATTGATCGAACATGTCTAATACTAAAAGAATGGGTACTTATTTTTTACAGTGACCTTATTTAAGGCCCTATAGTCAATATACAATCGGAGGGACACATCATGTTTGTTTTGGAAGAGAATTGGAGCTCCAAAAGGTGCCTTTAACGGTTGGATGAATCCAGCTTCCAACAACTCCTTCAATTGTCACCTTAATTCTTCTAATTCTTTTGAGGACATGCAATAAAGAACTGCAGCAGGGGCCTTTATACCTAGTTCTAGCTCAATTACATGATCTACTTCCCTTCTTAGTGGTAGCTTCTTTGGTAACTCTTTAGGCATGATATCTTTAAATTCTTCTAGTAACTCCCCCACTCGATGTGGGATTGTATCTTGACTTCCCGTCTTTTCTTCCCCCTTCAATGTAGCTATATACGTAACTTCATTCTTTTTTAGGTCCTTAGCTAGTTGCATAGCGGAAAGGAATTTTGTGGCTTAACCAGCTTTCCTTATAATAGGCATTATACATTGAGAGTTGGTCTCGAGTACACATATACAGTTTGCACGAAGAACAACAAGTACCTCAATATGATCACGAAATTCCCTCCCAATCACAAATTAAAGTCATCCATAAGTACTACTTCGATGGTTTCTTTCGCTTTCTAACCTCCCACATAGAGCTCTATCTCCCTAACGATTCCAATAATAGGGATTTCCTTTAAGTTTATCGTCTTGAGCCATATCTTAGTCTTCTCTACTTCCATTCCGATCTTACTTGCTGCTACCTTGGAGATGAACAGATGAAACGCCCCTATGTTAATAAGGGCATTTAACTTCTTGCCAGCAACTATCACCTTAGTGGACATCAACCCCTTTTGCTTCTCCTACATTTTCATAGCACTAAGCAGTCGTACCGAACCTAGTTTAGCCTTGTCCCCTTCATCAGAGCTCTCATCTGCCATAATTGCTACTAATCGATCTTTCTTTGAGCATTCCCTGGCATAATGGAGCCCATTGCAGAAATACCACTTCGATTCTCGGGGCATCCATTGTTCCCCATCTTTTCCTTCACGAATCCTTCCTCAATCATTGTTTTTCTCTTCCATCTTAGGCTTCCCTCTTGAGAAACTCCCCCTCCTTTCCTTCTCAACTCCCCTCTTCCACCTTCCTATTGGGGTTTTATGTTCTGTCTTCTTAAACTCCGTTAGGCCTTTAACGATTACTATTGCCTTAGAGATGTCTTATATTTCTCTTCGCTCTAACTCTAACTTTGCCCAAGGTTTCAGACCATCTAAAAACATCACTAAAGCGTCATCCTGGTTAAGATCGAGGATCTCCAACATCAATTCTGAGAATTCCTTTATATATTGCTTGATGTCACCCTTATAAGTTAGGTGACGCAACTTTATCTTTGCTTCTTCAGCAGCATTTTGGAGAGAGAATTACCCCTTAATTTCATGTACAAAGCTAGCTTAAGTATTGATTTCATTTGCTCTCCTATGTTACCATACCATAGCAAAATCTTTTAAATACATAGGAGCAGTACGTATCTTTTCAAGGTCATCCAATATTCTTAAAATATTAAAATATTGTTCTATTCCCCAGAAGAAGTTGTTTACCTCCTAAACGAATCGTGTTCCATTGAAAGGTTCGGGCTTAGGTACATTGATCTTATATGGGAAGTAGTGACACGACTTAAGGGAAGAAAATTTTGATTCCCTAGCAGTATTCGCATGGTGCCCCCAAATAATTAGCGGAAATATGAATACCAACATTGACTGGTAGTTAAAATGTTTTTTTTTTTTTTCCTATTAAGGAAGTTAAAAACGTTATATTTCCATTTTCGGTATAATGTAGGGAGTATTTGGTCGTATAAAATGAGTAGGATAAAGAGAATTTAACAGGATAAGTACAAGTAGGATTAAATAATATAAATTTATTATACTATATTTAGTATGTATAGTACTGAATAAAAAAATTATATTAAAAAATTAATTATTTATATTATAAAATAAATAATTTTTTATAAAAATAATATTCATTAATTTAATATTATATTATGAAGGGATATTTATGGAAAAAAAATTTTGTTTTTATTCAATAAACTTTATTTTTATACCATGATACAGATGGGATAAAATTTAGATATTTTATCCGGTCCATCAACCTAATTTTTATCAAATCCTAAACCAATTTTACAAATCAAATATAAAATAAAATATTTTATCCAGTTCAATATTACAAAAATTACCTAACTAAACACTAATTAGTACACGTGAAGGGAAAACATTAAAATCACTGACTTAAAGTAAGGTATCGGAGACACACCACACAAGACCGAAACAATATCAAAAGAAGGTATATACCTCTCCCTATATCCTACACCAGGATACAGCAGAATAATGAAGTCAATTTCATAAGAGATAAGGGTATAATAATGATGGTAAAAAGAATTAATAAGGAATGAGTACTTTACACTTTAATGCAATTTCTTCTTCTTCTTCTTCTTCTTCTTCATTTTTTTTTTTTTTAATTAAAAGAGGGAATACCTTTCAAAGACTTATGTTTTATATGCTCTTATTGGCCCTGTAATCCAAGTATTTCAGTCTAGCAGTTGGGTGGTAGCAGCTTCTTTTGTTGGAAGCGTCCCAAAAAATACATGCATCCGAGCTTAGGATCGGCTGTACGCTCAGTTCTACATGTGAAAGTAGTTCCACATGGACTTTTTATTTTTTGCAAGTGCATACTTCTTCTTCTTGAGTGTTACCTGATGAATTATCTATACAAAGCAACAAATTATTTAAAACCTTTTTACAAGTTTAAAATTGTGGTAGAAAAAAAATACATATACATATATATGTTTAGAACGTTGGGTAAACTTTGATGAATAAGACCGACCGCTCTGGGTGAGAAAAATATTTCCTTATAAGCTAAAAGATCCAAAACGAGAGTAAATTTAGATTTAGTTGCCATCTCAAATATAGCAAATCTAGTTGAGTCTCTTTCTTAAGCACAGTGATATATTAAAATGCGTCCCTTAATGAACTTACCCCAATACAATTAAGAGCTTGATGAGAAATTTTTACGTTTTGAAATACAATTACATACTTATAAAAAAGCAAGTATTTGAAAAAATTAATAGCAATAAGAGAAGAATAGGAGGAATTATATGACTATTCCTCACTTATGAATCTATTCTTACATTTGATTAATAGAATAGTTATTTTATATAAATACTACTATTTAAAAAAATAAGGAATTACAATTTCTATACAGAAATAAGGAAACAGATACACTTTTAACTTTTTATAGTATATCTTCATATTTATTTACAAGACTCAAAATAATTATAACTTTTTCCGTTCTATTCCGAAAGAACGTCTTGTAAGCTAAATGTGTGGTGAAAGTTTTTCTATAGGATCTAACTTTCACCTCTAAATTTGTTTTTTGCTGTAGTTACCTCAGGCAGCTTTCTAAAGAACATTACATTACATTGGATTTGTGATCTCCTTCTTTTCTGGATGTAGGTGTGCACACAGCTACATCATGTAACCATAGGAAGCCCATATTTTGACCCCAAAAAGGGAAAAAGAACAGTATCTTTTTCGTCTAACTAATAATTTGGGCACTGGGAATCGGGGGTGCAGGTACTCACTGTTTGTTCCACTTAATTTCTTTGCTGTTTCCCGACCTACTCGTCATCTGCTTATTAAATGCCTTTTTCGATTTGAATGACAAGAGTCACTGCTGTGGCACAGCACCAATAAATGATGGCGGAGCTATAGACAGCAAAGACAAATCCTAACGCAATCAGTTCGGCTGTAATTACGGAATTTGACGGGGATACGATCAATTAGTGCTTCGGAGGAAAACTCGAAGTACTAAGTAAAGGAACAAAAACGAAGCTCATGGTACTTTTAACGTCAATTATGCACTTTACCTAAAAGCAAGTATACAGAAAGACATAGTTTATCGTTATTTATCTTATTAACAAGTATTTTCCATTTTACTAATAACAATGATAAACTATGTATCCAAGGAAATTGTTATACCTTACTAGGTGAATATGTCGGCTCTACTCCTAATGAACAAGTTACTACACAAAATTTCGATCAATGTTACATTCACTGTCCCAACCTTTGGTTGTTTTACATTTAAGCACTTGCTTTGGTTGTTTTACAATTAAGCACTTGAACCAAGAAAAGATCAATCAAAATTTTCAAGGTCACTTATGCTACCTCACTTAATTTTGTTAAAGTCGGTTAGCTGATGTGAAATCATGACCAACCACAACTTAACTAGTGTTAAATATAGACACATGAGACAAAAAAAAAATGAAAAAATATTAAAAAAATATTATATAATAAATAATTTTTTAGAAACTGAAAAATAAAATTAAAATTAGAACAATAACGTATATACATATTTATTATTTAAATTTTTTAAAGTATATTGATAGAAAATATAAAAAATCAAAAATAGCAAAATCAAAAAGGTGAATGTAAAATTAAAAATTAAGAAAAACACAAAGGAGCCCAACCATCCCTTGGTCTTAGGGTGGTCAAAATAGATAATCAAAGCAAAGTATGTTGCTACTCATTTTAAAAAGTGGGTTGTTTGTCACCCTACCCCAATAACCTCTTAACCCCCTTAAGCCAAAAATAAAGTTTAAAAACTTGATTAAGTTGAATTAGAATCACATGAACCAATTTTAACTCGTTCAAAATCTTAGCTTTATTTCCTTTTTTTTTTTCTTTTTGGTAGCCATGGATGGTCACCCGCCACTTAAAGAGGATCGTAACCAGCATCACCCACCTTAGAGGTACTAGGCGGCCATCTATAATTACTAATGAATTAAAAGATTTACTTCACCTTAAATGACTATTTTAACCACCCCAAGGTCATGGGTAAGAAAACTTCTTTTTTTTAAAAAAAAAATTTAGTTTTTCATTCTTTTACGTTATTTGATTTTTTTTTATTTTGTGTTAATATACTTAAGTAATATATAAATAAAATATGTATTTAATTTTATTTTGTAGTTTCTTAAAATTTTTTCATTATATAACTTTTCCTTTTTCTTTTGGTCTAACATGTTTATTATTATTCTAGTGTCAATTAATGGTTGGTTATTGGATCGACATTAGCTAATGGAGCTCAATAGAGTTACTCAGAGTAGCTATCTCAAAAAATTTTATCCGATAGTAAATTGATATTGTTAAAGTTTATGTGCTATTGTAAAAATGGCAAAAGTCAGGGTATCAAACATAATACTAACCCTATAAAATTTCAACTGCATCTTTCTTTTTCCTTTTATACTCTTTTTTTTTTTTCATGAAAAAGGTAGGGATAGTTATTAAAATTGCAAGCCCCATTGGTTGTAGGTGGAAAAATACTTATGTTGACACTCGATTCTTACCTAAACTAAGGCCTAATGAGCGAAGCCCTTCATTAGGGACACTAAATGTACTTGAGTGAACAGCGAGTTTGTTTGTTACCCCGAGACCTCTAGTGAGGCCATATGCTCTTGCCCAGGAAGACATAAGTTATCAGAGAGCCTGTCCTCTATACCGCAACTTGCTTGACAGGCTAAGTAACGTCCATCCAAGCAAGTTGCCCTCTAATCATCAAGCTAATATACACCAATTTTTTAGCATAAGCTCAAAGCTCAACTTTCCCTCAATCAAGCATCAACCAATCCCTTCCTTAACATCTCAACCTAGCTTTTATTTTTAGTGCCTACTCTCCACTTCAACTTATTAACGAGCATCTAACATCTATAATGTGGCCAGCACATTCGGCAACTCCTACAATTGTTAGGTCCTTGAGTTGCAAATTTAGTTGTTTGGCGAACCACAACATACCATCCACAATGAAGATTAGTCTCTAATCATGGAGCATGTTGTCTGCTGACAAGTACAAACAAACAACGTGTTTAGGTAACTCGCATAAAAAGTGCCAAGCGCCATGAAGTAAGACAGGACACTCTCTCTCCTAAAATCTTTCCTCTTTCTCCTTCCTTTTCTCTCCCAACTTAAGATTGACATGTTATACATGCAACAGCCACTAAGCAAACACAATCCCCAAGGTTCTCGATGCTCGTTCCCCCTTTTCTCTCAGTCTTTCTTACTAACTTGAGGATTAGAGGACTCCCATGATCACATGCACCATATACTTTTTGCAAGTATCGTAGAGCAGGAGTCGAAACCCAAGCTTACTCGAACCGGACTCCACACGAGTCCGCTTATCCTAGTTAGTCCAATCATGATCAACAACTTATATGGAATGTAATAAAAACCTAACCAAAAATTGTCCAACATATGATGTGTTATTAGTATATGTCAAAACACTAACATAATTAATTAATATCATGGATGCTATTTATTTCACACTATTTGTGAACAAGTCATAATATGATTTTCGCTATGGATATTACCAAAAGGGGAAAGAATGGAAATAGTTAGATGATCCAAAGAATACTAATCTCTAGAAATATGTTTCTTAATTTTGTGGCACATACGAAAATAAGATCCATATGTGTGTGGCATTTTTCCGTATGTAAGCTTCATTTTCTTATATGTCAAAAATTTATGAGATAAATAATTTTTTTAGTTCCTAACATTTCACCAATTTTCTATTTACATCCTCAACTTCTTTTTTGTTTTCTATTTTAGTCCTCAATATATGCAAACATTTGTAAATAAGGGCTTTTTTAAAACTATCCACTTTTCTATTAATTATTGACACATAGAAGCATTTCATTGATCTATATAATTATATGAAATAATTAGATAATCAAATACATAAAAAATGAATAGAATTATCATGTACAATAGGAAAATGTGGTAATTTATGAAAAAAGAAAAAAGAAAAAAAGCCCTACTTAAGAGCCAATTAGGTTTCTTTATCTTTTGCTTTTTTTAATTCCTTAGGAGATGAGTCTAACAACTCTTTTTTTTTTTTTAATGAGTTGTAACTCATTTGAAGAAAATATGACCGCTTTAGACAACCCTTACCTTGAGTGACTAGATCTCTCCTTTTATAACCATCCCCATCCCTACCCCCTACCCTAACAAGGAGGCCACAGGGATTGGCCTTTGGTGATCAAATCTTTTTTTTTTTTAATTGATGTATTTTTTTCAAAGTTTTTTTACTTTTTATTAATATATTTATATATTGTATATAATTATATTATTTAGTTAAATTAATTATTTGAGCTAATGAAAGACTATCATATGATAAACACTAATAGCAAATTTAAAGGTATTAGGAAAAGTTCAATTTTGTATGGTTTATCAAACTTGAAAACTCAAATAGAAAAAGAGAATATTTAGAATTCAAATAAAATAGTGAAGAAACTAAAAATGTATTTATCACAAATATTTTTTTGGAGGGAGTTACTGAGAGCGTACAATTTTTATTAAATTTTCCTTTTTTTCTTCTAACGGTATACCGTATACCTATACATGTGTATCATATATAAGCCGTAGCCGTATGTGGACACTTGATGTAGACATCACTTTTTGTTTTTTAACCTATCCCGTGATTCGCACGCACGAGGAATTGATTTAGGGACATGGAAATATCGTCTGCCAAACCCATTATGCAATTTCCGTGAACGTATGTCCTTCCCACACAAGTGTGCCTCCTGCAGTAACACAGCATTTACAGATTTGCTCAGCACCCATAACCTTGTGGTCCTGCCAACTGGTGAAGTCAACACGTATTTTAATACCTGTGGTCGAATCACGAAGGTATCAATCCCTGTAAAACGGTTTTGCGGTTTGTAGTTAGAAAATTAAGTGCGACTGTCGGTCTTGGAACTTTAATACGACACTTGGTCTAATTTTTTTAGGTACTTCTTGTTAAAGCCTAAGCTGCTCATCTGAATATGTAGTATATGAATCCACTTGGTAGGTAAGCTAGAGCTGTCGATGACAATTAGTTAATGAGTGTGACCCCTATGCTAGACCCTTTTACTTTAATAGGGCCAACCTTATGCAAATCAATGCATGTTAAATAGAAATCTATATGATTGGTGGTTGTCTAGACAAGATGTCTCCTTTTCGTTGATATGAAAGAGTGTCAGCTCCATGAATGAACTTAAAATCCGTCCCTTTTCTTATAACCTGTTTGATGTGCCATCAAAAAGAAGAAGAGATTATATGAACAAATTGTAGAACTGAAGGCCCAAAAATAAGGCCGAGTCTGAAAGTGTAGTTGAGTTGGGCTCCAGTCTCCATGGACCAAAGTTTCAGTTTACCCCTCACACCAGCGGAAATCAACACTGACAAAGTCCTCCCATCAGCTCATAATCTTTTAACAGACGTGACCAGCATTTTACCGATTGAGGCAACATGTGCTGAGAGTTTAAGGGGAAACTTCTATAGATGGGAAAATTTTCGTCCAGTGATCGTAGCTTTATGTCATCTGCACGGGCCAATGCATTGCCCTACAGTTGCTTATGGGATAGTTGTAGCTTAACCCCAACCAACAAATTCCTCACATCAGCAGGAATCAAACACACAATCTTTTGACAGACATGACCGGCATTTACCGACTGAGGCAACATGTGCTAGGAGTTTAGAAGGAAACTTCCTATAGATGGGAAAATTTTCATCTAGTTATCTTGGCTTCGTGTCGAAACACAGGCCAAGACATGCCCACGCTTGCTTTAGAGATACATGCATTTTACCATGAAGGCAATCCTTGCATCAGCAGGAATTGAACATACGATCTTTTGCCTGACATGAGCAGCATGATTGATTGAGGCAACATGTGCTGGGAGTTTAGAGGTAAACTTCTATAGATGGGAAAATTTTCAGCTAGTAATCTTGACTTTAAATCACAACTGGATGGTACAACTAAAAATCAGATCATAAGTTGCAACAAATCATAACTTGGCCTTTATAATGACATTTATGGTATCAAACACTTGCTGCGGCAAATAAGGCCAGAGTTGTGACACGCAAAACCAAATTCACAGGATGGAAATGTCTTTCCATTGTTTTAAAAGAACCTTATGATACTCTGCGATTTTAGTTTAATATACATGAAGAACAGCAGCAATCTGACTTCCAACACGTGACTTATCAGAAAGACAACCCAGAAAGCAGAGTATTCCCACTTCTTTTTGGCCTAGAAAGAATATCTCGCAAGGAACTGAGGTGTATAAACAGTCATCAGTTCAAAATCCCTAATAAACCACTCACTATCACTATGTTGTTAGAGTAAGGAGCTACTGTCTACTAGAATTGGGTTTTCACTAAAAGAATAAAGATTACTAAACTTTCACATATTCACAGTTTCGTTATCCAACCTCCACCTGATTTAACCACTTCCTGAATGGGTTTGTTGAATAAATATATGGCACGTCCCTTGTTCATTCCCTTTGCATCTCAACATCAACGAAATAGCCTGACAGCCCATCCTAGGTAGTTTTTGCCTGGAGGAAACAAAAGAAAATTTAGAATGCCAATAGAAGTACTTATATCCAAGAACACATATATTTCCCATAATTGTCTCAGGGCAATGGTCTTTTATTTTCCAGCAACCAGCCAGTATGAATCAAACAAGAAGAAAGAAACAATAAATATTATATTTCAGTAAATTAGTAATAGTGAGTCTATTTATTCTGATAAAATCTCAGAAGCAACAAAATATGCTAATTTATAAAAGTTACCAAACAACATTATCATTAAGTGAAGTGACCATTACATCCATACTCCTGCTGTGGGACACAACAATGGAAGACTAGATGAACGGAAAGGACAGCATAAACCAACTACCAACACATCTAACAGTCCGATATTAATTCACCATAGGGAAGTCAAGTCATGGAATACCTTCACTTATAAGACATCGTCACATGATCACATTCAGTAATGTGTTTGCAGCTCATTAAGGATGAAATCACCACTTCTAAGCTCCTTGTCTTAATTTCCTTTCCTTCCTTGCTGACCTATGATTGCTAATTACTGTAGGGTTCATTAAGAGAGAACACTGGACCTCATACACACTTAAACAGAAAGAAGTTTGAATAAGAACATCAGCTGCCTTTTCTTTCTATTCCACCAGAATATGTACAGAAAACAGGGGAAATAACTTCCATCCTATGAGCTGAATTAAAGCATAGAATTAGGAACTACTGGTTATGGAAACCCCCACATGACCCAAAGCTGTCTGACCAATTGAGACATGCAAATAAAGACACAAAACATGCAGAACAAGGATTGCTTTAATTTCCCTTCTTAGCCCAGGGAGTATGCACGTGCTTGAGTTGGCATCTGCTTATCATGTGACATAGCTGCAGTATTCCTATCAGCCATCCAACAAAATGTCTTCCATTAATTAATATGAAAAAAAATTGTCATTATATACCTTCATAAAGATCATCTATGATGGTCCATTGGAGCTACTCAACCGCTAGCTTCAATTGAAACCACTTAGGAATCCTCCATTCAGTAGATTCCGCACGTGCACCTTTCACCATCCTAAGTAGGTTCATCAACTTTTAAAGATCAGGTTAACTCAGTAAGCTATTCTGTGCCATGTGCCGTCCTTGGTTGATCTTAAAATGCCGCTAACAGTTCCACCCAGAAGAAGTCCATGGGTATTAATAGGGCAAGGAAAGCTCAATCTGATTCAGTCTACTGAACCATATAAAATACAGAATCATGTAAAACAAATAGTATCTTATGGGTCTCAAGTCCCAAAGGAAGTGCTTCTGCAGCTAATAGTTCCACCCAGAAGAAGTCAATAGGTATTAATAGGGCGAAGAAAACTCAATCTGATTCAGTCTACTGAACCATATAGAATGCAGAATCATGTGAAACAAATTATCTTATGGCTCTTGAGTTCCAAAGGAAGTGCTTCTACAACTAACAGTTCCACCCGGAAGAAATCCATAGGTAAATAGGGCGAGGAAAGCTCGATCTAATTCAATCTACTGAACCATATAGAATGCAGAATCATGTGAAACAAATTATTTTATGGCTCTGGAGTTCCAAAGGAAGTACTTCTACAGCTAACAGTTCCACCCAGAAGAAGTCCATAGGTATTAATAACGTGAGGAAAGCTCGATTTGATTCAGTCTACTGAACCATATAGAATGTAGAATCATGTGAAATAAATCATATCTTATGGGTCTTGAGTTCCAAAGGAAGTGCTTCTGCACCATCTTAAGATTGGCAAGCATCCACAAATACCTTTTAAGAGGGATAGCAGTTAAAATCTCCTTCAAATTTGGAATATCCTTCTCTGCCACAAAGACTGAGAAGGCACTCCAATTTAAGACTTCATTCAAAGGGGGAACAAAATTGTCTGCTATAATAACTGGAACACATTCATAGTATATAGACTCTACAATCCTTGGACTGTTGACTTCATAACCCATTGGGCATAAGCAGTATCTACTGGACTTCATGTGTTGTACATAAGACATCTTTCGGGATACTCTATTAGGTAGGGGGCCAAAAATTTTCATGTCCGCATCCTTATCTTGCCAGTATTTGAGAAGTATGGGGCGGACCCTTCCATGCATATTCCCAGCAAAGAAGGCAAGGAATGGACGTTTTGATACTCTTTGACCACCACCAATATATCTGAGAGGCCTCCTTGGACTCCTTATAGTGGTTTCAGGTAGGGAAACGTCCTTCCCTGCAGTAAAGATTCCTTCTGATAGATCAGCATTACATAAGGCCTTTATAGTATTTTTCATTAGTTCCTCATGCTCAGTCAATGTATAAGGGCCCTGAAGAAGATTATAATATGAAAGTGGTGAGTTAGATGGATACAAAGACATTGCTGACTGAATTTGACGTTCATAATAACAAAGCATTGTTTAGGAGAATAAGAACACATGCATCCAGGCACAAGCTCAAAGGTTTGCAGAATACTTCTGATGCATTTGATATTTTCTTCGGACCAATTAACTTTTTCAGAGCTAAAACTTTATTTTACTAATAAAACAGATTCTACACTTGCAAAGGCCAAAATTCCAACTGTTTCCCAAGTGGCAAGTGCTTGTGGTTCTCAGAGGCTGCCATCTTTGATTCAAATGACATGCAAATAAAACTTTCAAAATTGAATAAGCATTCTTGTCATTAATATGCAGGGATATACAGGAACCATCCCTTGGTAGATGAGAAGTAATAAATTTGAATAAGCCAGTTGTCAAAATGAAATCTGTTGACTACCACAAAAGATAATATATATCATATATATGCACAAGTAGTTGAATGAAGTCATAAACCAACATACCCAGTCATGGCAAGCAACCAGAAAATGGTCTGACCCATGTGTTCTATTCCAAAAGGGGTACTTGGCTGCAAGACTGTTCACGTAATCTCGCAAGAAAAGTGAAAGTGGCTTTATATTATGTGATCTGGGGGCATAAAGAGCCGACTGCAGCTGGCGTACACTATAAGGAAGATAAAACAGGTGAGCTTTTGCTGGGTCTTTTGTTACAAACTGTCTGTTAGCCTCCATAAACCTCATAAACCATCCTTCAGAAGCATAAATTCCCTGGAGGTGAGGTGCATGGAAAATAGGCCTTTTTCCATCCCGGTAAATATAAACTTTGAGGATCATTTCCATCAATTCATAGCTCCTGGAAATTAAGTTGAAGATTTCAACTTTCAGATAAATTTAACTGCATAAGATTTTACAGTGAATAAAAATATCAAATCCAGTCCTTACCTACTTGACATTTATTAAACATCATAACAAAATCTTTTGACAGATAGGCAACACATATCGATTTCAAGTCATGAACCAAATGTATAGATTAGAAAAGCTATCTTTGTCTTCATAAATATAGATCCACAAAGTGATTCTTGAGAATTGTGACAATAAGCACTCCATAGCTAGTATTCCACATCATACAAAATGGAGGAGGATCTTAAATTACAGCAAAAAATGACACATTGAGACTTCACCAAAATATCATCGACTTTATAATCTTAAAATGCTTAGTTAAAATCATTTGAAAAGCAAAGTAGATAATGATGATGATGATGGTAACTGGTTGTGAAAGTTTTTCTTCTTAAATATAAGTCTGCCTTCTTCCAAATAAGAAGTATATATGTTGAAACATGTCTAAAATATTAATATTAATATTAAGAAAAAAAAAAACGAGAGATATCTAAAACAGCAGAGTCAATCAGCATGCTTCAGTGCTGGGGATGCTTGCTTTTGCTGGTTCCTTTGGAACTTCAAGCAGCTTAGTGTGTATGAGGCAAGAAAGAGAAATGGACAGATCGAGACAGATAGAGATGGTAAGAAATGGTAAATAAGACCTTGGAAGACCAGGGGAAGTAAAAAAAATGTTCAAACACAAGTTAGCATGTCAAAGATCTCATTGCAAAGAAAAAGATCTGGAAGAAAGCAACTTGAAATCCTTCCAAACTAATCGCTTTGTGATTCTTTTTTTCCTTCAAAATGGGAAATCAGTTTCAAAAAGGTGGCCAATAAATTATCATTTTCTCAGATCATTACATGGCTAATAAATCAAAAGGAAAGACTTCTGCTTCTCGCTTACCAACACCCACCCCCTCCTTCTGCACACAACCCCCCCACCCCCAACCAAAAAAAAAAAGAGGCTACTGTGTCTCATTAGCCTACTTATAGGAACTTATCTCAGAATTGTTTTCCTACTTTGTCACTGAAAACATATCACCAGCTACCTCCACATATGTGACAATGATATGAGATGAAGTAAAATCATCCATGAAGTTGTAGAAGCCACATTTTACTGAAGGAAATATTTTGAAATTTCATCAAGTAGCTGGCAGATGATGTATACCTTTTGAAGACAGAAACATTTCTAAATATTGGGGCATGTAAATCAGGATCATCGATAATTGTTGAAGCATTCACAATCTCCCTTCTAGCATAAACTAGTGCTTCATGGGGTGGCAAGGACCAAACATATCTCTAGTGCATAGAGAAAAGGCATTATTAGATGAACAATGAATAACTAGGTGATAGTTTGCCAGGGCAGATTGGTTTCAGCTCATCCAGCTCACCTGTAGTGGTGTTGGCACAGATCTTGGAGGAGGCAGAGGAGGTGGGCTACTAATTACTGTCCTCTTCTTTCTCCTTTTAGATTCTGGATTCCTGCTTTGAGAAACTCCAGGTTTCTCTTCTTGAATCGCTGTAGATTTCTCTTCCTGTACTTGCAGTTGAGTTGAAGCATTTATTGAAACTCTAGGAGCAGCAGGAATGAGCTGAGATCGTTCCACCACTGCTCCATTCTGGGTTTCACTCAAATGAATGGTGCTATTCAAAGCATCACGTAATGATTTTTTTGCAGGATATGAAAACCACAAATCTAATGAATGAGGGTATACTAAACCTGGAAGAATTATGCCAGCCATTGTCATAATGGCTCCCATAAAAATAATTTTTCGCCAAATCCTTCTCTTACCAAAAAAACGAAATAGTTCTCTTGTTAGGAAAACACCTACATGATGCGTTAACTTTCCCATCTCATGATATTAGATGCTTATAACTTCACCATTTAAAAGGTGTATCCAACTGAAACAATACCCTGGCGTTCCCACATTTATCTAATAGGAAATCACTTCTGGAAGTTTAACAGATGATTCACTAGTTGCTGAATAAAGAAAAAAGATAATGTCATTTTCTCTAATTTAGCCAACGCTCAATCTCATCATCGAAATCAATCCCACGTTGCAAGCATGCATCTTAGATCACAAATCCTGAAATAGAAGGTAGAGCAATAAATATGAGAAATAGCTACAGCGTATACTGAATTGAAAATTCAATCATTTCACTTCTTCTTTAACCACAAATGTTGATCAATCTGATTGAGATTTTCATCAGGCCAATATAATTCATCATAAACACCACTACAATTCCACCTATTTTAAAAATGTAGGCTCAACATTCATTTCTCATGCGCTGGCTCCATTTGTTAAAACACTCCATGATATAAAGCTTGAGTTAACTTTACTCCACAGTCCAAGTTGATCTAACATCTGAAACTACATAAGCCTCCAGAGTTTGAACTAAAAACTAAATAAATAAATTTTAAGCAAAAAAATACCATCAACATTAGCAGACCTATATAGGTATTCATAGAATTTATGGCAAGGTTGTGAAGCCAATACATGATAAGCTATTCAAGTCAAGCACAAGCAAAATTCAACCTTGCACCAACTACTACTCAAGACCAAATTGAATTAAGGTAATCATTTATGTGGAATTCAATTAATTTATAAATGAAGATGCATTGCCAATTGATGAGGTATCAGGGTCATGGATGCTAGGAAACTAAACAACGCAAGAATGTTGATATCAACTTATGAATGTGCTTATGTCTAGATTTTCACCGCAGGCGTAGAACCAATTTAGTTAAATAGCTATTCAACTGATTTGCAAACAG
Source organism: Lumnitzera littorea (assembly GCA_024138015.1). NCBI lineage: Eukaryota > Viridiplantae > Streptophyta > Magnoliopsida > Myrtales > Combretaceae > Lumnitzera > Lumnitzera littorea. Next base: position 76,625,534 of record JAMXBB010000001.1, on the reverse strand, counting down.
ACATTTCAACCTCCCCACCAAATGCTACTCTTGCCTGAATTGAATTGAACTCAATCTCTAACAAGTAAAACTCAATTAGTTCAGGAACTGAACTTGACTAGCTTACACCAAAATATAAAATTTATCAAGGTTAAAACAAACAAATGGGCATCTGTAATTAGTAAGAGCCTAAGAGCAAACCTAGAGGCAAGATAGAGGGATGAACAGCTAGTTACAGTGGATTTGCTATTAAAAGCAAAACAACATATTCTTGTATTAATGAAACAATTTAATAAGGTTCTGTTGTATCCATATCAATCACATGTTACCATATATGATTAATCTGCATTAAATATGTATCTAATTAGCCTCAAAACTTTACAATCTAGTAAAAACCTAGAAGTCCACAAACCAACTAAACTCATCTAATTAAACTCACTCCTCAAGAGACAAAATTATGAAAGGAAAAAAAAAAAGAAAAAAGAAAACCAATCAAAAAGACTCCTTTTTCCATTCTGAACGAGTGGACAGATTCAACTCAGCATATTAGCTCGCTTGTTCTCTGAAAGCACCATCAAAGGGGATAACTTTTCAATCATCAAATCATTGCTAAACCTAATCAATCTCTCTCTCTAGCTCGTTAATCATATTACCATCCGATGTAATTACAAGTCGTTGATGCAGAATCAAAAAGTAATTATCCAATAACATTAAATGTTCATAATTAAGAAGCTAGGCCAGCATAATTAATGAAGAGAGACATATATACAAAAGTATGGTACCTTGAAACTCAAGAAAGAGATGTCACTGAATTGATGAATTGTTTAACCCAGAGAGAGAAGCGTAACGACTTTGAAAGTAATACGTGACTGCTGAAGAAGAGAATAAAATTCTATCGAAGCATCTGCAGCGATGTTTCCGTTAATAACCCGTCAAACGACATCTTCATACATATATATATATATATGAGGAAAAGAAAAAGAGAATTTTGATTTTCAGAAGACGATACTTAAAGCGTACTCCGACCAAATTATATATATATTAATAAAAAAATTAATACATAATTATAAGCGGAAGTAGGCTCCAAAGACAAGTTTAAAACACGAAATATTTTCCGGAGCCAGCCTTTCTCCGAATCAGGACGGACAATCGTTTTTTCTTCTTTTTTAATCAGTGAGTTGATTTTAAAATTAAGCTACGAGGAGTATGCTATTTAAAAAAATTTAGTGACTACTCCTTATGAAGATCAATTTGTGTTCTTGGTTGGATTACTTATCTGGCAGTCTAATATGATAGTCCATCATTGGCAAGAACAGTGGACGCTCAGCTGTACTCCACATGGAATGTCAACAAATTTGGTTAATCCAATTTCGGCTCCTAAACAAGTGTTGTCATTATCCAAGTGGACGCTTGGTCCACGCGAACCCGTCCAAATAGATTCGTAATTTCGATTTTTTAATTCAAAAGTATATTGAATATAGAAAAGGAGAATGGAATCCTTACGACTGGCTCCATTCTATTCGATTCTCCTATAACAGACATTTGCTCAGTTTTATCCTTTCCTATTTTTGTGGCTCTGGCAGACTTTCTTTTCTTTAACTAAATTATCCATGCTAAAAAATTTTCTTTTTTCCAAAAACCAAAGAGAATTCATTCATCATGACAAATTAGTACAAATAATGTTTACAAAATATAACAGCTAATCCACCTTAATCAACTTCAACAAAAGATTTAGAGATTTTCATCCCAAAAGCACACTCACAAACCACTTTTTTCTTGAATAACAGTCCAATCGACATATCTATTTGCTTTTCTATTTATGAGAGAAAAAGAATAAATTATAAAAGCAGGTTTCAAAAGTAAGATATAACAAACAATTGTGGCTATCAATCCTAACCGATTATGCTTTTTCCCTCCCAACTTTTCTAAAACTTTGTTAGTAAATTCAAAGTTTTACATTCAATATCCATACGTTTAGTTAACCTTATAGAGTAACATGAAATTAATGTTCTTCTCCTGTAAAACTATCACTATATTTGGTTTATAAATCGCTGTTTTGAATTCCTATTGCTATTAAATAAAAAAATTGTAGTTACTTCATAGTATATTAAAAAAAAAAAAAAAACTAATAGTTGATTTATCCCGACATACTCTCAAGTCTATTCATTATATCCTAACGCAATAATTAGAGCCCCCATGAGAATAAAGGTTATATTATATTAGTAATTTTTAAATATATTGTTGATATTATTATAAGTATAATTAACTAAAGTAATAAATTTTACTTTTCTATTTTATTGGTTGAGAATTGGAATCCTATTCCTACCTTATTCAATCCCATAAAGTAAAGGAGCCATTAAAAAAGAAAAAAAATGAAAAAAAGTCTTCAATGCTTCCTTTTTTTTCTTTCAACCTATTCTTTTTTTTATTTGAGTTCTCAACACTTAAAAAAGTTAAAAAAAAAAAAGAAAAAAAGAAAATTGAACCTATGATGTTATTCTATTTTGTATCAAAAAGTGAGACTAAGAAATGTACTTAAGAGTTATTTAAGTTCACTATGGAAATCACAAGTCATGATCTACAAAATTAGGATCCTAAAAGTCCCATCCAATCGATTAGTCCATCCATCCCATTTGCCAATACTAATAGACATCCATCCAACTATATTCATCCCATTCGATCGATCGCCTTTGTCCATCCAACTAAGTGGCCTTAGAGTTGCTTAAAAACATGTTTCAAACTTCCCATTAACCAAATATCACATCCATTTGAATGGACTCTATCTTATTCATATTCTATAGCTCCTTCTTATTCCATTTTAACCCTTTATATAATCTTAGCTTTATAAGGCTTAACTCTTATTATTACATAACATGAAATATAGAACTTAGAGAATTTTTCTCTTTATTAACTCTTATCAATGTAATAGATTGTGGCAAATGCCCTTATTCTCTTTGTGCATAACATCAAATAGATTTAGGTTTCTATTTTCAATTTCTCTCTTGGTGAGTCATACACAAGAGTTTTCATTTATATCTCAAAAACCCAATTTAAAACTTAAAAACCTAAAAAAAGCTTAGTTTTTTCCTTTGATTGACGAGTTCATGTTTGTATACTTAGGCACATCATATTTTGGTATTAAAGCTTTGATTTCGGCAACAAGATGAGTTTAGCTATGCCTATTAAGTGTTTGAGAAAATTATTTAAAGAAGTTTTCTAAGTTATTGTGTTGAGCTATTGTTGGGCCCTCAAATTATTTCTCATTGTACACTTCATTCAGATGTGAACATGCAATGTAAAGTTATAAGCTTGTAGGTTAGACTTAAGAGCACCTAATAGGTGCTTATATCAACAAAAAAGGGTAATTGTAGTGCTTTGTAAGGCCAGTCGCTAAAGTCGCTTGCTCTCTTAATAGCTCTATAGTAGATGTACAATAGAGGTCTTGTGGATACATACATTAGTGATTGTGAGTGCTTGTGGTATGTTGCAATAACATACACGTAAAGCACTTATGAAGAGTAGGTTGTAAGCATGCATATGGAATGTAGTGATAGCCATTGTGGTGTGTTTATTAATGCTTTTATTGATTTGAAAAAATAATAATGAGGTGCAGGAACTGTTGTGAGAAGTGAATTAAAGTGTGTATTTGCATGTGCGCATAGTTGTAAGTGAGAGTGATGGACTGTCGACCCGTAGTTCGCTTACTCGTACATGCCTAAGAGGTCTTCAGTCTCTCGTCAACCTGTCGAAGACAAGAAACAATACATAGATAATCGATGGGCAAACTCTTTGGGAACTCTACTCGAATACACCCTTCTCTACTTTACCCCTTATGTCAACATAACCACTTACTTACCAAAGCCGAATAATCAAGTGCCAAGATTAAGACTGAGACTTCTACACATCTAGTCCTGCCATGATCACCTGGACCCTCATATCCTAAGATTGACCTACCGAGTGCCGAGGCCAAATTGTCGAGTGCTAAGGTCGACTCCTTTACTCATCGAGTACTTCTCCTTCGGCCCTCTATGACTACATAGTGGTATCTTAATTCGTCTCAACAACTCCTGATACTACTTATCTACAACCGTCATATTATGGACCTAAGCCTTACTGCTATACCCAAAGATTCCTCAATACGAACTCACTAATGAGCTACCATCTGTCCATTTTCTAATATTGTACTACTTTTTCCCTTTTTTTCATTTGTCCTCTTTACCTTTTCTTACATACTAAGAATTTCCTCTGTCCTTTATTCTTTTTGTAATTTTCCTTATTTGTAATATTGTTATAAAGACTTACTATAAATAGTCTCCTTTTCCTTATAGCCGCAATCATCATTCTCCTATTATTGAATATACTTCTTCTTATGACATATTTCTCTCCAAGCATATTATCCTACAATTTTATCTAATCTTGTCAAGTAGCTCAAGATTAATAATAGGTAGATCTTGACATTAGTTTGTGTGTTATATCAAGCAAGTGTCGAGTCGTATTATGTTCATTGGTGAATTACATCCTCTAAGCAACTTCACGTAAGCTACTGCACTCCATTTGCCAACTATTCTATTCCATTCCATCCCATTTTCTTTCATATCTCGAATAACCCATTTGGCTCCTAACTTCTATGATAAGCCTTAGTGAATACTAAGCTCCTGAGCACATCATATAATTTTGATATCAGAGCTTGAGGTTGCAACCAAGAGCTATATTGAAATAGGTCTTACTAATACTATTTTGTTATACTCCATTTTCCTTTGGAAGAACAGAGCAAGTTCTCAATTTACTACTCGATTTGTATTTTCTCTATGTGTATAGGAATTTCTTATATGAAGAGTGTTTTCTGAAGCTTTGTATTAAGAATGTCTAATCATAGCGTTCAAGAAGAGATTAACGATAATGAGAGTGACACTTATGATCATGGTCATAGCCGTGGTCGTGGTTGTGGTTATGGTTGTGGTTGTGGTCGTGATCGTGGTCGTGTTACTTAACAAACCCCATGAACTACTAATGAGCAGATAGAAGACCTTATTATTATTGTGGTCAATCTAGCTGTTTCTTCATAAAGGGTCATAAAGACTAGGTCGCAAAAAAGAGTTGTTGTTGAATAAGGTTGGGAAATGAGAGATAGATTGAGAAGACAGTTGGAGGAGCAATGAGCCCTTGAACCCATTCATATGAACTAAGGTCTATCCCTACATGCTGATAAAGTTGCAAGGAGGAGACTTGAGATGGATGAAGTCAAGTAGTATGATGAAGAGGAGCAATACAATGGCATTGAGGAGTGTGATTTGAGAACTCCTTAAGGAGCTCTCAAAGTGTAAATTTTAAGCTTTAATGGGTCTAATAGTATTGATAACTACTTAAACTAGGAGGAAAAGAACGAAAAGATATTTGACTTCTATGACTATGAAGATGCTGTTCGTATTAAATTAGTTACATTAGAGTTTCTTAAATATATAGCAATGTGGTGGAAAGAGTTGCAATATGCACACCAAAGAGCAAGACGTAAGATTCGAACGTAGAATGAAATGAAGAGGGTTTTAAGAAATAGATTTATTCCTGCATACTATGAATAAGATACGTTTCGACGCCTCTAAGATTTGAAGTAAGGCAATAAGTTAGTCAATGAGTATGTTTGGGAATTCTAATTACTGATGATTTGATGTAATGTTGATGAACCCGAAATGTAAACTATAGCTCGATTCATCTTTGGGCTTAGGATTGAAATTGGTCATATTGTAGAGTTGTAAAGACTCAAAACTTTAGATGAGGCTATCTGAGTGGTACAGAGGGTTGAGAGGTAGAAGCGGAGCCAAATTAGCCGACCCAGACTACCGAGCAGAAGTAGCATGCCAAGCCAACCAAGACACGACCAAACACTAAACGGTTCTAAGGTAAACCGCTGGGATAAGTGCCAGACCGACTTGAGGAGGCTCGAGGCAAAGGTAAGGTCAAAGAGTCCGAGGTCTACAAGAACCAAGGTTAAAGCTCAAGTAGGAAGACTCAAGAAATCAAATGTTTCAAATGTCTCGACTATAGACATGTGGCTAGCCAATATTCGAACCAGCATGTCTTGACTATAAAGGGAAACAAACCCTAATTCGAAGTAGTGAATGCTAATGAAGGAGATGAAGAAGTAGAAGTTGGCCAATCGTTTGAAGAGTTTTAGGAAGACCCTGATGCCCTAACACTACCTGAAGTAGGAACTAAGTAATGTTTTATTGTTTATCGATCTCTCAATACTTTTGTGGCTGACAAAAATGAGCAGAAGGAGAACCTCTTCCATACAAATTGCCAAGTGAATGGTAAACTATGCACTTTGATCATTAACAAAGGAAGCTGTACTAATGTCATAGTACAAGGAGTAGTCAAGACCATGAAGTTTCCTACCTTTTGTACCCTAAACAGTACAAGATTCACTAACTAAACGAGAAATGAGACTTACCCATTGCCAAGCAGATTAGAGTACCAATTACCATTAGTGATATGTACAGGGACGAAGTGTCATGCAACATCCTTCCCATGTGCGCTTCACACATTTTATTAGGTTAACCCTGGTTATTCAATTTAAAAGTGTTGCATGACGGGTATAAGAACACTTATATGTTCCAAAAGATAGAAAGAAGGTCATATTGACTCTTATGAGCCTTAAGGAAGTATTGGGGTCTTTAAGATAAGGTTGTCCAATCTCTACAGTGGAAATCCCTAGTGATTTCCCACGTTTAATTTTCTCGAGAAGTCAAGGATGAAGAATGTGTGCTCCGGTTAGTTAAGAAACTCATAGAGTTAAGACAAGTCAGAAGCTTACTTATCGAGGTATAGATATTGCTAGAGGAGTCTGTTGACCTATTTTCTACCGATATGCTAAGAGGTTTACCACCCCTGAAAGGCATTGAATATTGCATTAACCTTCAACCGAGAGCTATCCTACTAAACCAACCTGTTTACACACTCAACCCTGAACAAGCAACCAAGCTGAAGAAATAAGTGGGCGAGTTGATGGATCACAGATATGTTTGAGAAAGCATGAACCCTTGTACCGTACCAGCTGTACTAGTGTTGAAGAAAGATGAGTCATGGAGAATATGCATTAATAGCTATTCCATCAACAAAATTACTATTAAATACCAATATCCGATCCTGCAATTGGATGATAAGCTTGATTAGTTGCATGGAGCCCACATCTTTTCAAAGATTGATCTGAATAGTAGCTATCATCAAATATGAATGAGACTTGAGGATGAATGGAAGATGGCTTTCAATACAAGGGATGGATCGTTTAAGTGGTTAGTAACGTCGTTTGGTTTGACAAATGCACCAAGCACTTTTATGCGACTCATGAATCATGTGTTGAGAACACTGATTGGCAAATGTGTTGTGGTATATTTTGATGAAATTTTGGTCTATAGTGCCAACCTCATTTCTTATGTTAATCATTTAAGATTAGTATTTGACATTCTCTAAGCTAAGAGATTATTTAGTAACTTGAAGAAATGTATGTTCTACTAAAGTGAGGTTATATTCCTCAGATATGTTGTTTTAGAAGAAGGAATCCGAGTCGATGATGAGAAAGTTAGAGTTATTCTTGGAGTGGTCAAAGCTGACTAATGTTGCTGAAGTTAGAAGTTTTCATAGTCTAGCTTCGTTCTATTGAAAATTCATTTGGAACTTCAGTTCCATGACTATGCTGCTGATCGAACTGACCAAGAAGAATGCCGAGTTTAAAAGGTTTGAGAAAGTTCAGAGAAGCTTTGAAGATGTAAAATCCAAGTTAACATCAGCCCCCATATAAGCCCTACCTGTAAACCCCTAAAATTTTTAACTTAATACCCAAAGTAGACCCTAGTGTAATTGAAGACTCTAAGAGTTGACAAGACTAGTTAAGATGAAAACCCTAATATAACAATCGAAGATTTAATCGCGTAGAAAATTTTTATACCCTAAATGTATATAAACACTAGAGATTGCGCTCAAAAGTGATAAAATCCTAAAACTATAACTTTAAAGATATAAAAGCACTAACTTACTGTAATTTATCTTAAAACCCTAATTGATAATATAACCTTAGTATTATACTAAATCATTGGTAAAAGATTAAAGATAACTTTTAATCATTCATAAAAACATACAATACTAAAGTAATCGATTAGAAACTAAGATATTACATCATAGATCACATTCATCTTCTAAGTATATAACTAGGTTAGTATTACATAGAGTTAAGAGTTTAGTTAATGCTTAAGTTACATGTAGTGAACATTAATACCCTAAATGACATTTTTCATCTTAATTATACTAAGTAGCTTACTAAATAATGTATATAGGTTATAAATACCTAATGGAAGATCTCATTATTTATTTTTACTAATCAATTCACTAAACTTCTTATTTCCTTTCATTTCCTTAATCTTTCTCCTAATTTTCCCTAATTACTTCATTATGTACACAAAATGGCATTTATTTTTGGAAAGTTGACCAAGTCAACACATGTTGACTAAAGTCAACATTTAGAAAAGTTAACAAAAGTCACTTTCACTTAAGAAAATATCTAAATCTTTTAATCATTTCTTTTCTTTTAGTTTTTTTTTTCTTCTCTTTCCTTTTCCAATTGCCGTCCACTCCTTACTCTTCTAGACCCTACCTCCTTCTTCTTTTCAAACATAACACAAAACAACACAAAAATCAAGTCCTTTTTCTTCTTCCTCCATAACCGTGACCTCCCTTTCCCTTTCACTTTTCCTAATTTTCTAACTTTGCAACCATATATCAAGAAGAAAACAAAGGTATGTTATCATGTATTATTCCATATTATCTAATAGTTAGATGAATATGTAGGTTAGTTTAAGAGGTTTATATGTTGTGTATATATATATATGTTGATTAAGGCCTAAAGTTTCAATCCTTATGTGTAGAAGTGGAGGAATCTTTAGACAATAGAAGAAGATGCATACGAACATGTCTTTAAGTATGTGTACATAAGGGTATACTAGAGATATATATGTATAAAGATCCTTATACATAAATATTCATTATGTACATAACCTAAACTAAGACATATACTAACTATACATACCTATACCATACTAAATACACCCTTAAAATACAAAAAGAATGAAATTAGAGAAGTTTTCTTAAGGGGAAAATTTGGCATACGAAATTTGTATAAAAATACGTATATGACCGTACAGGTATATGGGTATATGTATAAGTATAAATACGGTAAAAGTATAAATATATGTATAAGTATACTTGTATACGTAAGGTGTAAGTATATAGTAGTTTATGTAAAGTGTACATAAGACACTTAGGTATGATATAAGCATAAGGTAAGGTATATGTAATTAAAAGATAATATAAGCCATGACATCATCAAATGATGACATAAGCGATGACACAAGCATAAGCTTGTAAAATAATAAATTATAAAGATTACATAAGAATGTAACATATATATATACATGTACTTAGGAGTTGAAGATCCTTTTAAACCCTAATACACTTCCTAAATTAAATTAAACTTAATTAAGTACATGAGTTAGTAATACCAATGTAAAATTCCTTAAGTGTAAGAATCTGATAGCTAATTAAATCATTAAGTCCTAAAATAGGATATAAATATAAGTAATAAGAATAATTAAGCTTCCATAGTTAAAATTTTAATAAATTTAGTCTACATCGTAAAACACGGGTCTTAATGTCTAAAACGGACATCACCATGTGAACATGCGTCTGAAAACGATGAAAAATGACTATAAATTCGTAAATATTGAAAATAGAATGAAAAAGTTACGTACGATTAACAATTAGGTTTAATCGAATAAAGGATGATAGTAATCTAAGTAGAATTAGGTAGATAGATATCTACAACCATTAGTTGAGTCTACTACTTATTATCCCTGTTATCTCGTAATGATCAAGTGATCTCAACGAAGGCGAGGATTTTCCGATCGATTATTATGACTAAGCGAGTCATCATAGTCAGGTGAGTACTCCCAATGACTCTATACTTGTTTGTGTTTGTAGTTAGTGTACTTAAATTGAATATTAATAACTTGATGCATGGGGTTTCGGGATATGCATGTGTTTAATACTAATTGGTTATTATGAGAACTATGGTTAAATATGGTAATTGATGATTGGATTGTGTGATTGATTGTCATGTGATTTGAATGGTTTGTTGATATTGATTGATCGCCTCATAATTTGACTTAATTATATTTGGCTTGTTTTATATTAAAAGGGTCATGCATTATCCATGCAATGCATTGCATTACTTATTTTGGCTGTCACTTCATGCAGAGATAAAGAGAGGCCTTACGAGGGTTCTTTATATATATTAAAGTGTTTCTGTATGGTGCACTCGTACAACATGACCTTACCCAAACCTACGGGCTTACTAGGCGATGGAGACGCCAACCATATGGCTAAAGGTCGAGTCTAGAGATCTCTACTGTAAGGTATGAGTGTGGACTGCGAAGGCCACCTCACCACTAAGCTTAGGATTTTTTGTACTATTAGACAACTTAGAAATGGAAATATATTTTACGAAATATGATATTCAAAGTTATGGGTAAAAACCCAGGTGCTAGAGCCCGGTCATGATTGGTGCTGATGAATCTCCAACCCTCATCTCGGTGGGCGTTAAAATTCGATATTATATGCAGTACCAACTACATATATTATTTGGCATATTGTGTGTGCATGCATTCATATGGTTGTAACAATTTGTTTGATAACTTGTTTGCCAGTATGGTATGAGGGATAGCTTACTAAGCTCTTATAGCTTATTCTCCAATAGTCTTTCTTTTGCAGGTTTACTTATAATGGGATTGGGATAAGTCTCGAGTGCTGAATGCGAGATGAAGATACGTACATTAGTGTTAGAGTTAGTTGAGATCTTTATAGGTGATACATAAACACTCTTTGTAAAAAATATTTACATGTTAGAATTTAATATAATTTAATTTTTCCTGCAATTTTATAATGTTGGCATATCCTGTCCTATTATTTGGTAGGAAATACCAATTTTCTGTGATTCTAAAGAACTATGGGATATCAGATATCTATAATTATTTATATTTATATGTTATGTTATAATAAATTTATTACTTGAAAATCAGTAATCTTAGTGATTTATTATATAGAGTCTTGTAATCTTTGACTTGTAAGGCGATTTTCATATCATGGGCGCACACATGTTATAAAAATTTTAGAAAATCCTATTAGACCTCCTCTAGGGTCCTGACACTACCAGATTTTGAGAAAGTTTTTAAAGTGGAGTGTGATGCTTCTAGAGTCAGCATTAGTGTCGTTCTTATGTAGGAGCACTGACCAATAGCCTATTTCAACGAGAAACTTAGAGGGGTTACTCTGAATTATTCGGCTTATGACAAGGAATTCTATACCCTTGTTTGAACACTACAAAACTAGCAACATTACTTGTTACTAAGAGAATTCATCATCCATATCGATCATGAATCTCTCAAACATCTTCGAGGCCAACAAAAACTTTCTAGGTATCATGCCAAGTGGGTTAAATTCTTAGAGTCTTTTAGCTTTGCCATTTGATATAAGAAGGGAAGTACCAATACCATTGTCGATGCACTTCTCATCGACATGTATTCATTACGGCATTATAGGCCAAGATACTTAGATTTAGCACCCTACTTGATTAGTATGAACACAATCCATATTTTAGGCCCTAAGTGGAAAAATGCAACATTGGAGGACTTATAAATGGGCTCTATTTAAGCTAAGGGTTTTTAATGAAAGGCAAATAAGTTTATGTGTTGAGTGGTTCAGCTAGAGAGTTACTTGTCTGAGAATTATATGTTGGAGGATTAGCCGGCCACTTTAGAGAAAAGAAAACAACTGAGATGTTGAAAGAACATTTTTATTGGCTTAGGATGATGAAGGATGTATGTTGAGCTATTAAGAGGTGCCAGGTATGTAAACATGTAAAGGAGAGAAAAGAGTTGTATGAAGCGTACATACCCTTGCCTATACTTAAGTGGCTATAGATCGACCTAAGCATGGATTTGATGCTTAGCCTACCTCGAACTCTAAGAAAACATGGCTCTATCATGGTAATAGTCGATCGGTTCAGTAAGATGAGTCACTTCATTCCTTACCATAAAACCAATTATGCTTTATTTGTTGCTAATCTCTTTTTGCAAGAAATTGTGTGACTGCATGGAGTGTCGAGAAGTATTGTTTTCGATCGTAACTCGAAGTTCACGAGCTTCTTCTAGAGAACCCTGTAGAAGAAGCTCAGTATTAAGCTCATGTACAGTACTTCTTGCCATCCGTAGATAAATGGCCAAACTAAAGTTGTAAATATAATCGTTGCCAACCTCCTTCAAGTTACTATTGGAAAGAATTTACATGATTAAGATCTATGTCTACTAGTTGTTAAGTTCACTTACAACCACTCTATTTACAGCTCGATAGGACAATCACCATTCAAGGTTATGTATGGACTTAACCTGAACTTACCCTTAGATATTGTTATCAACCTGCCTACTCAAGGGGAAAGTCAATCCAATCTACGGCGTGCTAAGGAGTTTAATAAGTTGCATAAAAGAGTTGCTAAATAACTAGCCTAGATTGTGGCCCAACAGAAAGGACAAGGAAGTCGAGGAAGGAGGTGAGTCATTTACAGTCTCGAAGACCTTGTTTGGATTTACCTCAATAAGGGATGTTTCCTAAGGGAAAGGATGAACAAGCTATCCCCAAGGTTAGATGGACCTTATCGGATCCTCAAGTGTATCAATGACAATGCATATGAGCTTGAGCTGGCCGAAGGATATGGTGCATCTACTACTTTCAATGTCGCCGACCTAGCTTGTACACTTAATGGGAAAATCACTTAGCAGGGGTGACACGGACATCTAGTGATGGCAACTAGGCTTGGTGATGGGCTTGAGCCCCTAAAGCCTTGGCTGAAAGGCGATCATCAACAACAAAGATTACATCATAATTCAATATTGTAAAGGATTAGTTATTTACAAGATTAGATCAATTCAACCCCTCCTATTATGCTTACGGTATGGGTCAGAACCCAAGCGATCCCTTCAAACACTTGCCATCTCCCGATCCCCTCTCCAAACTTGAGTAACCAAAGGGCTTATGGGTTACTCAGGAAGACTTAAAGCCTTCGAGCTTCGACTACTCAAGAAGTCTAGCGCAAATCTAACATTGCACCATCTGACCACCAAGAAGAGGGGTACTGCAAACCGTAACCAAGAATAAATAAGGCCAATCACTAGATGGGTCTAAGCTTGCAAAAAGCCTAAAAAAAGCTTGAAAAGGATTAATGAAGAAAGATACGAAAGGGTAAAAATGACAAATGAAATAGTAAGTAAAAACTCACGAACAGTTCCAAAGGATATGATGCACCAATAGAACTTCTGAGAACTCATGGTACAATTTGATATGATGTACGAATTGATTCGATGAGGTTACTCGCCACCTAACCTTGCTTAAGGGAAAGGATCAGAGTAATGTTGAAAGTAAACAGACAATGTTTATGCAAGGAAGAAAGTACTCAAGTGTATTGAAGGGTAATCTGATAAGTTACAGTTATAAGTACAAAGGTATTTATACCTGTAAATTAGGGTAACTTGCCCAAAAGGGAAAAGACAATAAGGATATTTCCTAAAGAAGAAATGTACATGATACAAAAGGGTAAGAATGATATATAAAGATAACAATCATTAGTGCTATAGATTCTACATGTGATATTGTATACATAGCGATGCAGCATTGGCGAGGTTATTAGGAGATGCATATAAAAAGTACGGACAGATGGGCTTATTCGAGCATGGATGGCTTAGTCAGTCTGGATTCTCTCTCTCTTGGGTTCTTGGCAAGGATGATGCTGAGTGATAGGTTGGCTCGACACCATAGTATAATCATCAACTTGGCATACAACAGCATAGTGGGCAATCATACAGTATGGCATTAAAGGTGATTCGGCAAGGAAGTACTTGACCTCGGTAGGGGTTGGTTGGAATATAAGGATTCATTGTACTAGCCCTTCTAGTCCTCGGGCTCGACTTCGAGTCAAGGGTCCCATAGCTTAATTCCTATAATTCCTATAATTCCTTTTGGGTTATTTTGGATTTGGGATTAAATCTGAATGGTGTTTGTTCAGTTTTCCGTCAAGGTAATATGGATTAAGGTCGATAATGTTGAAGGAGTCAAAAACCCCATAGTCCTCAGGCAGTTTTAACTTATAAGCGTTGTCACTAATTTTCTAGAAGATTCTGAAAGGTCCTTCCATTCTTGTAGACAATTTGTTCTTCCTTTTGTTCGAGAACCATTCCTTGCTGAGGTGTAACCATACCAAGTCTCTCAATTGAAATTATTTGGCCGACCTACCCTTGGTCTTTTCTCGCATTCTTCTGGCAGCTTGGTGGATGTACCGAGTGACTTTATCATAGATGTGTTAAAGAGATTGTACTCTAACTGAAGCATCAGGGTCCTCTTACGTGGGTGTTAGTACAGGAGCTTGGTTGAAGGGCAATTCGAGATTAAATCCATAAACCACCTCAAAGGGAGTCTACTTAGTGGTATCATATACGGTTTAATTATAAGCGAACTCAACCACTGGTAGCCAGACGTCCTAATCAGCCAAGTTCTTGCCTACTGTAGCTTTGAGCAGTAACCCTAAAGTACGATTAACCACCTCTATTTGGCCATTAATTTGGGGGTAACATGAGGTATTGAAGAGTAATTTAGTTCCCAACCGACACCACAGGGTTCTCCAGAAATGGCTTAAGAACTTCAGGTCTCTGTTAAAGACTATACTTCTTAACATGCCATATATCCGCACAATCTCCTGTAAGAAAAGAGAAACAATAGCCAAGGCACCATTAGTTTTAGTGCAAGGCATGAAGTGTGCTATCTTACTAAACCGATCCATGACAACCATTACAGAATCTTTGTTTCAGGCAATTCGTAGTAATCCAAGAACAAAGTCCATACTCAGTTCAATCCATGGCCTCATCGGAATAGGTAGGGGCATTGCTTTCCCTTGTTCAGCTTGATACTTAGTCTTTTTGCACACAGCATAACTTTCGACAACTCAGTGTACATCTCTTTGCATTTTCGACTAAAAGAATCGACCATTCAATAGTTTGCAGGTCCTCCTCTCTCCAAAGTATCTAGAGAGTCTTCCACTGTAGGCTTCCTTGATTAATAATTCCCATAGAGAACAAGTCTGCACGCACAGTTTCCTCCCTTGGAATAGATAGCCATCCTTCACATAATACTCGTTTACTGTCCTCCCATCTACGTATTGTGAAATTATTGGTCTAAAGTATAGATCCCTAGAGCACTTTTTTTTTATACTCACAAAACCAAACAGCCTGGTCTATAGTTTTGATAAGAGCGCATGCTTCCTTAAAAGAGTGTTTACAACTACGTTGCTCTTTCCTTGCTTGTACTTTATCATAGAATTAAATCCTTCAAGGAATTCAACCCATCTCGCCTGCCACTTTGACAACTTGGTCTAACTTCGAAGATACCTCAGCAATTCATAGTTAGTATATATGACAAATTCTCTTGGTAATAAGTAATGTTGCCACACTTACATTGCTCGGATTAGTGCCAAAAGTTCCTTGTCATACACAGAGTAGTTAAGCTGTAGTCTTCGAAGCTTCTCACTGTAGAAGGCAATTGGTTGGCCTTCTTGCATCTGGACAATGCCTATTCTAACACCCAATGTATCACATTCCAACTTAAAAATTTTGTTGAAGTTGGGTTGTACCAACACCGAGGCGGAGGTCAATCTTTCTTTTATGTCAACAAAACTCCTCTCTTCCCTTTCTCCCCATTGGAAGTCGGTGTTCTTCTTTGTTAGCTCGGTAAGTGGTATGGTGATGGTACTGAAATTCTTGATAAACCTTCTATAAAATGAAGCTAGTCTGTGGAAACTTCTTACATTGGCATAAGTAGTTGGAGTCGGCCACTCAACAATTGTCTTGATCTTCTCATCATCAACTCACAGGCCTCCTTCACTGATTACATACCCTAAGAATACCACTTCTTCCTAGTAGAAGCAACATTTCTTTAAATTATCGAATAATCTCTCGACATGAAGGATATCTAGGACTACTCTAAGATGTTTATAGTGACTCGGCATGTTGGCACTATTGACCAGGATGTCGTCAAAGTACCTTTCAACACACTTCCTAATGAGATGTCTTAACACATGGTTCATAAGTCTAATTAAAGTGTTCGGGGCATTCGACAAGCCGAAAGGCATAACCATCTACTAGTAAAGTCTATGTCGAGTCTTGAATGTAGTCTTCCACTCATCTCCTGACATCTATGGATTTGATGGTAGCCAAACTTAAGATCAATCTTATTGAAAATCTTGGCTCTATTTAGTTCATCCAACATGTCTTCTAGCCTTGGGATTGGATACCTATATTTGATCGTGATTTTGTTCACGGCTTGTGATGGGAATCAAGCCACAAGACCCCTGACCCGTAGTCAAGCCTAAGGACTAAAGGGGCTAGCATAATGAATCCTTATGTTCCAACCAACTCCTACTAAGGCCGAGTACTTCCTTACCAAAGCCAAGTACTTCCTTACCAAGGCCGAGTACTTCCTTATCGAGTCACCTTTAATGCCATGTTGTATGACCACCCATTATTCTGTGTTATGCTTACCGAGTTACCTTTAATGCCGTGTTGTATGACCACCCATTATTCTATGTTATGCCAAGTTAAAGATTACTCTAATGCTGAGCCGACCAATCACTCGACATCATTCTTGCCGATAAGCTGAGAGATAGAGAATCTAGACTAATTAGGCCATCCCTATTCAAACAAGCCCACCCATTCGTACTTTTTGTTCGCATCTCCTAACAACCTTGCCAATGTAGCATCACCACGTATACAGTATTGTATGTAGAATTTGTAACACCAATAATTTTTTTTCTTATATATTCATTTTTACCTTTTTATATCATGCACATTGCTTCTTTAGGAAATGTCCTTATTGTCTTTTTCCTTCTGGGCAAGTTTCCTTAATTTACGGGTATAAATACCCTTGTACTTGTAGCTGTAACTTATTAGATTACCTTCAATATACCGGAGTATTTTCTTCCTCACATAAACACTGCTGGTTTACTCTCAGCATCACTCGTATCCTTTCCTTTAAGTAAAGTTATGTGGCGAGTAACCTCATTGGACCAATTCATGTGTCATATCGAATTATGCCGTGAGTCCTCGAAAGTTCCTTTAATGCGTCATATTCTCTGGAGTTGTTCATAGGTTTTTGCTTACAGTTTCATTAATTATTTTTACCCTTTCGTACCTTTCCCTATTAACCTTTTTTGAGCTTTCTGCAAACTTATACCAATCCAGCGATTAGTCTTGTTTGTTCTTGGTCACGGTTCGCAACATCTTGGTATCAAAGTGAAGGTTTTGTATGAGATGTAGTTAGTTCTTCTTGAATTCTATTATACTCTGTTTTATGTATGAGAAATAAACCGAGTTACTGTATTCATTTGATTGCTGAGTTGTTAGTTGTTCACTTTTTGGAATGTTTGTTTGAATTTGAATATATAAGGAAAAATGACAGACCAAAGTATGAATGTCAATGCTGGTGATGACAATGGAGTTGTCCATCATGGATGATAATGGAGTTGTCTACCATAGATGACAATTTCAGGGAACTCCCAAAAGTCAGAGCCTAGCAGAAAAGTTGACTTGAAGATGTAGTGCTAACCCAAACATATGAGAAAAGGCAAGGGCCTGGCAGGAAAACTAACCAGATCAAGTGCTTCAAGTGTTAAGGGTTCGGATACATGGCTGCTCAGTGCCCGAATAGAAGGACGATGGTCATTAAGAGAGACATCCTAAAGTTAGAAGTAGAGAGTATAGGTGAGGAATTTGAGGAGGAGGAGGAGGTTCTTATCGAAAAGGAAAATACCGAGAAAGAACTGATTGAGTAGGATGTGTTTCTTGAGGACTTGGACCAATTACTCATGGTTGTTTGACACACTATGAGTGTGGAACCCTCATGAGAGGAGGAGTAGAGGGAGAATTTGTTTTATACCACCTGCAAGGTAAACGATCGAATGTGTGCTCTCATTGTAGATAGTGGAAGTTGTACCAATGTGGCATCAGCTGATCTTGTTTCAAAACTAAAGCTGCCGACTGTCGCACATCCTAGGTAATACAAGTTGCATTGGTTGAGTGAAAAAGGAGCATTATATGTCACTCAGCAAATACTACTACCGATCACTATAGGAAATTACTCTGACCAGATCTTCACGTGTTGCTAGGTAAGCTGTGGTTATTTGATAAGAGAGTTATACATGACAGCTACAGGAATACGTATATGTTGGAAAAGGATGATTGGAAGATTACGCTGAATCCGATGCCATGGAGAGAAGTTCACAAGCTATAGACAAAACTCGCTTGCAGATCGAAGAAAGCTCTAATGATGAGTAGAGTCAAGCTTTAAGAGGCCATTAATACTGACGAGCCAACCCTATTGTTGGTTAAGTGACTATTGCAAGTGAAGGAGCGGGGTGAGCTTCCTTAGGAAATCAAGGAGTTGCTAGATAACCATGCAGACTTGTTCCCTGAACAGTTACTTGAGGGGTTGCCCTCAACTCGAGGCATAGAGCACTGCATTGAATTAGTACCCAGTGCTGTACTACTGAATAAGCCAGCTTATCGAATGAATCTCAAATAGGCTTCTAAACTCCAACGTCAAGTCAATGAGTTGCTAGAGAAAGATTATGTGAGAGAGAGTCTCAGCCCTTATGCTGTGCCTACACTTCTAGTACTAAAGAAGGATAAGACTTAGCGAATGTGTATTAACAGTCGAGTCGTGAACAAAATCACGATCAAATACAAGTATCCAATCCCGAGGCTTAAAGACATGTTGGATGAGTTAAGTAGAGCCAATATTTTTAGCACGATTGATCTTAAATCTGGCTACCATCAAATCCGTACGAGACCAAGAGGTGAGTGGAAGACTGCATTCAAGACTCGACATGGACTTTATGAGTGGATGGTCATGCCCTTCAACTTGTCAAATGCCCCAAGCACTTTCATGAGACTTATGAACCTCATGTTGAGATATCTCATAGGGAAGTGTATCTTGGTGTACTTTGACGATACCCTGGTCTACAGTACCGATATGTCGAGTCACTGTAAACATCTCAAAGCAGTTCTGGATATCCTTCGTACCAAGAGACTATTCAGCAATTTAAAGAAATGTTGCTTCTGCTAAGTGAAAGTGGTATTCTTGAGCTATGTAGTCAGTAGAGGAGGCCTGCAAGTCGATGATGAGAAGATCAAAGCAATTGTTGAGTGGCCGACTCCTACTACTTGTGTCGATGTAAGAAGTTTCTACGGACTAGCTTTGTTTTACAAAAGGTTTATTAGGAATTTTAACACCATCACCGTGCTACTTACTAAGCTAACAAAGAAGAACACCGAATTCTGATGGGGAGAAAGGAAGGAGAGGAGTTTTGTCAACATAAAAGAAAGATTGACCTCTACCCCGGTGTTAATATTACCCGACTTCGACAAAATTTTTAAGCTAGGATACGGTGCATCAGTTGTTGGAATAGGCGCTGTCCTGATGCAGGAAGGCCAACTAATTGCATTCCATAGTGAGAAGCTTCTAGGACCACAGCTGAACTACTCCGTGTATGATAAGGAACTTTTGGCACTAATCCGAGCAATGCAAGTATGGCAACATTACTTACTGTCGAGAGAATTTGTCATATATACTAACCATAAATCATTGAGGTACCTCCGAAGTTAGACCAAGTTATCGAAGCGATAGGCGAGATGGGTTGAATTCCTTGAGGGATTCAATTTTGTGATAAAGTACAAGCAAGGAAAAAGCAACGTAGTTGCAGACGCTCTTTTGAGGAAGCAGACGCTCTTATCAGAACCGTATACTAGATTGTTTTGTTTTGCAAGTATCAAAGAATAGTACTTTGGGGATCCACACTTTGGACCAATAATTTTGTGATGCATGGATAGGAGGACAGTGGATGAGTATTATGTAGAGGATGGTTATCTGTTCCAAGTAGGGAAACTGTGCGTACCGACTTTTTCTCTATGGGAATTATTAATCAGGGAAGCCTATAACGAAGGACTCTCCGAATACTTTGGAGAGAGGAGGACCTGTGAACTATTGAATGGCCGATTCTTTTGGTTAAGAATGTGAAGAGATGTGCATCGAGTTGTCAAAAGCTGTACTATGTGCAAAAAGACCAAGTGCTGAGTTGAATAAGGGAAAGCAATGCCCCTACTTATTCCGATGAAGCCGTAGACTGAACTGAGTATGGACTTTGTTTTCTGACTGCCGTGAATTGCCCGAGGCAAAGATTCTGCAATGGTCGTCGTGGATCGGCTCAGTAAGATGGTATACTTTGTGCCCTGTACCAAAACTAATGATGCTTCAGCTATTGCTTCTCCTTTCTTATAGGAGATTGTGCAAATACACAGCGTGTCGAGATGTGTACTCTTTGACAGAGACTCGAAGTTCTTTAGCCATTTTTGGAGAACCCTATGGCATCAACTAGGAACCAAATTATTATTCAGTACCTCATGTCACCCTTAAACTGACGGCCAAACAAAGGTGGTTAATTATACTTTAGGGTTACTGCTCCGAGCTGCAATAGGCAAGAACTTGGTTGATTAGGATGTTTGGCTATCGATGGTTGAGTTCGCCTATAACCGAACCATATATGAAATCACTAAGCAAACTCCCTTAGAGGTAGTCTATAGATTCAATCTTGAATTGTTTCTCAACTACACCCTTATACTAACACCCACATAAAAGGACCCTAATGCCTCGGCTAGAGCATAATCTCTTCAGCACATCTATGACAAGGCCGCTTGGTACGTCGACCAAGCTGCTAAAAGAATACGAGAAAAGACTAAGGGTAGTTCGGCCAAATAATTTCAGTCGGGAGACTTGGTATGGCTACACCTCAACAATGAACGGTTCCCAAACAAAAGGAAGAACAAATTGTTTGCAAAGGCAGAATGACCTTTTAGAATGCTTCCAAAAATCATTGACAACGCCTACAAGTTGGAACTACCTAAGGACTATAGGGTTTCTGACGCCTTCAACATTGCCAACCTCAGTCCATATTACCTTGATGGAGAACTGAGCGAACACCATTCGAATTTGATTTGATCCTAAATAAAAAACAACCCAGAGGGAATGATGGGAATCAAGCCACAAGACTTCTGACCCGTTGCCGAACCCAAAGATTAGAGGGGCTGGCACGATAAATCCTTATGTTTCAACCAACCCCTATCGAAGTCGAGTACTTCCTTATCGAGTCACTTTTAATGCCATATCATATGACCGCCCATTATTTTGTGTTATGCTGAGTTGAAGATTACTCTAATACTAAGCAGACCAATCACTCAACATCATCTTTGTCAAGAAGCCGAGGGATAGAGAATCCAGATTGACTAAGCCATCCCTGCTCAAACAAGTCCACCCATCCATACTTTTTATTCACATCTCCTAACAACCTCACCAATGCACCATCGCCACATGTACAGTATCGTATGTAGAATCTATAGCATCGTTAATTGTTTTCCTCGTATATTCATTTTTACCCTTTTGTACCATGCACATTGCTTCTTTAGGAAATGTCCTTATTGTCTTTTCCCTTTTGGGTAAGTTGCCCCAACTTATGGGTATAAATACCCTTGTACTTATAGCTGTAACTTATCAAATTACCTTTAATACACTAGAGTACTTTCTTCCTCGCATAAACACTGCTGGTTTACTCTCAGCATCACTCTTATCCTTTTCCTTAAGTAAGATTAGGTGGTAAGTAATCTCATTGGACCAATTTGTGCGTCATATTGAATTGTATCGTGAGTCTTCAGAAGTTCTTTTGGTGCATCGTATCCTTTGGAGTTATTCGTGGGTTTTTGCTTATTGTTTCAATCGTAATTTTTACCTTTTCGTACCTTTCCCCATTAACCCTTTTTTAGCTTTTTGCAAGCTTGGACCCATCCAGCGATCGACCTTATCTGTTATTGGTCATGGTTCGCAACAACTCGGCTGTTAACACACATCCACTAGGTTCTATCCTTTTTCGGTATTAGAAGTGCAGGTACATCACAAGTGTTGAGACTCTCTCTCTAATAACTCATTGACTTGACATTAAAGTGTAGAAGCCTACTTTAGATTCATCCGATAAGCTGGCTTATTCGGCAGTGCAGCACCGGGTACTAAGTCAATGTAGTATTCTATGCCTCGTCTCGAGGGCAATCTCATAAGTAACTATTCTATAAACAGGTTGGTATAGTCATCTAGCAACTCCTTTATTTCTTAGGGAAGCTCACCTTACTCCTTCACTTCCATTAGTTGCCTAACTAATAATAAGGTTGGCTCATCAGCATTGATGGCCTTTCGGAGCTCGACTTTACTCATCACCAGAACCTTCTTCGATCCACGAGCAAGTTTCGTTTGTAACTTATTAACTTCTCTCGGCGGCATTAGATTTAATGTGATCTTCCGATCATCCTTCTCGAACATATATGTATTCCAGTAGTTATCATGTATAACTCTCCTATCAAACAACCATGGCTTACCTAGCAACATGTGGGAAGCGTACATAGGCAGTATGTCACAGAGGATCTGGTCAGAGTAATTCCCTATAATGATCGGCAGCAATATTTGCTAATTAACATGTAATGCTCCTTTCTCATTCAACCAGTGCAACTTGTATGGCTTAGGATGTGCGACGATTGGCAGCTTTAGTTTTGAAACAAGATCGACCGATGCCACATTAGTGTAACTTCCACTATCCATAATGAGAGCACACATCTGATCATTCACCTTGCAGGTGGTATGAAAGAAATTCTTTCTCTGTTCCTTCTCTCATAAGGGTTCCATGTTCATAGTACACAGATAACCATGAGTAACTGGTATAAGTCTTCAAGAAATACGTCCTCCTCAATCAATTCTTTCTCGAAATTTTCCTTCTCGGTAGGAACCTCCTCCTCCTTGGGTTCCTCAATCCCTAAGATTGTCATCCATGGTGGATAATTCCATTATCATCACCAGTACCAACGGTCATATTTGGGTCTATCATTTTTTTTTTCTCATAGATTCAAAATTCAAATAAGTACTTTAGAAAGTAAACAACTAACAACACAGTAGTCAAATGAACGCGATAGCTTACTCTGTTTCACACATGTAAAACAGAGTATAATAGGACTTAAGAAGGACTAACTACAGCTCATACAAAGCCTCCACTCTGATACCAAGATGTTGCGAATCGTGATTAAGAATAGATAAAGTCGGTTGCTGGATGGGTCCAAGCTTGCAGAAAGCTCGAAAAAGGTTAATGAGGAAGGGTATGAAAGGGTAAAAATGATAAATGAAACAGTAAGCAAAAACCCACGAATAGCTCCAAAGAATATGACGCACCAATGAAACTTTTAAGGACTCACGACATAATACGATATGACGCACTAATTGGTCCAATGAGGTTACTTACCACCTAACCTTACTTAAGGGAAAGGATCGGAGTGATGCCGAAAGTAAACAGATAGTGTTTACGCAAGGAAGAAAGTACTCAAGTGTATTGAAGGGTAATCTGATAAGTGATAGCTATAAATACAAGGGTATTTATACCTCTAAGTTAGGGCAACTTACCCAAAAAGGAAAAGATAATAAGGATATTTCCTAAAGAAGCAATGTATATAATACAAAAGGGTAAGAATGAATATATAAGGAAAACAATCATTGGTGCTATAGATTCTACATGTAATACTGTACACGTGGCAATGTTGCATTGGCAAGGTTATTAGGAGATGCGAACAAAAAGTACGAACAGATGGGCTTATCCAAGTAGGGATGGCTTAGTTAGGTGACTCAGATGACTACTTGGCACACTTCTGCACAATGATGAGTTTTCATAACTTCTCTAACATAATAAAGTACAAAGCCTTCCCGAGTACATTCACCAAAGAAGTGTTGGTATGGTTTAACCAACTGCTAAATGGCTCCATCTGTTCAATTGATGATCTCACCACTAGATTCCAACGACACTTCCTCAATAGCAAGGTGCCAAGCAGAGACTCATCCATATTATATAATGTCTAATAGTGGCTTAACAAAACCTTCTAAGCCTACCTTGAGTGCTTCAGTCGCACCAAATTTCTAATTCCCAAGGTGGAAATCGCAACGGGCCTCTTGACCATCATTTATGGCTCAGACCCCAATAGAAGGTCTTTGAAGCCATAATACTATGTCGTTCAACATGTTTAAGGAATTCATGACCGCAGTTGAGCAATATGTTACCTAAGTGGACGCCATCTAAGTATGATTAGAAAATGACACACATTGGAGTACCTTTGCAAAGGATCAATTCGGTCAATGAGAAGATCACCCTTCTTCGTCTAAAGAACGCCAAAAGAAGTAGAATCAAAATTTATAAACTATCCCATCTATACTCCATTGAACTGCCCTTTTAAAGAAGTCCTCTATGAAGTTTGCAAACAGTTGGCTCATACCCTACACATTAGGGAAACCCCTAAAGTAATAGCCTCAGCAAATCTACCACTTCATTGCCAACAAGACAAAACAAAGTGTAACCAACAAGACGCTACCATATTGTAGATCAGTAGTAGTAACTATAACTACGGCCTAAAAACCCACTTAACGATATGTACCATAAAGGCAGGCAAAGAAAAGTATAAACAATACAGGAGAGCTTAACCTGTCAAATGAAACCTGCCACTCACTACCTCAGTACAAAGTACTCTTTATCCAGGCAAAGAAGTCAAGAATAGATATTACCATCTCTTTCTCGAATAGAGACAAAGCAGGTATTAAGCACCCTCACATCGGCCTATTCTGATCAATGCCGAGATAGGGTACTTCAACATTCCTAAAACCTTCATAGACAATGGTAGCTCGACAAATATCTTATTCTACTTTACCTATGAGCAAATGAAAGATCAACTAGAGGAAACCATCCACCCATACAAGCAAAGCTTAGTCGGTTTCAATGGGAAGATTGTTTTAGCAAAAGGCTTAATCACACTCTCTGTTCGACTAAGTGATGATGAACACATCACCTTACGGTTGATTAACTTCATCATTGTCGACCATTGATCCCCCTATAGTGCCATCCTAAGGTGACCAAGTCTTAACAAATTCAATACATGCATTAGTCAAAAGTGCCTCAAGATGAAGTTCCCTATCCCTATAGGGGTCAGTATCACTCGTGATAATCAAAAGCTATCCAAGATGCTCTACCTAAGTGATAGCTCACACAATAGGGTAATGCACATCAAATTGGCCTTAGAGAGTACACAAAACTTAAGGGGGGAACCAGCAGAAGAAACTAAAGTCATCTAATTCAACAACCGCCCTAACCAAACTACTTGAAAAAGAACTTTCCTGTTTATTAGAGAAAGGGAAGAAATCATCACATTCCTCTACTCTAACTTAGATTTTTTTGCAACATCTCTTGAAGAAATGCTTAAGATCATGACATACCCAAGCAGAACATCACCTTCGAGTCGACCCCCACACAAGCCCCTTAAAGCAAAAGAGAAGACATTTTGCAGCTGAATGATAAGTTGCCAACGAGCAAACAATGCAAAAGTTACCATAAGTTGGCTTTATAGGGGAAGAGCACTACCCTACCTAGCTAGTGAACACTATCTTAGTAAAGAAATCCAACAGCAAGTGGTGAATGTGTGTTAACTACACCGACTTCAACAAAAGCTTGCTTGAAGGACTATTTTTCCCTTATGAGAATCAATCGTCTTATTGATTCCACCTCCAGCCATGTAAGGCTCAACTTCATGGATGCTTATTCAGGCTATAATTAAATCCACATGGCTCCCGAAGATCAAGTCCACATATCCTTTGTCATTGACTTTCTCATTTACTACTATAAAGTCATACTCTTTAGCCTTAAAAACACCGAGGAAACATATCAAAGTTTAGTGACAGCCATGCTCAAGTTACAACTCAAAAGAAATGTAGAGGTTTATGTTGTCAACATGATTGTCAAAAGCAAACAAAAGACCTACTACATTGAAGATCTATGCAAAACCTTTGATACGTTGCAAAGATATTGGATGAAGTTTAATCCTAAGAAATGTGTCGTTGAGGTAACTTCCAGAAAATTCCTTAGATTTATGGTTACAGAGCGCAACATTAAGGCCAACCCTGACAAAATAAAAGCCATCTAAGGATATGAAGGCCCCTTAAAAGGTCAAAGATATCCAATGGCTCACTGTCAAAATAGCTATGCTTAACCATTTCCAGAAGCATCAATAAGTGTTTTCGAGTTCTTTAAATTAGTGAAGAACCTATTGAAATTTAAGTGGACAAAAGAACGTGAGACCGCCTTTAATCAAGTTAAGCAGTTTCTTGAAAGTTTGCTCGTGCTCTCCAAACCAATACCCGGCGAAGTACTCTATTTATACCTAGTCGTAAGTGATGAAGCCCTCTCCTTAGTGCTCATTTGGGCAGAAGGGCATAAGTAGAGCCACATCCTATAGGGGCCAAAAGTTAGATACATAAGGGTCGGGAAGTTTACCCTAACTGTAGTAATCGCTGCTCAAAAGTTGAGACTATATTTCCAAGTACACCCCATCATTGTTCTCACCAATTAGCAATTACGAATAATCTTGCAAAAGTCAAATGCATCAAGACATATGATTAAGTACTCCTTGGAGGTTAGTGCCTACAGCGTATAATTTCGCTTCAAGAAAGCCATCAAAGCATAAGTCCTTATAGACTTCCTCATTAAGTATACTAAAGAGGAGGAAACACCAACTCACATTGGCATTCTGATATGGACTCTTCATGTTGATGGATCCTTCACTCGAAAGTGGGGGGGGGTTTGCAGGAGGGTGGATGATGCACCTCTGAGGTCGTACACATAGAGGCAACACCACAACGAGTAACAATAAATGAAAAACAAAAGGGTTTAGCAAAACTCGAGTAGCTACCAACTAGATATAAAGCACCAACCGATCTTACTTAGCATAACTTCTACTTGATATGACATAGAAGTGAGGATTAGGGTCACTCGACACTGCTCCCAAGTAAAGGGAATAGATAAGAGTTAAGGAATAATGCATCTATAGGGTCGTACACACGGAGGCCATACCAAAATGAAAGGGAATAAAAGCAAAAAAAAAAAAGAGGGGGGGGGGGGGGGGGGGGGGGGG
>JAMXBB010000001.1:76528971-76597955 GCA_024138015.1 Lumnitzera littorea | reverse complement strand
GGTGTAAGAGATAAATAAGAACACTAAGGTTGGTCAAGAAAGGAAACTTGTAATAAGCAAGAATGAAATAAAATGTTGTCTACATACAAGTAAATGAGGTTTATATACTAGTCCTACTAGGGTTACAAGACATACATGGAAAAAACAAAAGGGTAATTTACAAAGGAAATACATGAAACATACTAAAAAGGGCAAAAAGGACAAATAATATTCTATACAAAAAAAGTAAAGAATCCTTTTGGAATGTTATACCAAAAGATATGTATCAAGGGGTGATTGAAACCTTATAGTGCTGTTAGTTAAGCTATAATGAATTTTGACGTTGCTTAGCAATTGTAGGATCTTACTCGCACGAGGTCAATAGAGAACCAACAGTTAGAGTTAACTTGGTCTAATTCAAGTCAAAGCTCAGGTACTAAAGGGTATTCTAATCTTCTCTAGGTCAAGTGTCTCAATAGCTTAGCTCAATCTGACATTTGAAATCGATCGGCTCGAATGTTGTCTACATCATGGTAAGAGCTTAGTAATAGTCATGGCTACTTAGTAGGTCGACATGACTGCTTAGAAGCTCGAAAACTGTGTTAGCACTTACAAAAGCTTAGTACTTGGGTCAACAGTAGTGTAAAAGATGGAGATCGAAATAAGAATCTTCGTCTTGACTGGTGTTTCGAGCTAGTATTCTCCGTGTAAGTCCTTACAGTTCTCTAGCTCGACTATGTGTAATTAGTCTAAGAAGTTGATTCCTATCATTAGCCTGGCAGTCATAAGGATTTGTCCTCAAATTCGAAGAGGTTTTTGGCTCTTTTTCTATTATAGCTTCTATTAGGTCTTTCTCTAGTCAGTAGGATATCAAGTTAGACACATTAAAGGTAGAGGAAACACCATATTTATTGGGTAACTCAATTTAGTAGGTGTTGTAGTTGATCTTCTTCAGGACTTTGAATAGACCATAAACATGTGGAGATAACTTACTTTATCTTAGCTGCAAAAATCTTTTTTAACTAAGGTGAATCCATACTAAGTCACTTGGTTTAAAAGAAATATTTTGGCAACTACAACTACCGATTTCTTATTGTCTCTAATTAAACTTAGCAATCTTCCTTGCCACGAACTGATGTAATTCTTGGGCTCGTGTGACTTTAGATTGTCTCTCTTCAGCAACTATAGGGGTACTGTTTATATTTAGGGGAATAGTAGGATTGAGGCCATAGATGACCTCAAAAGGAGTCTTCCTAATGGTACTATAAACAATTCGGTTGTATAAGAACTCCACAACTAGTAGACATAGATCTATCTTTTAAATTCCTTCTTACGATAGCTCAAAGTAGATTGCCTAATGCTCTATTCACCACTTAGTTTAGCCTCAATCTAAAGGCAACTACTAAAGTTGAACACAAGTTTAGTTCCAGGTCTTCTCCAAAGTGTCTTTTAAGAATAGCCTAATAATTTAGTGCCCTGATTTGAAACAATGGTTTTTGATACTCCATGTGGTCATATAACTTCTTGTAAAAAAAAATTAGCAATATATAAAGTATCGTTAGTTTGATGGCATGGAATGAAGTTAGCCATTTTGCTAAAGCGGTCCACTACAACAAGGAATGAATCTTTTCCCCTAGACATCCAAGGCAATCCTTAGACAAAATCCATGCTAAGATCAACCTAAGGTGAGGTCAGTGTAGATAATGGTACACACTCTCTATGTGACTCTCGCTTTCCCTTGGCCCTCTTATGTACTTCGTAACTTCCATCTACCTTATAGACATCCTTGGCCAAATTAGGCTAGTAAAAATTTTCCTTAAACAATTCGACTATTTTGGTCTCTCCAAAATGACCAAATAATCCACCACAGTGAGCTTCCTCAACTAGTATCTCGTATGTGAAACAACTTGATATACACAACCTTCTTTCCTTGAACAGATAGCCATCCTTAAGATAATATCCTCTAATAGCAACTCCTTCTCTCCACTGTTCAAGAATAGGACCAAAATGGGGTCACGAGCATGCTGCTCGGAAATGAGTGAAAATCTCGGTAATTTCGTTTTTAGGGTAGTCAGTAAGGTTTGCCAACATAACCACATATATACGACCATGTTAGCACTTCCCTTCTTATGTCAGATCACATAAGAAAACCTTCCCATAAATTCTAGCCACTTTGCTTGCTTTTTCAAAGGTTTATTCTAACTCCTAAGATGTTTCAAGGACTTATGATCGATATAAATTACAAACTCTCGATATAAAAAATAGTATTGCCAAATAGTAAGAGCTTGGAAAAGAGAGTACAACTTTTTTTCATATATAGAATAGTTGAATGTGACACTACCAAACTTCTCACTATGGTAGGCAACTGATCATTGCTCTTACATCAAGACTATACCAATGCCAATGCCTAACGCATCGCATTTTAATTCAAATGGTTTATCAAAATCTAGTAAGGACAAGACAGGGGTAGTATGAGCTTCTTCTTAATTTCCCTAAAGCTCTGCTCAGCTTGGTCATTCCATCGGAATCCTTCATTCTTCTTTGTCAACTTGGTCAAGGGGGCTACAATTGTACTAAAGTTTTAAATGAATCTTCTATAGAAAGAAGTAAGGCCATGAAAACTTCATACTTCAATGACATTCTCTGGAGTCGACCACTCTGACACAGCTTGAACCTTCTCCTTATTAGCTCAGATTCTGTCTCCAGATACTACATACCTAAGAAAAATAACTTTACTTTGATAGAACATACACTTCTTTAGGTTCCTATACAACTTCTCAACTTGTAAAATATCAAAAAGAGCTTAAAGATGTTGAACATGGTTGTCTAGGTCGGTATTGTATACTAATAGATCATCAAAGTACATGATCATACATCTTTTAATCAGAGGACACATCAAATGATTCATAAGCCACATAAATGTGCTTGGTGCATTTGTAAGTCCAAATAACATAACCAACCATTCATATAGACTATGCTTCATCTTGAAAGTGGTCTTCCATTCATCATTAAGCATCATGCGAATTTGGTGGTAACCACTTTATAAATCAATCTTCAAAAATATTTGAGTACCATATAGCTCATCTAACATTCCTTCGAGTCTCTATATTAGGGTATGTATACTTGATAGTAATATAGTTGATAGCACGGTTGTTAATGCACATGCGTTACGAACCATCCTTCTTTAGGATGAGTAGAGCTAATATAGCACAAGGACCCATGCTCTCCTCACGTATCCTCATTCCATTAGCTTATCCACTTGCCTTTTCAGCTTGATAGCCTACTCAAGATTCATTTTGTAGGAAGGTCAATTTAGCAATGCTACGCCTGGCTATAAATCAATACAATGCTCTATGCTTCAAACTAAAGGTAATCCCTTAGGTAACTCTTTGAAGAACAAATCGAAAAATTCATCAATCAATCTTTAGATCTCATCAAGGATATCTTCCAAATTTCTCATCTCTAACAATCTTTTAATCAATAAAAACATGAGCTCGTCAACCTTTTCAACAACTTAGAGCTCTCTTCGGCTCATCACTAAAGCTTTCTTCTTGTTAAGTCAAGTGAGCTAATTATGGGTCTCATTTACCTAGGTTGGTGTCATGGGTTGCAAAATAATCTTCTTTCCGTCCTTGACAAAGGCATAAGTGTTCTTATATTCGTAGTGAGTGACACGTTAGTCAAACAACCACAATTGTCTAAGTAATAGATGTGAAGCTTTCATGGGGATGACATCATACACCACTTCATCCCTGTACACATTCCCAACAATAAAAGGTACCATTAGTTGTTCAATGACGTACGGAGAACTATTATCATGAAACCAGTGTAGCTTGTAAGGTTGAGGGTTGATAAGTATGAAAAACTGCATACTTATTTGAAGGATTTCTTTAACAATTATATGTGATTTAATATAATTTTGAGCCCAAGTGTATAAATTTTCATTAAAATTACATATAATTTCTTAACATAAATATAATTCATATTTTTATGTTTTAGTATTTAAAAGTTATATTTATTTGAAGAATTTAAGCTCTTTGTGCTTGTTCTTGCAAGTCCTATGGCTACCATGCCCCTAAATGAAAAGCCTTAAAAAAAAAAAAAAAAGATGAAGAAGAAGAAGAAGATGAAGACATGGAGCAAGAACTATCGGCTTAATGGTAATCTTAGCTACCGTCAAGTTGGCATCTAAAACAAAACCTTTACGAGTATCACAAAGAGTGGACCATACCATCTTGATGGTAATCCTAGCTACTGTCATGACAGTAGTACCATCAAGATGATACCCTCATGATATAAAAAGCTGCAATTTGCAGCTCATTTGGGAGATGCAATTTTCTTTCTTTTTCAATTACCTTTCTTGTTTTCTCTCTAGGGTTTTTAGAGTTTCACCTTCCTAGGTTATTTTAGGTTAGATTTAGCTTAGATTAAGTTAGTTTTGGTGGATTCTAACCCCAAGAGGCATTAAAAGCATCATTTCAAAACGAATTGAAGATTGGAACTCCTCTTGTTAGGTGATTTCTCTCTCAACCCAATTTCTAGTTGTTTTAGAATGTTGTTTAACTTTGTAATATGGTTATATTCATAAACATTATGAATCTTTTAATGTTAATGGATTAATATTTGGTGTTTACGTTTTTTTATTGTGATTGTACGTTAAATGGGTTATGGGTTTCAAGCATTGAATATGTATTTCAATTGTAAAGGAGTGTATATAGATTGGGATTATATGTGAAGCATGATTTCTAGTCGTTTCCATGCTTATTTAACTTAGATTAATGGTTGATACATGTTGATTCGGTTAAGATTTCACTTTTAGAATCAATCTTTAATCTGTATACATATGAACAATAGAAGAACTCAAACATCATATCTCTTATTAATTCATTTACTTAGTTCTTAATTGTAATCATTGGAGTGTTGGAATCCCACGCTTTGTTAAATTAAGAGTTGTTCTTAGATTTAGGTAATATAATAGAAATCATATCTCTATCCTTTTTGGTGTTGGAATCACTTAGTTATCCGCATTAAGCTAGTTGTTTTATTCACATTAAGGTAGTTGTTAGGTTTTATTTAATAAAAAAATAAAACTTTATCTAGCTTACCTAGTATGAATAGTACTAAAATGGTTGATAGCTAATACACCATTCCTTTAGGAAATACGACCTTGGAGCTCACCCTATACTATTAAATGACCAGTACGCTTGCTAAAGTTTTCACAGTTTCCACAAGTTTTTATCAAAATTTGCAAGATTGATCAATTAGTAGTATATTGATTTCACTATTTTAAAAAGGAGCTAACTCTTCCTATTAGTGCGTAACTCGTGGAAGTGGTGAACACGATACTAAGGGTGCTTAGAGGTCAACAGTCTTAACCTCTGCACGAAGGATTGTGCAACAACATTAGTACAGCTACCTCCATTCATAATGATGGTGCACAACTATCCTTTAATGGTATACTTGGTGTTTCACAAATTTTCCCTTAGTCTTCCTTGGAGCTCAACAAGGAGCTCAGCATTCATCTTAATACTACCATCATCACTTCTCCCTAGTTGGTGTAGACATAAGCCTCCTCTTCCTCCTTAGCTTCAATTCTTTTAGCATTCTTTTCTTCTTTAAGCTCTTTTTCGTCGGTGTTATCTACTCTATCTCCTCGAAGCACCAAAGCATATCAGTTTAGATACTCAATAGCCATATGTCCAAAACCCATGCATTTGAAGCACTTTACCTCGCTCCTTTTTCGTCCAGAGGTTTGTCCTTTCTTGTATGTCCTTGAGTTAACCTATCCTCAACTTGGCTCTTCTAGCCTACTCGGCTGTCATCAGGTTGATTATGTTTTTCCTTAGCTCGAGATAGTATCTTTGGCTTAGCATGAGTAGGTCGACGTGGAAAGGGAGCTTAGGAAAAACTTGACCCAGGTCTACTCAGACCATTTCTCCTCTGCTTTCCGACCCTCTGCACTATTTTAATGGCCTCCTCCGGTGTATAGAATCCCTATACTTCTACATTATTGTGAATCTCATATTTGAGCCTAGAAATGAATCTTGATATTGTATAAGCCTTAAGTTCATCCATATCTGCTTGGATCATTTGCATCTAAAATTCTCTCACATGGTCATCGACAATTTAATTTCCTTGACGAATCTCTTGCAACTTAGCGAAGGTGTCTTATAGGTAAGTATCGGGTATAAATCTCCCTCTCAACAATCTCTTCACCTATTCCCATGTTCGCACACTTCTCCTTCCATCCCTTGATTTAGTTACATTCAAGTTCATCCTTTACGTGGTGGCATATCCAGAAAATTCAAGTATAGCAAGTTAAACGATAACAACATCTATATACCCATAACAATTAAATACTTTATCAACTTTTTCTTTCAACTCTAAATATTCATCTGCATCTCCACTTCCGTTAAAGGGTAGGATCTAGACCTTAACATTGTCTAATCGTAGAGGAGTTCTTGTGCTTAGTAATATTCAACCTCTTCTTCTTCCTCTCCATCATTCTTTATCTCCATGTCCTCAATAGCCTCCTCAATCTCTTCTAAGTCCAACCTTTCTCTAGTAGCTTGGTCTATAACTTCTCTAGCTTGATCAAGTCAAACTGGGTGATTAGCTTAGCCATCGTGGCCATATCGTCTCTTGTGAACATTCTTAGGTAAGTTATGATGTGGTACACCTTGTGGTTGCTACTTGTTGACTTGTATTGCAGTAACCACACTCTCAACAAGATTGGTGAGTCTGTTAAGCTTGTCATCGACTAACTTAAGGGTATTACTACCATTTTGACCTTGACCAGCATGAGCACCACTACTCAGGTCACTAATAATACCTTGAACACTCAAATCCAACATAGTATAATACTTCTCCAACATGTAGACAACACAATACACAACAAACGCTTCTACTTATTACCTAAAATCTTACTAATACACTATAAAAACTTCAACACCCAATACATACATACACAAATACCATATAAATGAACTTACTCTATTTTCATAATGGGAAACAAAGTAAAACAAAGCAAAACAAAGCAACAATGGGAACGATACTTACCAATCCACGAACCTTCACTACATAGCTTACAACTTTAAAACTTACTTCACTTGAATACACTATAACATCTATGGAAGGAACATAATAGCTACTGACAATAAACACAAACCAAAACTTCATTATAACTTTACACACTCCCTCTCAAAACTATGCTAATACCAATGAAGTTGATGCGTTTCTAGGGTTGTATGAATGGAGGCTTCACCATAACAAAAGGGAACGAAAGAAAACAAAAAGGGGATTAGCAAATTCATGAGCTACCCAGCTAAATATGACATACTAACAAGATCCTACATAGCTTATAATTTATCGGATCTAACTGACCGATCCAAACTATAAGATCACTTACCACTACTTCTTACTAAAGGGAATAGATAAGAGTTAAGAGATAAACAAAAACACTAAGGCTATTAAGGAAAGGAAACTTATAATATGCAATAACGCAATAATATATTGTTAGTATACAAGTAAATGTGGTTTATATACTTGCCTCACTAAAGTTACAAGGCATACATAGAAAAGACAAAACGGTAATTTACAAAGGGAATATATGAAACATACTAAAAAGGACAAAAGGGACAAAGAATATTTTGTACGAAAAAAGTAAGGAATCCTTCTAAAATGTTGTGTTAGAAGACATACGTTAAGGGGCAATTAGAAGCTTATAGTGCGATTAGCTAAGTTATAATGAATTTTGAGGTCACTTGGCAGTCGTAAGATCCTACTCGGAAGAGGTTAAAAGTGAGCCAGCAATTAGAGTTGACTTAGTTTAGTTTAGGTCAGAGCTCGGATACTGAAGGGTCTTTTGATCCTCTCCAGGTTAAGTGTCCCGGTAGCTTAGCTCAGTCTAACGTTTGAAGTTGGTTGGCTTAGACGTTATCTAAATCATGGTAAGAGCTCGGTAATAGTCATGGTTATTTGGCAAGTTGGCATAATTGCTTGGAAGCTTAGAAACTGTGTTAGCACTTACAAGAGCTCGACACTCAAGTCAATAGTAGTGTAAAAGATGGAGATCAGGATAGGAATCTTTGTCCTAAATGGTGTTTTGAACTAGTATTCTCCATCTGAATCCTTACAATCCTTTAGCTTGGCTATGTATGACTGGTTCAGGGAGTTGATTCCTATTAAGAAAAGAGAAGATACAGTTAGGCGCTCTCAGAGGTTAAAGTTTTGTATTCAATAATGAGGTAATATATGATGTTTGCTTACACATAAATTAGGTTTATATACTAACCCCACTAAAGTTACATGCATATAAGGAATAGACAAAAGGGTAAATCACTAATCTAATACCTAAGACATACTAAAAAGGGTAAAAAGGACAAATGATGTATAATGTATGAAAAACAAAAACATTCTAAAATGTCGTGTTAGAAGACATGTATCGATCTAATGTTTGGCTGCTGTTGTGAGTGTAAGCTCTCTAATAACTCAACATTTGTTGGAATTAGCTCAGAACAGGTCAAAAAGAAAGTAGAAAACTTGGCCAACCTGATCTGGGACAAGTCGAAGCTTGAATGCAGGGTATTAACAAAGGTCTCTTCAGCTTGGCCAACTAGATAGCTTAGCTAAAAAAGAATCCTAGTATTTGGTAGTTTAGGTATTACTTTGAACATGATTAGAACCCGAGGCTCAGCTTAGATAAAGTGAAGTAATCCCTAGTTGGCAATGGATTCTTTATCCTTGAAAGTTTCTTTAACTAGTACTCGTTGGGTAAATCCTAATAGTCCTCTAGCTTAGTTGTAGGTGATGGGTCTAAGGGGTTGATTCCTATCATCTTCATAGGGGTCAAAAAGATTTGGTCTCAAATTTACGGGGTCTTCTTTAGTTGAGATTGCTTCATTTGGATGGTAAGGAATCGGGTTAGATATGTTGAATGTTAAAGACACCATAATCTTTACGTAGCTCGATCTTATAGGCATTATGGTTGATCTTCTTCAGGATCTTGAATGGACCATCATCTTTGGGTGATAATTTGTTCTTCTTAAGATGGGGAAATCTCTCTTGAATGAGGTGGATCCAAACTAAGTCTCCTGGATTAAAGGAAACATCTCAGAAGCTTCGACTACTGATCTCATGCTATTGTTCATTGAACTTGGTGATCTTCTTAGTCACTTGTTAATGCAGTTTATGCAGTTCGTAAGCTCAATCAACTATAGACTAGCTTTTTTTGGGAGTTATATGGGTATCGATCATGTATAGTAGGATAGTTGGGTTGAGGCCATAGACAACCTCAAAGAGTCTTTCTAGTGGTACTATGGACAGTTTGGTTATAGGTGAACTCCACAATAGCTAAGAATTGATCCTAATCTTCTAAATTCTTCCCAATTACAACTTAAAGCAAAGTGCCTAGCATTTTGTTCACTACTTCACTTTGAGCATCATTCTAAGGGTGACTCCTTGAAATGAACATAAGTTTGGTGCCAAGTCTCTTCCATAAGATTTTCCTAAAGTAGCGTAGAAATTTAGTATCTCGATCTGAAACAATGGATTACAAAACTCCATCTCGGTGAACGATTTCCTACAAAAACAAATTAGTAATATATAAAGCATCGTTAGTTCGGTGGTATAAAATGAAGTGTGCCATTTTGTTGAATGGATCCACTACTATAAGGATCGAATCCCTCCCTTTGGATGTCTGGGGCAACCCTAGGATAAAGTCTATGCCAAGGTCAACCCAAGGTGAAGAAGACATGGGTAAGGGCATGTATTCTCCTTATGGCTCCTTTCTCCCTTTAGCCCTTCTATACACATCACAACTAATGATGACCTAATAGACATCCTTGACTAGGCCAAGCCAATAAACATACATAGTCTCCTCTTCTTAAATAGATATCCGTACTTTAAGTAGTATCCTCCAACAGTAGTTTCATCTTGACATTTCTCTGATATAAGACCAAAGTATAGGTCCTAAGCATACTACTTGGCAATAAGGGAAAATCCCAACAACTTTGTTTACAAGGTGGTTAGTAAGACTTGTCAACGTGATAGAGCTTCAGCAACTACATTAGCACTACCCTTCTTTTGCTAGATCATGTAGAGAATCCTTTCATCAACTCTAACCATTTAGCTTACCTCTTCGAAAGTTTGTTTAAACTTCCCAAATGCTTCAAGGACTCATAGCCTATGTAAATGACAAACTTTCAAGATAATAAATAATATTGCCATACAATAAGGGCTCAAAAAAGAGAATATAACTCTTTTTCATACACAAAATAATTTAAGGCAACACCGTTAAGCTTCTCATTGTGGTAAGCCATAGGTTGGCGTTCTTACATTATAACTATTTCAATACTAATGTCCAATGCATTCTAACTTAGATAACTTGTCAAAGTCGAGCAAGGCTAAGACAAGTGTGGTGATAAGTTTCTCCTTAATCTCCT
Source organism: Lumnitzera littorea (assembly GCA_024138015.1). Classification (NCBI taxonomy): domain Eukaryota; kingdom Viridiplantae; phylum Streptophyta; class Magnoliopsida; order Myrtales; family Combretaceae; genus Lumnitzera; species Lumnitzera littorea. The sequence continues at coordinate 76,587,534 of JAMXBB010000001.1, read as the reverse complement.
TGAAACTCTTCTCAGCTAGGTTAGTCCACTAGAATCCATCACTCTTCTTTGTTAGCTCAATTAAAGGGGTCACAATGGTATTGAAGTTCTTGATAAATCTCCTATAGAAAGAAGCAAATCTATGAAAACTCCTAACCTTACTAACATTCTTGCGCATAAGCTACTCTAAGATAGCTCAGACCTTCTCTTTATCCGCTCAGATTCCTTCTCTGGACACTACATATCCAAGAAAGGCAACTTTGCTTTAGTAAAATGTACATTTCTTCAAGTTTTTAAATAGTTTCTCAACACGAAGTATGTTAAAAACAACTTAAAGATGTTTCAGGTAATTAGCTAAGTCGGCACCATACACTAAGATATCATCAAACTACATAACCACACATCTTCCAATCAAAGGGTGCATTATACAGTTCATGGGCCTCATAAAAGTGCTTAGCATATTAGTAAGTCTGAATGGCAAAATTGAAAATTCGTGGAAACCTGCCTTATCTTAAATGTAATCTTCCATTCATCACTAAGTCTCATACAAATCTGATGGTATCCATTTCATAGGTTAGTCTTTGAAAACACTTTGGCACCATGAGGCCATCATCTAATATGTCATCGAACCTCTGTATGGGATATCTATACTTAATAGCAATTCGGTTGATAGCTCAGTTATCAATGCACATATGCCAAGAACCATCTTTCTTTTAGACAAATAGAGTAATCATGACATAAAGGCTCGCACTCTCTCTCATATAACCTCACTCAATAAGCTCGTTCACTTGTCTTTTAAGCTCGGTAACTTACTTAAGATTCATTCTGTAAGCAAATCTATTTGGCAGAGCTATGCTTGGCTATAAATCATTACAATACTCAATGCTTCAGATTGGGAATAGTCCTTTAAGCAGCTCGTTGGGGAATAAGTCAAAAAACTCATCTTTTAATTTCTAAACCTCTTCTAGTACATCTTCTAAGTGGCTCAACTCTAACAACCTTCCAATCAACAGAAACATAGGCTCTTTGGCCTTTTAGCAACTTAGAGTTCTCATCGGCTAAGCACTAAGGCCTTCTTTTTGTTAGCTCCAGTGAGCTAATTATGAGTATCATTCACTTGGATCGGCATTAAGGGTTGCAACACAATTTTCTTACCATCCTTTGTAATGGCATAGGTGTTCTTAAATCCATCGTGGATGATACGTAGGTTAAATAACTAAGGTCTTCCTAACAGCAGATGTTAAGCTCCCATAGGGATAACATCGTACACTACTTCATCTTTGTACACGTTTCCCACACAGTAGGTATAATTACCTGTTTGATCACGTGCAGGGCTCCTTTATCATGCAGTCAATATAACTTATAGGGTTGGGCATGCTTAGAAGTTGATAGACCTAACTTCTACACAAGGGGCTAGGCAATAACATTAGTACAACTACCTCCATCTATTATGATCGTGCATACTTGTCCCTTGATAGTACACTTGGTATGGAACAAATTTCCCTCTAGTCTTCCTTACAGTTAGGCATTGAGTTTAATACTCGTCTCAATACTGAGGTCATTATTTCTCCTTAGTTGGTATAAACATAAGTCTCTTCCTCTTCCTTCTCCACTTCAGCACCTCCAACATTCTCATCTTCTTTCTCAAGCTCATTATCATTTGTACTATCCATGTCATCACCTCAAAGGACTATAACACATTGGTTAGGACACTTGTTACGCCCCGAAGTCCCGAAGTCGCGAAGTCGCAACAGTCCCGCCGTGTAAACCATTCTATGATAGAAACTGGCCTCACAGTTCCTACCATAGAGATAATCTACATAAGGCGTCGACGACCACTCGCTTTAAAGTAAACAGTTCGATTAATAATTATACTACAAATATGATAATTATCTCATATTACTATTAAACATAGATAATTATATAAATAAGTCTACAGAGCTTCCCAGGAAGATTTACAAAATCACCACAGTCTACTAATTTACAGAATAACTAACAGTCTTCAACCTTTAACTACAAGGTCAGTCTAGTTACACATTTGCTAAATAACTTGATCCTCACACCCCTGGCTTTAAAAGGACTAACCTCTGGATAATTGTAGGGCGGCATAGTACTGGAAGAGATTACAAATCAGAACCTGCAAAAGGATCTATAAGGGTATGAGCAACTACAGCTCAGTAAGTTGAATTGGAGACTCATGAATGCATACAAGCATAAACAAGGTTAACAAACAATTATTTTCATGCAATGCAACAATCAAGTGTCATCGCACAACGTAGTCCGGTCCGTTGTGAAATCAGAGAAATTTCACCCGCTCCAATCCGGGTTGAGGAGTTCCATGTTATGCAGCAGCTCACAACCAAACCCAGGCTTATGCAATGGAGACCTCGCTCCTCCCGCGATTACCTTCGAACCATTGACTTCACCCCCGCCGCGACCTCCTCTCCTGTCACTTAATTCGACTGAGGATGAAGAAGGGGCCATTTTGCAATCCTGCGCTATCCCTTTCGAAGGGGTCGGTATTTGGTTGGAGAGTCTTATGATCCCCTAACGGGTTGCAATGCATGACATTTTCGGTTATTAAGGTCAACTAAGATTAAATTCCGGTTAGGGTGTTCAACAAGTTCATACCAATTCAATCAGTCACAAAATCATTCACAGTACAAATTCCAACACGAATTCAAATACATCAAGCACATGCACAAACTATTTACAATCACAATCATATACAAGCCTAAGTCTCCGAGTACTACAAAACTAGTACTCTATTACAATAAGCAATAACCCAACTTACCTGAATTTGCTCAATCGCTCGATCCTCTAGTTGCGAGTTGATTTGTTTCTGGGTGTCCTATAATACAAATAGGTTCTTTTAGTACTCGTATTTTATAGATTCTTATTCTAATTTATAATGTAACTCATTTTCCTCATGTATACCTACAACGTATTAATAATTCGTTGTATTTTATTTCGGGGTTCGGCTCCTAAACTATATTCTAGTTTTAATTCCTAAGTCGTAATTAGGCTCGAATCCCAATGTGACATTAATCACCTTATGCTCGGGTATTCAAATATCCTATTGGGTCGTAATTTTAGTATTCTAACTATTCGGTACATGCTAACCCTAATTGAAGTATCGGATTTATTCCCGATGTGTAAAAATTTTACATTTTGAGATATTTACTTAAAATTAAATATTATTTCAGATTTATTATTTTTCTGTTTTCAATTATAATATTAACTAAATAGCTTTATTTTTTTAGATTTATTAATTTATATTTTCACATATTCCTAATTTCTTATATTCTTTACCTAATTTCCCTAATTAATCATACTTAATACCTAAAGGCTAGGATTAGGGTTCCACTGCAGAGATTAACTTCCTTAAATATCTAATTAAGATCCAATCAGTAATTAGCATCCTAATCACCTAATTAATCCTAAATCACCCAATTTTACTATTATTTTAGGGCTAAAAATTAACTTAAAATTTTCAAAAATTAATTTAAAAAAAATGGCTTCATAGCACTGTTCTACATCATATGAGAATCCTACAGAAAAATTTTGAGCCCCAAACTACATCCCTAAGCCTATTTAATTTCCGGTTTAATCATGCTCGGTTTTGAACAATTTGTTAGGGACCCTATATTTCCAGACATAATTAAACTAAACCAATATTTTTCCCTAAATCTACATACAATAAAACCTCAGAATAACAAGTTTCATAATTTTTTGGGCAAAATAACTAATTTTACAAAATTATACAAAAATCGGGGTGAATAAATGACTAACTGGTTCGAAGCTTTCTGGCAGTCCAAACCCGGTCCAAGGCTGTCGGCCGGTCCAGGTGGTGGTCCTAGTGTAGGGTGGTGGTGGTGGTTCGGTCCCAGGTGGTGGTGGGTGGTGGTTTTAGTTCACCTTGCTAATCTGCACAGTTTTCTTTTTTTTTTTTTATTTTCTGGAATTTCTCTCGATTTTTCTTGTGTTTCGATTTTTCTTAGATCATAAACTATCCAAATGACTTCTGAGAATTTTTTCCTTATTTATAGACAAATATAGTAATTAATGTGCATTAATTTGATGGGATTTTGCCCCATTTCCTTGATTTTTGGCTTTTTGTTTGTAAAATTCCTATTGGTTAATTTTTTCTTTTCAGTCCACGACCTGATCTTGTTGTAGTTATCCTCTTCTGATTTTTTTATAATTATTTTGTATTTTTCTTTAATTATTTACTTAGTTTTCGGCCAATTTTAGTAATTACGCGTATTTTTATCTACACGTAAATACATGTAGGGTACACTTGAACATTCTTAAATATTATTTTGGTCATTCTAAAATTTTTAGTATACATATAATCTATCTCTAATAATTTATTAGTTATTATATTACACTTTTTGCCTTTTCGGTAATTAGTAGTTATTATGCTTAAAATTTGAAAATTTTATAGTCTCCTATTTTACTACTCATTTTCTTAAATTTAAGTTTACAGGGTCATTTTTACTGGTATTTTGTTAAATAGTTTATAATTTGGGTTTGATCAGATCCTTTAGCCGATCACCCTAAACCTTGGGTTTTAAGCTTAAACCTATGGTTACTTGACTTGGCTTTAGGGCTTACAACACTTAGTAGCCATATGTCCATAACTTAAGCACTTGAAACATTTTATCTCACTCATCTTGTGACCTAAATTTTGTCCCCTCTCTTATGTCTTCGAGGCTGTTCTATCATCAACTCAATTCTTTAAGCCCACTCGACTATCATTAGGTTGGTCATTCTTCTCTTTTGCTCAAAAGGGTCTCCTTAGCTCATTACTTGCAAGTTGGTACGGAAAGAAGTCCACCAAGAGCTCGAACTAGGTTAAATCGAGTTATTTCTCCTTTACTCCTCAATCTTTCGTGCTATTTTAATGGCTTCCTCTAGTATATAAAACCTTTACACTTCAACAATATTTTGGATCTTAAATCGGAGCCTTAAAATAAACCTTAATGTAGTACAGGCTTCAAGTTCATCCACGTCAACTCGGATCATCAACATCTTAAATTTCTTAACATAGTCATCAATAGGTTGGCTTCCTTAGCAAAGTTCTTAAAACTTAGCAAAGATATCTTGCAAATAGGTCTCAGGTATAAATCTTCCTCTCAACAGCCTCTTCATATCATCCCATGTGCGCACTCCTCGTCATCTATCCCTTGCTGTGGCCGCATTTAAATTTTTCCGCTTAGCAGCATACCCAAAGAACTTAAGGGCGGTAAGTCAAACTCTATTGACTTCGACATACACATAACAATTAAACATGCTTTCAACCTTCTCCTCTTACTCTAGGTATTCATATGCATTACCACTTCCAATTAAGGTTAGAATCTAGACCTTAACATTTTCAAGTCCTCAAGGAGGTCGGCGTCCTCATTCCCCTACTTCATCATATCCTTCACCTTCTTCTTCCTCTCCATCAACTTCTTCACCTTCTTCTTTAATCTTCTCCACCTTAATTCTTCGTTTAGTAAGTCGGTTTACTACTCCTTTAGCTTGTAAGGTCAAGCTGGGCAATGAGCTCGGACAATATGGCTATATCTCGAGTCTCGAATTTCTTTTGCTTAGCCATGATTAAGTACTCCGTAACGTTGTTGTTTATTCACTTATATAGCCGTAATTAAACTCTTAACAAGGTTGGTGAGTCTATCAAGTTTGTCATCTATTTGACATTACACAATACTACTCCTTACTACTTTCTTTAACAAGAACAACTTCAACAACACTAACTCAACAAAACCTTATTACCCACTACTACTCAACAACACTTTTAAACCACTACTTATACAATCAGTTACTACTCACTACCTAGAATCACACTAACATACTCTAACCACTTTGTTACTTAACATAATCACAATGTAGTATAGAAATTAAATGTGCTCCATAGTAGGAAAATAGAGTAGTATAGAGCAACATAAGTTGCTATACTTACCTCTTACAAACCACTACTCCATAGCTTACAACTTCAAAACCTACTTCTATAACTTAACCACAAGTCCAACACACTCAAGAACAATACTATAACAGCTACGAAAGAATACGGTAAGTATTGACAGCAATACAAATAGAACTTTATCGCAACTTCCTACGTTCCCTCTTGAAACTGTGTTTTGATACTGGTGAAGTTGATGCATCTCTAGGGTCATACAAATGGAGGCAACACCATAACGAACTACAACAAAGGAAAAAAACAAAAGGGTTTAGCAAAACCCAAGCAACTATCAACTGGATATGATGTACCAATTGATCATACTAGGCTTATCCTCTACTTGATATGACACATAAGTGAGGATTAAGGTCACTCGCCACTACTCCTCGCTAAAGGAAATAGCTAAGAGTTAAGGAAAGAGCAGACATAGCTAGTTGCTCTCAAAGGTTTAAGTTCTATATTCAATAATGAACTAATATATGATGTTTGCTTACACATAAATGAGGATTATATATTAGTTTCACTATGGTTACATGTGTATAAGGAAAAGACAAGGGTAAATCACTAATGTAATACTTAAGACATGTTAAAAAAGGTAAAAAGGATCAATGTTTTACAATGTGTGGAAGAAAGAAACATTCTAGAATGTCGTGTCAAAAGACACATGTTGATCTAGTGTTCAACTTCTCTTGCAAGTGTAAGCTATCTAACAGCTCGACATTTGTTGGAATTAGCTTGAAAGAGGTCAGAAAGAAAGCAAAAAACTTGGCTGACATGATCTAAGGTAGGTCAAAGCTTGAATGTAGGGTATTGATGGAAGTCTCTTTAGGTTAAGTGACTGGACAGCTTAGCTTGGAAAGAATCTTGGTATTTGGCAGTTCAGGTACTACTTTGAACATGGTTAAAGCTCAACACTTAGGTTGGATAAAGTGAAGCAATCCCTGGTTAGTAATGGAATCTTTGTCCTTGAATGGTTCTCAAGCTATTACTTTTCGGGTAGATCCTAATAGTCCTCTAACTCTATTGTCGGTGATGGGTCTAAGGGGTTGATTCCTATTAAGGAGGGGCAGATGGTTGGAAATGGAGCAAGAATAGTCTTACAAGGACCTTATGGCACCAAAGTCTTATATACACTCCAGTTTGGACTTTCTATTAGTAACAATGAGGTTGAGATGTTAGGGCTAAGAAACTCAACATTTACTATGATTCCATGTTGGCAGTGCAATAAGTTAAGGGGAAATGCGACACAAAAGGGGAGACAATGGTAAAATACCTCCAGGTAATGCAAGACCTCACCTCTAACCTCATCTCCTGGAATATTGCCAAGATCCCTTGAATAGAGAATTCAAAGGCGAATAGGTTATTAAAGGTCGCCTCTATGGTTATGCTGCCGCCTTATATAAGCGATAAGGAGATCCTTCTCCAATACGTATCATAGCCAACCATTGATGAGTAACTATAGGAAGTCCTTGAGATCCTCCTCACATCTATTAAACACCCTCGTAAATGAATATGATCCTTGATTATCTCAAGATTGGTGCCTTGCCCAGTGACAAACGAAAGTGAAGAAGTTTACCTATAATGTAACCAACTACATGATCGTTGACAATGTTCTTTATCGGTATAAGTACAGCATGCCCCTCCTCCATTGCTTAAAGATTGAAGAGGACCTCCACATCCTCAAAGAATTGAATGCAAGGATTTGTAGTAATAACATCCAAACCCAGGCCTTATATATCCAAGCCCTTCTTTTAGGGTATTACTAGCTGACAATGAAGGAAGATGCGAAAGCTCTAGTGTAATGATGCTACAGTTGCTAGATGCACAAGCCCATCTACTATACCTTAAGCACCAAGCTCTACCTCATGATGAATCGGTAACCCTTTGCTCAATAGAGACTCGATGTCCTTAGACTATCTCCTAAGGCATTCGAAGAGCACCGGTTCATATTGGTAGCAGTTGACTACTTCACGAAGTGGGTGGAAGCCCATGCAGTCGCAAGCATATTCATAAGCGTAACAAAAGGATTTATCTTAGCCAATGTCCTCAGCAAGTTTAAAGTACCCTATGCCCTCATTGGAGACAATGGAAAGTAGTTTGACAGCGTTCGATTTAGGGAGTTCTGTGACAACACCAATTAAGCTTTACTACACTTTAGTTGCCCATCTCTAAACTAACGGCCAAGTTGAGGTTATCAACAAGATAGTTTTTGGTAACCTTAAAAAGACGACGGAAAGAGCAAGTAGTTAATGGGCAGATGAGCTGATATCAGGCAAGTGCACCTATTGATTTTAATATAGCGGATGTGAGTCCGAGTCGATCCCTCAGAGACTTCGAGTACTAATATTAACCTTAACTCTATTATCTAACCGGAAAATTGTGATGAGTTGAATGAATTAAAAAATACTAAAATTAACAAACTAAACTAATTATGAGACTTGATTAAGCAATTTAGAAAGTGATAAAACTAATAATGACTTCAAGAAGGTAATAACGTATTTAGGAATTATTTCCCCTAGTATTTAACATGTGACCGCTTAAAATATATTTAATTTAATTTATATTATTCTTGACCGGAGGGATTCACAATTAAAGTTAATACCTTTCTCAAGCATATTAACCTTAATCCTAAATTATTTACCGGAATCTCTTCACTTAGTAATATAATTTAGAATCGCATTAATGTATAATGAATTCCTATACAAACAAACAACTTTCCGGAAGAAACATGTATCTTATCTCTAAATACATATGTAATTCTCTCCAATTATGTAAAGATCTAATTACACATGTAATTTCTCAATCATCATGCATAATATCATAGATTGATACTCTAGAAATATCAATTAACAATTAAGTAACATAATTGAATCAAGAAAAGATAGAAACTTTATTGAAAATTATCAATCTATCGAATAGTCACATGAAACCCTAGGTTCCATAATCCTAAATACAAGAGTTTTAAGCTATCATAATGAAACTAAAAACGAATTCCAACAAAACCAATAAATAAAACATGAAAAAACCCCTTTTGTTGATGATAAATCTCTTCAATCTTGAAGTTGAGTGTTGCTTTCGCCTTTTTCTTCTCCTTCTCTTCAAGTCTCTTCTCTTTTTAATGTCCAATCTTCATGTGAAACCCTAGTATGTCCTTTTATAATGTATTGTAAGGTTTCCGTTTTTGTCACCAGACACGGCCTAAGACACAGTCGTGTCCCCATGTCGTGTAACTTTCTGACCTTAGCAAATTTTCCTAGATGGACATAGCTTGGGGACACAGTTGTATCCCAGACTATGTAATTTCAAAACTTTATAACTCATTCAATTGAACTCCAAATTGAGTAAAACTTGATTCCTTTTCTTCATTTTCAATCCAAGAATGCATTTAAACCTTGAAATCAAAATTTTACTCAATTAAGTATTAATTTCTTTAAAGAAAACCAAAAAAATGTAAGGGAAATACTATAAAATCACCATATGAAATATATTTAAAATCAGAGTTATCATGAGCCCCCTACAATCCTTTGGGGTTGCTAAACCATACATAAGACAACTATTGAAGAAATCCCTTTCTATCCAACATTCAGTTAAGAGGTTGTACTGCCTATTGAGATAGAAATCCCAACTAGAAGGGTCTAAAACTTCGATGTCAATGCTAACCAGGTAACCATTCGAGCTAACCTTGATACTATCGATGAAGTAAGGGATGCCACTCGTGCTTGAGTAGCCACCCACCAACAATGGGTAAGCAGGTACTACAATAAGAAGGTTAAGCACAAAGTCCTCCAAGCTGGAGACTTGATTTGCCGAAAACTAGAAGCTACTGAGTGATGCGTCTCTGGGGTTGTACGTACAAAGAACACCACTATGAAAGGGAATGAAAGAAAACAAAAGGGGGATTAGCAAATCCATGAGCTACCTAGCTGGATATCACACACCAATAGGATCCTACATGGTCTATAATTCGCTGAATGTGACTCACCGATCCGAACTGTGGGTTACTTACTACTGCTCCATGCTAAAGGGAATAGATCAAAGTTAAGAGATAATGAGAATATTAAGGTTGCTTAAGAAAGGAAACTTGTAATAAGCAATAATGTAATAATATTTTGTCTACTTATAAGTCAATGAGGTTTATATACTAGCCCCACTAGGGTTACAAGGCATATACGGAAAAGACGAAAGGGTAATTTACAAAGGAAATACATGAAACATACTAAAAAGGGCAAAATGGACAAAGAATATTCTATACAGAAAAAGTAAGGAATCCTTGTAAAATGTTGTGCTAAAAGATACTTGTCAAGGGACAATTGGAAGCTCATATTACGCTTGGAAGCTGTAACAAATTCTAAGGTTGCTTGGTAGTTACAGGATCCTGCTCGAATGAGGATAGAAGAGAGTTAGCAGTCAAAGCTGACCTAATCTAGTTTAGTTCAGAGCTTGGCTATTGAAGGGTGTCTTAATCCTTTCCAAGTTAAGTATCTCAGTAGCTCAACTCAATATGATGTTTGAAGTTAGTTAGTTAGGACACTATCTATGGTAAGAGCTTAGCAATAGTCGTGGTTACTTGGCAGGTCGGCATGACTGCTTGGAAGTTCAGAACTGTATTAGCACTTATGAAAGCTTGGCACTTGGGTTAGCAATAGTGTAAAAGAAGGAGATTGGAATAGGAATCTTCATCTTGAATGGTGTTTCAAGCTAACATTCTTAGTGTAAGTCCTTGTAGTCCTCTAGCTTGGCTGCATGTGACTGGTCCGAGGAGTTGACTCCCTGATTTACCTAGGGGTCAAAAGGATTTGTCCTTAAATTCGAAGAGGGTTATGGCTCTTGTTATGTCACAACTTTTGCTGGGTCTTTCTTTGGTCGATGGGGGATCAAGTCAGACACATTCAAGGCAAAGGAAACTCCATAGTTCTTGGGTAACTTAATTTTGTAAGCGTTATGATTGATCTTCTTTAGAACTTTGAATAGACCATCAACATGTGGAGATTCCTTACTTTGTCTTAGATGCGGAAATCTTTCTCAATTGAGGTGAATCTATACTAAGTCACTTGGTTTGAAATAAACAATTCGGCAACCATGACTACTAACCTTTTGTTGTCTTTAATTGAAATGAGTAATCTTCCTTGCCACGGATTGATGTAGTTCTTGTAATTCTTGGGCTCGAGAAACTCTAGGTTGACTCTCTTCAATAGCTATGAAGGTACCGACCAAATCTAGGGGAATAGTGGGATTGAGGCCATAGTAAACATAGATCCTAATCTTTTTAAATTCCTTCCCATGACAGCTTGGAGTAAATTTCCTAGCATTCTGTTCATCACTTTGGTTTGCCCATTAGTTTGAGGGTAGTTACTAGAGATAAATACAAGTTTAGTTCCAAATCTTCTACAAAGTGTCTTCCAAAAATAGCTCAAGAATTTTGTGTTACGATATGAAACAATGGTCTTCGATACTCCATGCAGTTGGATAACTTCCCACAAAACAAATCAGCAATATATAATGCATTATTAGTTCAATGGTATGAGATGAAGCATGCCATTTTGCTGAAGTGGTCTACTACAACAAGGATCAAATCTTTCCCCTTAGATGTCTGGGGCAACCTTAGAACAAAGTCTATGTTGAGGTCAACCTAAGGTGAGGTTGATATAGGTAATGGCATATACTCTCCATGTAGTTCTCTCTTTCCCTTAACCTTCTTGCACACTTCGCAACTATCGACTACCTTATGCACATCTTTGGCTAAACCAGACTAGTAAAAATTTTCCTTTAATAGTTCGATTGTTTTTGTCTCTCTAAAATGATTAGATAATCCACTACCATGAGCTTCCTTAACCAACAGCTCGGTATATATAACTTTCCTTCTTTGCTTAAATAGATAGCTATCATTGAGATAATATCCTCCAATAGCAACTCCTTCTTTGCATTGTTCAAAAATAGACTAAAATGGGGGTTACGAGCATACTGCTCAATGATGAGTGAAAATCATAGTAATTCCTTCTATAGGGTGGTCAGCAAGATTTGTCGATGTGATAAAGCATCTATAACCACATTGGCACTTCCTTTCTTGTGTTAGATCATATAAGAAAACCCTTCTATAAATTCTAGCCATTTTGCTTGATGTTTCAAAAGTTTGTTCAAACTCCTACGAAGTTTTAAGGACTCTTGGTCGGTATAAATTATAAACTCTTTAGGTAACAAATAGTGTTCCCAAATAGTGAGAGCTCGGAAAAGAGAGTACAACTCTTTTTCATACACAAAATAGTTTAATATGGCACCATTGAGCTTCTGACTATAATAGGCAATTGGCCATTGTTCTTGCATTAGGACTATGCTGATGGCAATGCCTAATGCATTATATTCTAATTCAAATGGTTTGTCAAAATCTGGTATGGACAAGATAGGGGCAATATTGAGCTTCTCCATAATTTCCCTAAAGCTTTGGTTAGCTTAGTCATTCCATCGGAATCCCTCACTCTTCTTCATTAGTTTGGTCAAAAGGCCAACAATTGTATTTAAGTTTTTAATGAATCGCCTATAGAAGGAAGCAAGACTAAGAAAACTTCGTACTTTAGTGATATTCTTCAACATCGGTCATTTAAAAACAACTCGGACTTTTTCCTCTTCTACTCAGATTCCTTCTCCAGTTACTACATACTTAAGAAAGACAACTTCACTTTGATAGAATATACAATTCTTTAGGTCCCATACAACTCCTTAACTTGTAAAATGTCAAAAACAGTTTAGAGATGTTGAACATGGTCATCTAAGTCGGTACTGTACACTAATATGTTGTTAAAGTATACAACCATACATCTTCTAATTGGCGAAGCTAATGCGTCTTTAAGGTCATACACAGAGGTCGTACCATAACAAAAGGGAATGAAAGAAAATAAAAAGGAGATTAGTAAATCTGTGAGCTACCTAGCTAGATATGCTACACCAACAAGATTCTATAAGGCTTACAATTTGCTAGATATAACTCATCATTCGAAACTATAGGGTTACTTACCACTACTCTTTGCTAAAGGGAATAAATAAAAGTTAAGAGATAAGCGAGAACACACAGGTTGCTTAGGAAAGGAAACTTGTAATAAGCAATAATGCAATAATATGTTGTCTGTATACAAGTAAATGGGGTTTATATATTTAGCCCCATTAGGGTTATAAGGCATACATAGAAAAGACCAAAGGGTAATTTACAAAGAAAATACATGAAACATATTAAAAAGGGCAAAAGGGATAAAGAATATTCTGTACGGAAAAATTAAGGAATCCTTTTAGAATGTTATGCCATAAGACACGTGTTAAGGGACGATTAGAAGCTCATAGTATAATTGGCTAAGTTGTAATGAATTCTGAGATTGCTTGGCAGTTGTAGGATCTTGTTTAGATAGTGTCAAAAAAGAGTTAGTAGATAGAGCTAACCTAGTCTAGTTTAGGTCAAAGCTCGAGTATTGAAGGGTGTTTTGATCCTCTCTAAGTCGGGTATATCAACAGCTCGGCTCGATCTGACATTTGAAGTTAGTCAGCTCGGACGCTTTTTAAATCATGGTAAGAGCTTGGTAATAGTCGTGGTTACTTGGCTTGGAAACTTAGAAACTGTGTTAGCACTTATGAGAGCTTGGCACTTAGGTTGGAAATAGTGTAAAAGATGGAGATCAAAGTATGAATCTTCTTCCTAACTAGTGTTTTGAGCTAATATTATCCATATGAGTCCTTGCAGTCTTTTAGCTTAGCTGCGTGTGATTGGTCTAAGGAGTTGATTCCTATCATCAAGTAAAGAGGAGGGTAAGGGAAGCTATTGCCGAACTGGGAAGACCTGGTTTAAGTAGAAGAAGACATAGGCAATGGGGCCTACAAATTGGAAACCATGGAAGGAAAACTTATCCCTAAAACTTAGAACATCGATAACCTTAGACCTTATTTCTTGTAAAATGTGCAAAAAGCTAAATACACTTTGTAAAAATTGTGAAAGTGTAATGAAGAGATGAGCTTTGCACTTATCTGTCCCACCCCTATAAGTTGTTTCGTTGTAGCATGACTTCATTGTTATTGAACCTTACCCCTTATCAGTACACAAAGGCAAAAAGCACTAGACCAAATCAAGTCGATCCTTATCCTCAACGTTTAAGCATTGTCGCTGGCTTTAACACTTAAGAAACCTTAAGCTTTGAGCCTTACCTTGAGCACTCGGTAGGCTTTTGTACCCGAAGGGTCACATTGTACCAAGCACATCGACTTAGTCAATACACTCAGTCCTTAAATTACAAATAATTTAGCATGCTTGACGCTCTTGACCAAACAAAACTTGGTCTTGGCATCCCAAGCCCACAAATGGCACACCTTAGTAAGTAGTCTAGCTAAGAACATCTAGATACTTAAACAGAATAACAACACCCAACTATACAAGCAGGCATGAGCATTTAAAAGAGCAGTTCAACACAATAAAATAAAGATGCACATGAAGAAGCAATCTAAACTATTGAAATTTTCATTACAAATATTCACCACAAGTACAAAACAATAGAGTCAGCATCCTAGCCTGCATATAAAGAGCATAAGTCAAAGTTTAACACAAAAAAATAATAGACAAAAACCATCTACACCTCCAGCACTATCCTATGCCTCTCTAGCTTGATCATCATCCATACCTTCCTCCTTATCATTGTTATCAATAAGGTTGACTCTTACGTTGGCTCCTTTACCACCAATTGAGGCCTTTTCATCCAACCAAGACCAAAGTCCAAGGTTGAGGTAAGGAAATTTCTGCTATACCTCTTCCCTCACTAGCCTACCTTCATCTGGCTTAGCTTTCTCGATGGTAGCCTTAAAGTTGTCACCTTCCCTAAACTTGATGAATAATTTTTCTAAACTTACATCAATTAGATTGTAGCTATCCCTTAGCTTAGCCTTTCATTCCTTAAATTAGATTTGGGCCTCCTTGAGCTCTTTCTTGGTAGCCTCAGCCTCCTATTTAGGTGCCTTTGCCTCTTTACTAGTAACTTTGGCTTCCTTCTTCGCTGCCTCGGCTTCTCTCCTAGCAACTTCTAACTTCTAAGCACGAGAATTCAATGTTATCTCCTAAGTCCTCGATGTGTTTCCTCACATGTTGGCCTTAGCCTTTGCCTTGGCTGCCTCTTATATAAGCTTCTACTTATCTACCTTAAGTCGCTTGCAATCCTCTTGTACATTCAAGGTTCATACTCTCATTCCGTTTACTTCCTTCTTCAACTCCTCATAGTCTCTCTTCAACTCCTGTTAATGTTGATGAGATGACTACAATAAGCAAAATTAATATAACTAGGCACCTATAAATACTTAATGAAAATGAGAGGATTAAAGGCATACCTGCTTAAGTAAAGTATGCTTGCATGAAAATGCATGCCTACATAGACTCATGGCATTTCCCAACCCCTCTAAAGCAATTAGCACGCTCTTTTTACTCCTTCACTCGGAAGAGTTTAGCATGCTTCTTCTTTAAAGGCCATTGAGGAGAGACTAGGCTTGATTGCTGACTAGTCAATGTTTCAACATCATTGCCTACATCATCATCTAAATCAATCATGCGTACAGTACAACCTCCTGGTAGCCCATCTATCCCTACAGCACCCTTAGCTTCCTAATGCTCGGTTACCTTCTAATATGCTCCTTCCCTTGGAAGAGTTTAGCATGCTCCTTCTTTAAGGGCCATCGAGGAGAGACTAGGCCTAATTGCTGACCAGTCAATGTTTCAACATCATTGCCTACATCATCATCTAAATCAATCATGCGTACAGTACAACCTCCTGGTAACCCATTTATCTCCACAACATCCTTAGCTTCCTAATGCTCAGTTACCTTCTAAGCCTCTATAGCAGCCCTCCCATTCGAGACCTTATCTTAAACTTATTAGTTGGAGATAGGTCTCTCGAACTCCCTCTTTATAAGTGCCTCACACTCATGCATCGACCTAATCAAGCCTCCAACTGTAGGCACTTGTTGCTTACTAATAGCCGCTGCAACACCCTAATCAGAACATCTTGCAACTCCTTTACCATAGCAGGGCTCCTCCTTGTAGACGTTCTTAAATCATCCTTGCACCAACTCTTCTTAGTCAAGCACACTGTCTCTTACCCTTTAGCAGGCCTCTTGCTCCCTATAGTGGATCATTCTGGCCTTAAACAAGTCATTACAAAGGTTATAAGCCTCCTTGGCTATGAGTACATGCGCCCACACTAATTTCCCATCTGTACAACATCTTCTTCCATAGATAACAACCTTTAGTTTATGCTAAATGGAAACCCTGGCCTAACCAACATGCTACATTAAGTACCCGATCCTTCACCTCATCATCCTTGGGAACTTATGGGAAACAAATTATTGGACTACTGACCTACAGTCGAGCTCGAGGATTAAAGGAACTGGTAAGATGAATCCTCCTATTCCAGCCAACCCTTGCCAAGGCCGAGTATTTCTTTATCGAGTCACCCTTCATACCAAGCCAAATGACTACCCATTTCTCTATAGTGCATTGAATTGAAGATCACTCACTTATGCTAAAGCCGACTAATGACACGGCATCTTCTTTATTAAGAAGCCAAAATAGAGAGACTCCGAACTGACTAAGCCACCCCTACTCGAACAAGTAAGCTGTCCATACTTTTTGTCTACATCTTCCAACAGCATCGCTAATGTAGCATCACCATGTATACAGTATGATGTGTAGAATTTGTTGTACTAACGATTATTTTTCTTGTATATTCATTTTTACCTTTTTGTATCTTGTACATTATTTTCTTAAGAGATACCCTTTTTGTCTTTTCCCTATTAGGTAAGTTGCCCTAACTTATGAGTATAAATACCCTTATACTTGTAACTGTAAATGATTAGAAGTAGAATTTAGATTACCATTAATACACTTTTGTGTTTTCTTTCTTACATAAACACTGTTTATTTACTCTTGGCATCACTCTTATCCTAACCCTTGAGCAAGGTTAGGTAGGTAATCTCACCAAATCGATTTGTGTGCCATATCGAATTATGTAGTGAGTCCTCGGAAGTTCCATTAGTGCATCATATCTTTTTTGAGCTGTTCGCGAGTTTTTGCTCACTTTTTTTTTTTATCTACATTTATCCTTTCACACATTCTCCATCACTTTCTTCTGAGCTTTTTGCAAGCTTGGACTTATTCAGCGACCTGATTTATCTATTCTTGGTCACGATTTGCAACAGGAATGAAGTAATTTACGCTCATCGTTCGAATCGACTTATTCTACTTAGTTGGAAAATGGAGCTCATGTAATGACTTCATCCAATAGAATTGATCATTCTAGTGATCCACCTTTGACTTTCTCATGTGGAAGACATTTACGTACTTGCCAAAGCTAGAAACATACAGCCAGCCCTTATCATTCCCTTTCAATTGAAAGAAGTGACCAGAAAGCTGAGCTGTTAGCTTCCCTATATGGAAAATGAATACAACCTCAAAGGCTAGCAACATTAACTATGTGTTCTGATGGAGGGAACCTAACATCACTCGGAAATAATTGAACACTTCCACTTAGAACGTAGAGAAAGGTAGCGAAAGCCCTACGTCTAATGCTTTCCAATACAAGCAAAAAGTATTCTTGCTCTTGAGGTTATATGCCCAATTATTAGGCCTAAGCATCTAAACCTCCCAGTAATCTGTTTTAATATGCATCTCTCGACAAATTCAATGCCATCGCTTCTCATTATGCTTATATGTTACTTTAGTTATGCATAGCCACATTTCCGTAGAAGGCTCTAACTTCTCTTTAGTAGCCCTATCCTCACCATCAGCTGCATACTCTCCCCGATGCTTACCCTCTATGATTGCCCTCCTCATTACCCATGTCCATTGACCCTAGCCACCCTTCGACTCTCTTTAGCGTCAATAGCTTTACCTTCAAATCTTTATGATCATTGTTCGACCATCTTTAGGCAAACTTTGAGAAATTGAAAAAAGAATAAGAAACAAAGGAAAGTAGTCTAAAGAGAATTTGATAGTGCTTTAATAAAGCAAAAGTGAAAATGAAGAGTAAATTAACCTTGAAGGCCTTTATATAAGCACAGATGGCTAAGGGAACTATCACCTCGCGAATGTTCATCATAGGTACCCATGTATTGTAATCGAAGAAATGATGGCTCAAATCCATTTGATAAGCATATTGCTAACTTAGCATACACGTACTTATTAAGTAGTTGATGCCCTTGAAGGCCTCAAGCATCCTAATAGTAATGTCAATGACACCAACCGTCACATCCCTTTGACAAGTGGGTAATGATGGCATTCTCGAACTCACGCTCCAAATGCTCGATCAACAACCCTAAGTTAGTTCTTAGGAACATTTGAGCTCAAAAGATCTTCCTGTGTGCTTGGGAAAAGGTTTAAGTGCTTAATTGTGATCTCGACCACTAAACACACAACGATATAAGACCACAAATAGAGTAGTAAACAATAATGAAAGAGAAGGAAAGGGAATGGATGAGCACATCCAAAAACTTAATTCCATCCATTTAATTCAAAGCTTTTACAAGGTTTTAGGGATAAGCATACTGGCCTCGAGTATAAACGAAAGCAAAGGTATAATAGAAAGAAACAAAGTATTTAGTACACCTCCATCCAATTAGCAATTGGCCACCTTGATCCAAAAGCTTCTCTGTCCCCTCACTTAGCTCATGTGGATGGGCCCATCGAGTTCGTTGAGTAAAGATCCATTCTCGTCTAACAGGTGGTAGTAGGCCTTTCCTTCGCCACGCCCAAGCAAACCACGTTCAATGTCATTAACTTTGAGACAAAATCCCTACTTATCAGAATGATTGGTGGATACCCAACTTATTTAGAATACTCATCTAACTCCTAGGGAAGATTCTTGTTCAATTGCATCCCCCCAACTACTGAAAGTGTATGCAGCAGTTACCATTGAACCAACACCATAAGAGTACGTAGACTTATACAAAAGGGAACCCAAGTTTACTCTTTCTCTTGATAATTGCTACATTCCCGTACCTTAGAACCCTTAGGAGTTCTGACATCATTCTAGGTTAAGTACCTCCAAATCGCCAAAGAACCCCTTCTCAGTAGTAGAAACACCACAAATGACAGCCATGAATATGTACTTTAGTGGCAACATACATGCATCCATTGAAGCTACCCCACGTACGTAAGTATACCTATGGTGCTAGCACTACCGTAACTAGAGGATAGACCTCTGAAAATCCTTCAACATGTGAACTTACTTGACTTGGCAAAGGACCTAATGGAGGGGTCTAAGTACACCCCTGATTGGCACTTGGAGACTACCCCTATCATAAGGAAATCCCTTACACCCATCGATTAGTACTTAAGAACTCTACTTGCCTATAGTAGGAAGTCCCTTACACTCTCCCCTAGATCCCTCATAAGTTTCAATGCTAGAAAAAGTTTTCCTAACCTTTTAAAGGAATTTAGAAATGATCAAATGGAATGTTGAAGCAAGAATGAAGAAGGAGGAACCTCACAGGACCTTTATAGAGCCAACGAAGGGAAAGTCCAAGCCATCCACGTATTTGCACCAACTTATCCAATAGTGATGGTAATGTAGCAATAAAGATCGCCATTAATACGTTGATCATGCTCTTCCCAAGACACATTAATAGTTGTATGTGTTATACACTGCCTCATGCACTATTACTATACTTGGGAAAAAACTACCTTGGAAAAGACCAATCACCATTTTATCCCATTAGCAATCATGTCACACGAACTCCTTACATCTCCTTCTACCCTAATTGTTCAAAGTTGATTACCTCTTCCTTAAAACACGTCTAGAATGAGCTTTGACCTCCAAAGCCTAGATGCACAATAATCTCATTATTGCTACAACAACAAAGAGAGTAACGGGGCACATGTTAATGATTGCCTTTTAACCTGGGGCTCTATAGGCCTAAGCCCATTACCAAGTATAGTCGACGTCTCTAGATGTCTCTTTCGCCCCTGTTAAATGATTTTCCCACTAAGTGTACAAGCCAGCTTAGAGAAGTACGCAAATGTCACTCATTGTGCTTAGGGCATGAGCAGGAGCCTAAGTAATCCCTCGGGACACTTGTCATCTCTCGAGTGCCTCTCCAAACTTCAGTGACCAAAGGGCTTGTAGGTCACTTGGGAATACTTAAAGCCTTCGAGCTCTCCTAACTCGAGCTTCAACCACTCAAGAAGTTTAGCGCAAATCTAATGTTACATCGTTTGACTATCGGGAAGAGGTGCACCATCTTTTTGGAGTACCCTTTCGGGGTGTGTAGCCTAGTTAAGCCAAGTTATGGCGGCCGCTTATGTTGATGTGACATGCTCCCTTCCCAAGGCTTACCAATTGATAGAAAAGTATATGTATTCTTTCTTGTATTAACAACATCCTTACCTTGGACTCAGTCTAATCTAATCCCCACGCACCACATGGTTGAGTAGGTCAATTCCTTTACATATAAATAGGAGGTTCCATCCTCAATCACATTCTCTTAAATCAACTCCTGAATTACTCTTTTCGTTAATTTAAGCGTTGGAGGACTCTTATTAATTATGCCAAAAGGGGCTTTTTGTAGGTTTTGCCACCATTAGCGATTGTCGATCACCATGAGTTTAATTGAGAATTATATTTGTGATATCTACTATTACCACTTGGTGTTGTAGATCTTGTGTGCTAATGTTAGGAGGAAGTGTTCAATTTTGCAATTTTGATAGCAACATTATGAAAACTTAAAGGTTGTCTATACAATTTATTAAAAAAATAAATAATTTAATTATACATAAATAAAGTTTAGAGGCTTAATAGTAGATGAGTGAAGTTTTAATGTGTTATTTATAGAATATCATTTGTAATATTAATTAAAGCAAAAGTCTTATTTTGATGTATTTAATGCTTTTAATTCCCATTTTAGTCTTTCATTTTACCCAAAAAGAAGGAAAAAAAAAAAAAAGAAACTATCATCAAACTACCCACTATATTCAACAACTTTTCTTTTCTCCCAAGTTTGATTTAGTACTCTATTTGCATTTTTTGTAAGTAATTTTTTAGAATACATACCGCAGGTACATTATTAGTCCGTCAATTCAAAGGCAGACTTCATATCGTCACTCATTATTTAATTCAATACTTATATTAATATATTTATATTGTAAAATACTATTTCATTGAGAAAGAAAACCTTGAGGCAGAAGGTGCAGAACACGTCGCGGCTGCCACACTGCCCAATCCTGCGACGACACATCACGCATATGCTACATGGCAGTCGTCTAACCAATCCTATTTATGCATCTAAGTCAGTTCCTGCAAAATCAACGGACCGCTAAACAATTAAGCTTTCAAGCCCAAATGACCAAAACACCCTTCTACAAATCAACACGTCCATTAAAAGGTTTACGAAAATAAGCAGGTTTTTCATGTAAAATGATTCGATCCGATTCTACCCCGACCCAAAAAACGTAATAAGGAAGAGGGGAAAAAACTAAAAAAAAAAAAAAGCGCACATCCAATTAGCAAGAGAGAGATAATCAGGTTTACATAGTTGAAATCGATTTTCGGAGTTTTAGATTCGAGTAGGAAATGGTAAATGGTGAACATCAAAATTGAACAGTTCGTTTTGGTATAGAAAAGGTCGAGTCGTTTTGGTCCATGGCTGCGCCGTTTTTCTCTACGCCTTTTCAGCCTTACGTCTATCAGGTACATTGATTTCATTTTTAGGGTTTCAGATCGCGTTTAGGTGGATGGTGATGATATAGGGTTTCGATATTTGGGTGTATGTGGTATTGGAGTATATTAGTGAACATTCGTGGTTAGGTTTGCTTAATTACTGTGTTTTAAATTTGAAGTTTATTGATGTAGGATTTTAGTGTCTGTGTTGTTTAGGCATTTTGATTCCCTGACTTGTTAATGGGTGGATTATATGGTGAATTATTCATGATGGGTAAAAAAATGGGATTTATTTAGGGGATTTTGTTTAAGTAATAGCAAAAAGCAGTTGAGACCAAATTGGATGCATTTGCTGAGAATCAGATTCGGAAATGCTAGGAGATCAGTAGACCATGACAGTGGAGGTAAGTAGACGGGATTGTATCGGATAGGAGAAGATAAGTTTAGGAGGAGAAAATAAGTGGAGTATTATTTGAGATATGCTAGACTAAGATAGAATAAGAGTCGCTATGATAGATGGAATGCATCTAGGTTATATTTTGATACCAGAGATTAATACCGTGGAGAAGAAGAGAAGAGGGGGTAAGAAGAAAGAAACAAAAGATTAATAAAAGTGCTTTTAAGTATGGGTTGCCTAAGAAAAGTGGTTTCTTATGGTGGGTTTCTATGGGGAAGAGAGAGTGTTTACTCACTCTAGATGTCCTTACGACCAAAGATAAATATTTTCTCACTCAAGCTGTGTGTACTCCTGTGGACATTAACGTGGATCTCATTTAGTAGACAATTTCCATATCAATGTGTATTCTAAAATGAAGATGCTTTGCATGTCTTTGGGATTTTGTATTGTTGTTGCTTTCTATTGATTGACATTGGCATCTACAATATAAGCAACGTTTATCGTTCTATTCATCCAACATTGTTGTGCCGTGTTCAACATCTGTCATTTTAGAAGTTGTTTATGTAGTTTCTTTCTTTACCTTTTTATTCCCTCGGAAGAGACGTGTTATCTAACTTGGTGTGTCATTCTACAGCATCAAAATTAAGTGTCCAGCATCAATTATTCTAGGAATTGTCATAAAAGAATTATTTTACATTCTTGCTCTCTTTATGAGATTTGATGCCTTACAGAGTCCACAAGATGCTGTCATCCCCTTTCAGATTTTGGGAGGTGAAGCACAGGTGGTCCAGGTAATTCATCCTAGTAAAGTAAATGAGCTTTTGTATTCAGTTTCTTTCAAGATCCTCTGGATTAATGCAATTTGTGTATATGCTTTTGCAATCTAGATAATGTTGAAGCCTCATGAGAAAGTTGTTGCTAAACCTGGTAAGTTTTTCTGTCATCCCATCTCTATTTTCTGATGAAGTTCTACTTGACTGCTGATAGTCTTGTTAGCATCCTCATAATTGAAATGACTCCACTTTGTGTCATTCTGCAATGCTATGTAATTTCTATTTTAACTGAAAGTACTTTTTTCTAATTGCTCCAATATTCAGACTTTAGGGGGATGAAGAGGATATAAATCATTATTGAGTTTTCCATTATTTATGTCTGGTCCCTTGGGTACGAGAGAATCATTAGAAGGATAACCTTGGGGGGATTGTAGTTAAAGTATCATAGGATTGAACTAAATTAAGTTTTTGGGCTTGTTATATAGAGAACCCCAAAATCTCCTTTTAGGGCTTGATTCAAGAGAGAATCTTATGATTTCTTGAAAACTAATTCTGAACTTTTTGGACTTATTTACTTCGTTCTTTGTCTGCATTTTTAAGTACAAAGGTGGCAGTTGCAAACATACCCCACTTCCCTATTTTCTCATCAACTACACCAAAAATTACTCCAAGCACTACAAACACAATCTGCCCTAACATACCCAATCTGCACTAGTTGACCAAAATCTGCACTGACTGACACTAACTGCATGATTCTCTTACTGACCAACACCTTTAACTGCAACACAATGGTCTGCACTAGCACTTACACATACCCGTGCAACACATTTACATAATTACATGAACGCATGAACAAAATAAAAACATAACAGCTACAAAAAGAATATATAACATAATGGCTAGGACTCTAGTGCTTTCTTTCTTCGATTGCTGTGGAAAAGGGTGATAGCATTAGGGTTTTTAACCTCCAAAGAATTGCATAAGATCATGTTTGATCTCAAACAACTTCCACTTTGGGGCTCTCTACCTAGTAAGTGTACTTAAATTGTATGTATGGATCTTATAACATTGAGTGGTTCATGTGTTCAGAGGAAGCTAGAACATTTATGGCCGTGCCCTTCTACCTAATCAGAAAAAATAGAACCCTTAATTTAAAAAGGCTTCCAAATTCAAATACAGTCAAAACCTTTTGCTAACCCCCGGTTTTATCAATTGAAAATTAACTTTTTGTTGAAATCTGAACTTCACCTTTTTGTATCTATTTGAAATTTCCACAAATTACATCACCCAAGAAAAAAATTCCACAAATTAGTGAATATGTTTACTTGTTGGTCTTGCTTTGTATGAGCAGTTATCAAGCATTGCTGCTACATATGAGAAGATTGTTAGCTTAACAAAATTATTTTGATTCCTTTGGAATTTAGCTCCATTAGCCAATTGATTTAAAAGCTTAAGCTCATAGTTCATGATTATTACTTAACACCCCCTTTACTTGTGAGTCAGGACTTTATTTGAACCCCAACTCTGATCAGTACCATATTAGTTTTAACTCCATATTGGAATTGAACTTTTGTATCAATTAGTTGTGGAGCTAATTTCAATATGGTATCAAGTTAGAACATCAAAAGTTTGGATACCTATACCATCATTTCATTCTTGTAAAATCAAATTGTGTACTTGATGAACTGTAGTCAACTTCCCAGCCCGCAAGCATTGCGGCTTGTTAAAGTACTAAGTCTAGAATTTCACATTGTATCTATATGTGTGAGCTTGTAGATCAACTGATTGTGGAACTAACTTTGATATTTATATTGCATCCAAAAGTACTTGGTTTTACTGTCATGTGATAATCTGCTGATGCTCAGTATCACATGGTGATGTTGTCTTATGTCCTTATTGCGTGTTATTGTATTCTTTGCCTATTTTCCTTTCTGCTGGCTGTAACATTTTGCGACTCATGGCACCAATACCTGAATATTGTAGGGTCTATGTGCTTCATGTCTGGGACTATTGAAATGGAAAATGTATATATTCCTGAAAATGAAGTGGGTGTGTGGCAATGGCTTTTTGGCAAGAATGTAACAAGCATCACATTTCAGAATTCAGGCACAAGCGATGGGTTTGTAGGAATAGCTGCTCCTTCTCTTGCAAGAATTCTTCCGGTAATGTTATCATGCCAGCAAATTTAGCAATAGTCCATCTAACTATCTTATTGCAATGATGGTATAAAGCTTCAGATAAGAATATTGCATAAGTTGGCTGATTGTGGTGCTCTTTATGTATATTCCTAGATCAATCTAGCAAACTTTGGAGGCGAGATTTTATGCCAGGTATATCAGGATTTCTTGTTATTGTTATTTTGCTCATTAATCCTAGGCTTGATGTGCTGAATGTTAGCAATTTTGTGAATTCTGTAGCCAGATGCATTTCTTTGCTCCATTAATGATGTGAAGATCAGCAGTACATTTGATCAAAGAGCACGGAATGTGATCACTGGGGCTGAGGTGATATTTCTTGGCATTCCCTCGTCCTTGACTGCTTCCCTTTTATAGGAAGGATTCCTCCCTACTTTCTTCTCTTGCTCTTGTATTGCTTTGCTCCTGATGTTGTTCCCTCTTTCCTGTGAAAAATAATACCCCCTGATCAATATTTGTGCCATCACAGGGATTTCTGAGGCAGAAACTATCTGGGCAGGGGCTTGCCTTTATAGCTGCCGGTGGATCTGGTATGCCTACTCAGAATCTGGCTTCTTGATATAAACCTGTTTAGCTTACTGAACATTGAACAAGATTGGAATGAAAACTAGAAGATTGTCTTTGCATGCTTCCATCTTCATTTGTTGTTATAAATTCTATTTCTCCTTCTGTGCTTTGATTATGCTTTCTTTCACATATCCTTGAAGAAGTTCTTTCTGATCACACTATTTTTACTAATGTCTATTGTCAACCCCATGGCCCATGGTTCAATGTTCTATTTCTTTGTCAAAAATAATTTACAGTTCAATTTGCTATCATCTTGATTAAAGTAAATGCATGGATAATCCTTTTAACGCTTTTCTGGCTCAGTTGTGCAGAAGAATCTTGAGGTTGGTGAAACATTAGCTGTTGATGTTTCTTGTATTGCTGCTGTGATGGGCTCTGTCAATATCCAAATTAAATACAATGGACCAATCCGAAGGGCGGTGTTTGGTGTAAGCATCCCTCTTCTAGTCCATTTCTCTTTATTTCTTGCTTCATTTCATTTGTATCAGCATTACTTTGTTGAGTTGGCATTGGTTATCCATCAGGAGCTGCTTGCTAGCAGCACATATCTGATGAACATGTATGTTTTTACACAAAAGGTGACATGCCTAGATCTTTTTTAGGTTTGATAAAGCACAGAGGATGTCCCTGCTTGCCAGGCCCTTCTCTTCCTTATCTTGGTTGATTCTTGAATGTATCGCATGCTAGACTAGTCATGTTAACTTGGTATGTGTTGCAATGATTCTTACTGTAATGTCGCAGGGTGACAATCTAGTAACGGCTGTTCTGATGGGACCAGGGATTGTCTTCATCCAGAGTCTACCTTTCCACAGACTTTCTCAACGGATTGCAAGGTAATTTTTTATCCAGCTGTTGGTGATAAGCAAGTTTCATCCTTTGTTGTGGCTATTGTGAACTAAATAATCGCTATCCTCTTTGCAGGGCAGTTACCTCCCCAAACATGAGGGAGAACCCAAAGTTTTTCATTCAGATAGCCATTTTCTTCTTTCTTGCATATGTTGTGATTGTATCTTCATTGATATTGACAGATGTCTGAGTTTAAGTATTAGTTTCTTTCTTCTCTCTGTTTTTTTTTTTTTTTTTTGGGCACTTCGTTTTCTTATTAGTCACTGTGCAATATAGATATTGTCCACCATATGATCAAATCAACAAAGGTTTTCTTTTTATCTTGAATCCGTCGGAGTTCATGTGTCTTTTATTTATTCTAGGTAATAGTAGAGAACGTTGATTGCAGTAATAATGAGTCAATATCACTTGATCATCAAGTGACTTTAGTTGACGTATGTAATTTTAAGTTGATCAGCTTCTTCAAGAGGGCTAATTTCGTGTCGATATTATCCGTCATTCACGTTTCAATGAAAATATTTAGGTGATCTATAAAATAGCCTGTCTATAGGTATTTGCTCCATTGTTTTATTTGCTTGTTGCCTTGATATCCTATGGCCCGAATCGGGTAATTGCAGTGTATTTGTCTGTCTGTCTGTCTGTATGCCTTTCTTGCATCTATGTACGATATCATCAGGGCATAGGGTTTTATGCGAGTGGAACTGACAATCTTTGTTACAATACGGTAGTATGAAAGGGTATGATAAATTATGATGCAATAGATATGGGCGGGATGCAAGTTGGCTATATGTAATCTCTATTGAATGTTTTTTACATCCTTAATGATGACGCATATTTTACATGATCCGTACGCGAAATTGGGTTTCAATGGGGTTAATAAATAGTCGGCTAAAATTAGTCAGCTTAGAAGCTGCGATTTGATATTCGATTACGCTACAACAAAACCGATTTCAGGTCGGTTTAGCAAAGTAATAATTGATCCCAACTTTTGAACATTTAGCTTTGACCTGATTATCTGCTTTATGGTGTTTTGAGTTGGATTCAAGTTTTAAGCCACCCTTAGGTATGTCTCTGAGTTTAAGTCGGAATCGAGTTCAAAGCTGATTGAGTAGCAAGAGAGTTCCGATTGAGCGTTCTTCGAGTTTTGGATGGTGTCACCTAAGAAAGAAGAGCATCACTTAGATTTGTAGAAATCACGTACAAAAGTGACGGATACCAGGTTAAGATTAATGAATTAAACAAAAATATATCGAGGTGCATGTACAAGCGACAACATCACGTGCGCGCGCATGCAGTATATAGCAAAACAGAAAGTAACATTTGGGCCATTATTTAAAGCCTGGCCTTGGGCCATATGTTTTCCTGCCGTAAACAAGTCATGCTTGGGACTAAAATACAGGGCTCATAGCTCATAATTCATGTTTAACCAACCAAGATGTATCCGTCTTGAAAACCTTAACTTGTAACTCGATTGTTTGGAATTGGACTTGTTTGTCAATTAAAAAGTTAAAAACTAAATCTATAAGATGACTATAAATTCATAAGGAAAATGATGATTATAAAATTAATATTTTCCAAATAATAATGACAAATCTTAACACTTCATAGGTGAACATACAATCCAACAAAAATTTAATAAAGTTTGGCAATAGCTTGACTATATGACATTCTGATATTAAGTTAAATCATGTATTAATGATATTTTACTATTAGCGGTAATTTCCTTATAGAGATAATAAATAATCTAGATATAAAAATTTTATTAATAAAATATAAAACAATGTTGAAATATTTATAAAAATAACTTGATTTATTATACTTGCTATAAAATCAATCATTTATACATAAAAAAAGTTTTTACAGTTTCTAAATTTCAATGAGCTACTTGTTGATCAAGAATTTGACCATATATGAAATATGAATTCCAAAGTTATTATAGATATCAATGTGCTTAAAATATAATATGACATTTTTGTAACTTGAGGATATTGAGAATGATTAGTATTCCAATGACAAAAAAATACTTGATTCACTTATCACGTGTTGCCCCCGTACAAATATAACTTTAATTCGAATTTATTATCACCTCTAAGTATTTGTATACTTTTAAATTATTGAAATTCCTATAAGAATAATAATGAATGAATGAAATAAATTTAAATCCAGTAAATGTAAGTTACTTGTAAATCGTTTGCCTATTCTTCATTAATGAAATTTTAAGCTTTTAACTTACTGTTTGGACTTGTACCATCCTTCTTCACATATACATGAAAAAATGAAAACAATGTTCTTCTAAGATTCATAATATTGCTTACTTTAGAATCAAACAGGGTTCGCGAGTTCAACTCAGAAAATGTTTATAGAATTTCTTTAATAAACAATTTCATAAACAAGTTTGTAGGTTGAATCCGAACTTGAATATGAATTTTATTGTATTTAAACTGATTTAATTCGCTTGTATTTATTATCGATTTTTTGGTACATAAACTCGTTTATAACCGTACCCAAATTTGCTGGTGTTGTTCCAAATTGCCAATCCTACTAAATGAATAACCATGCTGGCGATTCTTGTCTTGAATTATAATAAAAGTTAAAAAAGTGAAGAATCTTACATCTAATAGAGTCTTTGAAAATGCCTAGCGATCTTTTGTCGCAACAGTATAATAAAAGTTAAGTTATAACTTTTTCGGTATAGCTGGAGGTAAATTTTATATCCTTAATCTCACTTTACCAAAATAAAAATAAAAATTAGACACCATTTTTTTTACTACTTTTTGGCTATAGCTAGAGGTAAATTGTATATCCTTAATCTCACTTTACCCAAAAAAAATTAGACACCTTTTTTCCACGAGATTATAATGTTGTTTTTAAGGCAAAGTTGTTGTCATTTTGTGCTTGACTAGATAAATTCAGTAGTATCAAGTTAAATATGGTACAGATCTTAGCACAAAAGACATATTATAAGAGAGTAGAGCCGAATCCAATTTCCTTCATCTTCAAACTTAGTGTTTAAATATTTAAACAAAGTAGATTATAGGATAATCATTAGAGTTGATAGTAGAGAGTAAAAGTTCTCATCTAATGGATCAAATCATATTCATTTAGATATGTATAAAGGTTGGTTTAGAATTGTGAATTGGCTTGGCTCAAAAATGGTTGGGCTTGACCTACTACTCAAACTATTGGACTCGAAGGGCCTAGGTAGTTTAAGAGAGTAGAACCTCTCAAATCAGTAGGTCATGAATTGCCGGATCGGTTTAGCTAGTTCACGTCTTATATATATATAGTCACGACATGTCAAAATTACCTTTTTTACAATGGTAAATGATAATTTTTAAAAAATAATTTTATCAAACTAATGACAGATAATTAATCATAAATTAATTATGTGTTAAGAATATAAAAAATTAAATTTAAGTCCTTTTTGTAAAAATTAGCAAATATTAAGAACTTGAATATAAGGAAAAGATAAAATTTGAGGAGAAAAAATAAAAAGGTTGAAATCATATTAAGTCAGAAATTAATCAATAAAATTAGAAATTATTAATGAATTAGTATATTTAAAAACAAAAAAGAAATAAAGTCACGTTATTAAAATTTATTAATATATTTATAAAAAAATTAAAAATTAATAAAAATTAAATATTAACAAAAGGGCCCAACCGACCCTTGAATTGCCTCTCTCTTCCCTCCACCAAGTCGATCGCAGTTTAGTTGTGGTTGAATAACTACCATATGATCTAGATTTATTTATTAAGATCATTACGAATTAATAGTATAAATATTGATCGCTGAATGGAATAAATTAGATTCATTCTTCTGTCCCTAATAACTATCATATGATGACTTGTTTTAAATTACATTATTGAAAAAGAAAAAAATTAAATCTAATCTATTCTATTGAAAAACCCACATTCATATTATTGAACCATAAAAAGTAGGTTATTAGTTAAATGGAACCTAAAATTCAATACAAGTGGCTCAATATTGAGATTGGCAGCAGCCTCGTCCTTGAATTAATAGCAACACAGAATTATCACTCTACGCCGTACTCTTCCTTAAATTCATAATCGATCTTGGTGAATTGCTTTGTCATATTTATCATAAAAATATGGAAATGTCATTTACAACACCAGACATTCTTAATATTTTGTAACCTTATTTTAAAAGATACAACATGTTTTCTTACTATTGGATCTAATTTGTCAAGCGTTTTATCTTCATCTTAACTACTCACCCACACCTTGAATTAAGAGGAACACCAGACATTCTTAATATTTTGTAAGCTTTTATATATATATATATATTTATTTATTTATTTATTGTAAACCGTTCAATTTAGCTATGATCGTTATAGTTTAGTAGTATCATCATTAATCTTTCATCGAAATAGATCAAATTCGAATCCTCTTTCTCCTCAAGTTATAACATAATTAGAAAAAAAAAAAATCGATTGAATTTAAATAATTGAATTTGTCAGCTCTCTATAAAGCTTTCACTTTCGCCTATAATATTATTATGTATCAATGATGTGTAAAAATAGATACAAATTAGTTCACCGTTTTATATAATGAGACCTAACAATGAAAAGGTCGCAAACTAGATCAAATTTAATTCGTCATTATATATCCAATAGCGTTAGTCAAATAATTAAAATAAGTCACATAAATAGCCTAATAATGGGCATGAGCTAACAAAAACTGGTATTCAAAGTACTATTATGTCAATATAATAAATAAGTGGTTACTATTAACAACTAGAAGCGAAAAAGCTAATTTAGAAAAAATCAATATTTCATTTCATTATGTAATAAAAACTATTGACAAGATTTCATCAAAAATGTCTAGATACTTTTCAAAAGAACAAAAAAGTAAACAGATCATGTGTTCTCACTTGTTTTCTTGTTTTATGTATTACACTTAATAGTAAACCAGTGCTAACAAATTAATTTCTCCCTCCAGACTTCGTTTTCTTCATTTTAATAAAAAAGTGAAGTTGGATTTCCTCGTAGTCAAGCATGCATAGAAATGATAGGTTGATGATCCCGGAAAAATTTCTTACGCCTGTTGTTTTCCTCATGATCACGAATCTGCTCTGATTTTCTTTTGCAATCGCCATTTTTTGGATCAGATATTTGAGAAATTGGCTTCTGCGTTAACAAGGAACATTTAAAGAAAAAAAAGAAAGAGTGAGTATATCCTACAAAAAGTAAAAATAGATATATCATATGACAAGGGTTATGATTAAGATTAAATAAAAGTGCGATTGAAAGGTCTGCGATTTTCAATTCTAAATCCGTCTAGATGAGGACTTTTTGGGGCCAAAAGTTAATAGGGCCTTGGCGCAATTGTAATTAAGTTAGGTTTCAAACCTTAAAACTGAGCATATAAAAATTTTCATGCATAATCTCTTAATAGATGTCCTATAAATACTTATTAAAAGAAAAATTCATATATCCAGATATTGATTATTCATTTTAAGAAAATATACGTAGGAGAATATCAAAATATCTTTTTAATTTTTATTCTTTTATTTTTTTATAAATGATACTCAAAAGCACCCTTTATTATTTATCTTTATAAAATCATACAAGTTGATTCGAATAATAAATTAGGTCGAAATCAATTTTAGCTAATTGGCATACATGAATTTCACAAATCCAATCGCTGATTTTAGAATAACATGTAACTAACTACTAAAAACTATTAAGCTAAAATTAACCAACTTGAAAACTACCATTCAATATTTATTCGAATTTCTATAATCAAACCAAGTTCATGTGAATTGAGCAACGTCTGACTCTACCACTCACTTTTTGGATATTTGACTTGGCAAACTCATCGATTTAATAGCGCTTCAATGGAATTTATGTTTAAATCACAGTGAAGTATACATTGGGTTTAAGTTTGAGATGAGCTTAATCAGCGATGTCGGTGGTTATCATTGATAATCTGGAAGGAGCGTTACTCGGTGGTTTATGGTGACAAAGGACTAGATCTAGAGGAAGATGAATAGACTTGTGGTAGGAGTGGCAAACATTGAGGAAGAAGAAGACTGCGGAAAACGGGTTACAAATAAAACATTGATGGGTCTTTCTCTTTTAAGGACAGGAGTAGTGCATCGCAAAGGGTATTAGGTTGCTGATAATGTCGAAGCCTCTCTTGTGCTGAATTGGTGGGAGTGCATCGCTATAGCAAGTGCAGTTGAAGAGAACCGGCTTGGACTGATGTTGTAATTGAATATGATACAATTACAGTTTTAGACTCGGCAAATAGTGGGATGGGTTGAGTATGTTATCAAGTGGCGAGAGAAATAAGACAGAAGCCTAGCCTTTCAGCCAATTCTCAATCGAAGGCCATCTTTAGAAATGCTAATTTGGTTGCAGATTGGATAGCGGAATTTTAGAAGGCGGATATGTCTAATGGATTTTGGTGGTTGAACTCCATCGGCACTTGCTTGGGCTTCTTAATTTAGATATGTCTAATGGATCTTTTTTTTTTTTTTTAATATAAAAAAAGAAAGAAAAGAAACGAGATTAGCCAAATTCCAGAATAATCAAAGATAAGCACAAGCTGATTGAAAACCAATCCACGTAGGGCTTGAGAAAGAATTTCAAGTTTTTAATGAAGTTAGAGCTCCAGCTCAATATTATATTAACGCAATTTGATTAGAATCTTGTATGCCACAGATTTTTCATCAATAACCAAAATACCACGGCCTTCCAAAGTTCGATCGACAATTGTATGTTTATTTACGGCCCTACCCTCGAGCCAACGTATTTTTATTTTCCCCGCTGTGGATAAAATCGAAGCTTTGGAACCAAAATGAATAACCATGGTCATCTAAAACTACAAATTCACGTAGCTGCAACCTAACTATGCAATCTTTCTCCTCTCTTTTAAAGGTGAAAAAGGAAAAGGAAAAAAGAAGTACAGGAAAATCACGAATGATCATAGTTAGCCAATTGATTTGAGTTCTAGTTGTCAAATACTTACAACATGAGATATAGGTGATTCCTTGTGGTGTGGTAACATAAAAAGAGTTAGTTCTTACGTTTTCTTCGGTCTGTGGAGATCGCTTTTGATATCCTTCCGCAACAACAGATACACCGGTCAAGGAGTTTTTCAACTGCCGACATCTAATTGACTCTTGATCTAACAATAAAAATTTATGTTAGAATTTCGCATTTCAACATTTTTACATTCAGGAGAATGATGATGAATAAAAGGAGAACTCCACGCAAACCTTCAATCTCTGAACTGCTCTTAGAGGTTGTACCACCACTGTGAGACCACATAATGCTATTGATTACACGACGCACTGCTAAATTCGGCACAAGATCATCAGCTAGTGTGACGGCACCACAGGTACATGTTGATTTCGAAATAATATGGTCCCTGATGCCTGAAAATACATGTAAATAACCTAAGACCTTCCAAAAGCATTTACTTAACGATGTGTGAACACATTGAACATGTAGCACAAGATTAGCTAAATTGAAACCTCAAAATATCAAAAAATCAGAAGAAAATTAAAAAAGAAAAAAGAAAAAAAGGGAACATTCACATGTTACATAAATCCATAATCATATATGGATGTTTCACATTGAAAGATAAATTCTTACATTTATCGCAGAAACTCTCAAAGCAACACCTCGTCATCATAGCATCTTTTATTACTTTCATGCATAAAAGGCAGTGGAGTTCTGGTGGAAGCTCCGAACCGGGAAAACTTTCAGATGATATCCCTTCCATCTCTCTCTCAAAAGCCGCTCTGCTCCAACAATAGACATGAAATTACTAAATTTTAGATGTCAACTTAAAACAAGATTAAAAGACAAAACATAATGAACATTATGATATATAACTCACTCATCCGGCTCCACAACTTCTCGTTTCACTTTCTTAATGTCATAGTCTGGATCACCATTTGTAGGGCAAAACTGAATGAAATGACCTATAAAAAAGAGATAGATGCATTTTTAGTACGTGCTTTAGAAATGATGGAGAAAGAACAAAAGGAAAATGTCAATAACACCTAGAATTATATGAAACTTACCAGGCACTTTACATCGGCGACAGACATAACCTTCAGGCGGTAATTTGTTTTCCTTACCTATCCAATCACAACAATGAAAGCACCGTTTGAGACTAAAAGTTAAAAGCTAATGAAACCACCAATTATTTACATATGAGAAGATAAACCAAGATCATACATGATCCCAACTCCAAAGTGAAAAGTGATATAGAAGAGAAACATTAACAAAACAAAAGGTTGGGTACTGAAAATTACCGGAACCACTTCGACCCCTCCTCCAGTTGAAGCTTCTTCTAATACGTCTTTTGTGTAACCCAGGCAAGATAGATAAACGATGATTCAGTAGGTTATTCAAAGAAATAACACAGATGGTTTTACTATATAGCCAAAAAACAAAGCCAACTAAGAAGCACTTACCTCTGCCAGCTCAAGGCAGGAGTATCCACTAAAACTTGGATCCTTCTTTCCTCATCTTCAACCTTAGGTGGGGCAACCAGTTCAGATTTATTCACTAAACCTTGGATCTCGCTTTTCTCGACGTCATATTTACAAGGTCCACGACTCTCAGATTTTTCACATAGATCCTCATCATGCTGCTATAAAATTGATTGAAAAACAGAATTCTGGTATTAAATTGATGTCTAGAGAGAAGAATATGGTAATAACATCCTAAATCATGGCTTACTTGTTCCTTTGTAATCGAATCAACAGGTGCAGATCTCTTCACCGGTCTTCTCACAAATTCCCTACATGATCAGTTAACAAGGGCCAAAGAAGAAAGAATTAAGAAAATAGAAAGCATCTCGCTCTTTAGGCTAAGAGATAAGATTTCGAATAAAGATCATTTAAATGTGACGACAACTTGTTTTTAATAACGAAGAAATGAATTTGACGCGAACATGTCTACTAAATTTACTTCACAAATGTATCATCAGAAGTTTCAAAGATTAGACGTACTTCATTTGAGCAACATCAGCTAATCGCGGCAATCCAGCAACGCTTCGAAGTAGGACATATGTATCTCTCGGTATCAACATGTTCTTATCCAGATAATCTGAAAATTCAAGAAAAACAGAAGGTACAATTGTTTAATAGGTTGTAAAATTGGTAGGGAACGCGTACAGGGAATCAAGTAGTACAAGTACAAATCCATCCCATCACTTGCGTATTATAAATACAAATTCAATACAAACACTGCTGAAAGAACCGGAATTTAATAAAAAAACTAAATCGAACTGCAAACCTAATAGTTGTTACGAAACGTAGTTGATTGTAACTAAGCACGCAGATCACGGATTAAGGAACCGACCTTCATTAGTTCGTGCATTGGTTATGATGAAATCGAACTCATTGCCGCTATACAATTGTTGTCTTTCATGTAAAATTCTTTTCAGTTCACCAACAGATACAAAAGGAACATTAATCGGAACCGAATCATAATCCTTTGTATTTTCAAATTTGTAGTACATCGCCATGATAACTAACAAGAATTATATTCGTTTATCGCTACTATTACAATTCGAAAGATAGTTTGATACAACAAGAATCTGAAACAAGACAAAAGATTCTTTATTGGTTCTAATAAACTACGATCACAGCAATCTCTCTCTTCTTCACTACAGATTCGCAACTCGAACCGATCGATAGCCTCTACGCCTATTTCTTCGAGCGAATAGGATTTCTTGCCTTTCTGACGATCACGATCAGTGAATTAGAACAAAGCGCGAAGAAACGCTTCGAGAGATCCAAATTTATGAAAAGCTAGGGCAAAAATTGATGAATTCCGTCGATACCACTCCAGTCGGTCTCTGATGTAATCGGACGAGAGCGACTTTCTATGCTGACTGTGCGATGGAAACTCGGAAATTGAGAGAACCCTGATTGATTGAATGGTTTGGTCGGAAATAATCTATCCAGAGAAGGAATAGACGATTTGGAATCTAGGCTTGGAATTTGGTAACTTTAGAGGCGGCAAGGACCATTTATATACAGTTTGTGAAAACGCCTAGCGGAACATGCAAGGACCCGGAAACGTAACCTCCAAGTTAAAAAAAAAGCTATTTCTTCCGCTCAAAATAATTAGGCTGTTTGTTTATGTTTATCACATTATATATCTAATATTATATATATATATATATATATATATAAGCTAGAAGATCTTTAATTAATTGTTATCTTTTAAAATGAATATTTAATTCTCAATTTAATAATAAATAAGAATAAAATAAACTTTTATATTAACTATCGATTAATTTAATAAGAATATATTTATCAATTTCTTATAGTCAATTTCTAATAACCACTTAAATTTATCAACTCACTTTCCATAATATCTGCTAGAATTATTTTATGATTAACTCTCATGTTTTCTCACATCATTTCACTTCATGATCGGTTATGCATAGACAAGTGGACAACTGAAAGTATAAACTTGAATCAATAAAATAATTATTTTTTTATATAAAAAAGTGAGGAGAAATTATTTATAATATTTACATAAAAACATATTCACTCTTCCATAAAAAAAAGATTCTAAATATAATTTTTTGCACCGACAGAATTAGTACAGGTGTTCGTTAGTATTCATAAATATCAAATGTTGTACAATAAATATGCATCTATTACTGTAATACTAGCGGACAATACACCGGCACCATGAGTGTAAAATAATTATATACAAAATTTATAACATTGAAGCAACTAATTTGTTTTTTTTTTTTAAATATCTTACTTCTTTTTGTATTTTTAATTAAAAAAATAAATCCATGCAACTCACCGTTATTCATTTGGTGTGTTAAGCAATTTTATTTTATTAAAAAAATTTAATATTATAAATACATGAATGCATACTTTTGCAATTGTTCTAGAAAACTTTGAATTTGAATTCAACTTCCACGTTCAACTATAGAGTGATTTATCCATATTCATGGTTAATTTCCTAGAAATTTCAGAGTTATACATGTTTAAATATTATAAATATACGAATGCATACTTTTGCATTTGTTGTAGAAAACTATAAATTTGAATTCAACTTTCACATTTAACTATAGGGCGATTTATCCATATTTACAGTTAACTTACTACAGAAATTGGAGTTGTCTACATTCATGTTATTTATTAAGAGAGATTTACAAGGAAAACTAATGGAGAGAGATGGAAAGTGAAATTAAGGAAAATACTAATTTTATTTATACATAAAATGTTTAATAAGTTATTTAAGTGTTGTTTTTTTTTGCTACATAATTTACAATTGGAGGCTAAATAGTAATTTTAAAGGAGACAATTACCTAAACCTTTTCTGGTTTTAATAATATAGATAACTAACTTCTAAATTTATATATGTATATTTACTAATGTTGGAAATCTTTCATTGTTAAGACCATTTATATCTCGTGGTAACCTGTTTCATGTCTTAAGTATCACATCAATGTCTTTACAAACTCTCTTCTTTAATAAATTTACCACTTTATTTTTGAATTCCTTTACAAAAGTTCATTAATATTTTTATAAAGTTTTTGTGGGTTACGATAAATACATTTAACTAATCAAAACTTAAAAAAAAAAAAAACTAATTAAGTCATTGCTTTGATAAACAACTTTAGCTAGCTAAGAAGAAAGAAAGTCACTTCTTCTTCTTCTTGTCAAAGCTAAGAAACTCACTTCAATGGTGGAAGAAACTCCACTATATTTCTCATGCTTGAATTATGCATGTGCATGTTGGAGATGGTTTAATGGGAAAATACTCTTGGATCTTTGGCTTACCATCTAGACGGCTAATTCTTGCCATTTGAATGGTAGTCTTAATGGAAGGGGGCATCTGACTAAGCCCTAAGGATGAGGGAACCATCCAGATGACTATGTAATGCTACTAAATAGAGAATGTTCTTACCCTTATCCAAATACTAGATTTAGGACATCCGAATGACTAACTAATTATCCAATGAGGTAGTCCATTTGACTACTACTACGTATTTAGATGACTGTTTGTTCATTATACTTAAAACTTCATATTTTAGTAGCTTTTCATAGACATATTTGCCCTTATTATGATTATTATAATAAGGGCTTCTTTTTATTTGTAAAACTATTACTAATATTGAATTACAAGCCTGGCCAGTACTTTTATCTACCTTTTACACCAACTACAAAAGATTTTCAACTAAGTATAAAAGCCTCTCAGCCTTTTTTATCTTTCTTTTCTCTCAACCACAGGTAAGAAGAAACTCTAATTGCGACTATTTACTTTTTATTATTTTTTATTACCTTTATCTTAATTATCACTAACTCTTGATTTGGTTATTGTGTAAGGTTGAAACTATATAAGTAGCCTTTTCGAGTAGTGATGGGGTTCTTAATTATGCCAAAGGCACCAATTGGGTTCCAAAGTGCCTTTTTATTTCCTCTTTCTTGTACTTATATACTAATACTAAGTTGTTGCATAATTGTTGTAGATCTATTTATTTTAGTGAAGTAGTTACAATCTTTAGCTGTTTTTGTTGTAGATCTAAACTATTTATACATACTATAATCTTTAAATCTCATAGGCACTTTTTTGTATCTCTTCAATGTAACAATTGTCTCTTCATCTTGAGAAATGACCTTGTCCTTAAGGTCAAATTATGGGTATGTTTGTTGGAATTCCTCTAAATCTTCCTAAGTAGCATCTTCTAGACATAACCCTTCCCACTATACTAGTATTTTCCATACAGGACATCGTCTTCTAAAATGTATCCTTTTACTCAAGATATGTAGTGGCTGTATAACAATTTGTTTTTGTACAACTTTCATATGAAGTCCTAAATAAGGGATATTTGTTTCATGGGTTTTCTTTAATTGAGATACATGAAAAACATCATATATCTTAGTGTAAGATGGTAGCTCTAATCTGTAGGCACATGTCCCAATTCTTTTGATAACCATAAAAGGCTCATAAAATCTCTTAAATAGTTTATAAGTTTTACTTAAGGATATTGACAGTTGTTCATAAGGTTGTAATTTGTAACCTGACAAAAACCAAATCTCCTACTTGAAATTTGACATTTGTACTCTTCTAATCATAATACTGTTTCATCCTTTATTGTGCCTTTAATAGGTGATATTTAAGTTCCTTCAAGAGTCTATCCCAACATCTTAACTCTATATCTACAGCATTTACCTTAGAGGCATACCTAATATAAGATGGAATTATGAGTGGTGGTTTGCTATATACTAGTTCAAAAGGAGTTGTTTTAATCCCTTCATGATAAGAGTTATTGTAAATATACTCTTCCTATGAAAGGTACTTGATCAATTTATGAGGATAATTCATTACATAGCATCTTAGATATTGTTGGAGAGCTCTATTCAATACTTTAGTTTACTTGTCACTCTAAAGGTGATAGGTAGTGGGAAAAATTAATTTTCGTTCCACTCAACAAGAAAAATTCTCTCTAAATGTTGCTCATAAAAATACTGTCCTTGATTGATACAATGGTCTTTAGATAACCATGAACCATATTTACAAACAAATGCACAACTTTAGTTGTAGTGAAATGAGTATCTAAGGCTCTTAAATGGCAATACTTAAAGAGCCTATCTACTACAAGTAATATAATTGTATACCCTTGTGATTTGGGAAGACGAGTAATAAAATCCACATTAATGTCTTCCCAAATGTTACTGGGAATGGGAAAGGGTGAACGTAACCCAGTTGGAGATTTGATAGTATATTTCACCTACTTATATATGGGACAATTCTTCACATAATCCTCAATCTCCTTTCTCATACCCTCCTAAAAATAATTTAGTAGCAATCCTCTTAAAAGTCTTTTGAAACTCCAAGATGACCATCTAATGGAGAATCATGAAAATCATGTAAAATCAATGGAATAACTGAAGATTGAGGCACCAAATATAGTCTCTTATTGTAAAATATAAGACCACTTCTCCATTTTGATGGCTATTGGGTATATGTGCTGTTATGACTAAAGTTACACGAAATACTCTTAGACCAAAATATTTGGAGGATTATGTACAATAGAGGAAGACTTAAGCATACTATATTTCGACTTAAGCATATTGCATTTCATATAAAGTGACTTAGGCATACAGAAACAATACATGGTTTTATGTACTTCATCACAATATATAGCATACATTATCGTGGTAGGCACTCATATAACATACATATGTAGAATAGTTACAATTGAAATTACTAAACAAATTTGTAACAGTTAAGAAAAGATTTTAAAAGAAAATAATAGAAGTGAAGAGGGTATCAGATACTCAGTTAATAGAATCATCTCCTTTCCTTTCTTCTTGGAGTTGCTCTAAGACTCAAACTTTATAAAGTTTCCAAACCCTAGTTTCATTCACCTCCAAAACATACGTACGAACATAATCAATCATAATAGTACATAGAAAGATAGATAGAAATGCATAGATTTTAGATATGTGATCCTTATTGGCATTTTTTACAAGAATCGTCACTATACAAGAAAGCCTAAATTCAAAAGTATTGGAATTAAAGAAAGAAAAGAAAGAGATTCATACCTTAGAAGTGTCCAGAGACAAGAAGAGAGAAAATATCTGTCTTTTATTTGATCAGCAGATAGACGGTAGAGAATAAGTCATATGTTGTCATTTGAGTAATTGGACTAACAAGTGAGCCTGGGCTATGAAGCTAACAATTTTGGTGCTTTCATTAATACGTTTCAAGATGACAAATAATACGAGAGCAATGTCTTAACTACAATAGCAACTGGATAGTAACAAGCATAAATTGGAGAAATTAGTTGCTAAAGTGCGTGGCATTAGAGATGAATTGAATGATCAACTCAAGAATGTGATTACTTAGCTTCAAATTTGACAAATTTTCTTAGCCAATATTTGATTTGATTGACACTTTTAAGCAAGAGTTTCAACACAATCACAATTAGAATTTTGTTTATCAGAATGTTCTTAAGGGTAAAAATGATACAAGAGGATTGTAAGCATGGAGGGGATTATCGTTTTATGGCCATAGACTTTATGTGCCCTTTCATCTTACCGTTAGGCAATCTTTGATCAGGGAGTTTCATAATGCTCCAATGGGTGGACACATGAGTATTTTAAAAGCATTCAAGAGATTGGCAGATTCCTTCTATTAGGAAGGAATGAAAAAGGATGTTGAATAATTTCTGAAGAGTTGTCATGTGTGTCAACAAACTAAATTTGTGACAATACCCCCAGTAGGGCTTCTTCAGCCATTAAATATACCTCAAAAAGTTTTTGAGGAAGTGGTTATAGATTTTATCATGAGTTTACCTTGTGTAAGAGGAAATTCTATAGTACTAGTGGTTATTGATCATCTATCCAAATATTGCCATTCTGCCATCTCATTACATAGCAGTAAGAGTTGTTGAGCTTTTTATTCAATTAGTAGTGAAGTTTGGAAGCCTTAAAGCTATTATTATGGATAGTGATAAAGTGTTCACTAGCAATTTTTGGAGAGAATTATATCGTTTGAGTGGGACAACTTTGAAGATGGGCTCTTCATATCACCCTTAAATAGATAGATAATTTGAGGTTAAATAGATGTTTAGAACACTATTTACGGTCCTATTTAGGGGCTAAAATTTTGCCATAGGTAGAATTTTGTTTTGATACTAGCTTTCATATAACCTTTAAACTCACTCCTATTGAAGTTCTTTATGGTAAGCTACCACCTACCATTCCGGATTATATTATAGTGTCATCCTTAAATGAAGCAGTAGATATTAAGCTCAAGTCTAGACATGAGATTTTGAGAGTTCTCCATTCAAATTTGGCTTAAGCTTAATTGAGGATGAAGAATTTAGCTGATAAGCATAAATCTAATAGAAGGTTGGAAGTAAGGGACTATGCTTATGTGAAGTTATAGCCTTATAGGCAAACTTCATTAGCATCTAGAATGTCTAACAAGCCATTTAGAAGATATTTTTGACCTTTT
Source organism: Lumnitzera littorea (assembly GCA_024138015.1). Lineage (NCBI taxonomy): Eukaryota > Viridiplantae > Streptophyta > Magnoliopsida > Myrtales > Combretaceae > Lumnitzera > Lumnitzera littorea. The sequence continues at coordinate 76,545,165 of JAMXBB010000001.1, read as the reverse complement.
AAGGCATTGGCTAGAGTGGAACCTATAGCATATAGATTGGAGTTGCCCCAACATTCTAGAAAACGTCAAATATTTCATTTTTCTTTACTTAAGAAGGCTGAAGGGGAGTTGCTAAAGAAAGTGGAGCTACTACCAGAATCTTTTGAGAATCATCCCTTAGCTTAACCACTTTCTATACTAGATGTAAGGCATATTAGAAGAGATGGTAAATTAGTGACTCAATTGTTGTTACAGTGGGAGTCTTGAGTTCCTAAGGGTGTTATGTGGTTAGACCTTGAGGACTTTCAAAAGACTTATTCTTCTTTTCACCTTGAGGGCAAGGTGGATTTTCAATCTAGGGGCAAAATGTTATGACTAGAGTTGTATAGAATACTTGAAGACCAAAATATTTGGAAGATAATGTATAATAGAGGAAGACTTAAGCATACTATGTTTCAACTTAGGCATACTACGTTTCATATAGAGTGACTTCGGCATATAGAAACAATACATGGTTTTGTGTACTTCATCATAATAGATAGCACACATCATCATAGTAGGTACTCATATAACATATATACATAGAATAGTTACAGTTGAAACTACTAAACATATTTGTAACAATCAAGGAAAGATATAAAAAGAAAATGGTAAAAGTGAAAAGGGTATTGGATACCTAGTTAACAAAATCATCTCCTTTCCCTTCTTCTTCTTGGAGTTGGTCTAAGACTCGAAGTTTAGAGAGTTTCCAAAACCTAGTTTCATTCACCTTGTAGAATACACATAGAACATAATTGGTCATAATAGTTACATAAAAAGATAGATTGAAACACATAGATTTCATATTTGTGATTCTTGTTAGCATTTTCTGCAAGAATCATCATTATACAAGAAACCTTAGATTTAAAAGTATAGAAATTAAGGAAAGAAAAGGAAGGCATTTGTACCTTAAAAGTTTCTAGAGACAAAGAGAGAGAAAATAGCTATTTTTTATTTGATTAGTAGACAGACAATAGAGAATAAGTCATACATTGTCGTTTGAGAAATTGACTAACAAATGGGCCTAAGCTACAAAGGTAACATGTGCCTACTTGTATTTGCTAAATTTTTAAGACTCATAACATTTTAAGGACAAAGTGCAAATTCAAATAAAAATGCATATGTAATTTGATAATTTCCATGCTATATTTTCAAAAATTGAGTTTTTTTTTTATGAAAACTTAAAATTTTGGCTAAAGTCGAGGTTGATTATTTTCATATCATGAAAATGATGTCAATTTAAACTAATTGTAACTTCAAATGGGGTCTCAATTGTATTCAAATTGATATATTTATGAAAAATCAATTTTAAATTAACTAGACAAGCAATGAATTGAAGCTTGGAATCATCAATTAAATTCATTTTTAGAATTTTTTTTTTTTGTGTATGCATAATTAACTTGATCAATTTAAACACAATGTACTTTCATAATTTAAAGAATCAATCAAGGTAGGTTTACAAGGCTTGAACTTACTCCATTAATTGAAAGTGGTTTATGCCATTTGTTTTCTTTATGTAAATTAGTGTACAAAAAAATGAATAAGATTAGTTGGTTGAAATAAGGGTCCTATATGTGTGCATAACTAAGAGGTTGTGGGTTTGAAACCCTTAGCATCACACATGTATACCTTGATTTTTTCATTAGCTACGTGTACCAATTGTCGGCTACATAAATCATGATGTCATCATCTAGTCATTGTCACACCCAAGCAACATCAACACTATGTCATCACCCACTCACTGACCATATATTGCCATGTCACGCCACATCATGACCATGTTATACAAAATCATCACATATTCATTCACTACATGATTACCATGTCATGCCACGTCATTAACTCGTCATCATCACCACATCATCTTCGACCTCTAAGTATGTTTTCTCTTACCTTGTTACACATTGTTAGCTCACTTTGGGCTTATTTTTTTTTTATCCTTTTTTCCATATGATTTCACTAAGTTAATGATGAAATTATATGGAATACATCTATAATTCATCCATCTATATGGCCAAGATTGAGCTTAAAGTTAGCAAAAAAATCTTTTTTGACATCAAATGCAATTTTAGCACGCTCATGCATACCTTTATTTTTTCATTAACTAAATATGCCAATTGTTGGCTACTTGTATCGTGACATTATCACCCAATCATTATCATATCAGTGGAAGATCAATGTCATGTCATCACCTAATCACCAACCATATCATTGCCATGCCATCACCTAGTCACTTGCCATGTCATGGTCACGTCATGACCACGTCACACAACGTCATCACATACTCACTTGCCACTTCACTGCCATGTCACGCCATGTTATTAACACATCATGGCATGTCATTGCTACTTCATCATCTTTAACCTCCAGACATTTTTTCTCTTACGTTGTTACATGTTTTTAGCTTACTTTAGGCTCATTTTTTATCCTTTTTTCCACTTGATTTTACTAAATTAATAATGAAATTATGTGAAATACATAACCTACTATGAATTTAACCTTAATTTTCATCTAAATCCATCCATTTACATTGCTAAAATCAAGCTCAAAGTTGGCAAAAAAAAAAAAAAAATCATTTACTTCATCAAATGCAATCTTCACATTCATGGTGATTTTGAAATTCCAATCTTAAATGAGAGTCGAGCACTATCAATAGGGACTTAGGGAACCCTTTCCATCATTAAACAACAAGAAAAATCATCTCACTTCACTTAAATTCACTCTTTCAATCTAGAACCGAACCTTTAAGTTCTCTCTAGTTTTTTTTTTTCCCTACTCATAACTTTGAACTAATCTAGCACCACTAATAGGTTTCTATTGGTCTTAATGAATAATTAAGAAGCAGGTTTAAATTGATTGTTATAAAATTGAATATTTTTTTGCAATACAATGCTTCTTACTTATTTAATTATGACACTCATAACAACATTTTACGATACCATATCAGAGATTAACATAGAAAAACAATGTAACAATTAAACAAAATTGTGTAATATAAAAGAATAAGAGATAAGAAGATTAGATAGCTATTTATAGTGGTTTCACCTTATGAGTCATTCTACTCTTCTAGCTCACAGTTAGGGATAGTAATCCTCTACACTAGCTTGTTCCACTATATTGAAAGAAATCAATATAAGATCTTCAATCCTTGCCATAAGCTATTAGTTCCCATGAATTTGCCTTGCCTCACAATTCGTAGCCTGGGATTATACAAATCTATAAAGTCCCCACATTATTCTCTTAAATAGTCTTACCACTAATTTTTCAAGAGACAATATTCCTTACAACTTTAGCACAATTCTTCTAGTTTACATTACTGAATAACTTTTTAGCACAATAGTATATTTCTTTCTTCTCGTTGTTGTTTTATGTGTCATTATGTAGCTCATTACATAATAATTCTCCATGGCTTCAATATGGAAGTAACCATTAAGTGTCCATTATGCCTTCCTTTTTCATAAGTTTCATATGGTAATAGCTGTTGTATCACGACTTGAGGGGCGACCTAGTCGTGGAAGGTCACTGTATACCGTACAAAGATCGTAGGTTGGCTCCCATGCCATTTAACGACCTTTTATATGATATATTAGACTACCATACAACTAATTACCCAAGAGTTACGTAGACGAAGATCATATTACAATAAATTTAATATCATGAGTTTTCCTGCATTATCTTAGGAAATAAAGAGTACGAGAGTTTAAGTCTCCAAAATAACAATAGTCAAGCTATAGAAATTGAGATAGTAGTCTTATATGGTTACTAAATAAACAAAGATAAAATAAATGGCAGTCATAAACTAAGAGTCCAAATAAATAGTCATGTTCACTTTGGCTCTCATCTTCCACATGCTTTTCCTTAAAAACTCTAGACTGACTATAAGCAAGCCTCGACCCAAAATAGTGAAAAGGTCCTCTAGCAACAAAAGTCTATAGGGATGTAAGTTATAAAGTATAGTGAAATATCGCTCAACCATAAGTTATTGCAAGTTATTACAATCGTATGAATGCATGATCAAATAAAATGCCATACAAATATATATTGTTAATTAGGTATAATATGTAACTCTAATTTAATGCCCTTTAAAGTCAGGGTTAGAGATATATGTCATTAGTTAGATTCGGGTATCATACTTGAACTTATACAAATTACAAAACTCCATGTCTCGTATTCTACGAAAATAGTTTTGTAAAATTTGGCCTAAATATGGTTGTGAGTAGGCCCCTTGTAAAACCTACAAATCTAGCCTTCTAAATAAAATCAAAGCCCTAAATTGTAGATGATTTCTCGAAGTCAATAGAGCTAGTGAGATTTAAAACAGATTAAAATCTTAATTCAAAACCTAAAATTATCAATTGAATCTCTAATCACATACGAAGACCTTAAAACCTTAAGTATATATAACTGCAAAGGTTGACCTTGAACCTCATCAAAATCCTAAGATAACAATCGAAGATTTAATTGTATAGAAAACTTTTATACCCTAAATGTATATAAACACTAGAGATTTCGCCTGAAAGTGATAAAACCCTAAAATTATAACTTTAAGGATATAAAAGTACTAAGTCACTATAATCTATTCTAAAACCCTAATTGCTGATATATCCTTAGTATCATACTAAATCATTATCAAATAATCAAGATAACTTTCAATTATTCATAAATGCTTATGATACAAATTTAATTTACTAGAAAACTAAGATATTGCATTATAGGTCACTTTCATCTTCTAATCATATAGCTAGGTTAGTATTTTATAGAGTTAAATATGTAGTTGATGTTTATATTATATGTAGTTAATATTAACATATTAAATGTCATATTTCATGATAGTTACACTAAGTACCATATTAAATAATGTATATAGGATATAAATACTTAGAAGGAGATCTCATTAACTATTTTTACTAATTATTTCAATAAACGTCCAATTTCCCTTCAATTTTCCTTAATTACCCCATTATGTACACACAAATTTCACTCAATTTCAAAGAGTTGACTAAGTCAAAGGTTGACCAAGTTTGGTCAACATGTTGACCAATTGTCATCTAGAGTCTTCTTCCTTTCTCTTTAACTTTCTACACAATTTTTTTGTCCAATTTTGCCCCTTTATTGTTGTCCACTCTTCTCCTTCTTCTAGACTTCACTTTTGTCAATAATAAAACATAAATTAAGATAAGAACAACTCTTTTTCCCTTCCTACAAAACCGTAAACTCCCCTTGTCCTTTCCATCTTCAACCTCTTCATAACTTCAACTACACAACTTTACTTACTACCATAAACCAATAAAATACACATACTTGCTTTCCTTTTTATATTCCTAAGTAGAAAAAGGTATGTTTTCATACAATCTTTCATCTTAAATTGGTAATTAGTTGTTTATGTTATGTTAGTTTTGAAATTATCATTTAATATGTGTATGTATGTTGACATAAATAGGATTCTTATATACATGTATATAAGTATAGGAACACTTAGGTGTAAGAGTAGAATACATAGTATAGATGTACATATACATAGGTAAGAATAAGAAAATTACTTGTATATAAGCATAGAAAGCCATGTACATGAATACCCTTTTATGTATATAACCTAAAATAAGGAGTACATTAAGTATACATATATATATACCTTACTAAATACACCCTTAAAGTACAAAAATATGAAATTTGTGAAACTTTCTTAAGAGGGAACATTAGGCATACGAAAATATGTATAAAAATACGTATGTTACTGTATGTATATACGGGTATATGTACTAGTATACATATAACTACATAAGTATACATACTAGTATGTTAGAAATATAAGTATATATATAATGTATGTGTAAAGTATATGAATATATAAGGATAAATATATATATGTAATGGATGATGATGTAAGCAATGACATAATTAAATGATGACATAAGCAATTGGTGACATAAGCCTCTAAAATAATAAACCATAAGATAATCTAAGTGTAAGAATTAATGGCTACTGAAATCATTAATTACTAAAATAAAACAGAAAACTAGCCAATAAGAATATTTAAACTTCATTTCAATAAATTCAGTCTATATCGTAAAACAAAGATCTTAACGTCTAAAATAGACATCACTGTGTGAACGTGCGTTCAAAAATGATAAAAAACGACTATAAGTTCGTAAATATCGGAAATAGAATGAAAAAGTTACATATGATTAGCGATTAGGTTTAATAAAATAAAAATCGATAGTAATCTAAGTAGAATTAGATAGATAGATATCTAGAATCGTTAGTTAATTCAATTACTTATTATCTCTGTTATCTCGTAATGATGAGGAGATCCCGATGAGGGCGAGGATCTTTTGATCGATTATTACAACCAGAGCGAGTTGTCATAGTCAAGTAAGTACTCCCGATGACCCTATACTTATTTTGTGTTTGTAATTAGTACACTTAAATTAAATAGTAATAAATTGATGTGTGGGGATTCAAGATATGCATGTGCTTGATACTGATTGGTTACTATGAAAAATATTGTTTAATACAATAGTTGAGGATTTGATTGTATGATTGATTATTACATGATTTGGATGGTTTACGAATATTGGTTGATTGCCACATAATTTGACTTAATTATATTTGGCTTATCTTAAATTAAAAGGGTCATGCAATATCCATGTATTGTATTACTTATTTCGACCGTCACTTCACGCGGAGGTAAAGAGAGGCCTTGCGGGGGTTGTTTATATATATTAAAGTGTTTTTATACGGTACACTCGTACAACATGACCTTACCCAAACCTATGGGCTTACTAGGCGATGGAGATGCCAACCATATGGATGAAGGACGAGTTTAGAGATCTCTACTGTAGGGGGTGAGTGTGGACTGCGGGGGCCGCCTCACCACTAAGCTTAGGATTTTGTATATTACTGGATTTTTAGAAATGAAAATGTATTTTGTGAAATACATAATTCAAAGTTATGGTTAAAAACCTAGGTGCTAAAGCCCAATCGTGATTGGTGCCAATGTATCTCCAACCCTTATCTCGAAGTGCATTAAAATCCGATATTATATGCAGCACTAGTCAACTGCATATATTGTTTGGCATATGCGTGTGCATGCATTCATATGATTGTAATAATTTGTTTGATAACTCGCTTGCCAATATAATACGAGGGATAACTCATTAAGCTCTTATAGCTTACTCCCCAATAGTTTTTCTTTTGCAGGTTGATAGATAATCAATTATGGGTTAAGAGTCGAGTATAAAGTGTAAGTACTGAGACATTTTAGAGGTTAGAATTAAAGAGAAGTTGTTTAGTTCATGTGTAACTTTAAATGCAAATATCACTTACGTACTTAGATTTTTCAACTTTATTAAATTTGAACTTTTGAGTCTATATTACTTAGTTTTATCATTTGGTAAGGGATACCGATTCTCTATAATTCTAAGGAACTGTATGATATAAGACATCTATAATTATTTATATTTATATGTTATAATAAATTAATTACTTAAAAATCAGTAATCTTAGTGATTTATCATTTAGAGTCTTGTAATCTCTGACTTGCAAGGTGATTTCCATATCATGGGTGTGTACGTGACATGGAAATTTTCGGATAATTCCACTAGACCCCCTTTAGGGTCCTGACACCCCTATAGTCTATACTTACCCCTAAATGAAGGTCTTTGGACTTGACTCTTAGCTAGACAGTTGATGTATCGAACCTCTAGTAAGCTCGTGGGTTAGGCTAAGGTTATGTTATACAAGTACACCATATTAAATACTTTAATTTTATTTTTATTAAACAACTCCTACATGGCCTTTCACTACCTTCGTATGATGTGATATGATGTAATGCGTGCTTATGCATTATTTAATTTAATTAGTTAAGCCAAATCTAATTAAGTCTGGTTATTAGGCGACCAACCAATATTATAAATAATCTAATTTCCTATAGTGCCTATAATTCAAGAACTAACTCATTATGTTAATTCAAGGTATCTTCACATAGTAAGCATTCAATAACAATCATAAGCAAATCCCAAAACCCTAAACAATAGTCAAAATATTTGTAATAATTAAGTGCTACTATCTACGATCATAAGCAAGCATGAGATCATCAAGAGTACTAACTTGGCTATAACGATAGTTAACGATCATAATAGTTAGTTAGGAGATTGGTATCCTTATTGAGATCACCTGATAATTAAGGAATATATAAAAGTGATAAGTATCTAAATAAGGGAAATATTCTACCTAAGTATTTACTTAAGAATCGACCTAAATTTCTACTTAATATTACAAAATTTCCTACTTTGAGCTTTTTCTTTAATCGCGTTAACTTTTTTTTTTTTTTAAATCCGATTTTGATGATCTTATAGTCAATCTTCATCATTTTCAATCGTAATTTTATGTAGTTAGGTTTGTTTTAGAAATTGGGAGTCACATTTTCCATTATGGGCTTGGGATATTACGAATTTTTATTGATTTAGGCCCAATTTGCTTTTAATTATCTTTATGGTTGTCTTTTAGTTGTTTTATTAATTGAGCTTAACCTAAGTTTTATTATTAAGCCTAAATAATTTTTTAAACTTTGTATTTCCTTAAATTTTTTTTTTTTGGTTAAGAATTTATTATTGGCCTAGTATAGGCCTTTTCCTAATCTTTCTATTTTATAAGTTATGGCTTAACTTGTGTATACACTATCTATCTCAATTCATTTAAGGACAAAATTTGTGTGTGTCCTTTTCTTAGGAAAGGTCAAATGTTTTCTATGGGTTTTATTCATGGGCCTCATGGTTTGACCTTAAGCCATAAGTTTAAGCCCTAAATAATTAACCATCCTAACCATTATTATAACAATTACTTTAAATTGTTATTTTATTATTGTTTTCATATAATTCAATTTTAAGTTAGAAAATAAGAAAAAGCTAACATGACAGCTCCTGATTAGGTATGGTGCAATTTTTCTTTTTAAATTTGTACCTATTTTTATATTTCCTTGCTTATTTATGTACATATATATATAATTAATATCCAAAAATACAGAAAATGGAATAAAATTAAAACTAGAATTCTATTGTAGGCTGTAGAATTCTCATATACATACTTATATACTTTTGTATTTCTGGTGTATACATATATAAAATAATCTTAGTATATTTTCTAATTTCAAATACCAAAATAGTTAAATATTATATATATATATATATATATCTCCTTTTAACTTAGAAAATATAATAAGTATAGTATATGTATCTACTTATATATTTCTTTAATACAAGTGTATACGTATATATATATAGGAAACATAAACGTATATATACATTTATATTTCTGACAAAAAAAAAAAAAAACTAAATACACATATTACAACGTACAAATTTGTATAAGCCATGTATTTACAAGGACTTTTGTACGTATGTTACATATACACAATACAACACACGCATGTATAGATTAGGAAATAAAAAAAAATGAAAAAAAAATAGATGAAATAAAAATGAAAGAAGAAGAAGTATAAGGGGAAAGATCTATACATATGAATTAGAACATTACATTGGAAACCTTAATACAAAAGTGTCTCTATACATGGTCTAGTACATGGAATTTGTTATATGAGGTTTCACTAAACATATAAGAAAAAGAGTAAAAACACGAAACAAAAAAGAAAAAAGTTACATTTACTCTTGGCTCAACAAGTTCTTGGTGTAGCTACTTGCGTTTATCTTAGTGAGCTTCGACCATAGTACTTGGTGGTAGGTTGGCCGCTTGGTTGAGATAAAGAAAATGAAAAAGAAGAATAAAGGGATGGGGAGATGTCAAGATCTTAAAAAGGGCCTAGTAGAATTACTTAAAATCTCTATATTATGTGTGCATCCATGATACAGAAACTACCTTGCAAGCTAGAATTGTGAGACTCTAATTAATTAATCACTAAGGCTTCTAATTTTAAATTTGTTAACCTAACATAAAATATAAATAATTATGGATACCCAATATTTTACAATCCATCAGAATTGTAGAAAATTGGTATTCTCTACCAAAAAATAAGATAGGGTAAATTAATTTTACAGATTACAAAAACCACTAAATGATATAGAACCTTAACACATGAACACTTCCTACATAGAGTGTTCCTATACTAATTGTACATTTCTCAACTATATCTAACTTTCTCTTACATATCTTGGATTTGCACTTTGCACTTTGCACTTGAATCTTATCCTAGTCCCAGCTTAAAGGAACCTACAAAATAAACTGTTGGAGAGCAAGCTACACGATCTTAGTGAGTTATCCCTCCTACTATATTGGCAAGTAGGTTATCAAGCAATTAAATGTCAAACATATGAATACATGAATAAGTAATATGGTAGACAATGTATGCAATTAACCAGGTACTACATATAATTTTTGATTTAACGCCCTTCGAAATAAGGGTTAGAGATTCATCGGCACCAATCACAATCGGGTTTCAACACCTGGACTTTTAACCATTTGAAATTCTACATTCGAAGTCTGAGAAAATAATTTCCACACTATCCAATGTCTAATAAAACTTGAAGGCCCAGTTTTGGCAATGAGGTGGCTCCTATATTCCACGCTTATGCCCTATAATGGAGGTCTTAAGACTGGACCCATAGTCAAGCAATTGGTATCTCCAGCACTTAGTAAACCTGTAAGCTAAGTTAAGGTCATGTTGTATGAGTACACCCCATTAAAACACTTTAATTTAATGTATAGAAACAACCCCCGCATAATCTCTCTTGACCTCTAAGTGAAGTGACTGCTGAAATAAGGAATGCAATGTATGGTTAATGCATGATCCATTTGATTTAAGGTAAGCCAATTATTATTAAATCAAATTATTAGGCGATTAACTAATATTAGAAAACCATCTAAATCATGCAGTAATCAATCATACAACCAATTCTTCAATTACCATATTGAACAGCATTTTGCACAACAAATAAGCAATATTCAACCACATACATATCCCGAACCCTAAGCATCAATTTATCAATATATATATAATTTAGGTGCATTAATTATAAGCACAAAATAAGTATAAAGTCATCGGGAAGACTCAAATGATCAAAATTGCTACGGGTCATAATATTCTACGAGCATCTCGCCTTCATGATTGGTCTCATCTGATAAGTAAAACAATTATAAGATCCTAGTGAGTGCTCAACTGTCTTGTTAAACTATCAAGTTAACTAACTATCTAACTTATGAACATTGGCTTCGCTTAAATATTTATTAATGAATAATTTTTTTTTTTGTTTTTACTTCTATTTTTATGTTCTTATAGCCAATTTTTATCACTTTCGGATGTACTTTTCAATAGTGAGGTCCATTTCAGGAGATGGGATTTGCATTTTCTATAGCATGCTGGGCTTCTTATGAATTTTAATGCAATTAGGCCTAGTTATTTTATTTTCACTATTTATGGGCCTTTCTCATATTTTCTTCAACCCCCTTTGCATAAATTAGTATTGGGCCCTAAATAAATGTTGCTTAATATTTTATGGTTTTAGTTATCGTTGGGCCTAACTTTTAATATGTTGATTCTAAAGTTTTCCAATTGAGCTTATTTGTATCTATCTTTACCAAAATAATAAATTGGTTTTTCTAAATAATATTGGGCCTTCCCAAATTGTTTCTAGGCCTTTATATAAACTTTATTAAGTAATATTCTCAGTTGGTCCTATTATATATTGTGCCATAACTTATTAGTTTTAGTCCTAACTGGGTCTTTTTCTCTAATTTCTCAATTTAACTCATATCGAGCTCATTTAAATTACACATTTGAGCCAATTTTTCAACAAAATTAACTTTTGGTGTGTTCCACAATTTGCAAACTTAGCCGTGACATCGCATGGGCTTCTTGGTCCATTTTAAGCCTATTTTCTCTTATTTACTAATTTAGACCTTAAATTGCTATATAGCCTAATTAATGATCTCATAAACTAACTAAATCAATTCTAAGTTATTATTTTACATAAAAATAAAAGCATGACTAGTTGGAACTCTTTTTTTTTTTTTTTTTTTTTTTTTTTTGCCGTGAGCCATCCTGTGGATTTCGTTTTCTTTCCTTTTTTTTTTTAAATTTTCCCTCGTTTTACTGTGTAATCACATTACTTAGTTCTATTGATATATTAGCATATTCTTATGTTAAAATATCATGTAAAATGTTGAAAAAAAATCTCAAAAACGCTCCTTTATGTCTCGACCTCATGGAAAAATATACAATCTCCACTTGACATTACAAATTTTGAGAAAATACCAATATACTCTTTATATTACATGAAAAAATAAAATCCTATTACAAGTCCCACTACATATACATTTGGATATAGCCTTATACATACAAGATCCTACGATAAAAGACATTAAAAAGAAAAGCACCATTGTATAAAAATTCTTCTTCAAAATATTAGACTATATATACATATTCTTTCTTCACTACTTCTTAATGTTAAAATACGAGAAGAAGAAAAATACATGAAAGTTGGAAACAAAAGGAAAAACTAAATATTATTTATTGTTAGTGGTGGTTTAGGTCTTCCTTGATGGTGTCTTATGTTTTCTTGCTTCATGAAGCAGGATGTAAGCTCGGAAAATACAGTGGAGGATGCATATGATTTGATTGCTTCAATAGGGGTTGTTGATAGTCAGTTTTCATTCATTTGACACTCAGCCTTTTGTTTGTCAAGAAGCCATGTAACCAACTCTCTTGACATTCACACCACCTAGATGTTGTACGGCATTTATGCCAAGTACAAGAAGTGCTCCTAGTTTGAATTTAAGTCTGGCATGAATAGTTATCATAAGCATGGTTATATTACACAATTGCCTATTACTTTTACATATGAGATATAATGATCCTATCGAGGGCCTAGTAGTATTGTCTAGAATTTCTATATAATGTATGTACCCATGATAAGAAAATTGCCTTACAAGTCAGAGATTGCAAGACTCTAAATAGTTATTCACTAGGGTCTTTAATTTTAATTCATTGACTCATTATATAATATAAATAATTATGGATATCCATTTTTCCACAGTTCCTCAGATCCGTAGAGAATCGATATTGCCTACCAAAATAGCGAAAGAAGATAGACAATTCCAGAAAATTCTAAACTTACTAAAGATACTAAACTTAATTAAGATATTAGTCGTTTTCTAGAGCATTCTAAATTAACTACACAAGCTTTTCATCGTACTTATTCAATGGTAGCACTCTATACTCGGTTCCTATCCCTATCCCAACTATCGATCAAACTGCAAGGAAAAGAACTGTTAGGGTATAAGTTTACGCTTAGTGAGATAAAAACCCTCGTTAATACTACATGGCAGAAATTTATTAGATGCACAATCATATAAATACATGAACAATTAATATGCTAAACAACGCATGTAGTAGCTCGGGAACTACATACGAGTCAGAATTACGCCCCTTGTAGTCAAGGTTTGGAGATAATTAACCAACCTAAACCAAAATCCGAATTCTAGTCCTTAGTTTTAATTCATTTACACTATTGTGCTTAAGTTAAAACAAAACCATATATATATGTATATATATATGTAGATTGTATATAATATACTTTCTTTCCAATCAATAAATCGTATTTTCAAAATCCTAAGTCTAGCGGTGTAATGGCCTTCGCAGTCCACAAACACAGGCCCTAAGTAAAAGCCACAAGACACGGCCCTTCCCCGACGGTTAACATCTCCTGGCGCCTAGTAAGCCTGTCAGTTAAGGATAGAGACTCAATAAAAATGATGACATAGCTAGTGCCTAATCCCACAGGAGGCCCTCCTCTTGTGAGTCCCTTCTCATCTTCTGCGTGAAGCAGCAGTCAGTGTTATCCCAATACAATTATGGGGAATGCATGATCTATTTAATTTCTTAATCGTATAAGTGATTAACTCGATTTTCAAGGTGATCAGACAATTTCAATTTATACAATCGCACGTATAAATTATCACAAACAATTCCCATTATTATATAATTAACAAGCCATAGCATTCATTTACAAATTCATACACATGTATTTCCCATATCCTACAAAAATCTAAATTTATATATATATATAAGTTTAGGTACGTCTATTCTACAAGCAAAATCAAGTAAAGAGTCATTAGGAATTTACTCATTCAGCCATGCGGATCAATCAAAATAATCCGAGATAGGTCGTCTCCTAAAAGCCGGGTCCATTGGACATCACAAATATAATACTATAAGGATTTAAAATAGAATTTGGAAAACTAAACTAAAACCCTTTTAGTTATACTTTTGACTTGGCTTTATATTTTTCTTTGTTTTTACTTAAAGTTTACTTGCGTATAACTTTCTCGTTTTAAATCCAATTTTTATGATCTTATGGTTAATCTTCATCGTTTTCGAGTGTACTTTAATATAGTGAGGTTAGATTTTTATGATGAGGCATGTAAAATTACCCCTAGGTCAGAACAATAGCGATCCTTATGATTTGGAGTACTTTTAGGCTTTGTTTGGTTAACGAGCTTTTTGGGTAACTTGGGAAATTCTTTGGGCTTGGGCTTAAGACTTTATTCTAAACTTAAAATACTTGTTGAGGTCAGATTTCCAACTTTGGTTTACATTCTTGGTACTAACAACAACTCCTTGGGCTTTTATGTGGGCTTAAGTTGTTAAATGGGTTTGTTTTTTGTTCAAATTAAAGTTAGTGACTTTGTTGGGCTTATGGAGTCTTAGGTGGACTTCTTGTGGGCTTTAAAACAATCTTTCTTAATATTTTAAAGTGCTGGTCAGAATTTTAATGAAGGCCCAACTTAGAGTTCTATGCTCGTTTTGAGAATTTTAGACTTTATACACTTATTGTACTTGCCTTGGTTGGTCTTTTCACTTTGTTTACTTGGTTTTATCATATTTTTAAGTGGCTTTTATTGTGGTTCCAAATTTAGCCGTGAAGAATCTAAGGGGCACTCACTTAATTTCTTAACTTGTTTTATCATTTCCTTAAGTTTAGGTATTAGATCATGAACCTAAGCTACTTATATTCAAATCTTGACTTAACTTCTCTTCCATAAGATGATTAATTAGCTTATACTTTACATGAAAATAGTAGATCTCATACTTATCAAAACTTCCATATCATTGTTCATATCTTACAAAGTTGATTTCTTCATAAAAGCTTCATGTAATGGGTTTTCTTTTACCGAAGGCTAGGTCTAAGCATTTTTAACTTAATAAATGTGGAAATAACATTTAAATGACTCATATACACTCCATGTCTAGCATGATGTCTCCTCATTCATGTACATGTTTCATGATCTTCTCAACTTGAAATCTTCCATTCTAAGTGTTAAACATATATTTTTACATAACACTAACTTAGCATGCTTATATTTCAACTTTCATGTAAAGGGGTTACAAGCTTAATTCTTAAGGTGGTGTAGCTATTTTATCATCTTATGATTATGCTCATATCCTCAAGAAATCATGGTCTCCTAACATGGCATATTAGGTCACTTCAACGAGGAAACAACTTACTTGTCCTAAAAGCGTAGAAATGGTGGTTGTGCAACTAAATATCCTCTTATGTTTCTTGTTTTTCCTCCTTCTTCTTGTAAGCTCCATTGGAAACTAGAGTCTTGATCTTTGAAGTGGGGCTTTGAGGATATTTTAAAGTTCCTAAAAGTGGTTTTTGAAGTTGACAAATAAAAGACACAAAATAAAGCTTGGTGCCGTAAGTATAGAAGCAAAAATAGTGGCAGCAACGTTGGGATTTTATGGGTTTGGATTTCTTCTTTTGGTTTGCGTTTAAAGTGAGAGAAAAGGAAGTGAAAATGAGAGTGAAAGAGAGAGAGAGTGGTAGATTTTTGAATGGGAGGAGAAGTGCGTTCAAGAAGCTTTAATTGGTTGTCTTTTAGTATGCACAACTTTTTTGACAAGACTATATGATATAAACATTAAGGGGTGAATAATAGATGTGTAAGACATTTGAGTGATGGACAAATGACAAGGCATGACCTCTCTTTTCCTTTTTTTCCAACTGGCCAAGTAGGGAGCAAATAGGGTATAGTGTTGTCTTGTCACTTAATTAAAAGTTGAACACATAAAATAATGTGATAACTTGTCTATATATAGTATAAGTTGTGGTGTGATAAGGGAAATGTCCTATCACTAGTTTTTGATAAGTTATCAATTGA
>JAMXBB010000001.1:76372997-76528471 GCA_024138015.1 Lumnitzera littorea | reverse complement strand
ATTAATTAAATATAATTAATAAAAAATAAATTTTTTAAAATAAACAAGCAAAAATTGAAAAAAAAAATTAAGAAAATAGATTCATCCACCTTTAACCTTAGGGTGACTAGTTTGGCCACAATCAATTAGGTAGGTTGTTTGACTCTTATGACTTAGGGTGGCCAACTATCACTTGAACCAATCCATTTTTCAAAAAAGAAAATCAAAGGGAAAATGGATAAGGTAGCATGATCCATTTGCCACTAGAATAGTTTTTGCTAGTATTTCTTTTCTTTTCTTTTTTAAATGGTACAACTTCCCTCAAATGGTGTGCGATATCCTAAGTTATTGATTATGAATGAATCGAATGCTCCAAGGCTAGCGGGTGAACGACGGCCACTGGTGCCCTGGCCTTAGGGTCACTTGTCCTAATATTTTAATTTTTTTATTTTAATTTATTTTATTTTTTATTTCTTTCATTAATTACGTCAATTCTATCTTTTTTTTTTTAAGATACATTGTATGATTGATCTGAAGATTGCTAGAGCAAAATCCTTATTATATAACGTAAATATAACATGGGAATTCATGCTCTCAATTTTTTTCCTTTTGATAAAACGATGATCGAAATTATTTAGATTTTTTTATTACCTTATGATATGTCATTATGATATTAACATACTTTTTTATAGCCTTAACTATTAATTACATATGGTAGTTTCTTATGAGATAAATCGACAAAAATAAAGTAAAGGCAAATTGGGATATACAAATCTATCAAGCAACTGAAATCGGTTTTGTATCATTCTAAAGGCCTTACAATTGATGTTCTCTCACATACGTCCAAAACATATTTGACATATTTATTGAAATAATGCACTTAACAAATATGTTGTTAGCAACCTAGAGAACAATAAACCATATGATACGACAATGCAAAAATTCAAAATGAAAGAATCTTTTTTTTATTATTATTATTTTACTTCTGAATTTCGTGGAAGAATCATCGTATATTTTGTTTCCTTAGAAGTCATATAATATAATACTGATGATAATGGTCATTAAAGTCAGCAGGAATTTCCAATTATGTTATTTTAAAAATTTTTCTAAGACCAATTGTCTGGAAAAAATATAGCCGTGAATGGAAAGTTGCAAATTGGTCAAAAACTCAAAAATATTTAATTGAAAACCGTGTAATTTCCGAGAGCACCGTTCCGTTAGAAACATATGACCAGCAGAGGATAATTCTCATCTTAATTCCGTGTTCTGCTGGATGTTATAAACATATATGGGAACATTTTTTTCTAAATCGAGTCTTCTCATATATTTAGAACAATTTCAACATAATTACATGAACCTTCTTTGGTTTTAATTTTTAGACCTAAAATTTAAAATTATTAAACCATAACTAATTAAGTTTTCGTTTATCCATATCATAACACTTCCTATTGTTCATACTTATAATCTCTATTCAGTAAGTATTTGCTACAATATCTTTTTAAAGATGACAAAAATAGTAAATAAATGTGATAAACTATTAAAATTCTAATTGAATTTAATATTTAATGATTTCAAACTTCATAAATAAAATATTGTAAGTAAAAGTTCAATCGGATATATAATATTTAGCAAGTTCAAATTTTAACTGAAAAATTAGAAAGAAAAACCATAGAATTGGAATAATGCCTTTAATATTATCACATTATATTTAATATAATAGAATATGTACTGACGTCAAGTGTATGAAGGCATAAGAATTGCTACATCAGGAGCCATACGTATAAAACAGTAGTCAAAACTAGAAATTTGATAACTAGCTAGATGGTCAAGTATCAAAACACGACTAACAAGTTCTGAATTATCTAAGTCATGAAACTAATTTGTTCTATAAATAGGTTAATATCTTGAACATGCTTCTTCATACATCAGTCGTTTCATCCTCCATCGCATCTTCATACCTATTGATCTTTTTCACCTGATCCTAAATCGTCAAAAGTTTTAAAAATCATGAAGGTTCAAACTATATCAATAATACTTTTCCTCACCATCGTTTTTCTTGCGACAAAAGATCAACGTCTTGAGGCATGTAGGTTACTAGGGTTTAACCAGCAAAAAGAATGGAATATGGTAGGTGAAAATACTCTACACCTCATGCAATTTCAATCACTACAAAGTGGTAAAGTCCCTTCTCCAGGAAATAGCTGCGGGTTTACACCAAGCCCACCAGGTGCACCTTGCCCAGACCACCTAAAGAAGATCCATGCAACAAGAAACTGTGCTAAGCCACCACCATATGGTTACTTCCCAAATGATAGGGCTCAAAGTGCAATTACAATAGAGTATATAAAGATAGATCATCAGAAAATGAAATGTGTTTTTACTTTTACTTCTTTTCTTTTCTTTAATTCTTTAACTTATAGAAATTATTGAAAGAATGATGTTTAAGAATACTGGGTGCGAAGATTGTTTTTATAGTAATTTGGGATTCTAAGGCAAAAACAAGTGATCTTGACGTACGTGGAAAACTCGGGCTCATCTGCAGTGCTTGTAGTTGTCTATGTCGTGGCGCCTTCGTTAGCGAAATATATATTAAGCTGAGGCTAATAACTATGGGCTTATCATAATCTAATACTTGAGCTTTTCGTAAGTACTTCTAAATTCATTTCGCCAGATGAAATTTGGAGTTCTTAAGCTTGTTGTACCACCCTCTTTTGGAGTAACTTTGGGATATATTTTGGAAAAATGGAGCAGAATAACAACATGGATTTTCAGGGCGTATATATGCACACACAGATCTATATATACATATTATATATATGCATTATAAGATCTATACTATTTCTGAGTCTACGCTAAATAAAGGACTTTAAAAAAAAAAAAAAAGATGATTTTACAAAATCTGCATGAGAAAAGCTCAAAGTTTTTAGGTATTATACATTATAGAGTTCATGTTTTCTGACATTCATTGACGGCATATATATAAAAATATATATGTGTGTGTATATATATAATAACGAAAATGCACATTGAAGGTCTCAATGTTAATTTTATTGTAGAACTCCATAATATTAGTTATTATTAATATGACTTAAAATGCACTGTTTTAAAAAAAAAAAAAAAAGATGGAATCAATCTAATATAGCAATCATTGTTGTCTAGCCTTACATATGAAATAATCTTAAACCTTCTTAAATATCCTTCAAATATTATCCTTAAATTTAATCATTCCTGATTTTCGTTTAAAAGGGATATATAAATTGAACAAGTTGTACAATAACATATCACCACTAACAATCTCCAAATGCATTGAATTTTTTCAGAATGCAATCTCTAATTCAAATTGAATGAGAAGCATCCAGCCATGGATGCTTAATTGGGATCTTTGTACATGGTGGGTGACCAAATTCCAATTAAAAAAAAGAAAAATTAACTAACGTGGAGGACAATCAATTAAAAGCGCCTGAGTAGGAGTCAAGGAACAAATTGTAAATAAATTGAGGAACATTTAATTATGCTCTTTAAATTTTTACATCCCTTCGTTAGTGTTAACGTTGATCTCAATATGTTCACTGACAAAAATTTTTAGTAATCTATTCTAGACACATAGCATTACCACAACCATTCGTATAGTTTAGGTTATTAATGTTTTTCCTCAATTATCTTACATTTATGCAGTCTAAGTTTGAGATTATATTCCATAAAATTAATACGCATGAGTGGTGGTATATAATTTATAGATAATTTGATTTATGCACAAGGATTTTCAAAATTGAGGCTAATATTTTCAAACACAGTTATTGAAGGATTAATCATGTTGCTTTTCTGCAACTGACTTCATGTGTACTATCTAGATGTAAAATAAAAAATTTTATTATATTTGGCAATTAACAATGTTTCTTTTAATGCATTAAAAATATGTCAATAATATGAGTAACGTTATAGAGTGTCACATAAAAAATACGGGAGATAAAGCAAGCATAATATAGATCCCTAAATGTGTAAATTTTATAAATGTACACCTTAAAATGCATGTTCAAAATATATATCTTTGTAATGCATAAAACCTATAGACGTAACACTTCTTAAGCAAGATAGAGATACTTCATATTGTGATAAAGTTAATATATGACAAAGGTCTTTAAGTTTTTGTTTTAAAATGAATTAAGCCCATAAACATACCTTCAAGAAAAATAGATCCTATATCACAGATATCTCCTTCACATCCATTCACTTTTACTGCATTTTCCCCAAAAGAAAGGGAGAATTACAAAAATATAATATGTGCTTAAAAAATATAACATGCGCTTTAGGACTTTTGCACACTTATAGTTTGTATTACGTGACTATTTGTTGTTGCTAGACGGGAGATGTCTCATCTTCTAATTGATCCAAAGTATTAGTTCAACAAAATAATATTATCAAATGTATATAGCAAAAGATGATAAAAAATATATTTTATGCATAGAAAAAGAAAAATGCAAAAAAAAAAAAAAAAAAACTAGATAATAAAACAATTGATTAAAACATTAGTCTTCTTACTGATAATTCAAGGCCAAGAGATGACCAACCACCACTAAGAGGGTTACGTGAACCCTCGATATGTGCATCTCATGATTATGGTACTGAGCCGTAGATTAAGGTATGCATGTGAAGTAAAATCCGATGAACCTATATCATAATTAGTGTAACCACCATTCATCTCAAGCATTTAGGCTTCTTTTGTACTAAAGCTAATTTAAGGGGCATAAAGGAACAATTAGTGGGCCTCATAGTGATTTGAAGACTTCGTGACTCTCACATAATGTGCCACCTTCGATACTATATGGGTCTGCTCTATATCCTTGATTTATAAACCTTGGGAATTTTCGGATCGAAACTTGAAGTTGGATACGAGAGCGAATGAATAATTGGTAGAACCGATCAAGAGACAATGGTCAAAAACCCGAAATAAAACGAATGAGGCCTAAACAATAAGTTGGAAAACCCTAACGATAATAAGAAATTCTTAATTCTAAATACATAAAATCACAAATTAAAACCTAGAATTGAATAAAAATATTTAACCCTAAACTTTAGAGTTGTGGAACCCTAGATTAATCCTAAACACAAAGAAAACCTTAACTTAGAAAATTTAACTTAAATTTTGTAAATTGCATAAACTTGATAATGAACAATTAGAAATATCCTTAAATAATAACAATAATCAAATTAAGTCAGTTAAAATAATAAATTAATGAAATTACTAATTCACCCCTAATGATACATTTAAAACCCCAAAACTAAAACTAAAGTCATAAGCATACTTTCAAAACCCGAAAACCCTAATTAAAAGCCTAATATGCAAGAAGCTTTAAGATGACACTAAAACCATGATTGCACATCTAAAGCCCTAATCTAATGTCAAAAACCTTAATTTAATTAATAAACTCTAATTATATAGTTAAACTATTCATTAAATTGCTAATAATTGGCTTAATCACTGTAAAGTCCTAATTTACATTCTAAATCATGATAGAATAGCAATAATTAATTCCAACCCTTAGAAACCCTAGATTAATTAGATAAAATAGTCTAATAAGCTTAATTAAATTAATCAGATATGACAAACCCTAAACTATGTCCAACTAAGATCATATATATTACTGATTAGGGTCATAAGCTATTCTAATCATTTACATGCATTCATACATCACGATTAGCTAAAGACAAGCACAATTAACCATATATGACAAGACAATTAGTCGGGGGAAACAAGAAAATAGCCCACTTTTTGTAAACAAATCATTGTCTAAATTAGCAAAAATTATGAAAAGCAATTGGTCCCCACTTGTATTCATACCATGTAACTAGAAATATAAAAGATTTTCTCCCCTTCACACCCATACTCATAATCAACCATTACTTTACCCACTCCATTTTCATTTTAATTTCATCTTCTTCTCAAAAATAAACCCTAGAAACATTCTCTAAATGCATACATCCAAAACAAAAGAAAAACAAAAAGGAAGGAAATAAGAATAAGCTTCTTGGATTTGTTAGTGCACCCAAATGCACGAAGACATAATCAACCAACACCACCTCCAAACGATGCACTACCACTTGCATTTTCTCCCTTATACATTCCCCTTAGTTTTACAAACCTCCCCTCCATTGGAATTCCTTTTGTTGGCAAAAAACTGGGTGAAAGTAGGCCATTTGTTTTTCTAGCAAGGAAAATTTGTTCTTTTCCAACTTTCTTACTAGTTAAAGCTTATGAGCATGATTCCTTAGCTTAAAAACAAGGGACAAGATCCTATAAGTTTCAACTTCATTTATCATAATTACATGCCCATACATGTACATTTTCATGAATTTCTTATGTAATGAAAACATTGTAGATACCTAGTGATATGTAAGAGTAGAAATAACATGATACTTCAAAGAAATGTAGAAAGATCATTTAGGAAACCCCATCTCCATGCTAAGCCGAGACTTATAGATGTATATACATATCATATTTGCACTTACATATGGTTATTTTAATAGGACATAGCTAAGAATACATTATAATGTTGGTTTAAGCGAGTTATGATGAGTTATGTGATAGGTATGTTAAAATGCCCTTGAAAAGCTACTTGAACCGCCCCTTTGAGATAATGAACAAGATGGGGCTTTTAGTTCCATACCTTAATGACTTGATTGATGAGTGATAGTTTTAGTTCAAGACTTAAACAAGTAAGTTAAGTGGCTTAATAATGGCTTACCTTTCTTTTGATTAGCAAATGATGACAGAGTGAATATTCCTATCCTTGTCTTACTTTTGCTTGTAGTATAAAGCACTAAAACTTATATGATAAATGAAAATTGATATGCTTAGGAATTATGGGGACTGTGCATGTGCATGTTCTCAATTGCTATTGCTTAATAAAATACCATGAGATATCCGAATGTCTCTTGATTGCCGCATTCGTTAATTGATAGGATTTTAGGGCGTCCATTATATATTGTTTGGTCACTTATAAACTTGACTTTATAACTATTCAACTCTTAATAATTGGCCATGCATTGCATCTCCTTATATATATTATTAAGGCCATTATCACTACACGACGGTATGGGAGATCATGTATGTTAGATCTATATATTGTATTTGTGTCTTGTATACTTACTATTGTGGCGACCCTAATAGGGGCATAGTAGTATTGTCTAAAATTTTCATATCACGTGTGCACCCATGATAAGAAAATCGCCTTGTAAGTCAGAGATTGCAAGACTCTAAATAGTTATTTACTAGAGTCTTCAATTTTAGTTCATTGATTCATTACATAATATAAATAATTATGGATACAATTCCTCAGAACCGCAGAGAATCGGTATCCCCTACCAAAATAGCGAAATAAGATAGACAATTCTAGGAAATTCTAAACTTACTAAATATACTAAACTTAATTGAGACATTAGTCACTTTTTCGGAGTATTCCGAATTAACTACACAAGCCTTTTCATCATACTGATTCAATGGTAGCACTCTGCACTCGATTCCTATCCCGTTTCCCAACTATCGATCAACCTGCAAGGAAAAGAACTGTTGGGGTGTAAGCTTACGCTTAGTGAGATAATTACCCTCGTCAATACCACATAGCAGAAATTTATTATATGTACAATCATATGAATGCATGAACAATCAGTATGCCAAAAACGCATGCAGCGACCTAGGAACTGCATACGACTCAGAATTACGCCCCCTGAAGTCGGGGTTTGGAGATAATTAACCGACCCAAACCAGAATCCGGGTTCTAGACCTTGGGTTTTAATTCATTAGCACTATTGTGCTTAAGTCAAAACAAAACTAAGTATATATCCACATATATATACTTTCCCTACCGAATAATAAATTATATTTTCAAAATCCCAAGTCTAGCGGTGTGGTGGCCTCCGCAATCCACAAACACACGCCCTAAGCAGAAGCCACAAGACTCGGCCCCTCGCCGACGGTTGGCGTCTCCCAACGCCTAGTAAGCCCATCATCTTAGGTCAGAGACTCAATATATATAGGATGGCATAGCTAGTGCTCAATCCTGCAGGAAACTCGTATTTCTGTGAGTCCCCTCCCATCTTCTGCGTAAAGCGGCAGTCGGTGTTATCCGTATGCAATATGGGGTATGCATGATTCATTTTGATTTCTTAATCGTATAAGTGATTAACTCGATTTTCAGGGTGATCAGACAATTTCATTCCATACGATTCACATGTATATATAATGCAAGCAATTCCCATTATTAGATATAATTAACAAGTCATCACATTTATCCACAGATTCATACACATGCATTTCCCATATCCCACAAGCATCCAAATTCATATATATAAGTTTAGGTGCATCTATTCTACAAGCACAATCAAGTAAAGAGTCATTGGGAATTTACTCACCCAGTTATGCGGATCAATCAAAATAATCTGGGATAGGTCGTCTCCCCAAAGCCGAGTCCCCTGGACATCGCAAATACGATACTATAAGGATTTGAATTAAAACCTAGAAAACTAAGCTAAAACCCTTTAAGTTATACTTTGGACTTGGTTTTATAATTTTTCTCGGTTTTACTTAAAAGTTCCATCGCGTATAACTTTCTCATTTTAAATCCGATTTTTATGATCTTATAGTCAATCTTCATCGTTTTCGAGTGTACTTTAACGTGGTAAGGTTAGATTTTCGAAATGAGGTATACAATTCTGTCCATGGGTCAGAACAGTAGCGTTCCTCATGTGTTGGAGTGTTTTTGGGCCTTGTTTGGTAATTGGCCTTTTTGATAACTTAAGAATTTCTTTGGGCTTGGTCTTTAGATTTTATCCTAAGCTTAAAATACTCCTTGAGATCAGATTTACAACTTTGATTTATATTCCTAAGGCTAACAACCACTTCTTGGGCCTTTTAGTGGGCTTAAGTTGTCAAATGGGCTTGTTTTTGGTTCAAACTAAAGTTAATGATTTTGGTGGGCTTATGGGGCCTTAGGTGGATTTCTTATGGGCTTCAAAACAACTTCTCTTGGTACTTTAAGTTGCTGGTCAGATTTTTGTTGAAGGCCCATCTTAGAGTTCTAAGCTTGTTTTGAGAGTTTTAGGCCCGGTTTTGAGTTTTAGGCTTTGTATGCTAATCATACTTGCTTTGGTTAATCTTTTCACTTTGTTCTTTCACTTTTATCATATTTTTAGGCCTCATTTACCCATGTTCCAGATCTGTTCATGTTGATCCTAAGGGGTCCTTCCTTGGTTTTTCAACTTGTTTCATCATTTCCTTAAGTTTAGGTGATAGATTATGCACTTAACTACTTGTGTATAAATCTTAACTTAAGTTTCCTTCCATCAAATGATCCTTTAACTCATGCTCCACATAAAGAAATAAGAGATCTAATACTTCATAAAACCTCCATATCATAGCTCATGTCATACAAAGTTGGTTTCTTCATAAAACTTCATGTGATGGATTTTTCCTTAACTTAAGTCTAGATTTGAGCATGTTTAACTTAATGGAAACAAAATCAACATTCAAATGATCATGGAACCTTCACTTCCAGCATGCTTACCCTTCATCAAAGTTCTCATTTCAAGATTTCCTTAGCTTAAAATCTTCCATCCAAAGCATTAAACAAATGTCCATACAAAACACCAACTTACATGCTCATATTTCAACTTCATGTAATGGTTTTAGGGTTTGTTTCTTAAAACGATTTTTGGTGCTATAACAACTCAAACCTTACTCATATCTTCAAGAAATCCAAGGCTCCTAACATAAATACTAATCCACACATCACAAGAAATACTTACTCGTCCTTAACGCAAAGTTTGGTGGTTGTGCACTAAGGTTCCTCTTAAGCCTTTAACTTTGCTTCCTCCTTTTTGCTTACCTTTTGAAACCCGAATCCTTTGGTCTTTTGGAAAGGGGTTTATGGAAGATTCTAATGGTCTTAGATGATCTTAAATGATGAAAGAAAATGGCACATGAACAAAGAAAAAAAAATGCCGTGAGTTGAAGCTTCAAAATGGAAGAAAATGGATTTTGTGGGGTAAAGTTGTTTCCCCTTTTTATGTTTGTTTTAAAAGAAAGAAAGATGAAGTGAAAATGAATTTGAAAGTGAGAGAAATGGAGAGGAGTGCAGCCGGTTGGAATGAAGAGAGAAGGAGTGTTTAAATGCCTTGAAAGTATTGTCTTAAAGCTTACAAAAAGTTAACAATTGCAACTCTTGATGATGTAAGCATTAAGGGGTGAATAGTGATGTGTAAGGAGGAGTGATTGATGTTTGAAAGACAAGAGTATGGCCCCCCATTCCTCCTTGTTTAAATCTGCCATTGGAAGTCTCTTTATGCCATGGAGTGGTCTTGTCACCTTTATTAAAGTTAAACTCATGATTTCTTGTGAAAATTTGTCCATATGTAGTATAAGTGAAGAGGTGATAAGGAAATTGTCTTATCACTAGATTTTGATAAGTTATCAATTGATAAATAATTCCAACTCTTAATTGATAAGTTATCTAAGGTGATTGGTTGGTCTACTTATTTATGTGTAAGGCTTATGCATGAAGATAAGGGCATAGCCTTATAGAAAATTGTTTTAGGATTTTTATCTTACATTGTTTTGTGATTTATGATTTGATTTTTGTAGAATTGTGAAATTTTCTAAAGTTGAATGGAATTATTCAAATTAAATTATCGATTAATTATTTAGGGTTAAAATTCCTTAATGGTCTTAAGGTTTAGGGTTTGAAGTAGCTTTAGAGCTCGCAGTTCTTCAAGCTCGGGTTTTATCGACAATTGGCTTTTGAATTGTAAAAATTTAATTTGTTCCTAAATATAAAATTAAGTTTTTGGTTTAGTTGATCTTTAGGAACGTTCGGGAGGTACTCCTAATCAAGTCTTAGGCCTACTAAAAGTAGGGTTTACATTTATCAATTGATAAGTTATTTAGGATGATTGGTTGGTTTACTTATTCATGTGTACAAATCTTATGTATAAAGATAAGGAGATTGTTTGATATGAAATTCTTTTGGAGTTTGTCTCTTAAATTGATTTGTAAGTTATGATTTAATATTTATAAAATTATGGAAGTTTCTAGAATTGAATAAAATTATTCAAATTAAATTCTTAATTAGCCGCTTAGGGTTACAAGTCCTTAATTGTTTTAGGGTTTTGTGTTTAGAGTCTATGGTTCTCATATTCGAGTTTTATCGATAGTAGGGTTTCGAATTGGAAAATTTAAATTCGTTTCTAAATGTAAACTTGGATTCTTAGCTTAGTTTATCCTTGGGAATATTTGGGAAGTGTTCTTAGTTGAATCACAAGTTTGCTAAAAGTAGGGTTTACAATTTATCCATGTGTAGGGTTTACAATTTATCCATGTGTAACATGGCTTACAAGTGAAAATAAGGGAATTGTCTTATATGAAATTCTTTTAGGGTTTGGTCTCGAATTAATTTGTAAGTTGTGATTTGCCTCTTAAGAAATTTTCAAGTTTTCTAAAGTTAAATAAAATTTATTGAAAATATATTTTTAATTATTTATTTAGGATCGTAAGTCCTTGATCATCCTAGGTTTTAGAGTTCGAGTGAGATTATGTATGTTTTAAGGTTTTTCACCAACTTGGGAATAATTTACTTACACTTATGAGCTTAAGGATCAATTGGCTTAGTTATTTAGGAACATCGTTTTATTATGCAACATATATATATCATATGATAATTTTATTGATTTATGGCTTTTCAAGCGTTAAGATAATTTTATAGAGTTTTAATTTAATTATATATATTTTTTAAAGTACACGTATGTAGGGATTGTGGTTTTCTTACATGATAAGAGTTTCCAAATTATATAATTGGGTCTTTCAAGTTCGTTTTGAGTTCCAGGTTCAAAATTTTAGTCGGTTTTCATTTTATGTAGTTTTATTGACTTAGAGAAATGTCTACGACACTCGAATCCGATACTATGTTTAAGAGGTTGAATTTACAGAGTCTACGATCCCAAAATTCACCAACAATAAGGGTGGTGATAAGGTTGAAGATCGTGAGGGTGGAGTGGGTGCATGATTTGCTGTTAGGAGAAATGAAAATTGGAATGTGGTGTGGGAATTGGAGGAAGGTTTGGCTGGAGAGAAAAGAAGAAGAGTGTTTGTGTATGTTTGAAGTAAAATAGGAAATATAAGATGTATATGTGTTTGTTTCTTGGTGCTATATTAAGGAAGGGAGAGAAAGGTTTGTGATGTGACCATTTTTGGCACAATTTTCATTAGTCAAGGCATGAGATGTTGGAACTTTCAAGGGGGTAGGGTGGTTAGGTTATGGCGGTGCCTGGTTTCTCTCTCTCCGTTTTTTTTTTTGTTGCAATGATTTGGGGGATATTTTTGTGTTACTCGTGAAAATGAAGTAAAACATGGTGGGAATGCAAGGTGTGTTTATTGCCTCGGGTGGGAGGAATTGAGAGAGAGTATATTACAATCACGTATGGAGAAGAATGGGGATAATTTTATCTTTATGTTAAGTCTTATGGGTCGTAGGTAGGCTAGAAAAGATAATAGGACCTTAGGTAAATAAGATAAGAATAGGCCAAGTAATTTGACTAGTTGAATTAAATCAATCGGGTATAATATATTTACATTATGTCTCATAAAATACACTAAAAAGATATATGTTATATCGTATAATTTAATGTATACAAAAAATCAAATATATCACATATCATATAATTTAGTGTATATGAAATATTATAGATACATATGTACACATGCATGGAACCATAATGCAAGTTGGGGTGCAAGGTAATAAACCATAGATATAGAATTTAACACAATTTGTCTTTTTTACTATTACTACTACTACTACTACTAATACTATTATTATTACTATTTCTTTTGGAACGACTAGAGATCTACTATACAGCATACCTTCAGCCTAGCTTTGGCAACAACACATTTAAGAAATGAATTTGTGAGTATGAAGAGTCGTTCTGTAAATTTTTATGATTTCTTAAGTCCATTCATCGAAGTTGTAAATTTTTCTCTTGCTATGTACATTAAATAATCCAATATAGCTATCTATTGGATTTAACTAAATTTCCATGAGTCCTCCAATTGCTAAGGAAAATCTATGATCCAATAATGTAAAGGTAGCATACTCTATTTGAATTGACTAATTACTATACTTACATATTTGTGCATAACCATAAATTATACTATATTAGAGAAGAATAATGAATTAGTTTTGCAAAATTGTCAACATATGTACCCAAAATTTATATCTTATAGCTAATATAGACATGCATATAACATGCCACACATAAACATACGTATTATTACCCTCCATAAGCATGTTTATGCATATATAATAACAAATGCATATGAATGATTATTCTAAGGCAAACACGTGTATATAGCCATGTGAAGTGCTATAAACACTATAGTTTAGTTGCAATTTAATTAATTTAGTATTTTAATTGGCTTAAGTTAATCAATTGTTATTATATGGTATATTTTATATTTTAACGTTTGCAATTAAAAATTGTATTTACCTATTTATCCATTTATGGAGCACATCATGTATGTATATGTACATACATATATATATGGGGGCAAGATGGTAATTTCATTAATTTAGTACTATAAGTGGCTTCAATTTAATCAACCACTGTTATTCGACATATTGTATATTTTATCAAACACAACCAAGATTATTTATTAAGTATATACACATTATGCCAATTATATTCTCTTAAGGATAAATTAGTGATTTTATTAATTTATTACTTTAATTAACCTTATTTTAAGTAATTGTTATAGTTTGGAAACATCTTTAATAATTCATGATAAATTGATCAAATTGGGCTTTTCGTATGTAATAAAAGTTTTTAAATTACATTTTAAGGTTTCAAATTCATTTTGAGATATCATTTTATCTTTTTGGTTTTAATTCCTTCGGGCTCATTGAGCCTAGAGAATATCTATCTATCTTGGGTTCGGCCTGTATCTAAAACATAAAATTTACGAGGTTTATAAGAGAGACAAAGGGTAGTGACATTAAGGTTAGGTTTTTGTGTATGTATGAGAGAGAGAGAGAGAGAGAGAGAGGGAGAGACAGAGTAAGGGACTAAGAGGTCGGAGACTCTCTAAGAAGAAGAGATGAAAGGGAAATCGGGTAGGGTTTTTGGGAAATGGGAAAGTAGGGATGCAAGAGGGTTGCGTGAGGAAAAGGAGAAGTATTTAAGGGGATGGGGGGTTTCTTGAAATTTGAAATAGGTAGTGTAGGGTTTGAAATTTGGTCAGCAAGGGTGTTGCTTATGTTGTTCCATAATATAGACATTCCATTGTTGCCTCCCTATAGTTTTAGAATTTTTTTTTTTTAAAATAGAAAAAAGCATTCTAATTAAAAAAAATACAAAATTATATAATATAGAAAAATACAAAAAAATAGAAAAATAAGATAAAATGCAAAATTAAAAAAATTTAGAAAAATAAAAATATTGAAAAATGAAAAAAATAAAGATAAATTTTTTTAGGAGAATAGAATTTTCTAAGAAAATAGATTTTTTTTTTTTTAGGAAAATAGAATGTTTTAGGTATTAGATTTTTAAGCAAATAAAATATTTTTAGGAAAGTAGTTTCTTAAGAAAAATAAGATTCTAAAGTTATATTAGGTCATTAGGTAGATTAATTTAATTCAATGGTTTTTTTATTTTATAGAATAGCTTAGATTGTTTTAGGTAAAATAAGATTTGGTTGCAAT
Source organism: Lumnitzera littorea (assembly GCA_024138015.1). Lineage (NCBI taxonomy): Eukaryota > Viridiplantae > Streptophyta > Magnoliopsida > Myrtales > Combretaceae > Lumnitzera > Lumnitzera littorea. Next base: position 76,513,751 of record JAMXBB010000001.1, on the reverse strand, counting down.
AGAAATAAGGGCATGGGCTAATAGCCCATTTAGAACTTTACTTAGTCTTAGTCTTGGAATGAGTTAAAGGTCTTAGCTTCAATTCTTGCTTGGTGCAAATTGCACCTTTTGTTTTTCCTAATCTCCAAACCGCCAAGTGTCTCAGCTTTATTGGGCTACGTGTCTCCTCTGACATATGGCAATTGTTGGTTGGGTTGTATGGCTAATGTAACGCCATATGATGCCATGTCAGCATTTTATATAATTCACATCTTTTTTTTTTCTTTCTATTTTCTTTCTTTCCCCTTTTCCACCATTTTCCCTTTTTTCTCACATAAGAACATGCTTGGTTGGCTCTCTTTGCATTTATTTTTTATCCAATTTTCTTTGTGATTTCACTAAATTAATGGTGAAATCGCAAAGCAGACATGGAATACTATGAATTGGCATAAAGAAACATGTCCAGATTCAGCCTTTAGAGGATAAAAATGGGGTATGAAAATTGGAAAAAAAACTTGATACATGGATTTTACTCAAGATTGATGCATGTCGCATTGATGATTTCAAAGCTTCTATCTATTAGATTTAGTAAAGGCAAAATTCTTGGATACGGTTTTGTACTTCAATTTGCACCTAAAATCAAAATCGAATCCCAAATCCTCCTCTTCCATTCAAACTCGAATCCATGGCATTCAATGAGTTTCCTTATTAAACTAAGCTAGGATTTGTATAAATTGATGCTGCTTAGGCTCGGTCAATCATCAGTTCTCACTCACCATTGTGCCAAACACGTATACTATGCTTTCTTTCTCTAGGCTTTTCATAACTTGCTCTCTCTAACTTATCGTGCAAGCACGTAGCTTTTCAACAAAACTACCAGCATAACCGAACTCCCCAGGCCACTAGCACTCAAGCTCCACCACTCTTGACTAACGCCGTATGCCTTAGCCTCACCATCTAAACCCTAACCCCCGCCTATTGCCACTAGTGTATTGCTACCAACAACATGACTTGGGTACAAAATAACCATACTATAACAACCAGGATCCCCAAAAACTTAATACAACATCCTCTTAAGCTTCAAAGACCACCACGTGAAGCACCTAACAACCACTGTTGCCACTCCATTTCGAATGCTACCAAATCTACCACCAAACTTCGTAGAGCTACTACTAAACTCATTTTCACCAATGAATTTGTCATAAATCTGTAATTTCCCCTTTAAATTTCCCTTTAGAATTGCTTGAGTTGTCTCCTTGTGGCTGCCTTCTTCTTCTTCATTTGGTGATCCAAGATCTAACTTAGATCCAACTTGGATTTGACCTAATAACCCTTTGCTCTACCCAACCTAAGTCCTAACCTACACACCTTGCTTGGAGTTGGTTTGATCCTTTTTTTTTTTTTTTTATATCTATCTTGTTTATTTGTTTCTCTTGTATTATAATAATTAAAAGAAAAAAAAAGGAGAAAGGATCTGAAGAAAAAAAAAAGCAAAGAAACAAAAAAAAAGAGAGTTTTGTTTTATTTCCTTTTTTTCTATTTAGTATGCCTCAATCAAATGAAAGAAATAAAAAAATATATAAAAATTAAAAAAATAATAAAAATGTTTGTTTCATCACTTAGGAAAAAATATTTTTAAATAGAAGCCCAATCAATAAAACCATTTCCAAAAATATGACTTTCTTAGATTTTTCTTTTTTTTTTTTTCAATAAACACTTAAATAGTTAAGAACCCTTTAGAAATTTTCATAAATGAAAATAAATTGATAAAAATGTAAACTCAGCCTCTACTTTGAAATTAAAATTAACCAAAAACATTAAAATTTTCTGAGAACGAACTATGGAAATTTGATCTAAAATAACGAATACGTGTACACCTGTACATGATTATGGGGTAACTTAAAACATGTCAATATTTTATTTTTCCTTCTTTTGTAAATTTCATTTTAATTTCTTATTTTTACAAGTAGATTTAATTTTATTTATTTATTTGTAAATAAGCATTGTTATTAAAGAGTATTTCTAAAGATAAAATTAATTTTGGAAAGTTAAAAGTGGTATCGGATTAGGTTTTAATAAAATAACCCCCGGATCCAAGATCTCTGGTTTTAAAATCATTTTTCAAAATTTAGTTTTATTGAGGATTAGTAGCTAAGTTATAATCAATTCACTCAATTAGATTAATTATAACTTAACTCTTTTTATGAACTCTAATTGGGTGGTGACTCCGAAAAATTTTAAAAATTAAAAAGAAAACCAAGTTTTTTTTATCTATGTCGATTGGGTATAAGGTTTAATATAGTTCTACTTAACAAAAATAAGTGAAAATCGAAAATTTTAGGCTTGATACATAATTTAAACATTTTTTAATAGATTGACATAAATAAAAATATGTTGAGTATTTATTAGGATTATAAAGTTTAGATAGGGTATAATTTGGGCAAGATGAAATAAAAATAAGGTAGTAAAACAGTTGATTAGGGTATTTAATAAAATGAATACAATATATAATAGTAGTAAATAAAATACTATATCTATATTAATAATATGTCTATAACACTAAAATTATAACTTATAATAATAATAGTGAAGTACTAGAGAAAGGAATAAAATACATATATGCATACGTACATACAAGCAACGCTACACGATGGCATAAGGTATTATTTTTAATTTAGTAATTTATTCATTTAAATATTGGAAATTTATTATTTATTATAATTATTTAAAATTATTTTTAACAATCCGCTAGCAATTTTACGTGATTACATGTACCTATCAATAATTTATCAAACCAGGGTTTTGCTACTACTAAGGTGAAATTCTTTTATTTCTATAAGCTTAAGGTTCCGAGTTTAAGGTTTTTATTAGGTTAGGTTTTAGTCTTTTATATTTACTCATTTACGTGATGTAGGGTTTACATGCATGGTTAGAGTTATGATTAGTATATTAAGGATTTTCATGTTAGCCCTAAGTCTAGATTTATAATTTAATTAAATTTTAATTAATCTAGCCTTGTTGACTTAAGTAGTGTTTGGTTGTGTAATTTTCATGGTATTAGATTGAAGAAAAAATTTTGTTCTATGTTTGGTTTATAAATTTACTTGGTGACTGGACAAAAATTAGGTTGATGAACTGGATAAAATGCCTAAATTTTATCCCATCTGAACCATGATACACAAATGAAATTCACTGGACAAAAACAAAAAATATTTTGTATTCCAAAAAATATCCCTCCATGTTATAACATTAAGTTAATGAACATTATTTTTATTAAATATTACAAAAAATTATTTATTTTATAATATAAATAATTAATTTTTTAATATAAATTTTATGTCAAGTACAGTGCAAACCAAACACAGTACAATAAGCTTGTATTATCCAATCCTCCTTTTGTTTCTCCTATTCAGTTCTCTTTGTCTAATCCAATCCTTACAACCAAACACTACCTTAAAGAATTATTTAGGGTTTTCTATTTTGATTTACAGTCCTACCTAAAATTTTATAGGGTTTACATCCTTCTTTCTTTCAAATAAGTTTTGTCCTAAAAAACTTGAAGTGCATACCTGGTCTTTCAAACAAATGCGAATATCGATGCCTTACTTTTTCTTCCACTTCCTAGATTGTTGATTCTCATTCATGATTTCTCCGCATCACTTTGACATATCGAATCTCCTTATTTCTCAACTTCTGTACCTTACGATTTGTGATCTCTATTGGATGCTCTTCATATGTTAAGTTTTCTTGTAATCTTACAAGTTCTAGCTCAACAATATGGTTGGGATCGAGAACATGCCTTCTTAAAACAGACACATGAAATACATTATAGATTCCCTAGCGATGCTAACCAATAAGCTAAATTCTTGACTCGCTCTAAGATTTCAAAAGGGTCGATATATCTTGGGCTCAACTTGCCTTGGGCTCTCACATGATGTATATTTTTAATCAGATTCACCTTAAGGTATACATAATCCCTTACTTAAAATTCCAATTTCTTCTCTTCAGATTAGCTCAACTCTTTTGTCTATCTCGTGCTTCCTTTATTTTCTACTCAATAACAATAATGTTGTCATTGGCTTCTTGTACCAAATCTGGTCCTAATACTGCTTTCTCTTCGTCATCCCAAAACAATGAGGACCGACACTTATGCCCATATAAGGATTCATACGGTGGTATTTAGATAGTGGAGTGGTAGCTGTTGCTATAAGTAAACTTAATCAAAGATAAATTGGTGTCTCGACTCCCTTTAAATTTGATGGCACATGCCCTCAACATATCTTTTAAATTCTATATAGTCCTCTTAAACTTTCCATCATTTTGTGGATGATATGCTATATTGAATTGTAACTTTGTCCCCATAACTTTCTATAAGCTTGCCCAAAACTTTAACACAAAATGAGGATCTTTGTCTGACACAATCCTTACTGGTACTCCATGCAATCTTACTATTTCCTTTATGTAGATTCGAGCCAGTTTTCTAAGGGAAAGGTCATGTAGATTGGTAGAAAGTGGGTTGACTTAGTGAGTCAAATAACAATCACCTAAATCGCATCGAAACTAGTTGTTGTCCTTGTTAACCGCTTACGAAGTCCAAGGATATCTAGTCCTACTTCTGTTCAGGGACAAGCAATGGTTACAACAATCCACTTGGTCATTGGTGTTCAGCTTTCACTCTTTGGCAGGTTTCACTTTTTAGTACAAAATTTGCAGCATCTTGCTTCATACTATTCCACTAAAAGTGCTTTTTGAGGTCTTAATACATTTTTGTTCCTTTAGGGTAGATGGTGTAACTCAAATAGTAAGCTTCACTCAAAATTTTTTTTGAGAGCTCAAGAATATCAAGTATACATAATCTATTTTTCATGTGAAGTGTCCTATGCTCACCTAATTTGAAGTTAGAATTTTTCCCACTTGCCAATTCTTCTCTTACTTGGATCAAGGTAGGGTCATTCTGCTGTGCTCCTTAGATTCTTTCCTTCAAGGTCAGCTCAACCAATAAATTTACCAACTCAACACCTCCCTCATGCCAGGAGAATTCCATATTCAACTTTTCAAATTCTTTAATTAACTCTTTTTGTTTGGTAAGAAGGGAAGCAACTTTGGCATGATTCTTTTCGTTTAAAGTGTCAACAATTATATTCACTTTGCTAGGATAGTAATTGATTCCCAAGTCATAGTGTTTGATTAACTCGAGTCATCTCCTTTGCCTCATATTTAATACCTTCTAAGTAAATAGGTACTTAAGACTTTTATGGTCAATGTAGATCTCACACTGCTATCCATATAGGTAATGATGTCGTAGTTTTAATGTGAACACTATAGCTACAAGCTCGAGATCATGCGTTAGATAGTTTACTCATGTGGCCTCAATTGTTTGGATGCATATGCTGTTACTTTTTCGCCTTGCATTAGCACACAACCTAATTTATTCTTGTAGGCATCACTACATACCATGAAGGGCTCATCATTATTGGAAACACAAGGATACCAACTTGCTTTTCAATTCTTGAAAGCTCTTTTCTTGCTTTTTGTTCCACTCAAACTTTATGCTCTTTTATGTCAATTAAGTGAGGGGTCTTGAAATTTTTGAGAAATCTTTAACAAACTTTCTATAATATTTGGCCAAACTAAGAAAACTTTGAACTTCTATCACTGTTTCTAGCCTTTTCCATTCCATTATGGCCTTAATATTTTCTAGGTCAATGGAGATGCCATTGCTTGTTACTACATGTCTAAAGAAGGATATTTCTTTCAATCGAAGTCATGCTTAGACAATTTGGCATACAGCTTATGCTCTCGTAATGTTTGCAATGCCATTCTTAAGTGTTCCTCATGCTACTCAAGTGTAGTAGAATACACTAAAATGTAATTAATGAACACAATCACACACTTATGTAATAGTGGTTTGAATATTTGATTCATTATATCTATAAATGTTGCCGGTTAATTCATCAAATCGAAAGGTATCACTAGGAATTCATAGTAGCCATATCGTATTTGAAAAGCTATCTTTGGAACGTCCTCAAGCTTAATTCTCAATTGATGGTAGCTTAATCTTAAATTGATCTTGGAAAATATACTTACACCTTGTAATTGGTCAAATGGATCATCTATACACGAGAGCGGATACATGTTCTTGATAGTCACTTTAATTAAGTCTTGGTAATCGATGTAAAGTTTGAGTGATCCGTCCTTTTTCTTGACAAATAGTACCAATGCACCCTAAGGTGACACACGTAGCCTTATAAAACCTTAATCTAGTAGCTCTTGCATCTATTTCTTAAGCTCTTTCAACTTAATTATAGCCATTTTGTATGGAGCTTTTGAGAACGATTCGGTTTCTGGTATTAGGTCAATGACAAAGTCAATTTCTCTTTTAGGTAGTATACTAGGCAACTCATCGAGAAATACATCAGGAAACTCATTCACCATGCAAATTCCCCAATGTTCAATTTTTCTGACTTTGCCTCAAGGGCATTCAACCAATTGACATTGGTCATCAACTCTAGGAAGCTTAACTCTTGTATTCCTACTGTGGCAGAATCTCCTTTAAACTCAGCTTTTGTCCCTTCTAAGGTTTCGAACATTACTTTTTTTTCTTGACAATCATAGTGGCTTTGGCACTTGTCATCCAGTTCATTTCTAGTATAGCTTCATACTTACTTATATCAAAAAGAATCATATCTGCTTTATTGTCAAAGTCTTGAATTCTCAAGGGACATTCTTTTACCATTTCTTTTGTGACTACAACACTTCTTGTAGGAGTCCTTACCCTGAAACTAGATTTAATGGTGATTGTAGATAAGCCTGCTCTCTTGACCACTTTAGGGGTTATGAAAGAGTGGATGGCTCCTATATCAAATAAGGTATACATAGAGTGCCCATCTATATCAATGTTTCCTAAATTACAATTATAAGTTTTATTCTCAAGTTCTAACAATGCAAAATTTTACACTTTTAGGTCCTTGTACTTACCACAAGTTTATTAAAACTTAACTATTTAATTTACTTTTAGCAACTTAATAAGGGAGAAGTTAGAGTACATAATTGTAATGAGCTCAGTATTGACAAAATCCTTAGCTTCTTCATATGCTCTTAGATCTTCACCCAAATAGTCTTCATAATTCCATTTACCCTCTAAATTGTACACTCTAGTAATGTTTACTACACTTGGGCTGTTATTTCTTGAACTTGATTCGCCAATAGCTTTTCCAAAGGCAGGGTATCTAATAGTTAATGGTGGTTTAGCAACCTGAGTAGTAGTGTCTACACATTGTGGATAAGTAGTAGAGAAGTATCCAACCTTATTACAAATAAAATAGGTGGTAGTGCTCCTTTTAGGACAGTTAGTCATTCATTGTGAGCTTTCACCACAAAAGAAGCACTTACCTTGCAACTAAGGATAGTCTCTAGGGTAATGATTTCCCTTACATTTCAACACTTTGCTGCTTTATCAGGAGTCTTCTTTTGAAGCATTTTTTGTGGTCTAAGAAACTTTCTTATCTTACAGTTTCTACTACTACTTGATCCTTCCAAAGGCTTCTTATTAAACACATTGACTTTATGCTTACTAGTCTCTTCACTTTATCTCTTTGCATTATCCAACACTTTCACCTTTTCTACCATGTCAGCAAAATTCCTTAGCTTAAACTCTAATATTCTCCTTTTCATATCAACCTCAAACCCTTAGGAAAATATCTGCGTCTTCAACTAATCACCAGTCTAATACTCTGAGGGTGCAAAATGTAGTGGCCTATTGAACTCAGCTTCATGCTGCTTAATAGTACGAGTCCCTTTTATAATAGCCAAAAAATCATTGTTGTGCTTTACTTAAGATTCTTAGAAAGTAATATGGCAGAAACTCATGTTTGAAAACTTCCTATGTAATTAGGCCTCTCAAATTCTGCTGTTTAGATTTCTATTAAGTACGTACCCTCATCTTTAATAGATAAGCACCATAAGTGAGTCGAAGATGTAGTGACACCTCGAAGGCTTCAAATGATCTTTCTACTTGATTCAATCAATCTTCGGCCTCATTGAGTTGCTTGCAATACCCTCAAAATGTTTGTTACAACGAATAAATTCTAGTATTACACTGTACTGCTACCTAAAATCTGGGTGTATTGGAGGCATAGCTCCTACTGGGCTAACTAGTAATAGAGGAGGTGGTAGCGGTAAAGGTGGAGGTAGTAGTGGTAGAGGTAGAGGCAGTAGTGGTAGTTGTGGCAAGGGAACTTCTTTGATAACTACCGGGGGTAGAGCTTGAACAAGTGGGGTATACTTCTAAACAAAATATGCCTTTAGTAATTTATTTTGTGCATTAATTGTAGCTAAATTTCTTCAAGATGGTCACATGGTAATCCTATCCTCCCTTCTGAACAAGTAGGGTTCAATTAATTGGGGGTCTCCCTTTGTGCTTGTTTTGACTAAGAAATTCATTTCCAATACTAAGGTTAGAATTAGCAAGATATAATTAAATAAACTTGGAAATCTCAAGCATAAAACGAAAATAAGGCGTGCAACAACAATAATAAATATGGCTGCAAATTTTCATTTTATTTCAGTAAAGTGAGGTTATATTAGATTGTTGGTCACTTTTAGTAAGTGTACTCTACCTCAATACATTTCAGTACATAGAGTTCGAAAATACAACAAAGCTTCCCACAGTACATAAGTCCTCACTATACAAGGAACTCTCAAATACATCAACTCTCTCAAAATATATCAAAACCTCACTATATGAAAATCACTTGGAGTACAAAAACGATCATTCATGATCTTAGAATATACAATGGAAAGAGCATGTATGATCACTTTGGTGCCCAACAACATCATCAAAAGGGAGCCTACAAAAAGAACATATATCAACTGTATTTACCAAGGGTGAGAAGATAGTCCTGCCCCGAAATCGTCTCACAATCTAAGTCTTGTGACAAAATGGGAAGAACCAATGCTGGAGTATGAACCTAACCCCTCACTAGGAAACTACTGAAACCAGTACTTAGGTATCTAATAATCTAGTGGGTCTAGAAACTATTAGTATCACATGGGGTCTAAGATTGACTTAGTAATGCTTAAAGTCTTTGGTTGGGGAAACTTTAGAATAAAATCAGTGTCAAGTACTAGAGCATCTTGATAACTCTGATTTTAAACATATTTTACATGATGATTTTATAGTATTTCCCTTACATTTTTGGTTTTCTTTAAAGAAATTAATACTTAATTGAGTAAAATTTTGATTTCAAGGTTTGAACGCGTTCTAGGATTGAAAACAAAGAAAAGGAATCAAGTTTCACTTAATTTGGAGTTCAAATGAAGGAGTTATGAAGTTTTGAAGTTACATAGTCTAGGACATGACCATGTCCCCAGGCTGTGTCCATGCAGGAAAATTTACTAGGGTCAGAAAATTACACGACTTAGGGACATGGCCATGTCCCAGGCCGTATCTGGTGACGAAAACAGAAACCTTACAATACAATATAAAAGAACATACTGGGGTTTCAAAGGGGGATTTTTTGGACACTCGAGAAAAGATTGGACACTTGAGAAGTGAAGAGACTTGAGGAGAAGGAGAAGAAAAAGGCGAAAGCAACACAAACTTCAAAATTGAAGAGATTTATCATCAACAAAGGGGTTTTCATGTTTTTGATGGAACTCGTTTTTAGTTTCATTATGATAGCTTAGAATTCGTGTATTTAGGATTATGAAACCTAAGGTTTCATGCGACTCTTGGATAGATTTATAATTTTCAATAAAGTTTCTATCTTTTCTTGATTCAATTATGTTATTTAATTGTTGATTGATATTTCTAGAGTATTAATTTATGATATTATGCATGATGATTGAGAAATTACATGTGTAATAAGATCTTAGCATAATTGGAGAGAACTATATGTATACTTAGAGATAAGATACATGTTTCTTTTGGAAAGTTGATTGTTTGTGTGGGAATTCATTATACATTAATGCAATTCTAAATTATATTACTAAGTGAAGAGATTCTAATAAATAATTTAGGATTAAGGTTAATATGCTTGAGAAAGGTATTAACTTTAATTGTCAATCCCTTCGGTCAAGAATAATAGAAATTAAATTGAATATATTTTAAATGGTTACATGTTAAAACACCAGGGGAAATAATTCCTAAATACGTTATTGTATACTTGAAGTCATTCTTAGTTTTATTGCTTTCTAAATTGCTTAATCAAGTCTCATAATTAGTTTAGTTTGTTAATTTCAGTATTTTTAATTCATTTAACTTATCACAATTTTCCGGTTAGATAATAGAGCTAAGATTAATATTAATACTCGAAGTCTCTGAGGGATCGACTCGGACTCACATCCGCTATATTAAAACTGATAGGTGCACTTGCCTGATATCACATCTAGTGATATATCTATCTCCTTAGCTCTAGTACTCAGTCCAAGTCCTCCAACTTCTATCCCTAAAGGGTAATCAAACCAATGCTCAACATTGGCCTAAAAATTGGCCATGGTTCGAGCATTGTCTTGGGTAATAATCTAATTGTGATCAACATGCCATGGATTAATTGCCAATGAGCAAAGGTGGGTGGCTTAGGTCAAGGCTCAACACAAACTAGAAAAACCAACTCATAAGCATGACTAAGGCTCTCTTCTCTTTCCAGCATACAAATCATCTCTACATTTGTCGGCATCGTTACTAGAGTATAGACTGCCAACACATGCCTCCTCTCCTACTAATAAGCACTAAGGCTGGCTCCCTAGGTGATAAAAAATCAATTAGAGTAAGAGGCCTACCTACTAAGGCCATAATGTACATAGGATCCGAAGCCAATACCTATATACATACAGAGTTTCATCAGCATGAAGATGAAAAAGGACTAACTCAATATATACCTCGATAATAGACAACTGAATCGATAAGACACTTAATTAATTTTACAGTTATGTCAATGTAAGACTTCTTAATCAAGTCTTAAAGCTTGAACTCTTATCCTAGTTCTAACCCTCGTAATCTCACTAGGTAAGTTATCCTAGTATCTAGGGTCAAATTTTATTTATTCTATTGAATACCGTGCTTTGATACCAATTTACCTATCACAACTCAAGGGGCTGCCTAGCAATATAGGTTATAGTTATCGAGCCTAGTTTTTCACCTTATCGGTTCTTTTTATAAAATAGGCCTTCTTTAAACTGATCAATATTAAACCTTACTCGCTTAATTCTAGCCGTTGACTAAGGTTTAAAGAAAACCGTTTCTTTTTATTTTGAAAACAACTTTGGAGTCGCCACCTGACTGGAATCAGGAAAAATAATTAAGTTATAACCAATTAGGTGGATTGATTATAACTTAGTCACTAGTCTAAAGATTAAAACCAATTTTGTGAAAACGGTTTTTGAAAACTAAAGATTTAGGTTTGGGGGTTTGGAATTTTAAACCTTTATGAGTATCATTGACTTTCCAAAATTAGAATTAAACTTAAAAATCACTTTTAATTTTGAAAGAAAAAACTTGATTATTGGTTACTCTAATTGGATAAATGAAATGATCTAAACTAAAGAAAAAGAGAAATTAGTTTTTTTTTTTTTAATTTTTATCATCGCCCTATAGGTCCTTATGTACCTATTATTCGGGATCAGGCATATGTAGTTATTTTACCGAAAATATAATAAGTTGATTAATTTTAATTTTTGAAAAAAAAAAACAGTCGGGTTTACGTTTTTACCTATTTTGATTTATTTGAAGAAATTTTCTAAGGGTTTTAAATTGAATTTTATTCTTGAAAATTCTAAATGACCTAAGTTAAAAAATGGTTGATTTATTTTTATTTTATTTCTCGAAAATCAATTTTCTAAGTGGTAAAACAATTTTATTATTTATTCCTCTACTTTATTATTATTATTATTATTTTTGGTAGAAATTTGAAAATAAAAATAAGACAACTTTTTTTCTTTTCCGATTTTTCTTCTTTTTTTCTTTCTTTTTCTTTTCCTTTTTTATTAATTACATTTACATTATAAACAAATAAATAAATAAATCAATCTAAAAAAAAATCAGATTAGGAAGGGAACTTAGACGCGCTGATTAGGTTAAATGCAGGTCAGTTTGGGTGCTGGATCGGGTCTCAGATTGGGTTGCAGGTCAAATCTTCAAGTCGGGTTGGATCTTTGGGTTCCTTTTCAACAGTCGCAGCAAGGCATGCTTTAGGCCAATTCTTACATTGAATTAAGTAAGGGAAGGCGTTTTCATGAACTTTTTATTGGGTTTGGAGGTGTTTGTTTGATGTTATGGTGAATAGAGGTAGCTTGAAGGGTGGTACGAGGTAATGGTTGCAGCGGTGTTTGGGTGGCACCGTCGAAGGTTACTACACGTAAGTGGGGTGATGGGTCTAGAGTTAAAGAGCATAGGGAGCTTCGCTATAGGGTTAATTTGGAGCGAGAAGTAGCGGCGGTAGTGGTTTGAGAGAGAGGAGTTTGGTGGTTAGGTTTTTTGGTGGTGGTTGTTCGTAGCCAATGCTATGGGCCACGGTGGAGGTTGAAAGAGATTAGGTTGAGGAGCTTAAGCTATAGGAAGCTCGACTATGGGGGTGATTTAGCTCAGGATCAGCTAGAGAAAGGGATTTGAAGAGAGAGAGAGAGGGGTAGAGAGAGAGAGAGGTTGCGTGAGAGAGAGAGAGAGCAAGCTTGGGAGTTGATTCTGAAGCTTGTGTGTGTGATTGTGTGAGCAACCCCAATACTCTTTTATACATGAATTCGACCTAGAAACTTTGGTAAGCTAGAATCGGCCTTAAATGTAAATGTTGAAATTTCAGTTTTTTTCCTAACTTAAGAGCTCGATTTGACTATGTCGATGGATGAATCTGGTCTAGTTCTTTAGTTTAAAATAGGTTGTGTTTAGTTTGCAATTTCGCCATTAATTTGGCGAAATTCCAGTTTGAAAAGGGTTAAAAATGATGAAGAAGAGGGCTGACTGACTATGTTCAAGGCAAGAAAGCCTAGGGAAAGAGAAGGAAAATGCGGGAAAGGGGGGAGAAAAAGAGGGAAAGTGCTAATGTGGTACCACGTCAACCAACCCAACCTATCACAGCATGCCACGTATCAAATCTTAGCAATTAAATTGCACATATAGACTCGGTTAGCCTAAGCTAGATTTAAATCTAGGCCTAGGTTCAATGGCCCAATTTCTTAATCTAATTAAAAAATAAAAAATCTACCCTAATAAAATGTTATTTTAAAAAATATTTCATTTTTTCAACTTTTCTAACTTTTTTGTAATTTTTTCAATTTTCTAAACTTTTTATCTTTTAGGGTTTCTTTGTAAAATTTCTTATTTTTTCGTGTTTTTTCTTAATTTTGAATTTTTTTGTATTTTTCTACGATTCTTATTTTTTCTAAATTTCTTAATTTTTTGAGTTTTCTTTAATTTCCTTTTTTTTTATTTTTCCCTAATTTAGCGCTTATAAAAATAAAAATAAAGAGAGCAAAAATTAGGCATCTACAATAGTGTACTGCACAAAAACCGTAGATTGGTTACCTTATCACTTAACGATCTTTTATACAATGTATCAAGCTACTATGTAACTAGTTACCTAAGAGTTATGTAAGCGAAGATCATATCAAAGCAACTTTAATATTAAGAGTTTTCATGCATTATTTTAGCAAATAAAGAGTATGAGACTCTAAGTCTCTAAAATAATAGTAGTTAAGTTATAGAAATCGAAATAGTAATCCTACATTGCTACTAAATAAATAAAGACAAAATAAATAGCAGTCATAAACTAAAAGTCTAGTTAAATAGCCATGTTTACACTGAATCTCATCTTTTATACACTTTTCCCCAAAAACTCTAAACTAACCTTGGGTAAGCCTTGGTTTGAAGTGGTGAAAAGGTTCTCCTGCAACAAAAGTCTATAGGGGTGATGAGAATCAAGCTACCGGACCTCTGACTCACAACTAAGCTAGAGGACTAGAGAGGTTGGCATGATGAATTCTTTTGTTCCAACTAACTCTTGTAAAGGCTGAGTATTTCCTTGTCGAGTTACCTTTTATGCCATACCATATGATCGCTTATTTTTCTGTAGTATGTTGAGTTGATGATTACTCTTTAGTGCCAAGTTGACTAATTACTAGGCATCTTCCTTATCGAGAAGCCGAGAGAGAGAGTCCGTATTGACTAAGCCATTCCTACTTGGATAAGCCCATCTACCCGTACTTTTTGTCCACATTTTCTAACAACCTCGCCAATGTAGCATCACCACGTGTATAGTATCATGTGTAAAATCCGTTACACCAATGATTTTTTTTTTTATATATTCATTTTTACCCTTTTGTATCTTATACATTACTTCCTTAAGAAGTGCCCTTTTGTCTTTCCTTTTTAAGCAAGTTGCCCTAACTTATGGTTATAAATACCCTTATACTTATAATGGAGATAAGATCACACTTAATACACTCTTTAAGTACTTTTTCTTCCTTGCATAAACACTATTTGTTTACTCTTTGTATTACTCTTATCATTTCCCTTAAGCAAGGTTAGGTAGCGAGTAATCTCACTGGACCAATTTATACGTCATATCAAATTGTGAGTCCTTAAAAGTTTCATTGGTGCATCATATCTTCTGCAGCTATTCATGGGTTTTGCAATCAAAAGAACATAGTAACCAACATTCATCCTTTTTCGAGCTTTCTGTAAGCTCAGACCCATCCAGCGACTGGCCTTATCTATTCTTGGTCATGGTCCGCAGCATCTTGGTATCAAAGTGGAGGTTTTGTGTGAATTATAGTAGTTCTTTTTGAAGTTCTATTATACTCTATTTTGCGTGTGTGAAACAGAGCAAGTTACTATGTTCTTTTGATTGCTATGTTGTTAATTGTTAACTTCCCAAGGTATTTGTTTGAGTTTGAATCTGTAAAGAAAAATGACAAACCTAAGTATGAATGTTGGTACTGGTGATGACAGTAGAGTTGTCTACCATGGACGTTAGTCTCAAAGAACTCCCAGAAGCACCGATAAAACACTCCATAAGTTAATCTCTTAGTAGATCTGACTCGAGCTGTTCATGTACTGTCTTATTGACCTATTGAGGCCACGTAAAACACTCCATAAGTTACTCAACCTGTTGGAGGTCAAAACCCAACTTAACCTATTCGAGATAAAGGAGTTGGCAGATGATTGAGGTGAAGGATAGACCTAAGAGAACTTGATAAAGAGGAAGAAGAGTATTTGGAAGAGGAGCGTATACGAATCCCCAAAGCATCCGACCATGTGAAGCTTTGGATTTCGAGTTTCAATGGATCTGGAAATGCTGATGAGTAACTAGATTGGGAAGAGAAGGTGGAGCGTATGTTTGGTTATTATCAGTATGAGGATTATGAGAAGGTGAGAATTGCTGTTGTTGAGTTCTCCGGATATGTCGCCATATGGTAGAAGAATTTTCAAGCTATGAGGAGATAAGAAGGGTATCGAAAGATTAATACTTGGCTAGAGATGAAGAGGATACTTAAAAATAGATTCGTATCAGAAACCTATCTTCAAGACACTTTCACTCAGCTTCAAGAGCTAAAATAGGGAGGTCGAATAGTTGATGACTATGTTCAAGACTTTCAAATGCTTATGATACATTGCAAAGTGGATGAGCCACTAGCTCAAATAGTCTCAAGATTCATTACTGGGTTAAGAGGAGACATTCGAGGTGTTGTGGAGCTCTAATGATTTGACACCATGGATGAGGCTGTTAGGATTGCCCAATGAGTAGAGAGATAAAGAAGGAGCCGAGTACTGACGAGGATGCCGACTAGCCGACCCGATCAAGTAAGTCACTGAACTTTACCAAGTACGCAGCCAAGTAAAAAGGTTAATGTCCAAGCCAAGCAGAAAGGCCGACCTAATGATGTAGTACTGACCCGAACGTATGAGAAGTAGCAAGGGTCTAGTAGGAAAACTAGCTAGATCAAGTGCTTTAAGTGCTAAGGGTTTAGACACATGGCTGCTTAGTGCCCGAATTGATGGATGATGGTCATCAAGGGAGACATCCCAAAGCTCAAAGTAAAGAGTACAGATGAGGAACTTAAGGAGGAGGAGGTTCCTGCCAAGAAAGAGTTGATTGAGGAGGACGTGATTCCTGAGGACTTAGATTAGTTACTCATGGTTGTCTAACGCACTATGAACATGGAACCCTTACTAGAGGAGTAGTAGAGAGAGAATTTGCTCCATATCACTTGTAAGGTAAATGATTAAATGTGCACCTCATCGTAGATAGTGGAAGTTACACCAATGTAGCATCAGTCGATCTTATTTCAAAACTGAAGTTGTCGACTGTTTCACATCTGAGGCCATACAAGTTGCACTGGTTGAGTGAGAAAGGAGCATTACATGTCACTCGACAAATACTACTACTGATCACTATAGGGAATTACTCTGACCAGATTCTCTGTGACGTACTATCTATGTACGCTTCCCATGTATTGCTAGGTAGGCCATAGTTGTTTGATAGGAGAGTTATACATGACAACTATAGGAACATGTATATGTTCGAGAAGGTTGACCAGAAAATCACGTTGAATCTGATGTCGTCGAGAGAAGTTAATAAGTTATAGACAAAACTTGCTCGTGAATCAAAGAAGGCTCTTATGATGAGTAAAGCCAAGCTTCGAGAGGCCATTAATGCTAATGAGTTGATCATCATGTTGGTCAAGCGACTACTGGAAATGAGGGAGTAGGGTAAGTAACCTTAGGAGGTCAAGGAGTTGTTAAATGAATATAACAACTTGTTCCCAGAACAATTACCTGAAGGATTGCCCTTAACTCGAGGCATAGAGCACTACATTAACTTTGTAACCGGTGTTGTACTGCCAAATAAGCCAGCTTATCAAATGAATCCTTAACAGGCTTTTGAACTCCAACGTTAAGTCGATGAGTTGCTAGAGAAAGGCTATGTAAGAGAGAGTCTAAGCCCTTGTGCTGTACCTATACTTCTAGTGCTGAAGAAGGATGGAACCTGGCAGATATGTGTAAATAGCCAAGCCGTGAACAAAATCAAGATCAAATATAGATATTCGATTCTGAGGTTAGCCAAGATTTTCAGCAAGATTGATCTTAAATCTAGTTACCATCAAATTAGCATGACACTAGGTGACGAATGGAAGACTACGTTCAAGACTCGACATGGACTTTACGAATGGATGGTCATGCCTTTGGCTTATTGAATGCCGTAAGTACTTTCATGAGACTAATGAACAATGTATTAAGATATCTCATAGGGAAGTGTATTGTGGTATTCATTGATGACATCTTGATCTACATTGCCAACATGTCGAGTCACTGTAAACACATCAGAGTAGTCCTAGATATCATCCATGTCGAGAGACTATTTAACAATTTAAAGAAATGTTATTTTTGCTAGGAAGAAGTGATATTCTTGGGCTATGTAGTCAGTTGAGGAGGCTTGTAAGTTGATGATGAGAAGATCTGAGCAGTTGTCGAGTGGCCGACTCCTACTACTTGTGCTGACGTGAGAAGTTTCCATGAACTGACTTCGTTTTACAAAAGATTTATTAGAAATTTCAATACCCTCACCGTACTACTTACCGAGTTAACAAAGAAGAACACCGACTTTCGATGGGAAGAAAGGGAGGAGGGGAGTTTTTCTAAGATAAAAGAATGACTGACCTCCTCTCCGATGTTAGTACTACTCAACTTCAACAAAATTTTTGAGTTGGAATGCGACACATCAGGCATTAGGATAAGTGTTGTCCTAATGCAAGAAGGCCAACCAATTGCCTTCCACAGTGAGAAGCTCCAAAGACCCCAATTGAATTATTCTGTGTATGACAAGGAACTTTTGGCATTGATTCGAGCAATGCAAGTATGGTAACATTATTTACTGTCGAGAGAATTTGTTATATATACTGACCATGAATTGCTGAGGTACTTCTAGAGTCAAACCAAGTTGTCGAAGTGGCAGGCGAGATGGGTTGAATTCCTTAAAGGATTCAATTTTGTGATAAAGTACAAGTAAGGAAAGAGCAACGTAGTTGCAGATGATCTTTCAAGAAGATATGTGCTTTTATCAGAATTGCAGACCAGACTGTTTGGGTTTATAAGTATCAAAGAACAGTATTCCAAGGATCCATACTTTGGACTTATAATTTCACAATGCATAGATGAGAGGATAGTGGACGAGTATCATGTAGAGGATAGCTACTTATTCTAAAGTGGAAAATTATGCATGCCGATTTGTTCACTAAGGGAGCTACTAATCAAGGAAGCTACTAATCAAGGAAGCTCGCAATGGAGGTCTCTTCAGACATTTTGGGGAAAGGGGGACCTATAAACTAATAAATGGCCAATTCTTTTGGCTAAAAATGAGGAAAGATGTGCACTAAGTTGGTGAAAGTTGTACCATGTGCAAAAAGGCCAAGTGCCAAGCTGAGAAGGGAAAGCAATGCCCCTAACTATTCTGACGAGGCCGTAGACTAAATTGAGCATAGACTTTGTTCTCGGACTGTCGCAAACTGCCCATAGCAAAGATTCTATAATGGTCATCATGGATCGGTTTAGTAAGATGCAAACTTCGTGCCTTGCATCAAGACTAACGATGCTTTAGCTATTGCTTTGCTTTCTTGCAGGAGATTGTGTGAATACACGGTGTGTTGAAAAGTGTAGTCTCCAACAGAGATCCAAAGTTCTTAAGCCATTTTTAGAGAA
This sequence comes from Lumnitzera littorea, assembly GCA_024138015.1. Taxonomy (NCBI): domain Eukaryota; kingdom Viridiplantae; phylum Streptophyta; class Magnoliopsida; order Myrtales; family Combretaceae; genus Lumnitzera; species Lumnitzera littorea. Next base: position 76,495,081 of record JAMXBB010000001.1, on the reverse strand, counting down.
TCCTGTGGCATCGGCTGGGAACCAAATTACTCTTCAATACCTCATGTTACCCCTAAATTGATGGCCAAACATAAGTGGTTAATTATACTTTGGGGCCACTGCTCTGAGCTACATTAGGTAAGAACTTGGTTGATTAGGATGTTTGCCTGCCAATGGTCGAATTCGCCTATAACCGAATGGTACATGACACCACTAAGCTGACTCCCTTCGAGGTGGTCTATTGATTCAATCTCCAGTCGCCCCTCGTCCACGCCCCTGTAACAATACCCATACAAGAAGAACTTAACGCATTAGCCAAAGCACAATCCCTTTAGCACATCTATGACAAGGTCACTCGGCACATCAATCAAGCTGCCAGAAGAATGCGATAAAAGAACAAGGGTAGAACAGTTAAACAATTTTTGCTGGGAGACTTAGTATGGTTGTACCTTAGTAAGGAACAATTCCCGAACAAGAAGATGAACACATTATGTAAGAACGGAAAGACCTTTTAGAATCCTCTAAAAAATCAATGACAATGCTTACAAGTTAGAATTGCCATTGGATTATGGGGTTTCTAATGCCTTCAACATTGCCAACTTCAGTCCATATGACCCTGATGGAGAACTGAGTGAACACCATTTGGATTTGATCCCAAATCCAAAACAACTAGGATGGAATAATGGGAATCAAGCTACTGAACCTCTGACCCAAAGCCAAGCCCAAGGACTTGAAGGGTTAGCATGACAAATCCTTTTATTCCAACTAACCCCTACGAAGGCTGAGTACTTCCTTGCCGAGTCACCTTTTATGCCGTTTCATATGATCGCCCATTTTTCTATAGTATGCTGAGTTGATGATTACTCTCTAGTATCAAGCTAACCAATTACTTGGCATCTTCCTTGCCAAGAAGTCAAGAGAGAGGGTCTGGACTGACTAAGCCATCCCTGCTCGGATAAGCCCATTTATCCGTACTTTTTGTCCACATCTTCTAATGACCTTGCCAATGTAGCATCGCTACGTGTACAATATCATGTACAGAATCTGTTGCACCAATGATTGTTTTTCTTGTATATTCATCTTTACCCTTTTGTATCTTGTGCATTACTTCCTTAGGAAATGCCCTTTTTGTCTTTTCCTTTTTAAGCAAGTTACCTTAACTTATGGGTATAAATACCCTTGTTCTTGTAATAGAGATAAGATCATTCTTAATACACTCTTTGAGTACTTTTTCTTCCTAATGTAAACACTGTTTGTTTACTCTCAGCATCACTCTTATCCTTTCTCTTAAGCAAAGTTAGGTAGCGAGTAACCTCACCGGATCGATTCGTGTGTCATATCAAATTGTACCATAAGTCCTCGAAAGTTTCATTGGTGCATCATATCCTCTAGAGCTGTTCATAGGTTTTGCTTACTATTTCATTCTTCATTTTGCCCTTTTGCACTTTCCCCATTAATCCTTTTTTGAGTTTCCTACATGCTCAGACCCATCCAGCAATCGGCCTTATCTGTTCTTGGTCGTAGTCCGTAATAAGGGGTGTAAGCTATAAAGCCTAATGAGCTATTCCTCAACAATATCAACAAGCAAGTTATTACAAGTGTATGAACACATGATCAAACAAAATGCCACACAAACACATACAATTAATTAGGTACAGTATGTAACTTAGATTTAATGCTTTTTGAAGTTAGGGTTAGAGAATACATGCCATCGGTCAAATCTGGGTACTATACTTGAACTTACACGAATTACAAAACTCTATGTTTCATATTCCAAGAAAATGGTTGTACTTAAGCAAAGAAAGATTTCCTGACAAGAGGAAAAACAAATTATCTACCCACATTGAAGGAACCTTCAGGATACTCTAAAAGATAAACAACAATGCATACTAGTTGGAGCTATCAGAAGACTTTAGAGTGCTTGACGTATTCAATATTGTCAACCTTAGCCCTTATCGACTAGTAGAAGAATAGAGTGAGGACCAAGTGGATTTGACCCTAAATCCCAATTAGCCTAGAGGGATGATAAGAATCGAACCATCGAACCTTTGACTCGAGTCTAAGCTCAAGGGCTTGAGAGCATAGCTAAGCATATTCTCCCATTTCGACTTGCACTTGAAGAGTCCGAGTTGCTCCAAACTATCATCCTACTACCATGTCTAAGCTAAACCCTCCCGTGTCTATCGATTATCTTTGAATGTTGACCTAAAGAACACTTAAACAACAGCTTGGCTTATTCAACTTGCTTTCAAGCTACCTAGATCATATTCAAGTTGAACTTACCCTTAAAAGATCCACAGCTCAACTCGACATAAGATAACTTAATAGTACTTTTTGTCAACTTTTACAAGGAACCTACCACTAACTACTAGCCCATGTGTTAGAGCACCCATATGAAGGAACTTGTTGCCAAAGTCTCTTCTTTTTCTTGATTTTTCATTTATACCCTTTTATATTCCTTCTACCTTACTTATTTTGGATATTACCCTTTTTAGTCTTTTCTAATTATAGTATTTTACCTTAATATTTCAAGTATATATACCCTTTTGTATATTGTAGTCGTAACAAGTGAATCAAATAAGAATATACTACATTTTCCTTTGTGTGCTATTGTGCTTACTTCCTCTTAACTCTTATCTTAATCCTTAAGCAAGGTTACATGGCAAGTAATCTCATTAAACTAACTCGTGCGTCATATCGAGCTAATCTGTGAGTTTACGGAGGTTCCTTAGTACATCATATCTTAGGAATCATTCGTAGGAAGCAACTTGCTTTCTTTTGTCACATGCATTTGTTACCCTTCATTTTAGTTTTTTAGTAAGCTTGGGCCTACCACCAATACGGCTGATCTTGTTTGTTCTTAGCACGACACATTAGGCAAGGTTTGGTTTGTTTAAGTTTTCTTAGAATCCAGAGCTTCATTACCTAGCTTATAAAGATTCTCCATTATATTCTTAGGGTTGTTCTTTGATTTGAGTCCTTTTGTGAGAATACAAGAGGATTTTTTAAGAGTCATGCAAGTTTTTAAGGGATAAAAGTTGAGTTTATAATGTAGAGAGGGAGAGAGAAGTAGATTAGGTCACATAGAGAGAGAGGAGATGACTGCTTGAATAAGTAAATGAGAAGAGGAAGAGGTTGAGAAAAAAACAAAATTGATTGGATGAGAGAAAAAGAAAGTGGTTAGGACGTAGGAGAGAAGGTGCAAGACAAATGATGATACACTTGCCATGCTAATTAGTAATTAGACTAGGAAGTTAGCAGATATAGGAAAATAAAAAAGGTAACTATTAAGGAAAATTGTCTAAAGATACAAGGGTGATTTTGAAATTGAAACAAGAACCATGACTTACACGTGTGCATCATGGCTTCAATTTATTTTATGTACAAAATTAACATAAATCACATAGGACAACATACACCAATTTCATTTTGAATATACTCAAATTTTATTTTATCAAGGGGTTTTGTAAACATATCAGCTAGTTGATTATCAATTGATACAAATTCAATATCTATGTCCCCATTATTTACATGGTCTCTAATAAAACAATGCCTTACTTTTATGTGTTTAGACATTGAATGATGGCATAGAATTTTTAGTTAAATTAATTGCACTTGTGTTGTCACATTTTATAGGCACATTATTAAATTCAATACCGTAATTTGACAACTATTATTTTATCCATAATATTTGAGCACAACAATTCTCTATTGATACATACTCAGCTTCAACTATAGAAAGGGCTATAGAGTTTTGTTTCTTAGAGGACCAAGAAACTAACTTGTCTCCTAAAAATTGATATGTTCTAGACATACTTTTTTAGCATCTGAATATCCAGTCAACTCAAAATTATAATTTTTCAAATACTAGATTCCAAGCTTAGATGTGCAAGATAGATATTTAAAAATACGTTTTACTATTGGTAAGTGTGTTTCAGTTGGTTTTTGCTTGAAAACAAGCACATATGCATATACTAAATATAATGTTAGGACGAGAAGTTGTTAAATACAATAATGACCCAATTAAACTTCTATAAAGTTTTTTACTTACCTTCTTACTTGACTTGTCTGGTTCTAACCTTATTGATGCTAACATGAGAGTTGCAACTCCCTTTAGCTTTTCAAATCCAAATTTCTTAGATTGCAAACTTGCAATCTAAAAAGGAAAAATTGAATAAGCCCAAACGAATTTTTGTTCCTAAAATTGTTTCTGAGGACTAGGGAAAAGGTAAATCCACCGTTGATGTAGGTCAATGTTTGAAAACAGATTATCCTTTAGAGAATCTTCCTACTGTTGGTGATAAGATGAAACATGGATCCAAAACTGCTAATGTTCATGAGAGTGAAAACTGTTCTATCAATGATAGTGCAACAGATTAAGTTATTCGCATGGAGGGAGGTGTTTCTATGATACATCCTGATTATACCAAAGAAATGAATAAGGAAATGCGTACTGGTGATTTCGCCACTATTGTAGGAGATGCTCCTTTGGTTCCTGGGGTTAATTCCATGTAGCTACGGAACCAAGGTATGTCCTCTCTTGCAGATGATATCCCAAGCAATGGATCGATCAAGGAACAAATTAAGGAAGTGGAGCTAATTGAATCGAATGAATCTTCAGAAGCTGAATATGACTCTGATTTTGATCCAACTCCAAAAGTAATGAAAGGAAAATCAAAGGATGATCTTTTTGTAAGTAATTCAACCCACTCTCTTGCGAAGAAAAAAGGTACACACTCATCTCCTTCATCTCCTAAACACCCCGAGGTAGGTGAAACAATTTTTACCCCTCCTACTGGTTCATCATGAGGTGCATGTTCTGGAATATAATAGGTTTAGTTAATGGTAGATCTTTGAAACGATTACACAAACTTCTATTATACATAAACTGCAAATGGTAATGATCAGTGAACCTATGACTTCTAGCTGTAACATAGAAAAGGTGGCGAAATCCTTAAAGTTTAAGAACTTCATATCTAACTCAAATTCGAAAATTTGGATCTTTTGGCATGACAGTTTAGTATGTAATTGCTTGTTGGATGCTGAACAATTTATTCACTTGTCATGTTGCTTTAAATCTAATTCTACTTCCTTCCAAATTACTGTGGTATATGCAAAATGTTCAAGGTCAAGTCGTAAGGACCTCTAGGGAGGGCTAGAGTCTATTGCTGGTCAGATTGATTATCCTTGGATAGTCTTAGGTGATTTCAATACTGTCTTATCTTCGCATGAAAGGAAAGGTTGCGTGAAAAATGATGCTGGTTCGAGTCTAGACTTTAATGGATGTATTGCAAACTGTCATTTATCTGATGCTGGATTTATTGGTAATCCTTTCACCTAGTCAAGAAATAAAATTCATGTTAGGTTAGATAGGGCACTGATCAATGCTGAATGGACTTCCAAATTTAAGGCATTCAGTGTTTCCCACCTTAACAAAACATGTTCTGATCACACTCCTCTACTTGTGGAATTTACAAATAAATCAACGAAAAGGGGAAGTAAATTTCGGTTTCAAAACATGTGGACCAGGCATCACTCGTTCTTTGAATTTGTTAAATCGTCATGGAATGGTGATTGCAATTATAAAGGTCTAATTAAATTTCAAATAAAACTTCAAAGACTCAAACATGCTCTTATGAAGTGGAATTTGGAGGTGTTTGGAAACACACACAAAAAAGTAAAGGAGGCTGAGGAACTAATAAATGAGCTAGAAAAGTCGTACATGCTGGACGAGCGGGAAGACTCCTATATAAAATTAAAAAAAGCTAAAAAAGAATTATTGGAACTGATTGAACAGGAAGACATGTTTTGGAAACAAAGATCTAAGGTTAGGTGGTTAAAGGATGGTGACAAAAACACAAAGTATTTTCATGCTGTAGTTAAAGAAAGGAGAGTTAAAAACACAATTTTGAAAATAAAAGACAACGATGGTAATTGGATAGAGGGAGTTGAACTTGGACCATTTGCTGCAAATTTTTTCAAGAATTTGTTAACAAAAGATCTCGAAGTTGACTCATTTCAATGTCCTAGCTGGGTGTCGAAAATGATTAGTGAAGAAGATAATAAGATGCTGACTGTCACCCCAACTTTTGAAGAAGTTACTAATGTTATCAATGATCTAAAAATTGATTCAGAGCCTGGACCGGATGGTTTTGGTGGGATGTTCTATAAATATTGCTGGAAGATTATTGGAAAGGATTTTTATGAAGCTATAATAGAGTTTTATGATGGTTTTCCTCTTCCTAGGTTCTATACTGCTGCTACCATTGTTTTAATCCCAAAATCAACGAATCCCAACCATTGGAAAGATTTTCGGCCCATCAGTTTATGCAACACATCTTCTAAAATCCTTTCAAAAATTCTCTACAATAGGTTAAGTGGTATTCTTCCCAAAATTATCTCTCCTAATCAGTCAGGTTTTGTTAAAGGGAGGAATATTCTTAATAACATTTTACTGGCTCAAGAGCTATTGTATGACTTAAACTATAAAGTCTGGGGTGGTAACATCATCATGAAACTAGATATGGAAAAAGCATATGATAGGATAGATTGGGTTTTCCTTTTCTCTATGCTTGACAGTATTGGCTTTCATTGGAAATTTACTTATATGGTTAAGAGAATTTTGTGTAATAGTTGGTTTTTAGTACTAGTTAATGGTTAATGTTCTAGATTCTTTCAGTCCTCCAGGGGCCTTAGACAAGGAGATCCTCTTTCCCCCTCACTATTTGTTGTTGTAGTAGAATATTTATCCTGGGGGCTTGATTTCCTGTTTAATAGATTTGGTTCTATTAGGTATAGGACGTCCTCCCCTCTATGGATTTCTCATCTTAGTTTTGCTGATGACTGCATTCTATTTTTGAATGGTGCCTCTCCTTCCATTGCTAAGGTGCTAAACTTCCTTTTGCAATATGAAAGGGTATCAAGTCAAAAGATCAATAAACATAAGAGCTCTATACTTATTTCAGACAAAATAAAACCTGGTAGCAAAAGAAAACTGAAATCAATCTCTGGAATGAATATTCACTCACCTCCTCTTGTTTATTTAGGTTGTCCTCTTGTGATTGGTCCTAAAAAACATCAAGTCTTTAATACTATTTTTGAAAAAGTTTCTCATAAGATTAATCACTGGACCTCTCTATGGCTTTCTGCTGGGGAAGGATTTATCTGATAAAAAGTGTGTTAACTTCACTCCCATTATATCTCTTCCAAGCTTTCAAACCTCCTAAGTGGGCCATTAAAAAACTAGAAAGTATGTTCGCTAGTTTTCTATGGGGGCATTCTTCTGAGTCGAAAGCTACTCATTGGGCATCATAGGGGAAATTATGCCTCCCCTTGAATGAAGGAGGAATTGGAATTAGATCTATGAATGATTTCACACAAGCAATGGAAATTAAAATTTGGTGGAAATATAGGAATGAAAAGACAATTTTCTCTAATTTCATTAGTTCAAAATATTTGAGAGGGAAGCACCCAAATGAAATTGTAGCTTCTAAGGACTCTTCTTCCTTATGGAAAAGAATTCTTAAAGCTAAGGATATGGGTGAAAAACACATTCTTTATGGGTTAGGGAGAGGCGAAGTAAGCTTCTGGTTTGATCAATGGCACCCTTGTGGTCACCTCTTTCAACTAATTCCTATTACTTTCCTTAGGATTTTAGTTAAGGATCTTTGGGTTAATAATAACTGGAACATGGAACTATTACAAAGAATTCTCCCCATTGAGTTTAGAGAAGAGATGGTGTCCCTTTCACTTAATTATGAAGTAAAAGATACTGTCATTTGGAAAGGTTCCTCCAATGGTTTATTTTCAGTGTCCAATGCCTGGGATTTGGTTAGGAAGAAGTCTAATGAATCTTTGAACTACTCTCTCTTTTGGAACAAATTTCTTCCTATTAAAATCTCCTTTTTCATGTGGAGGGCATTTAGATTTTTTATTCCTACCGATGATAAACAGTGTGTATAGGGAAGATCAATGGCTTCCCAATGTGTGAATTGTCTAAAAGATTGTGAGTTAGCTAGTCATGTCCTATTAAGTTGTAGTTATGCAAAGGAAGTCTGGAATGGTCTTGGTAAGTTTTTTGGAATATTACCTATTCCTAATATCTCACACATTGATGTAATGTTTAAATTTTGGAAAAACAAGAGTGGTAATATTTCAAATCATATCAAGGTTTTTGTTCCTTCTATAACACTGTGGCATATTTGGGGGGAAAGGAATAATCGTAAACATAGAAATAGTAGCAAAAATGCATATGTGCTTATAAATGACATTATCAACGATTTACTTATGTTTGGTAAAGCTTGTCCTCTGTCATTGCGACAAGTCAAGGATGATGAGGTGCTCTTCAAGAGCATCTCCTTTTCTAGAAATAAAGTAACTCGTAAATTTGATTCATGGGCTGCTCCCCCTCCTAATTATGTTAAACTGAATGTTAATGGTAGTTATTCTAATGGTAAAGGGGGTGGGGGAGGCATCTTGAGAGATTCTAAAGGAAAATTTCTATGGGGATTTGGATTTAAATCGAATTCCAAGTCTATTGAAATTATTAAATTAAAGGCGCTAACGAAAGGTCTCGAGCTATGCAAGAAATTCAATGTTTCAAACATAATTATTGAGACAAATTCCCTCACTGTGTCAAGATGGTTGTCCTCAGAAGTAACACGATGGGATGTTTGGAATGATATCTCATGGGCAAGAAAGATGATAAAAGAGACTAGAGCACAGGTACTACACATACTGAGAGAAAAGAATACTGCTGTGGATTGGTTAGCTAAGGAAGCTAGGGAGGCGCAGGAGGATTCCACCTTTCTTCGCTTTGCTTGTTTGCCTCCTGAGTTGAAAAGAATCTTGAAACAAGATTCTAATGGTTTGTATCTATCAAGAAAATATTAATACTTTGGTTTATTTTTTAGTAATTGTCTATGTAAGGGGAGTAGTACTCCTTTGTTTATTTACTGCTTATAATGAATTGTAAGAGATGTAGTACATCTTTATTTATGTTTTCAGACAGGTTCAAGTATTGTAATCAAAAGGTCAGGTATAGCCCCCCCTCTTCCTTGTATAAATTATTTTATGATTAATAAAATTGGGGCTGGCAACCCCCTCATACCCTCCAGGTAACCCGGGTTTTGCCAATTAAAAAAAAAAAATCCAAATTTCTTAATTATTTGTTTTGAATATTTTTCTTGATGAATGAAAATTCCATCTTTTGTTTAATCCAAGGAAGAAATTTGATTCTCCTATTAAAGACATCAAACTTAGCCAGCATTAACTTAGAGAAATCCTCGCAATAACATTCGTTAGTGGAACCAAAAATAATATCATCTATGTAAATTTGTACCACCAAAAAATCACTATCGAAATATTTTATAATTAATGTTGTGTTGGCTTGTCCTCTTTTGAATCCATTTTTAATGAGAAATTCACTAAATCTTTTATACCAAGCATGAGGGGCTTGTTTTAATCCGTATAGAGCCTTTTTCAACTTATTGGCATAATCTTCTTTGAATGGGTCCTCAAACCCAAGGGGTTGATCAATGTACACTTTTTCTTTTATGTAATCATTTAAAAATGCGCTTTTAATGTCTATTTGAAATAACTTGAATCCTTTATAGCATTCAAAGGCTAGTAATAATCTAATGGCTTCTAATCTATTCTATCTTTTTTAAAGTAACCTTTTGCTACAAGCCTAACCTTAATTTTAATAATTTTACCATGTTCATTTAGTCTATTTTTGAATATCCACATTGTGCCAATGATTGATTTGTTCTTAGGTCTTAGTACTAGATTCTTTCATAGCATTTATCCATCAATTGTTGGACCTCCTTCACCTGCTCAATGCTTGCATGTCTTGGATTACCTTAATCTTATCAAGGTTAGCCTTTATCCTTCACTTTGTGACCATCAAACTGAGGAACTTACTTGAAGTGACCTTGAAGATGCATTTCTAAGGGTTAAGTTTCATTTTAAATTATCGAAGAGTTTAGAAAATTTTTCGAAGGTTGTCAATATGTTCTCTTCTAGTTTTGCTCTTAGCGATTGTATCGTCAATATGAACTTCAATGTTCCTTCCTATTTGTGGCTTCAAGATATAGGTTACTAACCTTTGGATGTGTGGACTTTGTCTTTGAGAGCCATCCAAATTTAGTTATATTTGGAGTAGGTATCCATAAAACTGAGGTGTGCTTGACCTACTATCAAGTGGATGAGCTAGTCTGTGCGAAGTAGGGAATGCAATCCTTTAGGCAAGGCTTATTGAGGTTGATATAGTCGATGCACATGCACCATTTCCCATTTGCTTTCTTGATGAGCATTGTGTTAGCAAGCCAAGTGGGATACCTCTCATGTCGGATGAAGCCTATATGGAGCAGCTTCTATAATTCCTCCTTAATTGCAACCTGACATTCGGGTGTGACATGTCGCTTCTTTTGCTTGACAGGTCACATGGTTGGGTTGACATTGAAGTGGTGGGTTGCCTCGGGTAAGTAAATGATCCCCAGTATGTCTTTTAGGGTGAATGCAAAGATGTCTGAGTTCTACTTAAGGAACTCTATCAACTTAAGCTTGTTTCCATTTAGCAATTCAGCCCTTATCTTAGTTATCATTCACAAGGCATCAGAAATTTGGACTTCGATAATCTTCTTTGCTGGCTCTCCACGTAGTGCTGAAGTGGGGTGTATTTATGGGGTAGGGTTGGTGGACTCAATGTTCATGACATTGTTTCTAGATTCTACATTCAGGTAGAGCATTACGGACATAGCCCGATCACCTTTGGCATCGCTAACTCCAGTTGGGGTCATGAACTTCACCTTAAGGCATTTCTAGCTAATGAGCATGTCGAATTTTGTTATGCTTGGTCTACTAAGGATGGTACTATATGATGACTAAACGTTGACAACTACGAAGTCGATGGAATGGGTAGCAACATGTTCGCCATCGCCTAATCAAACAAGTAGGGTAATGATCCGCTTTGTTGGCACTATCTTATTGCCTCCAAACCCAGTGAGGTTGTGTCTATATTGCTGAAGGGTCCTTAGAGTTGTTCTTTCATTTGCTTAAAGGCATTATAAAAGAGTATGTCTACTGAACTCCCATTATCAATGAATGTCTTAGGGACATCGAAATACCCAATTTTAGCACTTAAGATGAATGCATCATTATGGAGCAAATTGACACCTTACTCATCTTTGTACGTGAAGGTTATTACTATGTCAGTCTTTAGCCTCTTACTTTGGACAATGCATACCTCATGCTTGGGAGTAAGGGTAGTGTTGGCTGAAGAGAGGTCGAGTCCATTGAATATGGTGTTGACCTAACTATGTTGTCCCCTTTAGTTCTATTCATCCATAGGGGGATTGACCTATTGATGATGGGGTTTTCGTTGGTCATCTACCCAGCAACATTAGGTTAGCAACTAGATTTGGTTCTTCTCGTATGTAATGAAGTGGTTAATGTGGCCCTTGTGAACAAGGCCTTTAATGGCATTCTTAAGGTGACGACACTCATCAATGTTGTGTCTGTGTACTTTGTGGTAGTCTTAGTATTTGCTTGAGTCCACAACTTCTAGCATCTCACGAATACTCAAATGTCGTGGAAGATGCCCTTAGACCTCATACATGATTTTGCCGAATAGTTAGGTTAAGGGTATGTACGAGGTATAGTCTTAGAACTTATGTATTTGCTTGATCATACTTTTCTTGTACAGGTGGTCGTAGTCTAGGGTCACGAGGTCCTAGAGACCTTTCATTGAGATGCAAGTGTTATTTTTTACCTTGAATCGAGCTCTAATGGTGTCTTCTTAAGCTAAGTATTTCTTAGTGACTCTCATGAATTTGTTCAAAGAGTCAGGCTTATCTAAAGATATAGCGTTGAAGAGCCTCTCGTTTGGATCTATACCTGTTAAAAGTGCTTATAGGGCCGTCTTAGTGTCTAACTTGAAAATTTACAGCTTCGTTCGGTTGAAGTGGTCGAGATATGCTCACAATCTTTCATTAGGGTGCTATCTGACATTATAGAGGATGGAGGAATCTCATTGTGGGACTCAGGAGCTAACGAAGTGTTGTTGAAATATGCTTCCTAGGTTGTCAAATGAAGTGATTAACACCTCAGGAAGGGTGTTAAACCAAAGTAAGGTGGCTTTTACTAATATACTAGGGAGGGCCTTGCACATGATGACATTTGAGAAGTTATAGAGGCTCATCATTGTTTGAAAGTAGACAAGGTAGTTGTGTGGATCGGTGGCACCATCGTAGGTGTTGAGATGCGATAGTCTTACAATGGTAGAGAGCATTTCCTTAAGGATGAAAGGGCTCTTTGTTAGAGTAGAATGTGACGCTCGTGCAAATGCTCCACCATCTTTTAACCACGTACATTAGAAGTATGGCAGATGTGCTCATTAAGCTCATCTATGTTCATATCTTCATAGTCTTTTTGTGATGGCCTCAGTAATAGGCTATCGACTTGTTAACATGTCACTGTGCACTAGCCCTCCACGTGTATTTTACTGTAGTTGTGGTTGAGCTGCTCCTAAAGGTCTTCATGTTGCTAGTGATCGTGTTGAATGTGTTCACGTGAAGGCATTAGGCATACATTACATTGTTCATCATTGTCACTTGGTTATGAGGAGGACTCGATTGTCGCCTCCCCATTTGGATGCTTTTGAGATGTGTTCTTAAGCTGTGTTACATCTTTGTACAAAGTTGTGGTAGATTCATAGTAGATTCATGGTACTTTCTATTTTCTTCCAACATTTACTGGATGAGTAACCTAAGCTCTTGGACTTCGGTGTTTTCATTTTAAGATGAAAGGGGTTGATTGCCTCTGCCTTATTGGGAGGTATGAGAGTCATCTACATGGGAAGCCTATAGGTTATTGTTTTTGTTTTTAGCCATTGTCATCATGGTTACCTGAAATGATAGGTGCCAAAATGTTAATCGTATAGAAAACTAACTAAGAAATCAAGTCTGATCAAGCTAAGCTTTGCCTTCTACTCCTCGATACCTACAAAAAGCCTCGTATGGGCGAGGCCATGGGGACCCTCTGACGCTTAAGATAGTAAGGAGGACTAAGAGAGGGGAAGGCGAGCACTAGAGACCAAGTAGGCCGTGCTTGCCTGGTGTATGAGTGTATTGCTTTTGTTAAATGAAAGGGAGAAGGGTTCTAAGAATGATAGAGAGAGAAAAGGATCTAGAAGAACTAAGTCTCCTCAGCCTCCCCTTGTTGGCACCTAGCGCCTTTTATGGGATTTACTTGGGCATGTGGTGATTGGAGGTTCATTCGTATTGGTCACCGAAAGACAACACACTTTACGGTAAGTGATAGAGCTTCAATGTAGGCAATACACCGTGGTTGACTAAACCACTAAATTTGTAGTTTAATGATCTAGCAGGGGCAAAGGTATTCGGTGCACTGACTATACTACAGATGTCAAGCGCTCATTAATGAGTTGCAGTAGGTTGTAGCCACTAATTACAAAAACCAAGCCAAGGCACTCATCAAGGGCCAACCAATGCTCAATGGAAGGAGCTGAGCTTCAGAATTACTCTAGACGATTGATAGGTGTGTACTCGTTGGTTGGGGATTGATTTGTTCGGTCATTCGTCATTTGGCTAGCTAGGCATGTCGCAATGCGAAGAGTTAACTTACCCTAGCTTGGCAATCTTCGTTGTTGCGAGCTTACATACTCAAGAGGGAGTCAAGGTACGACACGTAGGATTGTTGCTTGCTCGGGTGTGCACTGGGCATGCTTTATGATAGGCTTTGATCATTAGGCCTTGGTTAGAGCGAGAATCAAGTATCAACACCTATATACTTAAATAAGTACAAACATATCCTTCCATATATCCCTTTGTATTATCATTTAAACACATAAAGAGGACCTAACACCTTTAATCCAACTCTTGACCCCTTCTAAATCATATTCTGTTGCTCCAACATGAATGTCCAGTTTACTCTAGATTTGTTGACTCTATCCATAGTTGTGGAATATGTATTAGGTCATCTCCTCACTCTTACTACAAAAAAGGACAACTTCTTCTGAAGTTTAAGCCTCTCTTACTCATATCCTTTGTAGTGGCTAGACCATTATAAAAGATTTGCTAATCCAAGATTTGTGTACTTGGAAATATAGGCAACTTTCAAATCCATTCTCAGTTTTCCTCATCTAAATGACCTTCACTTCCCTTCAAAAGGACATTATATGCAAACTTTTTGGATAATTTCCCATCAACTTCATAGGGCCAACTTCTAACATCGTCCACATCATCATTTTCTTAAAGTTCTACCTGTCCTAATCTTTGTTGGACCCCATCATCTAGAGGATATCCAATGATATCTTCCTTCTACCTTGCTTCATTGTCACAAACTTGGTAGACACTTAAGGATGTATCATATTTATGGAGTGGTCCATAGAAGGAGCTACTTACTTTCTCTCCCCTTAAACAATTATCTGTCTAGAACTCTGTATTCTTTCCATTTTTTAGTTGAACATGTGATGTATCATCTACCTATACAATTGTCTTCCTTAGCTCTTGGAAAAATAGAGATCTTGGTTTCCTCTTCACATTTCCTCATTTAAGCTTATATTTTTGGCATATAAGTTGTATTCATAGAAATTTCTTCCCTTTTAAGTGCCAGACCAACTTCACAAAATTATGTTGGTTCCGTAGTTGGATATCGCCTAACCTTAGACCTCCAAGCATTCTCGAGTGCTTAAGTTTATTCCATGCTGTCCAATGTATTTTCCTTGCTTCTTAAGTTGAGCCCTACATGAAGTCTTGATGAGTACCTTCCACTTTATTGGCAAATCCTTTCAACATAGGGAGAACTTGAGAATAATAGCTTATTATGCTTTCAAGGGTTGATGTTACTAACAATCTTTTCCCTGCCATGCTAAGAAGTTTGAATTTCCACCCAGCAAGTTTTCTTCTTACTTTCTCCAAGATGAAGTTTAGATCCCAACTCTTCATTTTTCTTCCCTCCTTCATTGGAATTCCTAGATACTTCCTATTACCGAACATAGGTCCTATATAAAAAAAGTTTGAAATTTTTCCCTTTAGAAGTTCATCTACATTTCTTGAGAAGAGCAAACAGGAGTTTTGGTAGTTAACTTTTTATCTTGATAAGTGCACGAATCCTTCATAATGTCCCTTATCAAAGAGGTATTTTCTTTAGATGCTTCTCCCATCAACAGTAAGTCATTTGCAAAGAATAGGTGCAACAACTTAATATCCATTCCTGTTAGCTTTAAAGGTTTCCATTTTCCCTCATCCACCATGGTATGAATAATCTAACTCAAAATTTCTGTTGCCAAAATGAAAAGATAAGGTGACAAAAGGTCACTTGTCTTAAGCCTCTATTAGAGAAGAAAGGATTAAGCATTGCACCACTCAAAACAATATGAAAATGAATAGAAGATAAACAAGATCCAATTAGTTTAATCCAAGAACTAGGGAAATTTAAAAATTGTAGTGAATGTTAAACAAAATCCTGTTTCATTCAATCATAGTCTTTCTCCAGACTTAGTTTTACCACCATTAAGTTTCTTTTTCCCTTCATCTTTTCGAATGAGTGTAATACTTCATGGAAGACAATTATGTTGTCCCTTAATGCTCTTCCTAGTGTAAAACTTGACCTTTAAAATAATGAGATCATTCAAAAAGGGTCGTAATTTGTTTAATGGACAATTATAGACTATTTTGTAAATGGTACTATAAAGACTTATGGGTCAGAAATCTTTTACCTTATTTGCTCTTAAAACCCTTAGGATTAGCACCAAAAGGGTCTAATTCAATTCCTTTGGTATACAATTCTATTGCAGAATTTTCCCCACTAAATTTGTTACAATTCCTCCTACAATACTCCAACATTGCTTGTAAAATTCCGTATGAAATCCGTCTATGCTAGGTGACTTGTTATTTCCTATGTACCATGATGCTTTCCTGATTTCCTCACCATCCAAGGTCATTGAAGAGCTTCTTTCTCTTCCTCTATTAGCCTATGTTGTTTACAATTTTAAGGATGGAAATCTATCTAAACAAAACTTCTCTCTATTAAATACAATTGCTAAAAGAAATCTGTGAACAGTTCTTAATACTTTCCTCTTCTTCAATCTAGTTTCCCATTGAGTCAAATAATCTACATATTCTAGATTTTAACCTTCTAACAATAACACTTGTATGAAAACAACATGTGTTTCTCTCTACTTGGACAATCTAATTCGACCTAGCTTTTGTTGCCCATAGCTTCTTTTCTTACTTAAGGATCTGGATTAGTTCATTCTAAAGGCACCATTCCTTATCAACCAATTCTTGCCTAGGATGGTTAAAAAGGTCCCTACGTACTTCTTTGAGCTTCTCCATCACATCCTTCTTCCTTTTTGATGTAATACCAAAAATTTCCCTATTCCACTTTCTCAAATCTTCAATAAAGGAGGATATATGCTATAGATAATTATTACTTGGCCATCTATAATTGTTCTCAGCAAACTTCTCAAACTCAAGGTGATTTAGCCACATAGACTGAAATCTAAAAGGTTTGGTTGACTCAGAGCTCACCTTATCAGATGGTTAGAAGTCAATTGGATTGGTAAGTGGTCTAATTGGTTACATACGATATGTACCAACTTTGCTTCCAAGAATAAACTCCTCCATTCACAATTCACCTAAGCTCTGTCTAATTTTGATTAGATCCTTTAGGCATTTAGATCTTTTTGACCAAGTGAATCTTAGCCCAACAAAACCTAAACCAGTCATTCCATAGAAATTCATGCATTCTTGATAATCTTAGGCTCTTCTTTGGTTTACCTTAATTACACCACCCCACTACCCAAAAACAAAAAAAAACAAAAAGAAAAAAGAAAAACTTTTCTTCTATACATAGGACTTCATTGAAATCACCTAATAGCACCCAAGGGCCCCTAATTATACTTTCCCAATCACAAAGCTCATTCTACAACAAGCCTCTCAACTCCCTCACTAGAGTAGCACAGAAAGTGGAAAGAAACCAAGTAAGGCCAAAGTTACGTACTTGAATATTCATAAAAATTTGCTAGCATGAAACATAACTTACATGGACAGCAACACTTTTGATTGACCGTAAGACGATTATCCCCCTCTAGATCCTTTCGCTTCCATACAAATCATCCTATTATAGCCAATATACGCCTTTAGAACTTTTGCCACCTCCCTTCCCATTTTTTTATTTAGTGACTACAAGAATCTATGGGCATATTAATTCTTAAGATTCATAAGAATGCTCCTTTTACTCTCTAAGTTAGCACCTTTGCAATTCAAAGCTAACTCCTTATAGGGAAATCATTGCATATCAGATGAAAGTGTATCTGATGTGGACTGTGACCAAGAATAGACAAGGCCGGTCACTGGATGAATCCAAGCTTATAAAAAGCTCGAAAGGAAAGTAATGAGGAATGTACGAAAGGGACAAATGTGAATGAGGAGTAAGCCAAACCTATGAACAGCTCTAAATGATATAACACATCAATGGAACTTTTGAGAACTTACGCTACAATTCGATATGATGCATAAATCGGTTCAGTGAGGTTACTCGCTACCTAGCCTTGCTCAAGGGTTAGGATAAGAGTGATACCAAGAGTAAACGGATAGTGTTTATGTAAGGAAGGAAAATACTCAAGTGTATTAATGATAATATGTCGAATGTAGCTACAATTACTAGGGTATTTATACCCATAAGTTAAGGCAACTTGTCCAAAAGGGAAAAGACAAAAAGAGTATTTCCTAAGGAAATAATGTACAAGATACAAAATAATAAAAATGACTATTTAAGGTGCAACATGATGGGAATCAGCCTTCAACTATATCCAAGCCGAGGCAGAACTTCCCAAAGTTGAGGCTTATCAATGCTTACTGAGGCTGAATTGAAGCTAAAAGGATGAAAGGGAGGAAGATAAACACTCAGCATCAAGTCTATTGTCAATCGAGGTGCTAAGATACCATAAGACCGAGTACTTGAGACCAAAGAACCATTCGACATAGCACCAAGAGACTCATGCCGACTGATTCTAGAACTCAGCAATTATGGGCCGACCTTTCTAGTGTCATGACTAAACACTACAAGACTTTAAAGATTCCTTCCTAAACCTGTACATCCAACTGTCGACCCCGTCTGGTTCGGATACTACTCCTTCTAGGACATGCTGAGTAACTACATACTAACTTCCCTTGTAAAACACACAATATTGTATTCTTAGACATGTTTTCCTTTATTTTATTTATGGGCCTAATTCTTTAGGGTTTAAAGCCTTGTACATTATTTACAGTTTTACCATAGGGTTTAGGACTTGCTATAAATATCAGCATCAGTAAAAATCAAGGATAGATGACAATATATATGAAATTAGACAGAAAAGTATATTCCTGCGATTGGAATCTTTTCCCTTTTTGAGCAAGGCTACTCTTGAGCTAGCATTTGCTGGATTATTGAGTATGGATTAAGCTCCTTAATCTCTCCTGCATTCTTGTCGATCTTAACTTTAAGACTGTAGTGAACCCCTTCATTTGAACTAGTTAGTGAGTTGCATCTAACCTTCATTTGAATCTCGAGCAACATTTAGTGTTCGTGAGTTGTATCAAACCCTATTTCAAGCTAAACTCCCTGATTGTGTTTGTGTCTTAGTACATGATATCCATTCACATTCATTGTCGAAACCAACTATCTCACTTCTTATTCGTCAAACCCATTCGACCCATTCTGGTTTTAAGATCCACTGCTATTTCTTTGATCCATATCATAACGAATTATACACATGATTTTGTATATGTGACGATGCTGTATTAGCGAGGCCGTTGGAAGATGTAGACAAAAGGTACAGGCAACTTACTTGTTTGAGTAGGGGTGGCTGAGTCATTCTAAAGTCTCTCTCTTATCATCTTAGCAAGGGTGATGCTAAGTAAGTAATTGGTCAAGCGTAAGTGAGAATCAAGTTTGGTTATTCTCTCGGCCTTTTGCTTCTCAATACACTATCTACGAGAAATAGGCAATCACGTGGCTTAACATGCAGAATACATCAATAAGGAAATACTTGGTCTCAGCAGGAGTCTATTGGAATAGGAGAATCCGTCGTGCTAAGTCTTCCAGTCTTAGGGTTTGGCTGCTGGTCAAAGGTCCCGTAGCCTGATTCCCATCATTCCCTCTAGGTTGATTTGGATTTAGGATCAAATCCACACGATCTTTGGTCAATTCTCCATCAAGGTGATAAGGATTGAGGTTGGCAATGTTAAAGGTGTCAGATACCCCATAATCATCGGGCAGCTCTAACTTGTAGGCGTTATCATTGATTTTTTGGATGATCCTAAAGGGTCCTTCAGCTCTTATAGATAATTTATTCTTTTTGCTCGAAAACCGTTCTTTACTGAGGTATAGCCATACTAAGTCTCCTTACAGGAATTGTTTAGTCGTCCAATAAAAAAATAGATTTGACTCTTTAAGCTAAGATGACAAAGCCTAAAGAGTCAAGCCCATAAGAATTTGGAATGATCAAGGGAGATTTGGCATGGTAGGCTTAGAGTAGGCCCGTTTGATCAGTTCACCCGATTCAACCTTTCTTTGTTTAGCTCACACCAAAAAGATAATAAATCCCTTTATTTAGGCCTAAACCCATAAAAAGAAGCCCACTTAATATCTATTTATAAAAGGCTTTTATCCCAACCATTGATCAACATCATGATCTAACGGATCAAGTCCACCTATTATCTCCTATAAATACCCCCTTCACTTTCTTATTTCGGAAAGAGGTAAATTCGCATTAATGCCGTTACTCTACTAGAATTCTGTCTCAAAGATCAAACACTCAAACACATTAAGAACACTACCTCGTTCTTCATCTGTTATGGAGTTTGATGCCATTGTACTCCTTTACTTATCACCTGACGTATTAGAGCCTACTAAGACTGCCTACTCCTCCTCCCTATCCTAACTCACTTGATCATCCCATATGTGAAAGTCGAATCATTTCCTTAGTCACGTATAGCACGATTTGACACGCAGCATGTACGTAACCTCTCCTAATTTGAACCCTACACATTTCTTTTGGTGACTCTACTAGGGAGGAAAGATTTGACATTCATGTCATGGCACCTTCGCGAAGAAGGCCTATTGATCCTACAAATGCTAATGATCAAGAATAAGATGGTATTGTTATCATCAAAAATTAGAATCCAACTCCAATTGGAGGTACGAATCAAGGAGATAGTGCTCAAGAAGTTGTTCTCGACAATGCACAACTAACATGAGAGCTACGATAAACCAATCAAAATTTAAATGAGCTTCGAGCAATGTTTGCCCAATGTGTACCTATTTTAGCTCCTTTCACTGCTGCACAGCAAGGGACAATTGCTGCGGGTCCCTCCAATGTGATGCAACAATACGTTCTAAAGCTTCTTGGCCACTTAATCCCCCCATTACTAGTGAGCAAAATGCTTCCAGAGCTGAGGAACAGCCTCCTACAGTAGAACCTGTACCCACATAACATACCCCACTTGAATTGATAAATTAGGGATCAAATAGGAGGCTTGTCGTCTTCATATGTCACTCCACATGTTACGATTGTTGAGTCTTTCACCCTACCCTTATGAATTCAGCTTGAGTGAATTCTATTCCTATAAACTTCACTAACCTTCCTCCTGCAAAATCATTAAGAGCAAAAGCATCTACTTAGAGGGTTTCGTTTGTGACTAAAGAGGATTTGGATGTATACATGAGAGAGATACAAGCAAAATCTATGTTAGTCATCTTGGAATTGAAGCTCTCATATCATTTATGCATCACTATCAAGCCATATCCAAAAGACTATGTGAGTCTGAAGTTTATGTTGTTTAATGGAAAAGAGGGGAGTGCTAAAGAACACTTGTTGAAGTTTATTGAGACTCTAGAAGTCTATGGCCTAGATGATAATATGAAATTGAAGGAATTCTCAAAATCCCTTATAGAAAAAGCCTATAATTGGTATGTTAATCTCCCTCCAGGATCAATCCACTCATGGGGTAGAATGTGCAGGATGTTTTTGGAAAAATTCTTCTTCATAGAGGAAAAGGTAACTCTCAATGACATGGGACAAATTCGTCAAAGGTCTAAGGATGATCTTATGGATTATATTGAGAGATTCAAAGAGTGCTCTTTAGTTATACAAGACATTTGTGATGAGAGGGAACTTGTTAAGATTTGTATTTAACGGATGTTCTCTGAATACGTGATTTATCTCAAGAACCTGTCGTTGGGTTCTTTTGCTGTGTTAGTTGAGAATGTGTGAAGGACCAACAATTCAATAGCTCAGCAAAGGAATGAAGCTGGAAGGTTCAATAAGCATACCTCGTCTGTGAATGCTACTTAAGGTGAATCATAAAAAGACATGAAGAAACCCAGAAATAATAAGTCCTATGATTCTAGGCTTACACTGACATATCCTTGCCCAATGGCCAAGGTACATCAAATGCTAAATCAATGGCTATAAGATGGAAATATTGGACTCCCTAGAGTTGAACGCTTACCAATGGATGAGGAAAAAAGTGACCCTAAGTTTTGCAGGTTCCATAAGAGTGTAGGCTACCCTACCAAAGATTGTTAGACATTAAGTAAAATATTTAATGAACGTATCCAGAATAAAGAATTGATTATTAAAGATAGTGATGTATAGAATAATCCACTTCCAGCTCACAACACTCGACGTGGTGTTGTGAATATTATCGCTCACGACCCTACAAAGATGGAAAGTATGGATAAACAGCCAGTCGAGGTGCATGATGTTAAGCCTAGGGAATCTACGATCAAGATAAGTAGACATGACAGCGTCATACTCGCCTTGTTGAAAACTGCCAATGTCAATAATTTCTTTAATCTCATCGGCTTTGATGAGGATGCTTGGTTTGAGGCAGTAACCATGCTCATGAGGATTATGCAAGGTCAATACAAGCAACATACTATAGGATATCCAGTAGAGAGAACGGTTTCAACGAATGAAAATGCAATTATGTTTACCAAAGCTAACATGCGTACAAAGAATCCTAATTACAATCGCCCTTTATATGTGGAAAGCATACTCAATGGCTATCCTATTAAGAGGACTTTCGTCAACAATGGATCTTCACTCAATGTTATGCCAATATCTACTTTTAGGGCTGTAAGGATAGACATTCGACACTTAGTAAAACAACCTATCTTATTGAACAGCTTCTATGAACCTTCTATGAAGACGATAGGATGCATTAAAGTAGACTTCAATGTTGGACCAATCTATAGCTCTACATGGTTTCATGTGATTGATGTGCTTAAATCATGCTATCTCCTTATAAGAAGGACATGGCTGCATGATCACAATATGACACCATCAACATGGCATCAATGTACAAGGGTCATTGGGATGAGGAGGATATATTTATTCCTACAACAAAAGACCCATTTACGTGCAATGAACTACACATTGCAAAAGTAGCTTTCTTCAACGAATATAAAGAGGTAGCATCACAAAATGTAAAAGAGTCTCCTAATGCATCATTACCTATAGTGGAAGAAGCTCATGTTCAAGCATCTAAGAAGAAAAGAATGCGTAGTTGTTGTAGAGGTACAAAGAAACGTAAGTGAACACATAATATATGGAAACTAAAGGTGCTTCATAAAAAGAGATATGAAAATTACTAAGAGTCAAGGATGACCTTACTAGTCTTCCCTCTTCTCTTTTCTTGCTACATGTAAGTGAAGTAATATTCACTTCTTATCAATGAAAGAAGTTTCTTTCTCTATCACAAATGTTATCTTATGGAATACTATTCTATCTATTTGTATCTCTTTATTGCCGTTGTCGCTGCTAAGTAAGAGACTTATCTCCTAAGCGCGCAAGGCTAATCTTACAGAACAATTTACATCTCATTATGGGGCATTTGGACCCTCTTGATTATTTAAAATAAAAATTGATAGCAAACATGACATCTAGTCTACGCATTGTTGTTGCTTGGTAAAGAGCTTTGGCTCACAAGCACACGATGATGAACTTAGCTTAGATGTACGGCCTAGTAAGAGCATTGCCTCCTGGGCGCAAACAAGTTGTGCCAATCTTGCATACTTATTATGCTGCCTAAGTGATCTAAATGTTTCTTGCCATTAAGTGGTGGAGGCAATCCCATTGGTGAGCAAACTAACATATTGACACTTCAATTTAAGTAATACCTTGGTAAGCCATATTATACAGTCAAGTAATGGGGAATGCCCCCCTTGACTAATGACAAATAATTACTGATCCTAGGTAATCAATGCCGCTATCGTTGCATATATATGATTGAATACTCCTTGAAAGAGGTCTTCTATATATATATTATCATTAGAAAGCAAGAAGTCTTGCCTCAATACAAGATAACGTATAAGATCCCTTAGATCATTGAGTCTAAGTAGTCTCAAATTTAATACACGAGATCCCTTAGATCATTGAGTCTAAGCTATCTCATGATTGTGTCTATTCTACATGAGATCCCTTAGATCAAAGAGTTTGAGCAGTCTCAAAGTTATGCCAATTCATAAACTTCAAGTTCATGCTATTTAATGTTAATATGATTAGGTTGAGCCTTTGCTCTCTACTGCATGATGTCATTTTTATGATAGTGCTACTTAGTTGAGGCACTACTCCTAAGCACATAAAGCTTTTAAGCACAAAATATGCACCAACTTAAGAGAATGCCTTCTCTAGCAACTCATGTAATGGGGGAATATCTATTCACATTTATGTCAAAAAGGCATATGATTCAACTACTCGCATTCAGCTCACATTTCAAGTGCCATACCTAACCTATGATGTTAAGAATTATGTCATGTTTAGGCTTTACGTCACGCTTAGACCTTGTGTCGTACTCAGGCCTTGCATCGCATTCAGATTCAGCATTGTGTTCGAGCCTCATGTTATGTCATGATCAAGACTCATGTCATATCTTGTTCAAGACTTATTTCATATTGATTCTTCATATTCAAGCACAAGTTATGTTTACAAGAAGATAGAGTTACAATTACATTGTCAAGAAAATTACAGTAGATAGCTTAAGACGGTATCCACTATTACAAGTGGTTAACTACAAGTGCATGTAATTGCTCTTATACAAGCGATATGTCGCCATGAAGTTACATCAATGTGGTACTATCTAAGATATTATTTCCAATAAAGATTAAAGGGATTGTAGTATAACTTTAGATTTCCAATGATGTTATGAAGGAATGGGGAACATTAAGACTCATGGATCAGCACCATCACTACGTGTTTTGGAAAAGAAACATTATAGATGGATATGATATTTTAGGAGGTTATTCTTGCATAGTTATCATCACTCATGCCACCTACTTTATATAACAATCGTTGTGTCTAATGCTTGATTCAATTCGTGCACAATATTCACTCTATGAGTTATGCCTAATGCACATGTGCGCGTGAGACTTGATGCATGTGTGTTCATTATGCTTGGTGCACATGTATTTGGATGCTCAGTATTTACACGTATTTGAAAGGCTCAATGTGCCTGTATTTGTGACACCTAATGTTCTACACTCAAAAGATTCTATGTGCTCTTTATAAGATTCGAAGGTCAATAGTACTGGAGTTTTTCATTACATGACTCTTTTGGATGAGACTATGTTGCTCCCTTAAATAGTCCTTATATATTGAAAACTTAGGCATAGTCTTTATGACATATTTTTAGTCTTGAAAGTGGTAGTAACTAACAAATGTGGTTCCTACCACTTGAAGGAGGAAGGGAAGAAGGTTGCAATAATTAATTACGTAGAAACATACATAAAAGCATAAATATAAAAAACATTACAATTTACAAGTGCATTACTTACTATTTGAAAAGAAAGAAAAGAGAGGCATGTATACTATAATGTCAAAGATTACAACAATATCCACTTGTGACTTCATGAGTGTTAGCCAAGAAGCTATATTTTATGAATCCCTTTTCTTTTCTTTTATTTTATTTTCCTCTTCTTTCAGACAAATGGCAAATATAACTCACATTGTTGTCCTCTTCTATCCTGCCCTTTATACAATATCATAAAGATTGGTGCCATTTGTTTCACTACCGTAACACTATCTTTATCTCCTCTTCGTATACTCCACCCATCTCCATTTTGTAATCCAAGGATACACATTCACCCCTCTCGTTCTCTCTCCCTTTTCCCCTTGCTATATTCTCCCCTTCCATTTTTTACAGTAATCAATTTGTCTCTCTACCTCTCTTACAAATACGGGTATAACTCTTACTTACCTTTCCTTTAACATAATGAAGACCAAACTTTTCTTTTCTTAGACTTGTCAAGTCTTCACACCTCAAACCCTTCTCACAAGCCTCACCCTTGTGAGTTTGAAAATCACATTCATGAGCACTACACCACTTCGGATACCTAAACATGGATGAAATCTTGGTTACATCTGAACACTGCAACCGCTAGTATTTTTTTAGAGTGTTGCATGCTTAGATTTAAGGTTCAAATAAAGAAGGTACTTCACTATAATCAGTCCTAGGGTGTTAATAAGACAAGATGGGGTGGATCAAGTGTACATTTTTGGATCATTGAAGAGAGATCTGGGACACACACAACATAATCAATGAAATGCTTGAAAGAAGGGTGACTATGTCGTTTGTTTCTTGTTTAGAACGCGAGGGATGCAAGACCCCCCGAAGAGTTTGCCTCTCCATGGAGACACCTATGCACAATAAGCTTATGGGCTGCATTGAGCGTAGGATCAATGATCTTGACTTTGCCCCATTGGCACACATTGATGAATGGATCGATGATCAATTCAAAGTGGTAAGAGAGAATCCAGTGAAATCACTAATTCAAAGCACAAAGTTGCAAGTTAGATAAGGGCTTTGAATCTCTCTCTTTCCCTTCTAGAGAATATTCTACTCATCCTTGAACAAAAAAAGCATGCAAGGAACCAAATCCAGAGAATAAAGCATCATTCTCTTAGGGACAATTCTCTACCAACTTGTTCTCAAAGAACATCCTTTAATGGACTTGCTATTTTGGACTCAATTGGTCTTTGGTTTATCAAGAACGCTATATCTAGTGCTAATATCGAGGATGAACTTGAAGTTGGGTTACCGGATTATTTCTTTGCAATGATTGATGAAGGAGTGTTTTAAATGATTGGAAGACTAAAGCGCATGCCTCTCCTAGTATTGAGTTCAAAATTATGCCCTCTAGGAATTGGAGGGGGAGGAATGGTTCTAGATGAAATGTTAAGCGTGAAAAAGGAATTAAAAACAAAAAGAGAATATTTTCATCATTTTGCAATGGATATAGATTTTAATGAAGAGGGAAAGTGGAGGTAGTGGCCGCTTAGTTAATTCAATGGATTCAAATTTGGGGGACATTAGTGATGATAAGTTCTTTCAAATAGGGTTTTTAAAGCAAAAGTTAGGCTTAATGATGTCTTGGAAATTTCGAAGTATTGGTAAAATTCTCAATTTCATTTTAAGGCTAGATTTGCACAAATGTCAACATTGTACATACTTGTCAAGAATAAAATGACTATTTTGAGGGAAAAGAATTCCAGCTAAGTTCAAGAACAAGGCACACTTTTACGCTTGATACATGCATCAATGACGACTCCTGAAGGAGCAAAACTCAACCTGTTCCTTGCATGGCTTCAAGCAAATGGAGTTCAACTACGAGGTTGAATATTGTCATTCTAACAAAGGGTCTTGTGTTTTCTCATCTAACAACAAGTCAGATGGGGCACTATTGGTTGTTCTACTTGACTTAGCTATCTCTCCCATGAGCATATTGAAAGATCTTCTTATTGGACCAGAATGTAAAGGCATGTTTGAGGAAGGAGAAGTAGACAATAGATTTTTGATGACATTCTACTTAACTATAAAGCACCTTCACAAGAATTCTTCATGGAAGCTGTGTCTTGACATGCTTCTAGCCACTTTCACAGGTTTACTGTGGTTTGCGAAGGATGAGTTTCAGGAGCTCAAAGGACATCCTTATATTGTGCCACTAAATTACAATAAGAACTACTTAGAGAATTTCCTGTAGGCCAATTCAGTGTTCTAGACACATGCTTTGAACATTTCTTTTCCTCATTCTTTTGCCTTCCTAAGGCATGAGGAACAGATGATTAATGAATTTTTGTAGTAACAATGAGACTGGTAAGGATATATTTGATGTAGAAACAATTTTTACTGGTTACCTAGCTACTGGTCAAATTGCTAAAATGGCAGCAACTACAATGCAAAATGAAAGTGTATGGCTCGAGGGTCTTGTTCCTAAGATATATCTTACTAGAGGCTTTTATAAACCAGCTTGCATTTCTTTCATGTTCAAGCCATTAGTCTTAATCTTCCTCCTCTAGTCTACACTATATGGCTGCCTATTTAGTTTCGTAAGTTGGTTAGGGTCCATTTGAAAACAAAAAGGAGATTAGCATCGGTTATGACAACAAAAGTAATGAGGGCAGTTGATATTTATTCCATGTAGATCAGAGTCTAAACTTTAGTATCCTGTTACTGGCACATCCTCCATGTCTTTCACATGCATGCTTGCAGTACACCTAATGTAATTTTAGAAGTTGTAAGTTGAGGTGAACTCTTACCTTCATTAGGTTATTGTAAAAGGTACAGGTTGCACAAATTGAGTTTCAATTGGTGCTAAGTATCGATACTCTTTCAAAATGCCAGCTGAAAACAAGGAATTAAAGGAAAAGAATAAAAGAGTGTAAGTCGTGTGAAAAAGGAATTAAAAAAAAAAAGAAAGGGAAGAAAAAGGGACAAAGACATGCCTAAGCTACACAAGAGTTGGATGTCGTAGCCTACTATTGTAGAGCTTGGTTTGACTGTGGTTGCTTGTATTGAATTTAGATCAGTGGTTGCGAGTTAAGTATTAGACTACTCTATTGCTTTAGTTTATGTGATTACTTTGTTTTAGTTGCTGAATTGGGTTGAATTCTACTTGGTTGCAAAATCTCTATTTGTACCATATATTTGTGGAAACACACAAGCTACTGTTGGTGTGTTGAATTCAGTGGCTGCTGCTGAGTGTGCTCTTGCATATAAGTCCTGTTATTGTTAGAAGTAAACTTCATAGTTGGTCTTCAAGCTCCAATCTTTGTCGGCAAATTTGGATTTCTTTGAGCTTTGGTATTCATGCATGGTTAAGAAGGATATTTGTTGTGTTTAGGCTAGAAGAAAATAAAATCAAAGAAAATGTGTATGAGATAAGTCAAAGAAAACAAAATGTATACGACACAAACAAAGATAGAAAGTGTTTGAAAGGATTCAGAAAATCAGGAAATAAGAAGAGAGAAAAAGAAGAATTAAGGAATGAACATGTGTATAGATTGAATGTACAAAGAGTTGTGGTAACTAATGAACATAAAAGAAAAAGAGGAGCAAAGGAAAATTAACAAAATAAGAAGAAAACATGGAGCTTGATGTGTATGAAAAGTGAGAAACAAAAAGAGCAAGCTGAGTGAGAAAGAATAGAACGAAGGATGCAACATTAGATTTGCAGTTGAGTGAGGATTCAAATAAAAAAAAATGATAATGAATAAGGAGCTTTGAGCTTTGTGCAAGATAAACAATAGGTGCTAGAGTATTTGAAGAAGGAAGATGATACACAAGTGTATAACCAATAATGTAAATCTTCCTCAAATATTTCTCATGCAATGGGGTTATGACACCTCATTAGAGCATGTGGTAGTATAACAAACAGTGTTATTTCAATGCTTGTAATAATAATAAAAACAAATAAATATGAAAAAATCATGCAAAGCATCACAATATGAGATGCATGGCGTCTGTTTACATCCAAATCGTGGCTTTTGAATGTATTTGATTAATGGATTTTGATTGCAATACTTAGAAATGGAGATTACTAGGATGAATAATCACGAAGTGGACAATGATAAATTTTATCCCAAGCATTGTAAGCAAGACACCTATTCTATGAAATAAATTTTAAGGATCAGGCTCAATCAAGTGCCACGATTTAATAAGATATGAGTTACACTGCCTTCACCATGAAGATTATATTCATGATATGATGTGCAATTGATAAGTGAATTAAGGAAATAAACATGATATTAATTCTCCTTATTAAGTGCTTTATGACGATGATTAGGGGGTTATGAACAAAATGGAGTTCTCTAGCAAAATACTGTTTACTACTCATCGCGAGAAGTGGTGGATTTACCAACTACGTGCATGTGAAAACTCCATAAGAAGAATCCTCCAACATGTGGAGAGAATCAAGGTGATATGATACATGAAACCAACCTGATGAGATCGCTAATGTGAACCTAGTGAATAAATTCAATTAGACGGAACCAATAGCTCATAAAGATCAACTTGAATAGACAAATTAGCTAAAAAATGAGCAACTCAAAGGAGATTTACTTCGATATTACTATGGGGGCAATGTGTAACTCAATCTAGTCAAGATATAACATGTAAATACAAAGTGTTGCAAATTCATGCACTAAGCCAATTAGCAATGGTGCAACTGTTCAATAGTGTACGCACCAAAGTTAATTGAAAGGCTCATTCAATGCCTAAACCCGTTCGACTTCGTTCAAGGGGCAAAATATATAGGGCTAAATCTGATTCATGGGCTTCAAGCCTAATAATGAAATGGATTTGACTCTTTGGGCTAACGTGACAAAGCCAAAAGAGTTAAGCCCATAAGAATTTGGGATAATTAAGGGAGATTTGGCATGGTAGACTTAAAGTAGGGCTCATTTAATCAGTCCGCCTAATTCAACCTTTCTTTGTTTGGCTCACACCAAAAAGATAATAAATCCCTTTATTTAGGCCTAAACCCATAAAAAAAAAAAGCCCACTTAATATCTATTTATAAAAGGCTTTAATCCCAACCATTGATCAATATCATGATCCAACAAATCAAGTCCACCTATTATCTCCTATATATACCCCCACTTTCTTATTTCAGAAAGAGGTAAATTCCCATTAACGCCGTTACTTTACAGGAATTCTGTCTCAAATATCAAACACTCAAACACACTAAGAACACTACCCCATTCTTCATTTATTATGGAGTTTGATACCATCGTGCTCCTTTGCCTATCACTTGATGTGTTAGAGCCTACTAAGACTACATACTCCTCTTCCTTATCCTAACTCGCTTGATCATCCCATACTTAAAAGTTAAATCATTTTCTTAGTCACGTATAGCGTAATTGGACACACAACACGTACGTAACCTCTCCTAATTTGAACCCCATACAAATATTTTCTCGCAATCAAGTAAAACTAACACCAGCAAAGCTCCTCTCCTCCCTTTCTCCCCATCGAAAGTCGATGTTTTTCTTTGTTAGCTCAGTAAGTAGCGTAACAAAAGTGTTGAAATTCCTGATGAATCATCTATAGAATGAAGCCAGTCCGTAGAAACTTCTCACGTTGGCACAAGTAGTAGGAATTGGCCACTCTATAACTACTCGGATCTTCTCGTCATCTACTCATAAGCCACCCCCACCAACTACATAGCCCAAGAAGATTACTTCCTTCTGGCAAAAGTAACACTTCTTGAAGTTACCAAATAATTTCTCTGTATGGAGAATATTCAATATGGCTCGGAGATGCTTGTAATGACTCGACATGTCAACACTGTAAACTAGTATGTCATCAAAGTACATGACGATACACTTTCCAATTAGATGTCTTAACAAGTGGTTCATCAATCACACAAAAGTGCTCGAGGTATTTGACAGGCCGAATGGCATGACCATCTACTCATAAAGTCCATGGCAAGTTTTAAACGCAATCTTCCATTCATCTCTCGACCTCGTGCTAATTTGATGGTAACCAGACTTTAAGTCAATCATTATTGAAGACCTTAGCTCCTCTCAACTCATCCGACATGTCTTCTAACCTTAAGAATGGATACCTGTATTTGATCATAATCTTGTTTATGGCTCGGCTATCGATACACATTCACCAAGTTCTATCCTTTTTCAGTACTAGAAGCGCAATGTAAGGGCTGAGGCTTTCTCTAACATATCCTCTCTCCAGCCACTCATTGACTTGACATTAGAGCTTAGAAGCCTGCTTCAAATTCATCTGATAGGCTGGTTTATTCGACAATGAGGTGCCGAGTACTAAGTCAATGCAGTGCTTTATACCTCGAGTAGGAGGCAACCCCTCAGGTAACTATTCTGAGAACAGGTCGGCATACTCATCTAGCAACTCTTTGATTTCCTAGGGTAGTTTACCCCGCTCCTTCATCTCTAAAAGGCGCTTAACCAATATAAGGGTCAGTTCATCAGCATTGATAACCTCTTGAAGCTCGTCTTGACTCATCACTAAAGCCTTCTTCAATCTACGAGCAAGTTTTGTTTACAATTTATTAACTTCCCTTGGTGACATCGGGTTCAATGTGATCTTCTGGTCATCCTTCTCGAACATGTATGTATTCTTGTAGCCATCATAGCTAACTCACCTATCAAACAGCCATAGCCTACCTAACAACATGTAAGAAGCACACATGGGTAGTACGTCATAGAGAATATGGTCAAAGTAATTCCCTATAGTGATTGGCAGTAATATTTACTAAGTGACATGTAGGCCCCCTCTTTCACTTAACTAGTGCAACTTATATAATTTTGGATGTGCAATAATTGGCAACTTCAATTTTGAAATAAGATCGGCCGATGCGACATTGGTGTAACTTCCATTGTCCATAATGAGGGTACAATCCTGATTATTCACCTTACAGGTGGTATGAAATAGATTCCCCCTCTACTCCTCCTCTTGTAAAGGTTCCATATTCGTTGTGAGTCAAACAACCATTATCAACTAGTCTAAGCCCTTGGCGAGCACATCTTCTTCAATTAGTTCTTTCTCGACAAGGATTTCCTCCTCCTTGGATTCCTCATCCATACTGTCTACCTCTAGCTTCGAGATGTCTCCATTGATGACCATTGTCTATTGGTTCGGGCATTGAGCAGCCATGTGTCCGAACCCTTGGCACTTCAAGCACTTGATTTAGCTTGTCTTCCTCCTTAATCCTTACCCCTTCTCATAAGTTCAGGTCGAGACTTCAGCGTCAAGTTGGCCTTTTTGATCGGTTCGAACATCTATCTTTCAACTTGGCTTGGTATTCAACTAAGCTCGGTAACTCACTTATCCAAGTCGGCTAATCGGCATCCTCATCGATACTCAGCTCCTTCTTTGACTCTTTACTCGTTAGGCTATTCTGATGGCCTCATCCATTATTGTGAATCACTGGAGTTCTATAATGTCCCTAATATCACCTCTCAATCCCGCGATGAACCTAGAGATTGTTCATGCTAGAGGCTCCTCCACTTCACATCAGATCATGAGCATTTGGAATTCCTGAGTATACTTATCAACTATTCGGCCTCCTTATTTCAACTCCTGAAGTCAAGTGAAAGTATCATGTAGGTAAGTTTCTAGCACAAATCTATTTCTCAATATTCTCTTCATCTCAAGCCATGTATTAATCTCTCACTATTCCTTTCATCTTCTTATAGCATGGAAATTCTTCCACCGCATGGCAGCATATCTGGAGAACTCAATAACAGCTGTTCTCACTTTCTTATAATCTTCTTACTGATAGTAGTCAAAAACATAGTCCACTTTCTCTTCTCACTCTAAATATTCATCAACATTTCCAAATCCATTAAAGCTTAGAATCCGAAGCTTCACATGGTCGGATGCTCTGGAGACTCAGACTCGCTCCTCTTCAAAATACTATTCCTCGTCCTCTTCATCCAATTCCCTCAAGTCCATCCTTTATTTGACTAGTACACTTACTCCTCCACCTTGAACTAGTCGAGCTGGATTTTGGCCTCTAACAGGTTGAGTAGCTTGTGGGGTGTTTTGTGCAACCTCAATGGGTCAGCAAGGCGATGTATGAACAGTTCAGGTTAAATCTACCAAGAGGTTAGACACCTCATCAAGTCTCTTGTCAGTGCTTCTCGAGGTTCCTTGAGATTGTCGTCCATGGTGGATAACTCTACTATTGTCATCTCCCATACCAACATTCACACATGGTTCTATCATTTTCTTCATAGATTCAAAGCTCAAACAAACACTTTACGAAATTAACAGCTAGCAAACAGAGCAGCTAAGATGAACACAACAATTTGCTCTGTTTCACACATGTAGAGTCAAGTATAACAAAACTTCAAAAAGAACCAACTACAGCTTGCACGAAACCTCTACTCTGATACCAAGATGATGTGGACCGTATCCAAGAATAAACAAGCCTAGTCGTTGAATGGGTCCAAGCTTGCAAAAAGCTCGAAAGGAAAGTGATGAGGAATGTACGAAAGGGACAAATGCGAATAAAGAGTAAACAAAACCCATGAACAGCTTTAGAGGATATGATGCACCAATAGAACTTTTGAAGACTCACAGAACAATTCGATATGATGCCTAAATCAATCTGGTGAGGTTACTTGCCACCTAACCTTGCTTGAGGGTTAAGATAAGAGTGATGCCAAGAGTAAACAGGTAGTGTTTTTGTAAGGAAGGAAAATACTCAAGTGTATTAATGATAATTTGTCTAATGCAGCTACAATTACAAGGGTATTAATAACTATAAGTTAGGACAACTTACCCAAAAGGGAAAAGACAAAAAGGTTATTTCCTAAGGAAATAATGTATAAGATACAAAAGAGTGAAAATAAATATTCAAGAAAAACAATCATTAGTATAATGGATTCTATACATGGTTCTGTATATGTGGTGATGCTATCTTGGCGAGACCGTTAGAACATGTTGACAAAAAGCACAAGCAGCTTGCTTGTTTGAGCAAGGGTGGCTAAGATTGTCCAAAGTCTCTCTCTCGTCATCTCGGCAAGGGTAATGCCAAGTAAGTAATTGGCCAGGTGTGAGAAAGAATGAGGTTTAGCTATTCTCTCAACCTTTTGCTTCTAAGCATGCTATTTATGAAAAATAGGCAGTCACACGGTTCGGCATGCAAAATACGTTGGCAAGGAAATCCTCGACCTCTGTAGGAGTCGGCTAGATTAGGAGAATCCGCCGTACCAAGCCTTCCAGTCTTCAGGCTCAACTACGAGTCAAAGGTCCTGTGGCCTGATTCCCATCTGTGTCTATGAGTTCAAATATGATCATGGAAGCTGTAATTCTATACCACATGCTACTAGTATATGGTTATTAAAACTTCCTCACTACAAGCCTCTACCAGCATAGCCTAAATAGTGTGTAGAGTATGATCATTTGCATTTCCTAGGCGGTTAGTAGCACTGACCTCTCTCTTTCTTCTATTGTTAAGATGGTGTAAGGCACTCTCTATATGTAGTGAGGGAGCATTTGATACAGATATATGTTCTCGATGAGCACTTTGCAAGTCCATTCCAGTAAATCTAAAATGTCTCTTCTTAGTTTATTTACCTATACTATCAAAAGTTTCACCACTAACATATTCTCCTCTATGACTCACATTGGCATCTCTCTTTAGAAGTAAATTCTTACTCTTCTCATGAACGAACAAAACAGGACTTCTAGAGCTCTCTTATTTCCATCTTGTTTGGTGCATACCTATTCCCTGGATGGTTGCTATTACCTGCTATGAACATTAACCCGTTTGGACTTCCCACATTCTCATTTCTCATGTTTGGTTAAAGCTCCAGTAAATGAGAATTAATATCACCACCATTCTTCATTGCTATCTTCTTAGCTGCAATTACTGTGTTTCAATTCTTATTTCTAGCAAGGGGATTTTTCTCTAAGAGAAAAAGGGCTTCTTTTCCTTTTAGGGACTTATCATTTGATACAGTTACCTCTTTTAAGTTATTAAAAGACATGTTCACATCTCTTAATAGTATTCTTTCCTCGTATGGCTTTTCATATACCGACAGTTATGTATCTTCATCTTGATTCTTACCTCTATTAATATGTTGAACCATTGTATCTTTCCCCTTTTGGGTATCTCTACAATAGAGCTAGTATATTTTTCCCCCTTTCTTCTTTGCACAGACTTCGTACTTTGTACTTTTATCCATTCCCTATACTGGGTACTTTTTGAAATTAATTCCTGTTTAGCTTCTCTAACCTTCCCTTCATTTATCTCTACTTAAGAACTTAAGCTATCCTTATAAATTGTCTTATCATCCTTGAACTGCTCCATTCTACTAGTTCTAAGATCACTTTGTTGTCTTATATTAATATTCTACTCTTCATTATTAATGAAATTCCCTTACATTACACTTTTAGTCGCATTATTCTTGTTTAATGGATTACTTTGCAATCCATTTGATGATTTATTATTTCTCAAGTTATCTCGATGTCACATATGTCACATAATCTAGGTAACCCCTCATGTTGAATATTATATATCAAATTATTAATCACCTACATGTGCTTCAATGGGGTATTTGTATCCACTTGTACACAATCTAGTAAAATAGCCTCTTTCTAACCCCACAATGTATGAATCAAACCTTAAGACTGGCCTTATTTTTTCTCTTATCCTCCAAATTGCAATTGGAGAGAAATACTCTATTGATGAACCACCAATACAAACCTAGATAACTATCAAATCAAATGATGATTGATCCAATCAAAAATCAAGTTCCTATTTCTTTAAAGCCATGTAATGGTTATTTGTAAACATGGACCATTGCCAATAACTCATTGGAAATCTAGGCCATTATCTAAAGAAATCAGACATACTCCATGTCCCATATGTATTAGTTTAAAGCTACTAAACAATTGCCACGTTCTCTTTAATTTCTCTAACAAGAACTATACCTTGGATTTGGTCTCGTCGCTTTTGCAAAGGTATATTTCCATGGTTTGCATATTACATCTTTCTCATATTTCAAAAATTTGACATAGCAAAATCGTAGATTTGCTTCTTTATTTAAATGCATTTCTTCCTCCAACACATTCTTCATGTCTTGATCCTTGTCATTCAATTCATCATTTGAATTCTTAAAACAATATTTCTCATAAGCGCTTGGAATATTAATTAATACCATATCACTAAACAATAAATGGGATCCATTTCCCCTTTTGGGTTTGGGGCTCTCCCTAGTAAAAGATGACCTTCGAAGGTAATATTCTCCTATCGCTAATCTTTTTCGACTTCTTTGAGCTCTATCACTATTTTTTATTCTCAGAAGGTGGGAAAGAGAGAACTTTATGATTCCGATCCTCCATAATTAACCTTTAGTCATCGTTACATTTCACTTCTAAGTAAAAGAGGTTTACAAAGACATTAAATACTCCAAATTACATTATTTCACATCTCTATAGATCATCTCTTTATAAAATTCATGTTGATTAATTTCCACAAATTAAACTTTCTATAAAACAAAACATTCAATTTACAATCTTTTCTCCTATCCATTATCTTTCAAATGAAAAGAAAGGGAAAAAAATCTCAACATAAAATAAGGAGATATAAGAGGATATCGATTGAGTCTTTTTCTATTACCAACTTTTTCATATAGTAGTACATATTTTAAATTATACTAAATTCTTTGTATTTATGTCTCTTTAATGTAATAAGAAGTGACAATTATAGAGACACTAATATTAAAACATGTGATATATTCTTAAAAGGGGCAAAAAAAAAAAAAAAGATGCATAATAACACTTAGAATATATAAATAAAAAGTTTGTGCATTGATTTTTAATAATTTAAGGAATGGAGAATATGGAGTATTAGAAGGAAGTTAAAAAGCATATTAATTACTCAAATTACAACTAATTCGTCTCTATAATCTCCTGGATGAGGTCATCTACTTGATGCTACTCAGATAATATGTTCTTGTATGTCATGTGCGGCGCTCTATGTATGAAGTCCACCTGCATTCCTTCGTTACATTAATATTAGTGTCTGTACGTACCATATACATGCTATATCTCCTTATTTTAAGAATATATCACATGTTTTAATAAGTGAACTACCAGTGAATCCACTTGATGTTAGTTGTCTTCCTTGCTGTAGACATCTTCTCCTATTATGTCCATCCCCATCGCATGGTCCATAGGTGTAAGTTAACAATCCCTCTCGAATGTCCATCTCATTCTAGAATCATTTCTCCTGTAGCTTGCCTAGATTCCTAACCCTATTTGATGCTATAACGGGATGCTATACAGGAATGTCAAGATATGACCAACTAGACTTATTGGCATAGGGCATGAAGGAATACGTGTACACATGTAATTGATTTTGCATCGTATACCAATACCCAATGTGTACATCATTGTCCATGCTCATTTTTCCCATAACAGTGTAGCGTGTGAGTACAGAATTTTGTATGTTTGCCACTTGTTGCAAGTACACCGTGCGATCCTAAGGGCGACTGTATGGCTATTCTCTCCCTTTTGCTCATGCCTCATTAATCTAAGCGCTATTATGACCTCAAATATCTACTCATTATAGTAAAACATCATGACCTAGTGACTACTAGCTACTTTGCACCACTTGTCAAACTTTCTCTTCGCGAATTTCATCAATACTTTGCCAATGCCAATTTGCTCTACTAACTCGATCTTACATTTATTGAAGTAGTCATCACAGTTGTAGAAAGTTTTCTTTAGTGTCATGACAGGCAAGTTTCTAGCATCATGCAAAGTACTGTTATAACTGTCCATAATGTTGGTCGTCCCATGACCAAACTAAGCTCCATTGTCATACACCAACGTCCACATTTTAGGATGTAGGCCTCTAAAGTAAGCTCTAGTATGGGGGCTCATAGTCTTAGCCTCGTCGTAGTAGGCGTGAAACTTTCGAGGTTGCAACTAGTAAGCAACCTTTTTTATCATCTCTTTATTGTCTTTGTTCTCAGTCCAAGTATTAAAGTTACTGGTAACGTGTCGAGTACACCATCACCAAGGTCAACCCCTTGGTCATACTGCATTCTCACCCTATACTGCAGATTGGATACTAGCATGACAATCCAAAATCAAACATATATCGATACCATCTCTTACAATGTGCGTAAGCACACACGTTATGAACTAACTCCAACTATCAAAACATTATTCATCAACTAGGGCGAAACCAAGTGGGATTATGTGATTCTAACCATCAACTCTTGTCGCAATCAGTAGTTTATACTTGTACTTCCCATACAAGAATGTTTCGTCAATTGTAACTATAAGCCTGCAATGTATAAATGCCTCAATGCACGGTCCGAATGCCAAGAAGACTTTATCGAAGAACACGTACCCAGTAGTATCACTATCTCGCCATTTCCACTCTACCATAGTACCGGGATTAGCCTTTCAGATTGCATTTAGTAGATGTAGGAGCATCACATGCAATTCTTCCCACTTACTGTAAACCTGTTCAATCACTTTGCGCTTTGCACTTTACTTCCCTAATTCTCTTGATGTGGACAGTATAACCGTATTGTTTGCAAATAGTCGCCTACAAGTGTCTTACCTTAAAGCTTGGTGATACTTGAACATCCTTAATTAGAAAGTAGGATAACATATTTGAGTCCAATTTCCAGTAGTCCTAGTTAATTGTGGGATTGAGGTATGTATGTAGACCTACGAACTTAGTTATCACAAAGCATCCTGCATGTTGCTTCTTACAAGCTCAGAGTCTCCACCTATAGCCCTTTTCCTAATCAACACATCTAATAGACCATAACATCGATTCTGACTCCTTCATGATGATGTCATGGTAGTTCATAACATGGTGCCGCCTTACAGCTGTCTGTAGATTTTTTTACTCTTGAACCACATACCCACCTTCAATTCATCACTAAAGCTCCATTCACTAACACTTATACTATCATTAGCTATTAATCCATCCCCTACACTTGACATGTAAAAAGGCACCAATTTCGACATCCTGATTGCATCCATAGATGTTGATAACCCATGCCTCCAATCATTCTATCCACATGACCCTTGTATTTCTTCCACTTCCTACAACCAACATTTACTCAAGCTAATGTTTGCATTACAATCTGTATCATCGGAATCTTCATCAATGTTAGTGAATGTTAGTTGATTCTCCACATCAGTATCTCTATTTGACTCATTTGTGATCAAGACATTAGGTTCACTAGACATGTGACTAGTGTTCAATACGTTCTTCGATAAGATTGCTCGGGATTCAAACACCTCGGTTTCAACTTACAGTCCAATATTATCACTATACCATCTGACATCATCCTCAACTGCGATAAGGGCTATCAGTGGTAGGTTCACTTTATGAATTTCAATATATATTTCCATAGAACTGCTAACTCCACCGCGCCCTACTAAGGGAGCCATCTACTGTTGGACATCATAATCATTGCTGATAGGGATGGCACATAACATATCCCTGGTCTTGCCTATGAGGTAAC
The DNA here is from genome assembly GCA_024138015.1 of Lumnitzera littorea. Classification (NCBI taxonomy): domain Eukaryota; kingdom Viridiplantae; phylum Streptophyta; class Magnoliopsida; order Myrtales; family Combretaceae; genus Lumnitzera; species Lumnitzera littorea. Next base: position 76,455,768 of record JAMXBB010000001.1, on the reverse strand, counting down.
ATCTATGAATCAGCTTAATCCAGTGTGTTGTCATGTCGACTTGAAGCTGATTACATATCATTCCAACTACCTAATCATACGTGACCCTAAATGGAACTTCGACTACTATTCTCGAGCACCTATCATACCACACCCCATCCTCTTCTTCCATAATATTTCCACCAACATAACAAACCAACCTCATATTATCCATTGTACACTTGTTTACCACATCAGCTACATAAACTTCAACATGTATGTATACAATTACTACCTTATGCTAATAGACACTAATTTCTTATCACAGTAAATATTATGAAAGCTAATGAGTCTTAATGCACAAAATATTAGTAAATAATAATATTTATATTATTTATTGTACCACTAATTTTTTTTCACAACTAATATTATGGAAGCTAATGGATATAATTTACAACTAATTTCTTAGCGACATCATTATATATGCATTACAATTTACAATAATTAGTATAATTTTTTTAAAATAAGATATCACATGCTTAATATGAATCAAAACAACTATAGAATTATCAATATACAACAATGTACCATCATGTATCAAGTCATAACACTATTTCTTCAAAAAAGACATACTTAAAACGAATTAAAATGAGTAAAAATCATACATTTCGTTATAAAGTTTAAAATAATATATCACATAGAAACGTACACATTTATCTCATAAATTATCAGTACACAACAATGTACCATTATACATTAAGTCGTAACATTATTTCTTCAAAAAACATATACTTAAAATGAATCAAAACGAGTAAAAATCATATATTTTTCTGTTTTGATGTCTAAAGAGAGAAAGTAATGATAACATACTGATTGTCTCCTTGTTTCCAAAAAAACTTTCCACAATATCGACCTACATCACACAACTACTCTGATTTTTTGATTAATTTATAAAAAAAAAAAAACCTAAATTCCTGATTTGATGGAGGGTTTTCTTGAATGGTTAAAGAAAGAGAGAGAGTTTTTGAAGAACTAATTGCATGCAAATGAAGAAAGAGAAGGGTCAGCATGGATTTATGGCCGTGGAAAAGAGGCGATTTCAATATGACTTGAAATTGTTTCTTGAAGAGGTTATCTCAATATAAATTGAAATCACCTTTTTTAAATGCAATATTTTTTAGATAATTTTTCCAAATGCCACATGTTTGTAATTTTTTTTTTCTTTTTTGCATTTTTTTTTTCCTTTTCCCTCTAGAGTTCAATAGTCACATATAGCCAAAACTTTTTCATCTATATTGCTCTAAAAGATTGAATCAAAAAGTTAGGAAACCTCCCTCTCGGCCCTCGTCAAACCACTAGTCTTAGCACTACTTAGGTGGAAACCATCGTCATCAATGCAATCAAATGCCCTTGAAAACTTAGGTGCAACACCTCTATTATCTTTAACAACCGTTAGGATGCCTTGGTCAAAGTTCTGCAGCTGTCGCTTCTTTTCCTCCGCTAAGATTCGATCGACAACCCGAAACATGACCTGACTACCGCATACAACTCGTCCTGTTGCCTAGGTCCATTTTCTCATTTTACTTCATTTTTTTTTCTTATCCACTTATTTATTCACTTATTTGTCTTTTTTTAACATATGTTCAAATAATAAAATGTTTTATCATTTTTGCCTAATAATAATAAGTAAAAAGAAAGACTTCTTCCAATTAAGAATTTTTCTTTTCCAAAACCAGGGATTTTCCCAAAAAAGAAAAGCAAAAAAATAAGAAAATATTTTTAAAAAATGTTTATTTCTCTTGATATATTTTTTTTTTCTTTAGTATTTTCATAAGTTAGGGAAAGCATTTTTGTGTAGTTTTCGAATATTGTGAGGTAATCACCACTCAAGGATAATTGGGCCTCACATTAGAATAAAAGGATGAAAATAATATATACGTAGATAAAAAATTATATTCTCACTAGGAAAAATGACTTCTTTTAAAAAAAATTCAATGAACCCTTTTTTCAAAATTAGGATTCTAAAAAAAATAAAGGTAAAAAATTGGGGCCTTTTCCCTTGGTATTTTTCTTTAAATAAAATAAATGGCTTGATGTAAACCAAATTGTTTTCAAAATTAAAACGAATTAAATCACTAAATTTTTATAAAAAGAAAAATGAAATGCGAGAGTTCCCTACTAGAGGTACATTGGCACTTACAGTACAACTTAAAATATGAAAAAAAAAATTATATTTCCTTTTCTTAATAAGAAAATAAAAAAAATTGTTTTCTTCTACTTAGGTTAGTTTATAAAAAAGATATTTCAAACATCAAAATCTTATTCAATACTTTGATGCGATAACCATTTAATTTTTAATAAGTTAACATCAAAGTTTCTGCATTTTTCTCACAATCAACTTTAGAAAACCACAACATGAGAAGAGTTTCCACTACATTCTTGAAGGATTTGTATGTGTTCCAAAAGGAAATCACAACAATTGGTATTTTGAAATCAAGGAGCATACAAGGTGGAGAAACTGTTAGAAGCACAATCTTAAGCACTTAACTTAAAGAACGATTATGGTAAGTGAGTTCAAAGTGTTGGAACACATGATTCCTGAAAGAGTTTACAATTTTAGAAGTTCTTTTGACAAATTATTTTGGTGTTAAGGGGGAGACATTTGATTCATAGAAGAACCATTATCACAAGTTCCTTTACTCAAAGTTTTGATGTGTAACTTGTAATGTCAATAGCATAGTTGGATGTATGGACCAAGATATGAATGTAATGTTGAAATAGTCAATAGCGTAGTTGGAAATTGTGTTGAGTTTAATCGAAAGAAGAAGAAACATGGCATTGATGGATCGAAAGACCAACAAGCAAGTCTAAAATTAAACCAGCAAGCCGGTGGAAACAAGGATGAACCAGCTTGACAATGATAAACATAACCAGTCAATCGGTTGTCTCCCTTCCATCCAAAGAATGCTCCATTTTTCAAGTCTAATACCGGCTTGACAGTGTTCCTTAAAAATCATATAGAAAGTTGTTTTCTTTAATTTTAAATTTTTGTTAACCAACTCTTTGTGTGAATTACATCAACCACCCTGTAAATTTTATAGATTACACAAACATGGATACCCAATTTTTTCTAGAAACCTAGACTCACCCTCTTGTTTTTCCCTTCGAGGATGTCAATGTCACATAAATGATGATATGTCATTGCAATGTCATTGTGTCATTACCATTATTAATAATTTATTTTAATATTATATATAGATACCCTATTTTTTTTAGAAACCTATACTTACCCCCTTGCTTTTCTCTCTTGAGATGTCAACATCACACAAATGATGATATGTCATTGCCACGTCATCGCATCATCATCATTATTAATAATTTATTTTAATATTATATATATTAAATAACTAATATTAATTAAAATTTAAAAAATAAATTTAGAAAAATAAAAAAGAAAAAATATGCGAAAACTTTTCTTTTAAAAAATAGATTGCTTTGCATATGTATTTATAATTATATATACAATAATTAAATAAATTAAATAAAAATTCAAAATTTAAAGAAAATAAAAAGAGAAATGATGTTAAATAAAAAAAATTCTAGCCACCTCATGATCGAGAGGTGGCTAGAATAGCCACAGTACCCATTCGCCTACTAGCTTTTCTTTTAAAAGAAAATAAAGCTAAAATTTCTTTTTTTTTTTTTTATGGAAATGATAGGATTGTTGCCCACCAACCTAAGGGGTTACGAAGGGGCCAATGTCCTTATTCTTAATGATAAGTTAGAGAAATCACATTGTTGGATCTTGTTCGAAGCCTTATTTGTACAAAGAACATAGAATTTTAACACTTATTTTCAAAGCAATTTCTAGGCATAAATTGTTAGCAACACTCTACAATTATTTTTACCATCAGCTTGCTAGTTAACAGTATGCTATAGAGGAAATAAAGTCTCTCACATCTAAAGTTAATATGTATCAAACTAGAGTGTGCAAAGATTTGATGGGCAATCAACATTGGAGGTGATTAACAACTACTAATCAAAACTTTCCTATTGAAACTATGGAGGTACTTTATTCTTATCTTATGGACTTGTTTAGTATGGTAGTTTGTGTAAACCTCATAAATTTTACGTTTTGGAGTTATAATCAAACTTGAAAATCAAGAGATGTTCCTTAGGTTCAATAAAATCGAAGAAATTAAAATTGACCAAATTTCGAATTGAAACCTTAAGGACGAACACAAAAACACTAGAGATAAATTCAAGAAATCCTAATCACATATGAAGACCTTAAAACCTAAGTATGCTTAACCACAAATTAGAACCTCGAATTAAATAAAAACCTCAAACCCTAAACCTTAGAGCTGCAAAACCCCAAATTAAACCTAAACGTAAAGAAAACCCTAAATTAGTACATTTAACTCAAAATATGAAAAACCACATAAGCTCAATAATGAAAAATTAGATATATTTTTTGAAAACAATAATGATTAATCAAATTAAGTCAATTAAAATAATAAATTAGTGAAATTACAATTTTACTCCTAATTATTTATAAGTAATGCTACCTAAAGCATATGTATGTATATGTTGTGTACATTAAATTATACATTATAAGGTACACTTTACCAATATAATATATTAGAAATAACGTAAGTATAATCTACCTAATTGACTTGACTTCATTAGTCATTCCTACTAAACTATGCTTAACCTACAACTTAAGCCTACTAACACAATAAATGTGACTATGTTGGCAAACTATCACTATGTTTCTTCCTTAACACAAGGGAAGCCTTGTATGCTCCACTAAATTTCCAAACCCAAACTTGATACCGGTAGTTAGATGCCCATATGAGTCACTTGAACTTTACAAATGGTAAACTATATTAAAGATTGGAATTAGAATAGACAATCTAGAACTAAAACCTTAAATGTAATGTCAAACCCCTAAAACCCTAATTAGCAAGAGACGCTAAATTGACCCCAAAACCTTATTTTAGTGTCAAAGTTCCTAATTTAATCAACAAACTCTAATTATATAGCTAGATTATTCTCTAGTTGCTAATTCGCTTAATCATTAAAAGGTCATAATTTACTTTTTAAATCGTAATTGGATAGCAATAATTAATTCTAACTCTTAAAAACCCTAAAATAATTAGATAAAATAATCCACTAGGCTTGATTAATTTAATTAAACATGAAAAACCCTAAACTATGTTGAATTATGGTTATATGCACTAGTAATTACGGCCATAAGCTTAAATTGCATTTTAATCATCTACATATATTCATACATCATAATTAGCTAAAATAATCATAACTGACCATATAGAACAGATAATTAGTTAAGTCAACAAGAAGCCACCTATCTTTAGTAGACAAATCATTACTTTTATTGGTCCCATATAAGATATTAAGAGGGAGAGTGAATTGATATCTTTAAAATTTTGAAACTTTTTAATAAAGTTGAAAATACCCCTTTTAATAACTTAATTTAGTCAACAGTTGTACTTTAATAATTCAACACAAATAACACAATTAAATAACGCAAATTAAAAGAGATAGGAAGGAGTATATCATGCTTAGGATTTGTAAAGCTTCGACCTTTTGCTTACTGCTCTTTTCTAGCTCTACTATTGGGAACTCAATTTATTTCATTGATACTGTTCCACTTGATCCACTAAATCAAAACAAATTATGTGAAGTTTATAAGCATTTGTCACACATGGACTTCACAACACTCTGCTCTACTTATTTAGCTTTTTTATAATTTAGGCTAATTATAGATCTACAAAGTACAATCTAACTTCTCTCAACACTCAAACAACAAATAATGTTTACAAAATACAAATGAGAACAACAATACAAATTTCAAATAATTTCGTACAAAAACAAAAATGATGATTGATGAATAAATTGCTTCAATTTAATTTCCTGAAGAAGTATTTGAGAAACGTTCTATGCTCTTTTATATTTTTTTTTTTTCAACGTTACTCTTCTAGATCAACTATTTGTTCTTCAAAGTCTCTGAATAATTTTCTGAAGTAGTCGTACTAACTCTTCTTATAAAAGCTTTTGAAAAATTCTATAAAGGTTTTTATACTTGTCTCTTTTTCATACGATTCATACCTTCTGAATAAGTTTCTAAATGTAACTCAATTTGCAAAGTTAAGCTTTTTGAAGTACTATATGAATACCTGCACACTTGTTATTATATTAGTTTTTTCTCTCTCTATATCATTATTAAAATCTATGAGGAATATCTAACATTCTCCTCGTTTTTTATGATAGTAAAACATGTATAAATCCAAAAACAATTCGAATTGATATCCAATAATTAGCAAAGAGAAAACATTATAAACAATGATAATTACTTTGTCGTACAATTAGATTTATTAGTCTATGTGCAGTACCTAAATGTTTTTGCCCTTTCTCCTCCTTTTTGTTATCATAAACAACAACCATGTATTTTTATAACAAAGATTTTGGAAACTTTTCTCCTTTTTTTTTTCCTGTAAGAAGATAACCACTTTTTATAAAGGAAAAATAGATGATAACGCTTCTCTCCTTTAGTAAAAAAAAAAAAATCAAAGCCATGTTTTTCTTAAAAAGAAACAAATTTCAACATCTTTATTCCTCTCCTTATAAAAACATATTTTAGAAAAAGACCTCCCCCTCAAAATGATACAAATTATTTTTTATGATCAATAATGAAATAGAAAATGTGTAAAACCCAAAGAGCAAAATAAACATAAAAAATTGAACAAGGTTACTGAGTCCATTTATATTACTCATTCCATCCTTTTATTTCCAATGAGGCATTATTGATGAAGAATTATTTCCAATTAAATTTTGCCTCATAACCTGCAACCACTAAAGGAACGATTAGACATTCTCAAGAACCCAAACAAGCTTAGGTCCTTTAAAATTCAAGCTTGTGATGTTATTTTCATTTACTTAGTTTTTACTTAACTTGGAATTTTTATAAAAGTAATATTTTTCAATATGACCCACCTTATTACAAAAAAAATATGCATAGGGAGAAGAATAATCATACTTATTGCTTACCTTACGCCTTTGGTTTTCCCTTGGATAGTCCCTAACATACCCTCTATGCAACCCTCTGTAATGCCCTTTAACATGATATTTTTTGTTTGTTTTGGAGTACTGTCTGACATATCCTCTAACAGGTTCAACTGCTTCTCCTTTTTCTTTTCTTTCAACTATTTCTTTTTTATTTTCATTTTATGGTCTAATAAACGCTATTTCTCTTTTAATCTTAGATGATTGTCCACTTTCAAAACCCAATCCAAATTTAGAATTATCTACTCGTTGACTAGAAACAAAGATTTGAAGTTTTTTATCGCTTTGATCAAACTTTTGAAAAGTATTTTCAATTGACTTTGATAAATCTACAACACGATTTTTCAAACTTTTGATTTCTTCTTGCAAAATTAGATTGTCTTTAACTAAAGCTTCTCTTGCAACATATAACATTCAAAATCATTTTCATTAACCAAAAGCTTGTTCGTTTAAATGAAAACTTATTTTTCATCCTTTAAAGCCTTATTTTCATTTTCAATTTTCAAAATCTTATCATTAGCTTTTGAAAGTGTTTTTTAACAATTTACTGATTTCAACACAAATATCATTAAGTGTATAATTTTTATTAACTTCCAATTCAGATTCAGAACTTACTTCAAAGTGTGCCATCAAACATTAATTTGCTTCATTAGCTTTATCATCCAAACCTTCTTCCTCAAACTCTAACTTGTCCAAATCACTCTATGTTGCTAGCAAGCCTTTTTGTTTCTTTTTGTATTTACGGAGCTTTTTCAAAAGCAATGGACACTCGTACTTAATGTGTCCAACTTTTTTGTATTCATAACAAACAACTTCCTTCTTTTCTTTAGCACCATTTCCTGCAACATTTTGATTCTTGTTAAATTTAAAATTATTAGAGCTATATGATTTTTTATCTCTTTTCTTGAGCAATATGTTCAAACGTCTTGCCAACCATATGACCTCTTCATCATCATCATTATTCGAATCAACTTTGACTTCTTTGGCCTTAAATGTTGTAGCCTTCTTCTTCGTATCCTTTAAAATACTCTCTCATTTAAGAAAATCAATTTCATATGCCATAAGTTTGTTACGCAATTGGCTTAAGGTTAGTCTCTTCAATTCACAAGTTTCTTCTATAGCAATTTTCTTTGCATTCCAGATCTTGGGAAGGATCCTTAGCATCTTGTGTACTATATTTGCATCACTAATTGTTTTGCCAAGAGAAGAGAATTCGTTAGCTATGGCAGTGAATCTAATAAAGGAGTCTTTGATTTCTTCATAAGGAAGGATTCAAAAGGTTTCATATTGTTGAACCAGCAAATTAATATTTGTGTCCTTGATTATCTCTGTGTTTTCATAGGTTTGCATTAAAGTATCATAAATGTCTTTAGCTATTGCACACAAAGCAATTAGATAAAACTCTAAACGTGCAATAGTACTCAAAAGTAAGTTCTTAGCTTTTGAATTAAGTTCAGCTTTGGTGATATCATCATTTGATGTTGTCGAGCCTGGTTTTTTTTTTTTTCCTTGGTTTTAATAAATAGGTCTTTTTTAAACCGATCAATATTAAACCTTACTCATTTAATTTTGACCCTCAACTAGGGTTTAAAGAAAATTGGCTTTTTTATTTTGAAAATTTTTTGAAGTTGTCACCCGATCGAAGTTAAGAAGAAGAGTTAAATTACAATCAATTGGGTAGATTAGTTATAATTTAGCTATCGGTCTTCTTGATTAAACTAATTTTATAAACAATTTTAGAAACCAAAGAAACGGGTTCGATGGTTAGGATTTTAAACCATCCCGAGTACCATTAACTTCTCAAATTTAACCTTAATCTTAAAAATCACCTTCCAAAAAGACTACTCTATTAAGCGAAACTTAATTATTGGTTAACAAATCAAACTAAGTAATTTAAACTAAAGATGGGGAAAAAAAAAGGTTTATTTCATTTTTTATCATCGCCCTATAAGTACCTACGTATCCACTATTCGAAATCAAATATATGTATTTCTTTTAACAAAAACTTTAGTAGGTTGATTAATTTTAATTCTTGAAAAAAATCGAGTTTATGTTTTTACTCGTTTTAAGTTTATTTAACGAAAATTTTCTAAGGGTCCTAATTAAGGTTTTATTTTTGAAAATTCTAAAGAAAAGGTCCTAACTTAGAAAGAGGACCAATTGTTTTATTTATTTTTTGAAAATACTTATTTTTCTAAGTGTCAAAATGATTTTCATTCATTACCCTATCTATTATTTATTGTCTAAGTTTTAACTAGGAATATAAAAATAAAGAAACAAACCAAACTACTCTATCCACTTTTTCTTTTCTTTTATCTTTTCTTTTTTTTTCTTTTTCTTTTTTTGGATTTCTTTTTTTCTTTTTTATTTTTCTAAATTTCTTCTTTTTTTACTTTTCTTAAATTTTCTATTTTTTTTTTATTTTTCTTAATTTAAGATCCTTGATCCTATTCTAAAAATTTTGGAAAGAGATAAAAAGAGAGGCAAAAATGGAGTGTCTACATCTGCCTCTCTTTATGGTTGAGCAAAACTTTACCATAAAGATAAGAGAGACACTATTTTTACCCCAAAAGTAGAATTTATCCTAAAGAGCACCTTAGCTAGCTATCCTAAGTTTGGTCCATTAGGGATTTTGGTAGATAGTGAAGAGAGAAAGGAGGCACTCTAAGAGCTAGCCAAGAGACTGAAAGAGGAATTGAAGCTTGGTCATGCTGTTATGAGCTGACGAACCAAGGTGAATGGGCAAGGGTTCTTTGAGTTGGCTAGGACCTTAGAGACATGTTGAAAATTTAGTCGTGCCCTTATGAGCTGACTAACTAAGGTAGGAGCATCTCTTGGGGACTAGTAACCCTAAACTAGAAACGATTTGGAAAACCTAGTCATGCTCTCCTAAGCTCACTAACCTAGGTGGGAGTATCTATTAGGGACTAACAACCTTAATCTAGAATCAATTTTAGAAAACCTAATCATGCTCTTTTGAGCTCACTAACCTAGGTGAAAGCATCTCTAAGGGACTAACAACCCTAAGCTGAAATTGATTTGAGAAACCTAGTCGGGCTCTTCTAAGCTCACCAACTTAGGTAGGAGCATCTCTTAGGGACTAGCAATCCTAATTTGGACATGATTGGAAAAACTTGGTCATGCTCTTCTGAGCTCATTGACTTAGGTAGGAGTGTCTCTCAAGGACTAGCAACCCTAAGTTAGACTTTAGAAGAAGCGTCCTATAGGCTCGATAAAAGAACATTGGTGAAGAAAAGTGCCTTGTGGGCTCGCTAAGAGAAACTAAAGATGAAAGGAAGTGCCTTATGGGCTTGCTTGAGAAAGTTGGTGAGGGGAGCGCCCTATGGGCTCGCTACAACAACTTGGTAAAGAGAAGTGTCCTATGGGCTCACTAAAGGAAAACGAAAAAGAGACTAAGTCAAGATAGTGCCTTCAAAGGCTAGCTAAGTACCAAAAGATAGTATAGACGGAAAGCAACTTATAGGCCAGCTCAAAAAACTATTAGAAGTAGGAATCATAAAAACTAGTCATAGTCTAAATGTAAATGCAATGTTCAAAAACCGATGTGCTAATATTGTATGCAAGTACATACCTAGTTTGTTAATAGCACCCAAACTGTCAAACCTTTTCTTGAAAAGTCCCATCAAAATTGACTAACTCATTCTTTGATCCTTTGTTATCGACTTGACTAATCTTGATGCGGAACCTTTGAGACTTCACTAGCCTAATACAAAATACCATCCACTGTTTTTGTCTTTCCGACAATTTTTATGAATTAAAGCCCTTATTCCGACTAATAAATATTTGTTGTAAGGTGATTGCTTATTTGGTTTTCGCATTTCCCTGAAAAATAGAAAATAAAAACTCCCCATCAAGGGGGATCAATATGTAATAAAGTATTTTTAGAGAGTTTTGTCAATTACTAATGTTCTACATCTCACTTCTCAACCTCTTTCGTGTTTTTAGTGTATAGGTTTAATTAAATTGAGTAAGGGGAGTTGAACCTTATAATAGAGAGGGTGGTGATTCTAACATCAACAACTATCAAAGATACTAACTTTGCTTGCAGATAATGAAAATTAGACCACAATGACATTCAAAACGACGAACATTTTCCTATTCCAAGTAAAGATTTCCATTGACTTCTCATAGGTAGTACAACTTTACAGCATTAGCATTTACAAGGTCTTTCAATTATGGACCATCCATTTGGGACAAAATTAAAGCCCCTCCTAGTAATACTCGCTTTACAACATAAGGGCCTTCATAATTGGGAGCAAATTTTCCTCTAGAGTCTTGTACATTGGGAAAAGCCTTTCTCAACAACATATTACCCTCTTTGAAGCTTCAAGGTCATACCCTTTTGTTGAAAGCCCGAGCCATTCTTTGTTGATAATACTGATTATGACACAAGGCTGTCAATCTTCTCTCATCAATTAGATTCAGTTGCTCAATGCGTTTCTTTACCCAATTGGCCTCGTTCAACTAGGTTTCTGATATTACTTTGAAAGATGAGGTCTCAACTTCTACTAGTAACACGGCTTCAATGTTGTATACCAAAGAGTAGAGTGTTGCCTCAATCGACATTCTGATGGAAGTTCGATAGGCTATAAGTGTGAATGGCAACATCTCATGCTAGTCTTTATATGTAACAACCATTTTTTCGATGATTCTTTTAAGGTTTTTATTGGTTGCTTCAACAGTTCCATTCATTTAGGATTAATAAAGAGTAGAGTTTTGATGAATGATCCTGAATTACTGGTGTTAATAGTCAGTTTTTGTCAACTTGGCCTGGCAAGCGTTGACAGCTAAAAGCGTAACTTACTCGTCCATTCAACTGTTGATAAGGTGAGTAATCCATATTTTCGGCACCTCATTGAGTAATTAACATTTTTGGCATTCTGCTAAATAAAACAAATCTATTCTTGATTTGAATTCTAGTTCATGGCGTGAACAGTTATCGCAAGCACAGTTATATTATATAACCGCCTGCTCTCCTATCAGGAAAAGTGTCTAATCAAGAGGGTTCCACATATCCTAACAGTTATTCTGATAATTGTTGCTTCAGACATGACAAGTCCCCTATAAATATGAGAAAGAAACTCTGTAAGGATATCTAATAACTCATAATCACTTACTTTACTTTCCATATTCCTACTTATCGACTTAGGCATCAGAGTGGTCACACCGAACTGGCCTCGATATTAAGCAATTTTTTTTTCTTTGCAAGACATTTTTAACTCCTAAAATTCACTAACAACATTTAGCACCGTCTATTTTCTTTCTAAACACACCCACATGGCTAAAACTAGAATGACTAAAAGTGCAGGTGTTGGCACTTCCTCCCAACACCTTGAAGGGGAGAGTCGGCATATTGATGAGCAATGACTAGCTAGACTCGAGCAACTTTGCCTTGATTTGGCCAAGGAAAACTCAGAGTTAAACAATAAACATGAACAGATCCTTAACCTCCCTCATAATAGTATTTATCCAAATCAAAACAAAGAGCATGGCAATCATGATGTCAATAATAGCAATGATTCAATTTATTCACCAAGGTTGCCGAAAAAGCAAGCCAAGGTTACAATGGGACCCTTGGCTCCTACTTTTAAAAAGAATGATAAAGGCAAGTAACCGTAGCAAGTGCACCATGCAGGACCCTCACATGTTAACACCCCTGTTGCAATAAACAAGCAATTCCAAATCAAGAAAAGTCCCTTTATTCCTAAGATTTCAGAAGAAGTGATACCTAGGCATGTTAAGCTGCCAGAGTTTGATACTTATGATGGGATGAAAGACCCCGAAGGCCACTTGAAGTACTACCGTACGTTAGTCAAGTTACATGGTTTGAGTGATGTAGTGGTCTGTCAAGCTTTTCCCTCAACTTTGAGAAATGCAACTAGCATATGGTTTAAACACTTGAAACCAAACACCATTTCTTGCCTTGATGAATGATACAAGGCAAGTGCACCTATCAATTTTAATATAACAGATGTGAGTCCGAGTCGATCCCTCAAAGATTTTGAGTACTAATATTAACTTTAGCTTTATTATCTAACCGGAAAATTGTGTCGAGTTGAATGAATTAAAAATACTGAAATTAACAAACTAAACTAATTATGAGACTTAATTAAGCAAATTAGAAAACAATAAAACTAAGAACGACTTCAAGAAATTAATAACGTATTTAGGAATTATTTCCCCTAGTGTTTAACATGTAACCACTTAAAATATATTCAATTCAGTTTCTATTATTCTTGACCGAAAGGATTCACAATTAAAGCTAATATCTTTCTCAAGCATATTAACCCTAGTCCTAAATTATTTACCGGAATCTCTTCACTTAGTAACATAACTTAGAATTACATTAATGTATAATGAATTCCCATACAAACAATCAACTTTCCGAAAGAAACATGTATCTTATCTCTAAGTATACATGTAATTCTCTTCAATTATGCTAAGATCTAATTACACATGCAATTTCTCAATCAACATGCATAATATCATATATTGACACTCTAGAATTATCAATCAACAATTAAACAACATAATTGAATCAAGAAAAGATAAAAACTTTATTGAAATTATAATTCAATCCAAGGGTTACATGAAGCCTTAGGTTCCATAATCTTAAATACTCTAATTCTAAGCTATCATAACGAATCTAAAAACGAGTTTCATCAAAAATGTAAAATAAAGCATGAAAACCCCTCTTGATTTGATGAACAATCTCTCTAATCTTGAAATCGATGTTGTTCTCGCTTCTTGATTGATGTTCTCCTCAAGTCTCCTCTTGTCTCTTGTGTCTTTTCATTTCTGTAATGTCTCTCTCTCTTTTAAACCCTAAGATATCCTTTTATATGTGTATTACACGGATTCTATTTTCGTCACCAGACACGGCCTGAGACGCGGCGGTGTCCCCAGGTCGTGTAACTTTCTGCACTAAGGAAAATTTTCTTCACAACTTCATAACTTCTTCATTTGAACTCGGAATTGAGTGAAACTTGATTCCTTTTCTTTGTTTTCGAGCCTAGAATGCGTTTAAACCCTAAAATCAACATTTTACTCAATTAAGTATCGATTTCTTTAAAGAAAACCAAAAATGTAAGGGAAATGCTATAAAATCACCATATGAAATATGTTTAAAATCAGAGTTATCAAATTTCCTCACACTTGAGCATTTGCTTGTCCTCAAGCAAATAAATCAAAACAAAACTTTCGGGACAAGAAACGCTAATCAAAATTTAATGCTAATCAAAATTTATCACTATTTAGGAAACCGGTGAACGAATACACTTGACCCGAACAAAGGTAAGAAAATCATTCTCAACTAACTTGCAATAATAAAGTCATTCAATTTCATCTGACCATATTCGAATGCTCCAACAATAATTAATACTAGAATTCACTAGTTAATTTATGAAAATCAAAGTTTACCTAAGCCATTTAACCAAGGATTCTTAAACTAAAAATTAGATTTAACATCTCGCTAACCGAGAAAGAGTCATAAAAATTTTATCCATTTAACTAACATGTATACAATTCTCTCTTCCATCTCACTAAGCACCATAATCTAAAACAAACACATTTACATCCACTCTTCCTCTGATCATCCCACTAGTTCATACTTTTGTTGAGAGGTCTTTTGAATTTACTTTATTTAATGCACAATTATATTGGTAGCGGGAAAGAATCTCGCTCTTCTGACGGACCAAGACCGATCTATACCAACTTATTACTTATATTGATAGCAGGAAAAAACCTTGCTCTTCTAACGGACCAAGGCCGATCCATATCAATTTTTTCATTAGAATTGGCATTGGGACTCAATCTCGCTCTTCTAACGGACCAAGACGAATCCTTACCAATTTTTCTTATTCATACACTTGTTATTACTTTTGACCTCCAATCATTGTGATTTTTCAGGGGTTTCTCAAAAGAAGAATTTCATTTGTTTGTTTGCTAAAAATTATAAGGCTCTTAAAAATTTCTAAGAGAAAAGTATACATAAAAGTAAATTTAAAAATAACTATGACTAACTCTCAACTAGTGATATTGCTCCAATCTCAAGTCTTAAAATCCTAAGCTAAATAACTAGTAACTTTGCCCTCCACAAATTTCACTAATCAATTCTAATAAAGTATAATAAGGTCAATAATGATCAACATGACGTAATTGATTTGGCTCAATACCAGTTAATCACCTATTGCAAGTTAACTTAAAAACAATTGGGTCAAATATGAATAATTAGTTTCCTAAACAGTAACAAAATCATATATATCCCTTCCCCACGCTTAATAATGTACATTGTCCCCAATGTACCACGAAAAATCATAGCAGCAAGAAATGAAACAAGAAAAATCAACATAGGGAAAAAGGAAATACATGTATTGAAAAAGAAACTAATACTTCCCTGCCTTGAAGCATAAAATACTCTAGTGGAGAAAGAGTGGCTAGTAGCTCGACAATGGTGCCCTCATGAGTAGAACATGATGTAACAGATTTGGACCTCCTTTGAACAATCTACTTTTCATGAGTTTTCACTGACGACCTGAGAAGAAATACTGGATCGGGTTGGATCAGATGAAGAAATGTGTTGATGAAAAGTAAATCGTGAGGAGAAGAAGAAGAGAAGACAAAAGAAATATGTGTTGATGTGTGGAAGTGTGTGAGAGAGTGTGTGTGTGTTCGAATAAATAGGGTGTGTGCTGAATCGTGTGGGTTCTGGACAGACACGGGCTGGGACACGACCGTGTCCAATGCCCGTGGAACTTTCTGTGTGTGTCGTATGGAGTCTGGATGGACACGGGCTGGGACACGACCGTATCTCACGCTCGTATAACTTTCTGTTCCCGTGTATATAATATGGACGAACACGGGCTGGGACATGACCGTATCCCACGCCTGTGTAACAATTTATTCGCGAGTGAGAATTCTGGGCGCACACGGGCTGGGACACGACCATATCCCTCGCCCGTGTAACTTTCTATGCCCACACAATAGAAGAAAAATCTGGGCGGACACGGGCTGGGACACAACCGTGTCCCACGCCCGTGTAACTTTCTGTGGGTAGACAATTTTGAACGTCTGGATGGACACAGGCTGGGACACAACCGTGTCCGTCGCCTGTGTAATAATAAAATTTTTTTTTTTTGAATTAAATCTAAAGATAAAGGAACTTAGAAATAATAAAACTAAAGAGAAAAGGAAAAAAATAAAGCTAAAAGAGGAAAGAATTATGACGAAAAATTGAAAGCAAAAGAAAAGAAGCAAAGCAAAGTTAGATTGAACGGAAAATAAAATGAAGAAAACTTAAAGAACTAAAGTATAAATAGAGTTAGACATGGGTTGCCTCCCAAGAAGCGCTTTAGTTAACGTCGATAGCTCGACGGGATACGTCTTCTCATGATTCTTCATCCAGGTAGAGATAGGACTCCTCCTGTATCTCGCTTTCGAACTCTCCATACGAGCGTAAATTTACCCTTAGGCCATCGACCTTGCCAATTCCATTTCATTGGTGCATAACTTCCATAGTTTCTCTCCTTATCATGCCACTTATCAAATTCATGTAGCCTAAACTTCTTCATCTTGTCCGCTTTTACCTTAGATGCGGTTGTCATTGGAAGTTTTGAACTTTTCACCACAAAGGCATGTTCCAAATGATTTCTTGATAGTTTTGGTTCTAGAATTGGTGGCTTCTCTTTAAAGGATTTTAACCTAGGATCCTTTGACTTATGGAGTTGATCAACACCCTTCTTGTCCACAATAGATTCATGAACTTTTATTTGAGCTATCATTTTTGCACAATTGGGGTTGGTCACCAAATCTTCATCTCCCTTTTGCAAGCAATAGCTCGAGGAATCCTTAGCAAGCGTTTCCTGCACACATATGGATATAACGACATTAGTGGCATTAACATTGTGACATATATCCTCTGGGTCAAGAAATTTGTTCGTTGCCTCTGGAGTTTTAAAAACTATTTCATCATCCCCGACCCGTAATATCAACTTATGCTCACTAACATCAAAAACAGCCCTAGCAGTAGCTAGGAGGGTCGACCTAAAATAATTGGCACCTCAATATCTTCATCTATATCAAGTATAACGAAATCCACGGGAAAGATGAATTTGTCTACTTGCACTAAAACATCCTCTATGATGCCTCTAGGGTATGTGATAGACCTATTAGCTAATTGAAGACTCATGCGCGTTGGTTTAGGTTCTCCTAACCCTAGCTTTTTGAACAATTTATACGGCATCAAATTTATACTAGCTCCTAAGTCTGCCAAAGCATTATCTACTAACAAATTGCCAAGCATATAAGGAATAGTGAAACTCCCTGGATCATTTAATTTTTATGGCAGCTTTTTCTAGAGAAGTGCCGAGCATTCTTCGTTCAATGTGACTGTTGTAAGCTCCTCTAACTTCCTCTTGTTCAATAGAAGATCCTTTAGAAATTTCACATACTTTGGCATCTGCAAGATAACATCAACAAGAGGTAAGTTAATGTACAATTGTTTGAAAATATCAAGCAATTTACCAAATTCCTTATTCGGATCAGTGTAACTTTGCTTAAGGCGCTGTAGGTAAGGGATGGGAGGCTTGTACTCCTCCACTTTCGGTGGTTCCATACTTTCTTTTGATTTTAGTGGCTTTGTATCTTCCTTACAGTTGGCTTCCACTTCTTTCTCAACTGCTTCCCCACCATCCTTCTTCTCCACTTGCAGTTTTCTACCACTTCTCAAGGTCACAGCATTAACATGTTCCCTAAGATTGACCTCAGTATTCCCTAGGAGTGTTCCCTATGATCTTTCAGAGATTAGCTTCGCAAGTTGACCAATTTGGTTCTCAAGGTTGCGATTTGAAGCCTCTTGATTTCTCAACGAGGATTCAATGTTGGATAAGCGAGCCTCATTGCCTTGAATGTATTTTGTGAGAAGTTCTTCCACATTGGGCTTCTTTTCTTGAGAAAGAGGAGGTGGGAATGGTCGTCGAAACCCAGGTGGGCCAAAGTTGGTCTTTTGCTGGCCTTGGTTTTGGTTTCCCCATGAGAAATTTGGGTGATTCCTCCATCCTGGATTGTAAGTGTTGCTATAGGGATTATTTTGTTGCTTAGGTGGATTTCCTAGATAATCTACCTGTTCCAGTTGTTCTTGTGCTCCATACCCCTGCATACCAAAATCACTTACATCCAATTGCACTTGTTGAGGGCCAACAGAGAGTGCATCAATCTTCTTACTCAATAGGTCCACCTTGGCTGCCAAAGCAGTGGTCAAGTCCACATCATAAATTCCCATGGCCTTTTGCTTGGCTCTAGTGCTTTCCCACTGATAATTGTTCATCGCTATTCCTTCAATCAGGTTTTGTGCTTGCTCAGGTGTCTTTGTGTTCAAAGTACCTCCTGCGGATGCATCAATCATCTGTCTAGTAGATAAATTGAGACCATTATAGAAGGTTTGAATATACATCCATAGTGGGAGACCATGATGTAGGCACCTCTTGAGCAAGTCCTTGAACCGCTCCCAAGTATCATATAGCGTCTCCGCTTCCAATTGAGCAAAACAAGAAATATCATTCCGAAGTTTCGCTGTCTTTGCTGGTGGGAAATACTTCTCCAAAAATTTCTCTACCAATTGATTCCAAGTTGTGATTGAATTTCTTGGTAGGGAGTTCAACCACTATTTTGCTCTTCCCCTCAAGGAGAAAGGAAATAGCCGCAGTCGGATGGCATCATGCGTGGCTCCATTGATTTTAAATGTATCACAAATCTCTAGAAAGCTAGAGATATGGGCATTAGGATCTTCATCTTGGAGACCGTCAAACTGAACATATTGTTGCACCATTTGTATGATGTTAGGTGCAATTTGGAAGTTATTAGCCGCGACGGTTGGCCTTGCGATGCTAGAGTCAGCTCCAATAAGTGTAGGCCTTGAATTATCGGACATGGTCCGATTTGCTTCATTCCCGTTGTTAGCCATGTGTGGTGGATCTTCTTGCTCAATGAATTAAGTGTTGGCCTCTTTACCTTCTTCCTTGATCTCAACAATTGATTCGTCGTCTATGGTCGCCACAACTTGTCTAGGTCGCGATCTCAAATTTTGAAGGGCAGTTCTCTCAATTTCAAGATCAAGTTCTACCAAATCTTCCGAGTTGCTTCGGGTCATGCACTACAAAGGCAATAAGTATGAAATCAATTGCAATTCTAGGTAAAAAAAAAATAAACAATGAAAACAAAAGAAAATAAAGGAAAAAAAATAGTCAAAGTAATAAAGCAACTAGCGTTCTTAATATCGAAAATCCCCGGCAACGGCGCAAAAAACTTGATACAAGGCAAGTGCACTTATCAATTTTAATATAGCGGATGTGAGTCCGAGTCGATCCCTCAGAGATTTTGAGTACTAATATTAACTTTAGCTTTATTATCTAACCGGAAAATTGTGTCGAGTTGAATGAATTAAAAATACTGAAATTAACAAACTAAACTAATTATGAGACTTAATTAAGCAAATTAGAAAGCAATAAAACTAAGAACGATTTCAAGAAATTAATAACGTATTTAGGAATTATTTCCCCTAGTGTTTAACATGTAACCACTTAAAATATATTCAATTCAGTTTCTATTATTCTTGACCGAAGGGATTCACAATTAAAGCTAATATCTTTTTCAAGCATATTAACCCTAATCCTAAATTATTTACCGGAATCTCTTCACTTAGTAACATAACTTAGAATTGCATTAATGTATAATGAATTCCCATACAAACAATCAACTTTCCGGAAGAAACATGTATCTTATCTCTAAGTATACATGTAATTCTCTTCAATTATGCTAAGATCTAATTACACATGCAATTTCTCAATCAACATGCATAATATCATATATTGACACTCTAGAATTATCAATCAACAATTAAACAACATAATTGAATCAAGAAAAGATAAAAACTTTATTGAAATTATAATTCAATCCAAGGGTTACATGAAACCCTAGGTTCCATAATCCTAAATACTCGAATTCTAAGCTATCATAACGAATCTAAAAACGAGTTTCATCAAAAACGTAAAATAAAGCATAAAAACCCCTCTTGATTTGATGATCTCTCTAATCTTGAAATCGATGTTGTTTTCGCTTCTTGATTGATGTTCCCCTCAAGTCTCCTCTCGTCTCTTGTGTCTTTTCGTTTCTGTAATGTCTCTCTCTCTTTTAAACCCTAAGATATCCTTTTATATGTGTATTACATGGATTCTATTTTCGTTACCAGACATGGCCTGAGACACGGCCGTGTCCCCAGGTCGTGTAACTTTCTATACTAAGGAAAATTTTTTTCACAACTTCATAACTTCTTCGTTTGAACTCGGAATTGAGTGAAACTTGATTCCTTTTCTTCATTTTCGAGCCTAGAATGCGTTTAAACCCTGAAATCAACATTTTACTCAATTAAGTATCAATTTCTTTAAAGAAAGCCAAAAATGTAAGGGAAATGCTATAAAATCACCATATGAAATATGTTTAAAATCAGAGTTATCAATGAATTAGCAAAAGTGTTTTTTCAACACTTCCTTACAAGCACACTTCCTGTTAAGAACTCCTCAATCCTTAACACAATCAAACAAAGATCAGATCAGTCAATCAGAGACTACCTGGCCAGGTTTATAGCTGAGATGGTTCAAATCCTAAAATTGGATATGAGTGTGGCCTTCAACACCATAATTGATGAAGTTAAGCCCTATGGAGACTTTTTCAAGTCTCTTACAAAGAACAAGTCGAAAACTTTTGCTGAGTTCAAGGCTAAAGCTACCTTATACATCCGTCAGGAAGATAACATAAATGCCCAGCGAGAGGCTGATCAAAACAGAGGAGATAGAAAAAATGACAAGAGAAAGAGTGCAAAGGATAGACTCGACATAGATGAAGATCAAAGTTTGAACGTCAAGAGTAAGAGACCAAAGATTCTGACATTTTCATCGCATACACTTGTAAATCATCCAATTTCGGACATACTGATGGAGGTACATTAGCAAAGAGGCATTCTGCAGTAGTTGGAAAGAATGAGAGGAAATCCCTCAAGGAGAAATTTCAACAAGTGCTATAACTTCCATTGCGACAAAGGTCGTAAAACAGATGAGTGCATCTTACTCAAGAATGCGATTAAGGATGTGATTCAACGTGGGCATTTGCGAAAATTCCTAGCGCATGGTGCCAAAAATATCAAGAGACCATCCCAAAGAAGACATGAGGAATAGGAGAATGACACTTAGCTAACTATGGTTAGGAGAGATGTAAGGGATGCGAATTCCAGCAAAGCACCCAATGGAGTGATCAACATCATTGTCAGCGGACCTACTATAGGCTAGTTAAGCTCTTTAAGCCTGATGAACACCAAAAATTATGTCTGTAACATCCAAGGCAAGAAGGTCGGGATCAGCAACATAATTTCTTTCACGGAGGAGGATTTTGTGGGCATCCAGAGACTGCATGATGATACACTTGTTATTAGTGCAAGAGTCACCAACTTTGAGGTCAAGAAGATTCTTGTTGATACAGGAAGTTCGACAGATATCATTTTTTAGCATACGTTCAACTAAAAGAGACCCAAGATCAAAGCATAGCTAAGATCATATAAGTATGATCTATATGCCTTCAACAATCAACCAGTCGAAGTAACCGAACTAATTTCTTTACCGATACAAATCTACTATGACAAGCATGTCGTAGAGGATAAAGTAGACTTCCTCATCGTCAAATGTTGGTCCCCGTACAACATGATCATGGGACAGCCATGCCAGCATCTATTCGGCATAGTCCCTTCAACTGCACATCTTAAAGCTAAGTTCCTTACTCCCACAGGAGTCGACGTGTGCAAAGGAGATCAATAACTAGCAAGATCCTTGTACGTAAGGGCCTTAAGATGAGAAGAGGTATTTTAGGTTGAAGCCTGTCCGGAAGGAAAGTCAGTTGGCATAGAAAATGCCGAGAGTGATACTGAAAAAATTTCTTTAAAAGATGACCCTGGAAAAACAACGAGGATAAGGAAACCCTTGTCAGTAGATATTCGACAAAGTTTGATCAACTTCTTGTGAACCAACGTTGACGTATTTACATGGTCCCATTAGGACATGCTAGGTATTTAAAGAAAGATTGAGGCGATAAGGAACTCATTGGGTGAATAGCCGCCCTCAACAGATTTGTGTCGAGAAGTGTAGATAGGTGTACAGGATTCTTCAAAATCTTAAAAAATTTGAAAGAATTCAACTGGTCCGACGATTGTGAAAGAGCTTTCAACAATCTCAAAGAATGCCTTACATCACCACCAATACTCTCGACACCCATCTTAGGAGAGAGTCTATATTTATATCTATCAATTAGCTGCCAAACTCTTTCTTTGGTATTGGTCCAAATTGATGGCAAAGAGCATAGACTCGTGTATTATGTGAGTCATGTTTTGCAAAGGCCAAAGCTTCGGTACACAAAAATTGAGAAATTTGTTTTAGCAGTAGTTCTCTCGACAAAGAAGTTAAAGCCGTATTTTCATGCTCACTAGATCATAGTGCTTACTAATCAGCCATTGTGGCAAGCATTGCAATGACCTAACTCTTCAAGGAGGATAATAAAATATGTCCTAGAGCTAAGTGCCCATAGTGTACAATACAACCCCAAAACGACACTGAAGGCTCAAGTATTGGCAAATTTTGTAGCCAAATTCACTAGTAAGGAAGATAATGTGGATGTTGTTGAGAAACCTATTTGGTTCCTTTATGTGGGTGATTCTTCGACAAGAGATGGAAGTGGTGTAGGCATTGTTCTTCAAGGCCCCTACAATATTAATGTTCATTATGCTTTAAAATTTAGATTCCCAGCCAGTAACAATGAGGCAAAACATGAAGCTTTGATTGCCGAACTGAAACTGGCAAAAGAGATTAGCGCCAAGAAACTTAAAGTGTTCTCTGATTGGTAATTGGTGGTATTTCAGGTCATGAGAAGTTACGCGATAGGGGAAGAAGAGATGAGCAAGTACCTATTGGTAGTATGAACACTCGCAGAAGAATTTCAATCTTTTTCCATCCACAAGATTCTAAGAAATAAGAATATAGCTATCGATAAGCTATCAAAATTAACCAATATAGCATTCCCAGACTTGAGCAATAAACTTTTTGTCAAATTTTTACCACAAAAAGGTTTATCTACTCTTTCGTAGAGCTACAAATTAGCTCCTTACCCAAAAGAACAATCTTGGTTGGATCCCTTAGTTGATTATTTGAGGGACAGAACTCTCCTTGATGACAAGAAAGGAGCATGAAGATTAGTTTACTAAGCTACAAATTACAAGTCGATTGATGGTCAGCTATACAAATGCAGCATATCATAACCTTATCTTCAATGCCTTCCTCCGAGAGATGCCTACGGGGTGTTATCCAAACTGCATAGTAGTGTATGCAGTAACCACGTAAAAGCATAGACACTATATATACGAGCAATTCAACTGGGCTATTATTGGCCAACCATAAGAGAAGATGTAAAGGAAGTTGTCCAACACTGTCCTCAGTGCCAAAAGCACGAGTCACCAAGTCATTCGCTTGCAACTAAGTAATGCAGCCTATCCAGCCCTTGGCCTTTCACCCAGTGGGGGTTAGACATTCTTAGACCCTTTTCGAAATCTACTACCCAGTGACAATCCGTCATTGTTGCCATGGATTACTTTACCAAATGGGCAAAGGCCAAGGCAATGGCGAAGATCATCCAGCAGAAAGTGGAAGCATTTGTTTTCAATGCTATAATATCAAGATTCGAAGTTTCTCACATGATAATCACAGATAATGGCCCGTAATTTGACAACAACAAGTTTCGAGCATTTTGCGAGAAGTTTGGTATTCACCTCAATTATACATTTGTAGCATACCCTCAAACGAATGGATAAGTTGAAGCCATCAACAAGATCATCTTACACAGCCTGAGAAGGAAAATAGATCAAGTTAAAGGGAAATAGGTCGATGAACTATTGAATGTCTTATGGGGGTACCAAACCACCCACATAACTGTGATAGGAGAGACTCCCTTCAGGTTAGCATACGGCATGGAAACCATGTTGCCGATTGAGTAGGATTTGCCTAATCTGTGAATGTAAAACCTCAACGTGATGGTTAAGCAAGTTGGATTAACGAAAAATTTAGACACCATTGATGAAATTAAAGATATTGCAAGATCTACGGTTGCAGCATACCAGCATAAAGGGGCAAGGTACTACAACCAAAAAGTGAAGAGCAAGGTTTTTCAACCTAGAGATCTAGTTTACTGAAAGACAGAAGCAACTGGCGCACAAGTGAGTCAAAGGAAGCTCGACATGAATTGGGAGGACCATGTCAGGATCCGGGAAGTCATTGTTAAAAGGGCCTATCGACTAGAAAGGTTAGACAAATTAATCACCTCTCAAGCATAGAATGCCGAGAATTTGAAATTATATTTCAATTGCTTGTTTGGATGATGTTCATCTCCATTTGTTTGTAAGGAGATGGCCTACATGCTTGTAAGATGAGTCTTACTTTTTTATGAGAATTATATTTGAAGTCATTATGTTTCTTATTCTTTCTATGGTTGTTGAGTAAGTGAGTTCTAGACTGCATGATAACGAACTACATAAATTAATCTTACGGCCAAGTAATACAGCTAGTCCACGTCTCAAATAGCTAATGGACTTTGTCGATAAAGACGCATGAATTGGTCATGTGAAATAAAACATACCGAAAAACAATTAGGTGTGTGAAATAAAGCACACCAAGAAACAAATAGGTGTATGAAATAAAACATGTCGAGAAATAATTAACCTATGAAATAAAACATGCTAACGAATAAGAATGTGTGAAATAAAATACGTACATAATACAAGTCGGAAAAACGAGGTGCATGAAATAAAACGTACTCGAGACAGCTGTATGAAAGATAATTTTCATTCAATAATGAAATTATTACAAGAACCCAGCCCTTTAGGCCAAATGATAATGTATAAGGAATACAAAGGCAATCTTACGACCTATTCTCAAGATTAGCAAAAGTAATTTGTAGATTAGGGGCCAGGTCTTTTTTTGAGCAAACTTCTTTCTTGGCACCTAGGGTCTCACTGCTAGTAGATTTCTCTTCCCTTGGATCCTTATTATGAACTTTGTTGTCACCCTTTGAAACAATCTCAGCACCTGTATCATAGTCATCGTCCTCGTCATAACCATCGACTTTATTGTCGACGTCGGCGAAGTTAAGGCAGGAGAGATCATAATTAGGGTAAAACTTTAGGATCTCCTCTCTTGCCACTTAGACCCCCTCCAACAATTTCTTTCGAAAAAGTCTCTCGTATTGTCGACTAAGAGTGACTATATCGAGTACCTCTTTAATAGAGGGTCCTCTCCTCACGGTCTCTTCTAGCTTAGTAACACAGCTTTGTAAGTTCGAGTTATTGGTCTCTAACTCTTTAATCTACATTCTAAGCTTATCTTCTTTATTGCTCGTCGTGTAAAGAGTTCAACCTAGCCCCTAGTACTCTTCATTTTTCTTCTACAGCTCCTCCTTTATGCCTTTAGATTCTTTGTATTTCTCTCCAATCTTAGTTTTTAGGCTCGAGGCTTCATCAGTAGTTAATGTATGTGCCAACTTTTCGACAGTAAGGTCTTCCTAAAGCTTTCTCGCCTCCATCTCAACCCTTATCCTAGCATTCTCGGTAGCAACAATCTGGGCTTTAGAAGCATTATATGCATTCTCAATTTTCTACAATATTTTCATTTAGTACAATAAGTATAAAAAATAATTCAACAAAATACATGAAGACTGCTACAGATCTTACCTTCTTAGTTTCTTTATCAACTTCATCCAAAGCCGTCAGAATGTGGTTACTTATCTGAAAAAGAAAAGGAATATCGGCAAGTGAGTAAATTCAACAGTTAAAAAATGGATATGGATACTCATGTCATACAACTTGGCTGTAATATAGGCCTTATTGCAATTGCCAACCCTATTGACATCCTTCTTAGCAATCTCTTTGTCCTTCAAAATAATAATTTCTTCCATCAAGGCCAAAGATTTTATCCTATCTCCTAGGGCCGAGTCGATATCCAAAACATTGTGGTTCCAACACAGAATGAAGTACTCGCCAACCTCTTTGTTGGTGATGAACTAGCACCACTAATGCCGAAAGCTTTTGACCGTATTGCCTCCTTCCTCCTTTCGTCCAAACCCTTAGAATTTTTGGTAGGTGGTTGGCTGATAAGTTCCTTCCTCGATCTCTTATTAGCACTCGAAGTCACCACAATCGCCAATGACGACCCTTCGAAGTGGTGGCATCTTTAGCCTCATTGTGGGGTTATGTCTCAACCACCCTTTCTCAGTTGGGCATAAGGTTGAATATTTTCGATCAGAGGCTCCCTAGAATGAGTGACCTCGGCCGACGCTATCTTCTCACTCTCCTTCCACCTCTTGGCCAATTAAGAGGTTTTCTTCTATGCTGCCGCCTACTTTACGAGGTCCTCCTTTGTCGTTTTCTTCACGGTAGCAAGCCGAGTGGTAGTTGCTACAGTTACCACCCTCTTATTAGCTTTGATTTCTTAGCTTTAGCTTGGGCCAGCAACTTAGCAAGATTTTCCTCACCGTTACCCATATATGCAATATGAGCAAACACGTTAACATTAACGTAGGGGAAAATAATAAACTTACATTCTCCATGTTAAGTAAGGCTCAAAGGCAATAATTCTCCTCCCAAGTCATGAGAATGGCTTTTCTCTTGTAGCTATACTCGACCTAGTGGTAACTCATTAGCATACCTTCTTTTTCAAAAAAAATTAGCTCTCCATTTTCATAACACTATATAATTCTCTCAGCTTTCCAAATGAACATTTTGCTCTTCCTCCTCTCTTGAATTTTCTTCGCCGCTACGGCATCATTCGGCATCAGCTCTATATCTTTTGTACTAATCGGCTCAGTTCATTAAGTTCAAAAGTCCAACTCCTCGTCAAACACTATCGACATGAATTTGTCATGGCACTTGTGGATCCTTGACTCTAAACCATCTATGAACTTATGCCCATGCCTTGCAGCGACAAAGTATCACCTATTAGGTTACCTCCTAATTATGAAGAAATATCGGAACAATTGAGGCATAACGCTAACTTTGACTTCTTCACAGACTATCTCAGAAGCCTCCAGAAGCCAGTATGTGTTTGGTGAGAGCATACTTAGCACAACTCAAAAGTAGCTAAAGAAGCCCTTCGCAAATGCCAAGAAAGGGAAGCGCAACCCAAAATCCAAATATTTCGAGTATATATGGAATTCGCGCTCCCTTAGGAAACATACCCTTTCTTCCTCTCTCAGCCTCCTAAGATTCCATGATCCAGGAAGGTCTTGCCAACATTTGTTGTAGTTCGTGACAAGAACTTTGTCGATAGCATTGGTAATTCCATCTAGAGAGTTACGAAAGTAAGCTATATTGTTGTACAAATATCTCATCGAAGATCTCCCTTCTTTGTCCGTGGATAATTATCCACCATAAGAGTGTTAATCCGAATGAGTTTATTCTACCTTTCCTCAACGCTGTCAATTAAGCTACTAAAGGAACACGCCGTCTCACTCCTTATTTAAGGGGGAAAAAGTAGCCTCAGTTTCCGTTGCTTCAGAATTAGAGAGGATAAGTTGATGAACTACATTACAAACCATACCTGAATGGTTATGAAAAATGATATCACAGAAGTTGAAGAATATGAGAGTAAAGACGAGAAAGCAAACAAAAGTTTGGAGATGCAACTGGATAAATGTATTTTGATTGTGAACAATCCTTTAAATATGAACAACTCACCCTCATAACTGTAAATTTGTTTCTAATAGTAATGATGCGCTGATTTGATAGTGGCATGGATTGTTGATGCGTGTTTTGAGATAGAAATCCAACTGTTGACAACTTTCTGACAGTTATTAGGTCTATGACTAAATGATGATTGAGGTGATAGGTGTCATACCTCCAACTTTTGGTCTCTTCAACAGGCAGGAAATTGAAAATCACGACCCTTCAATTGGGATGTGATCCATCTTCCCTTCCACCTCACTCAGCCTCCAGTGTACTACATGTTACTCCCTTTATCGAATTCTCAAACATGGGAGTTAAGAGGCAAATGTTGATAGTCAATTTTCGTCCACTCAGCGTAGCAAGATGTTGATAGTCAGTTTTTGTCCACTCGGTCTGACAAGCGTTGATAGCTAAAAGGTTAACTTACTCATCCATTCAACTGCCGACAGGCCGCGAAATCCATATTCTCAGCACCTCGCCAAGTAATTGACATTTTTAGCATTTCGCTAAATAACACAGATCTGTTCCTGATTTGAATTCCAGTTCATGACGTGAATAGTTATCACAAGCATAGTTTATTACATAACTACCTGCTTTCCCTACATTTCAGGGAAGATGTCTAATCAAGAGGCTTCCACATGTCCCAACGGTTATTCGGATAGCCACTACTTCAGACACAACAAGTCCCCTATAAATACGGAAAGAAACTCTATAAGGATATCTAATAACTCGTAATCACTTACTTTACTTTCCTCATTCTCGCTTACTGACTTACACATCGGAGTGGTTGCACCAAACTGCCCTTAATACTAAGCAATTTTCTTTTCTTTGCAAGACATTTTCAACTCCTGAAACTTAGTAAAACAGCTAGCATAACATTGACACAAGCTTATTGTTGAGATTAGTGCCATTATTGGTAATGATTGTTTCTGGAGTTCCATATCGAGCCAGGATAGCTCTCTTGATGAACTTAACTACAACCCCTTTAGTAACGCTTGAGTATGATGAGGCCTCAACCCACTTGCTAAAATAATTAATGGCAACCAATATAAAGCGATGCCTATTGGATGCTTTTGGAGTAATTAGGCCAATGATGTCCATTCCCCACATCGAAAAAGACTATGGTGCCAAGAGCATATGTAATTCTTGAGGCGGGGCGTTTATCTTATTTGCATAAACTTGGCACAAGTGACAATGCCTGACATATTTGATGCAATTGCTCTCCATTGTTGACCAGTAATACCTTAGCCTCATAATTTTCTTAACTAGCATGTAACCATTCATGTGAGAGTCGCACACTCCTTCGTATACTTCTTTTATCAAAACCTCGACCTCCCTATTGTCTACACACCTTAAAAGTGTGTCGTGAAAAGATCACCGGTACAAAGTGGACTCGCTTATTAAGAATTGAGCAACCAATCTCCTAATCGTCCTTCTGTCTTTTTTCTCGGCCTCTTCAAGGTATGTGCCTTGTTGTAGGAACATTTCAATATCATGGTACCATGGCTTTTTGGCATCTGTACCTTCAATCGCCAAACAGAAGGTGGGCTTGTCTTTAATTTCAATAGTAAGGGGCTGAATCTCAACTCCACTGGATATCTGGACTATAGATGCTAAAGTGGCCAAGGCATCAGCAAATTGATTTTAAGTCCTTGGTACATAATTGAAAGTGATCCCTTTGAATTTTTTCATCAGTTCAGTCAAGTGCTAAGATAAGGTACCAGTTTAAGATCTTTTATCTTATATTCTTCCTAAGTTTGGCCAATAATGATTGAGGAATCCTCATGCACTAATGCATGCTTCGTATTCAGCAATATTATTAGTGTATGGGAAAATAAGCCTCATAGCTACAGGGTACTGTATACCTTCAAGGGATATTAGTATTACCCCAATTCCACATTCGAACACTTTAGCTACCCCATCGAAGAACATCTTCCATTTCAGTGGTTCATCATCTTCTCCTTCATCTAAATTTCCTTCAACTGCTAAGATATCTTCATCGGGCAAAATAACCTGTACCTCTTAGGGGGTATTATTAGAGGGATTCCCTACTAACTGATCTACTAGAGCTTGTCCCTTCACTAAATTCCAGTTCATGTACATAATGTCGAACTTTGATAATAGCATTTGCCACTTTGAGATTCTACCAATTAAGGTTGGTTTGTCTGCTAACTACTTCAAGGGGTCATACTAAGTCAACAATTCAATCTAATAATAAAGCGTGTATTGTCTAAGCCGATGCATTACTTAGACCAAAGCACAACATGTTCTTTCAATTTCTGAATATTTTTGTTCCCCTTCATAAATTTCTTACTTAAGTAATATACAGCCCATTCTTTTCCTTCCTTGTCTTTCTGGTCGAGCATAAATCCCATGGATTCCAGTAATATTGTTAGGTATAGAAATAAAGGCTTCCCAAGTTTTGGAGTTACCAAAATTGAAGGGTTCATGAGGTACTCTTTGATCGTTGTGAAGGCCAGCTCTCATTCTTCATCCTAGTTTATCTTGGCATTCTTTTTCAATAGCTTAAACTGGGGACAACATTTATCTGTAAGTTAAGATATGAACCAAGCTATACAAACAGCTTTTACAAGCTTTCTTATGCATCTCTATGGTCATTGACATCACTCCTAACGACTAACCTAGTAGGGCCGAAAGTAATATTAATATTTTCATCACCTATTTGTACGAGGTATCCATAGCCTTTATTCGAAGCGTTAGATCTAAGAAAAAGAAAAGTATGTAAAGGAAAGAGTGTAAGGAAGAAGTGAAGAGAGAGGAGACTAATTCTTATTTAAAGGAAATTCTTCTAAGTACAATATTGTAAATTAAAGGTAATTATTACAAAACTCTGTAAAATATAAAACTGCGATTCATCCTTTACCCTAAAGAAGACTTATTGCTATTCATAGGGATGGAAAACCAATTATTCAGGTGCTGGGACTTATTAGATGGGCCTGCCATTTTATCCCTGCTGGAGGTGTCCTCTTTGGAAGGTTCTGAATTCTAAACATTGGCTCAGATAAAAGTTTCCTACAATGATTGGAAGGTCATCAAAGTGTGATACAACCTGTCACTTCTGCCCTTAGCTTGCATTTTTTGTAATTCTTCCACTCGAGTTGGGATATAACCTAGTCCATAGGTACAAAACTAGCCTTCTTTGAATTTTGACCTCTCATCGTTCTCTCGATCAGTAATCATGCACACCTCTTCAAACATTTAGAGCCCAAAGTCTTCTTACTTTTTAGTACCAATATAGGGTATGACCATTTTCTTATATATTTCGTAATCCTAGTCACCCAGAATCATTATGACTTGACCATTAGAGATGAACTTAACCTTTTGATGAAGACTTGAAGGTATAGGCATTGCCAAATGTATCCATTGTCTTCCTAATAACAAGTTGAAGGTCCTTGGGATGTCCAAGACTCGAAATTGAATGTTAAAAGTCTATGGACCAATATCAATCAGTAAGTTGATCTCCCCCATAATTTCTCTTCTAGACCTATCAAAAGCCCTAACTGTCGTTGAACTTAGCTTAATAGCAGTCGTATCAATGCCTAATAAATCTAGGGTGGCAAGAGGGCAGACATTCAAGGATGATCCATTGTCGATGAGGACTCTTGCTATGATGATGTTGTTCACCTTCACTATTATAGAGAGAGGCTTTGTCTGTTGGTTACCTTATTCGCTCAGTTCCTCGGCAGAAAAAGAAATTTGATCCATGATGAGGATAGAGTTAGTGACAGACCCTATTTTTTCAGCTGGTATTTCACAAGGGACTTTGACTTCCCTCAATGTTCTAAACAAAGCTTCCCGATACGGTTCCAACACCATCAATAAACTCATGAGAGATATTTGTGCCAAAGTCTTAGCAAGGTGATCTATTATTTTATACGCACTAGACTTGATTATGTTGGTGAAGGCAAACAATCCTTCTTCATATTCAGTTGTTTCATTGTTTGGTCTTTCCAACATAGTTTTCTTTTTTAGGTCCTCCTTCGGGTCGTAAATTCAATTAGCTCCATTGCCCTTGATTTATTGCCTAATAGTTGAGAGAGGCAGTTTTATAATTTTTACGGGCTACAAGCACATAGAAGGTTTACCTTTTGGTCAGTGGAATTTGCTTCTCCTCTTCTTTGTAAAATCTATAGACCTTGGCTCTTGGTTGGAACCAATCATGTTGAAGGCGAGATTTGAGTCGTCAAATATCATATTGATGACTGACCCATGATTAGGCAAGGGGTTGTTGTTGATGTTTGCAACTAGAGCCTTTACGAAGTCTAGTTAAACCATGCCTTCGTTGATTAAATCTTGAATTTTATTTCTTAATCTCCAACATGAGTCTGTTGAATGGCCTACTTGTCTCAAATGATGTTGACACCTTGCATTAGGATAAAAAAATCTTGGCCTGTACCTTTCATTGGGAGCCTTAGAATGGAGTAAATTATCCTTTCTTAGTTTTTCAAGTATCTGACTGATAGGAACAGGTATTTTGGTAAACTGCCTTAAGGCCCTGCTAACTTACGATTAGCTTTTGAATTGTTGTTAAGCTGGCAGAAGATTTTTCCTAAAAGAAACCCAAGCGTTAGGTCTAATATTTGAATTAACCATGCTGACAGTAGCTTCTCTAGGCTTGCTGGTAGTGGGTTTAGCAGAGGCTAGTGTTCTATCTAATGGTTCTTATAACTTACTAAAGGAGACAGCACTTTCAATCCAACAACCTGCTACTACCACCTCTACAAAACTAGAAGAGGCTTGCCCCATCAGGTGAGAGAGGTAGGGTCTCTCAAGAGTATTGATAAAGTTGAAGTCAGCTCTTTCTCAGTCATGGGGGTAGATACCCTTGCAACTAGAGACCTCTACCTTTGGGCATATTCCTTAAAAGATTCATTAGGCCTCCTCCTCAGGGCAACTAAGTCCATCATGGTCGGCACCACTTCAATGTTGAACTTATATTGCACATAAAATGCCTTAGCTAACTTCTCCCATGTGTTTCTCTGGTTCAAATCCAATTAGGCATACTAGGTCAAAGCAGGGCCCATCAAGCTATCTTGAAAAGTTTGGACCATGAGCTAGTCATATTGCACATATTTGCCCATTTTGCCCACGTACAACCTAATGTGCGGTTTAGGGCATCCAATTCCATTATACTCTCAAAGTCAAGTACTTTAAACTTCTTTAGGAAGCTTCCATAATCATAAGCAAAGAAGTCAGTTATACCAGCCTGCTTGAATCCATCATAACGTTTAAGCATTTTCATCTTTCTAGTGATTTGTTGGGTCAATCGCCATTTAAGTTCTTTCAATTTGTCCTGATCTGCTTCGAGTTTTAAGTTGACTGGAAATGAGTAAGTATTTGGTTCGAAATTCAAGTTAACCTTTGAATAGATGTCTTATGTCTCAAAGGATTCAAAGCCCTAGTTGACTTTGGAGTAGGCTTCTTTTACTTCAAGAGGTAGGGTTTTAACGTTCTTTCCATATCGAGTTTGGAGTTTTCTTCATTTGATGGAGCTATGGACCTAAGCAAGGCAATGCTGTCCCAAGGAAACTCTCGGTTGATCTGCAATCTTCCCCACTATTCGTTCTAAAGAGCGGAACCTCAACTTAGTAGGATCAACAACTTCAAGGTTGACATTGCTGTTATTGGTGTTGGTGTTGTCGTTTCCTTAGTTAGCCATTTTGGTCTGTAAGCAAGTTTTAATAGGACTTCTTTGGAAGATTTGATGCTTGGGAGCTATTTTGGCAACCTGGTTTAAGATCACTTCTCAACAAGTTAGCATATGAATATTTTCATGTTTTTGAAGAATTGAAATAAATGAATAAAATGCAAGCATGTCACATGGATGAAAAGGAAGGGATTGGCGATTAACTAACAAAACAGCAAGTTTATTTATTATTCTTCAATTTTTAGAGTTTCATTACATAAAAAAAAAAAGGAAAAATACAAATTCATCTAGACTAATCTTCTATTCCTCTGTAGGCCGAATGACATTTTCTTCTTCTAGTTGTTAGGTTCGATGGCTACTGCTTTACCTTACTTTTGACCATGCTTAGTTGCTTCCTCAAATTCTCAAATTCTCTTCAAGGCCATCTTCAACTAGTGTTCCAAGGCACGTGATCTCTACCTAGACTCTCAAAAAAGGTTTTCCCACATGTCTTTTTCATCGTGGATGACTTCCATGCAAGCTTTCACTTGGTCCATATAGGTCATCATTTCAGAGTTGGGATTCATGGGGAAAGGTTGAAGAACCTTTGGTGCTCGATATTGTATCATGCCCGCCTTATGAAGTTGATCATAGAAGTATTCTTTAGTGACTCGGTGTTTGTCTACTACTCCTATGAAGTCGCTCAAATCGATATTAAGGCTTTTGGTCCTGGCATCCACTAAGCCTTAATCTTTCAAAGCTTAGATACCTTTTCTGTAGAGTGAGGTTCCTCGAGGTTAAAGGTGAAAGGCTCCTATGAAGGCTTATGAGTTATATCCTGGATGTCTCTAAATTGTGTTATCATGTTGTTTGGATAGTAACCTATACACCAACTCATTCCAATCAATGGTACAACATGATAATTTTTACAAACCAATATAATCTTAGTCTAATTACTCCATCTAGCAGTCCACAGTATGTCTTCAACCCGAAAATCTTATAGAACCTCTATCCAGAGAAGGGTAGGGATATCTTTTGGTAATTTGATCTTATCAACAAAAGAGTCAATAAAATCAATCTTATTGGCTTATGCTCCCCTTATCAATTCTAACTCGAAGCATTTGATGTGACTAACAAACCATACCATTAACAGTAATTTGATCTTATCAACAAAAGAGTCAATAAAATCAATCTTATTGGCTTATGCTCCCCTTAGCAATTCTAACTCGAAGCATTTGATGTAACTAACAAACCATACCATTAACAGAGTCATGCTTGACTTGAGGTCTCCATAATCTCTTTTCTTAAGAAAATTAAGGTTCCTTATTTGTTCAGCAAGTAAGGTAAGAGTATAAGACTTCCCCTCCCAAAACTGAGCCATTAATTCTACCACCCTAAAATGTATAAAAAAGGATCCACTTGGAAATAAGATAGTGGCAAATACTGCTAATATATAGGCCTTGATTCGATTCTCCCTTCAATTACCAAGAAACAAAGCCCGTTTGTTGGAGTTAGGTTCGGTCAAAAACCAATGGATTAGATCCCATATCTTGATAAAGTATTTGTTACAATCATTTAGGGCCCCATTTATTCCAGTTTTACAAATCTCCAAGAATTTTGAAAAAATGTAGGTCAAGCCGAAGTTGAGCTCTAGAATGTATATTTCATCCAAAGGAGGGGCTTGAAGCAATTAGGTGTATTCTTCCAAAGTTAAGCTAATTAGGTGTGACCCAAAATGGAATGCTACTTCTTTGGGCTCTCAGAAATGGACCAAGGCCCTCGCCAGCATAATGTTAACATTCACATTAGATAGTGAGAGTATAGACTGAATCTTATTAGTAATGAACTCTTGTTCCCTTAGGTTAAGGGCTTGAAACCATTGATTAAGTATGGGTTTCAAGTTTGTGAGCTTGTAGATATGAATCTCTTTAGCGAAGACCTTAGCATTGGATGAGTTGGCCATTTCTAAAAGATTACAAGTAAAACATAAGTTACAAAGGAAAGAACATTTACATCAAAAGAAATTACAAAAGATTTGCTATGTATATGAATTCTACGAAAACATAGGGAAAAAAACTTCAGGTTTGTCATTTTTTCTTTTTCTTTTTTATAACAATGTCGCTTTGTTAGCTATTCGCCATCCTTAAAAAATGTATGCAACAAGAGTGAGCTCTATAAGTCTTTAAACTCTATGACCTTACGCATTTCTGAAAAACAGTTACTTAATCACATCAAAGTTTAAGTAGGGTAGCCTAATCAGCTTTAATCTGTGGTTACCTTACTACATCCAAAACTTACATAATGGCTTCTTGTCTTAAGGTCGAAAGATAGCTCAAGTTCAACCGTGTCTATCATGCATTTATGGTACGTGAAATAAATTCTCCCCCTAAACAATTTTAACAATTAAAACTAAACCAGTAATTAAAAAAAAATTAATATAGTGATGGTACAAATAACAAATGAATAAGTAAATAAATTACACTTTAGTAAGGTGATTTTTAGAGATTAATTTTAATTTTGGAAAGTTGAACAGCTAACCCTCTTGACGTTCTCAATGGAGTTGCCAAGCTATTAAGCTTAGTTTTTTTTTCCCCAATTTTTATAAATAAGTCTTCTTTAAACCAATCAATATTAAACCCTACCCATTTAATACTGGCCCTCGACTAGGGTTTAAAGAAAATTGTTTTTTTTTTATTTTAAAAATTATTTAGAGTCACCATCCAACAGAAGTCAAGAAAAAAACTTAAATTATAATCAATTAGGTAGAATAGTTATAATGGTCTTTTCGATTAAACCAATTTTATAAACAATTTTAGAAACCATAGCAATGGGTCCGGGAGTTAAGATTTTTCAACCCTCATGATTAACTTCCTAAATTTAATCTTAATCTTAAAAATCACCTTCCAAAAATACTATTCGATCAAGCGAAACTCGATTATTAGTTAACGAATTGTACTAAGTAATTTAAACTACAATTAGGAAAAAAAAAAAAAAAAGGTTTTTTCATTTTTTATCGTCACCCCATAGATGCTTATATATTCACTATTTGGAATCAGATATACATTGTTCTTTTAATGAAAACTTTAAGGGGGTTGATTGATTTGAATTCTAGAAAAAGATCGGAGTTACGTTTTTATCCATTTTAAGTTTATTTAAGGAAAATTTTCTAAGGGTCCTAATTAGGAGTTTATTTTTTGAAATTCTAAAGAAAGTCCTCACTTAGAAAGAGGATCAGTTGTTTATATTTATTTTTGGAAAAAAAAAACGATTTTTGCAATTGTTAAAATTATTTTCATTCACTACCTTATTTATTATTTTTATTTTTATTATTATATTTTTTTATACTATCTTATTTATTTATTTCATTTTATCTATTTCTATTATTTATTGTCTAAGTTTTACCCAGGAATATAAAAATAGAGAAACAAACCAAACTACTTTATCCTCTTTTTCTTTTCTTTTTTTTCCTTTTTCTTTTTTCGGATTTCTTTTTTTTCCTTTTATTTTTTTTTTCTTTTCTTAAATTTTCTATTTATTGTATTTTTCTTAGTTTCTCATTTTTTGGGTTTTTTTTCTAATTTTTTTGTATTTTTCCTAAATCTCTTATTATTTTCTAAATTTCTTATTTTTTCCAAATATATATTTTTATTTTTTGGGTTTTCTTGATTTTCTATTTTTTGTATTTTTTTCCTAATTTAGGACTCTTTATCTTATTCTAAGAATTTTGGAAAAAGATAAAAATTAGGGCAAAAATGGGGTGTCTATAAATGTAATAATAGTTGAAACTTTAAAATCTCTTGTTGATATGATTTGCCAAGCCTGATAGTCTGATGCCTTCACAAAAATCTCCATCTTAAATTTCTAATAAGAAAAGTTAGTTCCATAAAAAAAAAAAATGGTGCCTTACCTAGCTGGACTATTAAACCACTATTTGGTTCACCCATAATTTTAAACTCTAGATGATATTAGAGTGTGACTCTAATACCAATTATTGGTCCTATATAAGATATCAAAAGATGGGGAGTAAATTAATATCTTTAAAATTTTAAAACTTTTTTATGCAAGTTGAAAATACCCCTCTTAATAACTTAATTTAGTGAACAGTGATACTTTAATAATTCAATACAAATAACACAAATTAAAAGAGATAGGAAGGAGAATATCAAGTTTAGGATTTATAAAGCTTTGACCTTTTACTTACCACTCTCTTCCAGCTCCATTATTAGGAACTCAGTCTACTTCATCGATGTCATTCCACTTGATCTACTAAATCAAAACAAATCACGAGAAGTTTACAAACATTTGTTACACATAGACTTCACAACACTCTACTCTGCCTATTTAGCATTTTTACAATCTAACCTAATTACAGATCTATAGAGTACAATCTAATTTCTCTCAACACTCAAACAACAAATAATGTTCACAAAGTACAAGTGAGAACAACAAAACAAATTTCAAATAATTTCACACAAAAACAGAAATGATGATTAATGAATAAATCACTTTAATTCAACATTCTCAAGAAGTATCTAGGAAATGTTCTGTGCTCTTTCAAATGATAAAGAATGACTACAAATAAAGTATAAAGTATATGTATTTTTCTTCTTAGAATCGTACTTGACATTTTAAATCCTTTCTCCTTTTATATTGGAATCTTCCAACAGCTAAATTTGTTGAAGATTATTTTCACTTCATGTTTATCCATTTTCAAAGTTAAAAATAATGACCCATAGACATTTGAAGAAAATCTTAAAATTTGAATTTGAATATGATATTATCTTGGTCATTACTCTATAATAGATATATTATGATCAGCAACTCCAAATAATCTTGAATTTTGAATTGATATCCTATAAAATTCGAATCAAAATTAGAAATCATCCTTATCCAAGCTTAGATATTTTCTTGTGGTTTAATTACTTCCAAAATTTAATCTGCTTGGAAATAATCCACAAGAATCTTAATTCCAACTTAAGTAAAATAGGATTAAGTGTATTTCCCTAATACACCCAATCTAGTGTAGCTAAGTCTTATTCACTTCAAATCTAATATTGAGTTATATTTCTTTCAATTTTACTCTTTGAGATCAACTATCTAAATAACTTTCTAAAGAGTATCAATTTACTTTTCTTCAAAGTCTCTAAATAATTTTCTGAAGTAGTTGTACTAACTCTTCTTATAAAAGCTTCTAAAAAATTCTCTAAAGGTTTTCATACTTATCTCTTTTTCAAACAATTCATACGTTCTAAATAACTTTCTAAATGCAACTCAATTTGCAAATTTAAACTTTCTAAAGTAATATCTAAATACCTGCACACTTGTTAATACATTAGTTTTTTCTCTCTTTTTATTATCATCAAAATCCATGAGAGATATATAATAGCTTCGATCGGCAAAAATCATGAAAAGCAAGTAGTCCCTACTTATGCTTATACCAACTAAGAATGGGAAAGATTTGCTTCCCATTACATCTATGCTCATAATTAACCATTATTACCTACTCCATATAAATTTTCATTTCATTTTCTTTTTTAAAATAAACCCTAGAAACACTCTCAAAACACATAAACAAAGAAAAAAAAAAGAAAAATGAAGGAAAACTTAAGAAGTTCTTGGATCCCCTTTTGTACATCACCACTTGGAGCCACCACCACCTCCAAATAGCTTACTACCACTTGCATTTGATCACTCACACTCCCCCCTTTTTTTCTAACATACACTCCTCACCTAAGGGGTTCGTCTCTTCAGTAAAAAATGAAGTGAGAAGAGACCCTTCAAATTTCCACCGGGATAAATTTACACCTGCTCAACTTTCTTTCTAGTATGAGTTTATGAACATGATTCCTAGGCTTAGAAACTAGAAAAAAGACTCAAAATGCCACATTTGTTTGCTATGTTTACATGCCTACACATGTACATTTTCCTAAATTTCTAGTGCAGTAAACATATTACATATAACTTTAGAAACGCATAAGTTGTATTAAGATAATAACTTGAAGAAAAGTAGAAGAATCATCATGAAATTTTCATTCTCATGCTAAGATTGAAATATATATGCATTTTAAATCATATATTTTTCAATCTTACATTATTATTTTAGTAAAATATAACTTAGAACATATAATAATGATGATTTAAGCAAGTTATGTTAAGTTATGTGAGAAATAGGATGAAACCACCTTGAAAACCACATTGTGTTGCCCTTAAAAGGACATGTTCAAAGTTGCAACTTGAAGTTTATTTAGTTAATTACATGATTAGTTAAAGTTAATTAGTATTTAAGGCTTAATATTATAAGATAAGTGGCTAAATAAGGCTTAGGATACATGATCAAGCCTAAGATGGACTTCAAGTTAAAAAGATTGATTTAGTGCTTGTAAACCGAACAATACTAGATCCGGAACATATGTTAAATGAGTCATTTAGGCTATTCAATAAGTTATTTAGCCTATTAAGATAGGTTGGATACAAGTTTAGAGCCCTATGATGTAAATTGGACTTAAAACAAATTATAAGGCCCATAAATCATGCCTTATGACCACTTGAATGCCATGACCAACTTTGCACATTATTATTTAAGACCTAAATAAAAATCCTATAAAGTTCATTAATTATTCTAGAGAGCCCATAATAGACCTAGAATTGAGTAAAGCCTATAACTAATTAAATAGGCTAGTTTAAGCACTAAATTCATAAGAGATAGGCTTAGACACAAATTTAAATTGGTCCAACTAAATAAATGACCTTAGGATAATATAATAAAGGCCTAATAATATATAAAATAGGTCTCCTACCTTAAAAATATCCTTAGGCTCAAATTCTCTTAAGTTGAACCTTAAAATTACTAAGCATAATAGAAGAAAGCCTATAGTCTAAGATTTAAGTAAAACTTGTATACTTTAGGCCCAATAACAAGATAAAAGCCTAATCAATCGTAATAAATGATTAAATTAGGCCAAATACACTTAAATCCTTAATTAAAACTAGAAAATTAACCAAGTTAAGAAGAATCTTTAATGACTTTGAATCTGACCCCAACCAAAACCTAATAATTGCAAGTCCAAACTCCCAAAATAGACTCGAGCATGTGAAAGTATGTTCGAAATTGTATGAAATTGACTATAAGAATGCAAAAAGAAGATTTACAATGAAAAGATTATACATAATTAAAGATATAATCAAAAGCGGGATTTATAACGAATCCAAGCAATTAAGTAAACTCTTAAGATCTTAAAGAAGTCCTTTTTCCAATTACTTATATAAACTTTACCGTTATATCTTAAAATGACTTAATTTCTAATTAAAAAACCTCGAAGATAGGTAAGCAAGTTCGAATAAAGGAATTATGATGATTTGGTATCTGCTTATGCTTGATATTTATTTGTTGTTTACTGGTTGCTATTGATATGTCTATTTGAATGATTGATTTGCTCTATATTCTATCACTTGTGTGGTCATTTCATTAAATTAATAAATTTAAATATTTGATCACAATAATTGATTATATTTGTTACATGTCTATAACTAAATAAGTATACTTGTGGAGAGTACTATTTTCTCCAATTTTCACAATGGATCAAGATAAAGAATTTTGGAAATGCTTTTTCTAACCTAGAAGGATTTTATGTCAACTTTAGCATGTGCTCATGGACATCACTAATGATATTTTTATTATTGATGCGAAACTAGTAGCTTATCTTTGATGAATCAATAGCAAGTAGCTTGAGTCAAGACCTTGCATGGTTTAGTTAGTAAGAGCATCGTATTGATTTGTTGATAGTAAGCATGTAGGCCATTATATTTGTTTATGGATGGTAGCTGGCCCAAGTTAGGATTCACTTGGTTGTTGGCTTGTATGGCATTCTTTTCTTGACTAAGATAATAGTTAAGTTTCATTTGGTAAGACGATACCCATAAACAGCCTTATGCGAGTAAGATAAGGTGCTCCATGCAATTAAGTATGGTGGATAGTTGATGTGTAAAGGAAGGAAATCTACACCTTTCATGGTTTCAGAGTTTCATGGATTTGTTACTTGCATTTATCATACATGCATTTGTTTCATATATAATTAGATTACATGTGTGTTAACAATGTTTAATTACTTGCTTAAATGGTAGTGGTGAGGGACAAACTCATTAGGTTGTTGCTTGTTTACATTCCAATAATTCCTTTTTTAAGGTAACCAAATGCTAAGACTAGGCTACGATCCAAGTGTAAAGTGCTACATTAAGTTATGGTGGATAAGATTACAATAGCAGACTATATTAGCTGAGTTAAACTACCATATTACTTAGAAATTTTGCCGTAAATGAAGTTTAAATTAGTTTATTTTATTATTTAGTAGGAGATACCAATTCTCTATGATCCCAATAGACAGTAGATTTTTGGCTAATCATAGTTATATATACATAATTTAAATTTGATCGATGAATTACTGCCACACCCTAAAGAGGTGAAATCACAATAGTCCTGTCGTGTAAACAAACCTACACTACAAGCTAACTGCCTTAGCCACTAACATAGGTATAGCCTACACAAGGCGAACTCTACTCAACCACTTTGAAGTATTCACTCCTATACCTATTTATTATAAACATGTGCTGTAATCTTAGAAAATGATTATAAAAACTTAATTTTCTAACCACAGTTATTCAAAAGATTTAAGTTTAAAAAGTAATACTCAACAAAATATTAAAAAAAATTATAAGTATTTACAAAATCACATATAGGGGGGAAACAGTAACAAGTCTAAGAAAAATGGTAATATAAATTCACAGGTCTACTAAACTTAATGATCATGTTAATAGTGGAAAACTAGAGGGCCACTTAAAGAGACTCTAATAGTTTTCCTAAAAGTTAATATAGTTGATAAACCAAGTAAAAATCCAATCAAGTAGTCTTGAATATCACTACCCAACCTCGTTTTCTAATCTTTTAGAACTTAAAATAGTATTGGTGAATCTACTTAGGAACCTACAAAACAATTATACAGGAATAAACGATAACTTACTTAGTAAGTTAAATGGAGACAATAGCACATATCTGATATAAAGTAATTGGGGTTTTCAAACAAGTTTAGTTAGATATTATGCATGAATAAGCAAGTGTCATCGTACGACATTAACCGATCCATTGTAAAATTTGAAAAATTTTGTCCACTCTAATTCAGGTTAAGGAGTTTGACATTGGCACACTTCACGAATTGAAACCAAACTGAAGCTTATACAATGGAGAAACATGCTCTGTCCAAGACTTCACTTCGAACTACAGTCCCCAACCTTATCGCTACTTCCTTTCCTGTTACTTAGTTCAAGTAAGGGTGAGAAGAAGACCATTTTAGCTATCCCCACCGAAGAGCCTATATTTAGTCCGATAATCCTAATCGTTTCCTGTAATGGTTGCGATACAGGTTTGGTTAGTAGCTAAGTCGAGCTTATATTGATTGCTTTTAGGGTAGTTACATAATTTCAAACGGCTCAAAGCAAGTAATACCATGAAGTAATCAATACATCAGTCCAACACTCAAAATAGCATCACTATATTTAAGTACACACATTGTATACATACAAACAACTAACTTACAATTACAAGCAAGATATATATTAAGATCTCCAAGTATTCTTAAACAATACTTCAAAATACGATAAAACATTTATCCCACTTACCTGAATACTGATGTTCATTCTCCTCGTGCATCGCTCATCATCCTTTATTATCCTTAAAATTTAACGTAACATTTTTAGTTTCCATCCAATATATAACACATGTATTCATTATAAACATTTAAGTATGTTTTCAATTGTGTTTAGTAAGTTTTCTTAGGTATTTATTAGGTATTAATTAAGTAGGGTATATTTTGACTAAGGTTTTAACTAAGGTTCTAACCTAATACAAGTTGCTACCCAGTAGTTTTTTATCTAGATTCTGACTTCAGTAAATTCTTCGAAGGTATAATCAAGCAACTTTTTGATCTAGTGTCCAATTCCCAATGATCCAGTATTCACTATTTTTTTACTAAGTTTCTAACCCAGCATTATGGTATAAATTATTGTCCAAAAAGTTTCTAACTTATATTCTAACTCCGAAAAAGATATAAACTCCAAATATGACCCATTTTCTAACCTAGATCTAATTTTAGTGTATTTAAAATGTTCAACACTAGATTACATTTTGACATAGTTTCTAACAAAGTTTCTAACCTTGCCACTACTTCTACATTTTATTACTTCATATATAATTGAACTTACCCCAAGTTCTAGAGTATTAATAAACATGCAAATGTAGAAAGCAACAATTTAGTATTAAAAGCATTTATATACTTTTCCCTTATGCCTTCTACTTAGTACAAACTCATCGAGACTTTTACGATTGAGCTCATAAACTACCAAATATCCACTTAAAATTGAAAATCAACATCTTAAAACTCCAATTCACTCACTTGTAGGTGCTGCATGTTGGCCAATATAGATTGGAGCATGATTTTATAAAAACTCAACGTAACTTTTTTAGAAAAATCCACTTCCATCGCGTTGTTTTATGAAAAATAAAATTTCCCCAAAATCCGACCACCAAATTTTAAAAATCCAATCAGATAGCATTAAAGTATAACATTTTAAGAGAATATTAATAATATTTCAAGTTAAAACAACATTATATGGTTTTTCAAAAACCCGATTAAAATTCAAAACGCAAGATGTTTTTCTTAAGGACCTCATATTTTCACTTAAAATTTTGAAAATCTAATTGAAGATTTAAATTCCTCATATAAATATATTTAGGGAAACTAAATTTTAAATTTTTTTTGTAAACGTTTGCTACTTTTTCTTAAATTTTGATAAAAATGAGATATTTGACGACTCATCGAAACTTCGAGCTTCTACCACCATGGGGAAGAAGAGGATTATCAGTAGCAATAGATGGTGGCTCCTCTATTAGGTGGTGGTCCAGCCTTACTTCCAAGTGACCATTTTCCTTGGGAACTCGTACTCCTCCCCCTTTGGCACTACAATTTCTTTATTTTTGTTTTCTAATTTTCTCTCTCTATTTTCGCTCCAATATGTTTTTCTAGTTCTCAACTAACTAAACTTTGTTCGAAAGAGCTAATTGTAATTTTTATAACCAAGCTTTGGGTTACTTTGATTTTTTTTAACATTAGCAATATGTGTAATGGCTTGGTTTAAGTGTCAAATGTTGAAATTTCCTTATTATCATGCATTCCATATCCTTGCCACATCCAACCAATTGATTCCTAATGTCT
Organism: Lumnitzera littorea; assembly: GCA_024138015.1. Lineage (NCBI taxonomy): Eukaryota > Viridiplantae > Streptophyta > Magnoliopsida > Myrtales > Combretaceae > Lumnitzera > Lumnitzera littorea. The sequence goes on along the minus strand of JAMXBB010000001.1, from coordinate 76,410,998 downwards.
AAGGAATTTTTTTATAATTTTTCTATACTTTTTTGGTAACATTCACGTATTTTTAGATATTTACGATAATTAAGGGTGCATATATTGATATAATAATTACATCCAATGTATATACATGTATTTTATATATTATTTTATATATAATATTAATTATATTACTCTTATAATTCATCTCTAAGTATTCGTTAATTTTCAATACCTAATTTACACATTATCGATAATAATAATATAGTAAATTGTTACCATTTTAGCTATATTTTTAATATTTTATTATTTTTGAATTCCTAGCCTACATGAATTTGTTAATTAATATTTCCAAGCTTCTCATAAGTTTTTAGCTTAATTGAATTACCTTTCCAAGCGCCTTAAATCAGCTATCGAATTTTGTCAAGCAAATACGATTCTCACATTTAAAATTAAGAGTCATAGTGGTCTATTAGTTAGAATCTTACAATCTTTGACTAATAAGGAAGTTTTCATAATATAGGGCACACGTGATATAAAAATTTTAAGTAAACGTACTAGGTTCCCTTTTGAAGTGTAAGTAACGGTTTATTTATTTAGCATCATTTTTCCTTTTTTCTAAACTTTCTAAAATTTTATTTAATTTATTTAAGTTTTACATATAATTATTATATATATATATGAAAAGTAAACTATTTTTTAAAAGAAAATTTTCAACATATTTTTCCTTTTTTTGTAATTTTTCCAAATTTATTTTAATATTTTATTAATTTTAGGTATTTAATATGTATAATACTTAAATAAATTATTAGTAATGCCAACGAGGTAATAATTAACAAGGACATGTCATTATTTGTGTCACATCAACATCCTAGTACCTAAAGGTGAAAGGGTAAGTATAAGTTTTTTAAAAAATCAAGTGTTCGTATCATTATTTATGTCACATTTGCATCTTGATAGTGATAAACACAACCAACCAGCCGATTGTCTCCCTTCCGTCCACATAATGCGCCCTTTTTCATGTCGAATACTAGCTTGATGGTGTTCCTTGAAAATCATACAAAAAGTTGTTTCTTTTACTTTAAACTTTTATTGACTAAATCTTTTACTAACCCACCCCATTTTACTTTAAAATCAAGCTAAGATACGTAATTAAACACTAAATTAGCCACCAAATGAAACCAAGTGGTTTTAATACTTAGATTAATTATATATCTTTTTGTTCGATAGCATTGAAACAAGTGATAGTGTAGATCAAGTGCTACTCGAGTTTATTATACCAAGTACGTGGATATCGTATTTGATGTTTATATGTATTTATGCTAGTATGAAATGAACCTATTCAAATTTGACTTAAATACAATTGAATTGAGTGTACATAACTAAGTCTAAGGAACCAAGAGTATCAATGATCTTAGAGAAGCATCCCAGGGATCATATGTGATATTTTCCCAAGTAGAGTTGCATACAGAAAAAATTTAGGTAGATTTTAGAATAAACCTCGAACAAGGCATGTTCTGAATACTGAACTACCCTAGATTCGGCTAGCCAATTCACTATATTGAACTAAGTCGGGCCTAAACCACCCAACAACCCATTAGGTTTGGTGGGTCAAAGCAACTCAGCCTTACAAACCTATCGAACCAATAAGCCTTAAAACCAACAAACTAACCTATTAGTTCAACTCGCCTACTTAAAGAAAATAAGCTAATGAAACAAAAAGAAATATATGTATATATATGTAAGATATGTGTGTAAATGTGTATATTAGTATATTTTTTCATCAATAATTTTCCTTTATATATTTATCCATTTTTGCAACAAAATATGAGAATTTGGTGCACATATCCCACATATATATATATATATATATATATATACAAGATATATATGTGTGTATATAGTATATCAATATATGTATTTATCTAAGAGGTTAAAACATATTAATATATATATAAATGAAATGGATGTATGTAAATATCAATAAATATATACATAAATATATATGTATTTTAACATATACATATAATATATATATGTATGTATAGTAATATATATAAAATCGCATAAAAATTTTTAGAAAGATTAAAATACTAGTTTACAAACCATTGAATCAGCTTATGAACTAGCAATGTCACGGCTCAAAACGAGCCTCTCTTGAGCTCGATTTACCAGTTTTGTGACCTGTGAACTAACGATTCTAAATTGATTCTACCTACATTCTAAGTTGATTCGTGGAGTACCTAACAAGGCTAACACTATTTATATGCATATGTGGGTATCAAAATCATAAGTTACTCTAAAGTAATATTTGGTTATAAAGACTAGATTAAACAAAGAGAAATAAACAAAACAAGTATAAGAAAGAGTTAGCAATATAAGTTTATGATCCACGTTTGATTTATACAATATTGAACACAAAATTTATATTAAAAATATTAATTATTTATATTACAAAATAAATAATTTTTTATAATATTAAATAAAAAATATTATTATTTAACTTAATATTATAATATAGAAAAGTATTTTTGAGAATATAAAATAATTTTATTTTTATTCAATAAATTTCATTTTTATACAATAATGTAAATAAGATAAAATTTAAATTTTTTATCTACTATCTACTCATTTTTTTTTTTAATTATCAAGTAAAGTTATTAATCAAATATGCAATAAAATTTTTTGTTCCATCCAACGCCACAAAAATTGTGCAACCAAATACTACTTAAATCTTGAGATACCAAATCAAGGATGATTGTCTTATCAAAATAAAGATAATTGATTGTGAATATTTTATTGATCACTGCATGTGATTGTATGTGTCTTGTGGCATCCGCATGTGTTTATGGTATTCCATGTACGGGGCATTTCGCTCACTCTACAAGGACCCTTGTTTTGTAGATGCAAGTACATCAGTTGACATAACCACTATGATAACTTAGGCTATAATCTAATGTACAAGCTAGTTGGCAACATGATCTCAACGTATTATGAGGAGTAGATGGGAGGGTTTCTGATAGTACGTGCATTGGATATGTTTGAGTATATTACTGTTAGTGGAGGTGAGACTAGAGTACAGGTACTATTTTATGCAGACTTGTGTGTTAATTATGTAATTGTTGGATGATGTCGGAGACGAGATAAACTCTCGTATCTAGTTAGTATTAGTAATTTGTTGTTTTACTATACTCTTATGGGCCACATTTATTGTGTATGTTTGGAGATTATTAGCGTGGCATATGTGGGTTGTTGCATTAACTGTGGAATACTTGGACGGGTTTTCAGCCTTCGATACTAACATGTGAAGGGCCATACATTTTTTGTTTTGAGGCGTTACAGTATGTATACAGGTTTATAGTATATTTAGATAATATGTATGTACTATAACTAATTTAATACATTGCACATCATGTAGACATAGCCATACATAAACATATACATTAACATTATAAAGCATATATTATTTTACGTCCACTGTAATACATATGATATATTGTACTAACATATTTGCAATACCATACATAATAGATTTTATTTCTATATTCCTAGTGGCCAACAACATTTTTTACAAACATAATTATATATTCATTTATTTTCATTTGGAACATGTTCAAACTAAACAAATCATGATGGCTTCGTTATCATTACCAAATAGTAGCATTGGGTATTGATTTTATTTTATTTCATTTTAGATCTTTCCATTTTGGATTAATTTTATACACCAAATGTGATAGGAAGAAATTCCCCCTTTTCGTAAGTGTATACATCTCTAAATTTTTAAAAACATGGTTTCAAAACCCTATTTTAAAAAATTGCACTTAAAGAAAATAATTAAGACACCAAAATTTCGGCAAATTTGCATATAATTAGGTAAAAAGGGTGAAAAAAAAAAAGAAAAGAAAAGAAAAGAAGAAGAAGAAGATGATGATGAAGTTCCCTTTTTCTTTCTTTATTTTAGAAATATTTCATTATACTTAGATTGTTTTGTTTTCCCCTTTTTTTTTTTTTTCTCTCTCTCTCTTGTCATGGGAAAAATACTCGTATAAGGATACGAAAGCATTGTCTACAGAACTTTAGCCATCTAAACATTCAGTTTCACAAGGAGACTAAAAATACATGAAGCTAACATAAAATAATGTATTTATCATTGCCTAACAAACACATCCGAAAGTCGAATAGGAGCAGATTTTAGATCCTTGTTAATCCCTACTGAAGTATACCGATATTTAGCTCCGTTCTTGTCTACCAAAATCTCAATGGACGTATGCTATGGGTTTTGAAAATAAGAAAGTGATGGCATTTATTTACCATCTTATTAAGCAAATAAAAATGCTCATGGCTACGATCACAAAAACCAAAAAAAAAAAAAAAAAGAGAGAGAGAAAACTAAAGAAAATGCAGTTTCACGTATAAATTAATTTTTAAATAAAAAAAAAAGGAAGAGGAGGAGAGAAAACAAGGACGGATGAACTGTGTAAAACTAGAAGTCGATATTTTCATCTACAATACAAGTTTTTTCGGCGATAAACACAGAAAATTTGAAAAATGTTTCCATGAAACAAAAGCTCCCTTAAGCCTACATACTAGCACAAATAGTCTCCAATGCGTCTTACAATTACCAAATAGCATATTAGCATGTCTTCTAATGTCACATTTGGTCCGGAATGGAACGAAGCCCAAAAAATAAATCCTTTCATGTGTTTGAAAATGCTTATAGAATGTAATGGAATAACATTAAAAGCACAAATATTATTAATTCTCAAAAATGTGACAAATTATTACATGTTATAAATTATTTGAAAGTTAACTAAGTAATTTTAAGTTAATAAAATTATAAAAGTAAAATAAAATCGTGATTCCAACCCTTTTAAAGGCAAAATCAAATTCCCTCTTTCCAAAGATTAGGAAAGGGAATGAAACTTGAAATCAAGATTCCATTTCAATCCATTCTTATCAAACGTGAAATAAAAATAGGAGAACATAATTACTTCAAAGTGTCTATATGGAACAACTACTTTTGAGTTTCAATAAATAAGGTTCATTGATATTCAAAATAAAATTGTTTGTTTTTCACGAAGGCTATTAAAAGCTTCCACAAGAACTATTGAAAACTTTTACACTTAACGACCTTATTTACTATAATTCAATGTAATTCACTACTGACTAAAAACAGTCACTTCTAAGTGACTATACAGGAGATTTTCCTAGGCAAGGAAGCAAAAGCCTACCCAAGGATATGTTCAATTGCTAAAACTATAGAACGATGGTTTTTAGATTACCAGAAAATAAAGAAATATTTAGAAATACGGGATGCTTATTCCCATCTCGTCTAAGCAGTAAATAAACCTTGATCATATAGGTTCAAGCTAGGTGGATAGCAACAACATGCTTTGGGATTGAACCATTAGAGAAAGAAGCTTTTTTAGACATGACAGGTTGTTTGAACCACCGTCCTAAATTCAAACTTAAAAATTCCAATTAAAGTTGTTAACAATCATTATTGATAACAATCCTCTTGAAAACAGTGCCAATTTAACATTAAAACAAATGGATTGGTTCAAAATGTTTTAAGAACATCCCATTGTTTCAACATCACTCAAAAACTTAGAACATTCTTACACAAAAGAAAAAAGAACTAGAACATAAAATAACAGCAAGGATGGAGAAGGAAATACCAAGTCATGTCATATCAGCAAATGAGCTATAAGTTCTCTCACACTACTGTTTTTGACTTGCCAATGTAGCTACACAATCCTGCAATCGAGCAATAGTAAACTTAGACAACCATTGAAGTGGCATTAATAGATGACAGAATTGTCATAGAACAGAATATAAGAAACTGCTTAAATCTATTATTAAGCATTGACAAACAGAAAAGTGCCTAATGTAAATGCAAAAAGAAAGATTTGGATTTCTCTTTATTTCTATCCAGTAACGATAAGCAAAAAAGATGCTTCGCTGATACTTTATAAAATATGATTCATCAGTGCATTCGAATTGGCACTTGCAGTCATACAATGTCTTGATTACCTTCATATGAACAATTAGCATGTACTTTCAGAAAAGCAATCATGAGCACGTGCACAGTGCAACACAAAACCAGTGCAAACACACATTAGGAACGGATGAGAGGACCAGAATCTATGGATACCTTTCGTTGACTTTTCCACAGCATGATCTACTCCACATCCTATAATATTTATGGCTGTAACTTCAAAAAGTTGAAACTAAAACAATTTCAAATGGTCACAGAACATTAATGACTAAGCCTGTCTTATACAGCAACTAAAATCCTTTAAAAATAGGTTACTGGATATCTTTCATTCAAAAGTATATGACTTCTACAAGGAAAAAATAAATAACAATTTGACAATTAAAGTCCAAGTCAATATCAGAAGCATGGAAGTCTGCTATCTAAATGGTATACAAACAAAAATAATTAGAAACTATGACAATATATGCTGCCTTAATTGTTTGCAGCTTGCACGTCCATGTATCTTAGCAATTAGCCCTTCTATAGCTTTCATCTACACATAACATTTGATCACAGATACAGGCTATTTTCATTAATATTCTTATGAATATTTTCAAAGAAATTATTTGGGACACTACCTCAGTCCTACATTTTCAAAATGTTGGGTATAAAACTCGAGTAAATGAGAAAATGTGATTCTTTTAAGTTTCTAGCTTGTACTGGCAAACAGCCATTCTAAATATGCCCTCAATAATATATAGGAAATCAAAATGACCATGGTAAACAAAGAGACCCCAATTGAACATGCAAAATAGGTTATTCTTGCCAATTGAAAGTATACACAAAGTCATGGACCAGATAGCTTTTTCTTGCTTACCAAAATTTGTGGTGCTCATTATCTTCATACAAAGATTATGAAATAGCAATATTAATGGAACACGTTTTCTACCTACCTTAACATGAAATTATACAGAGCAAGTACTACAAGCAAGCACTTGCACTAGAGGAATAAGCTAATTGTTACATTTTTACCATTTATGCCACATTCTTCTATTTGTTTCTTTTTTCTTCTTCATTCTTCTTGTTCTTTTTTCAAAAACAAAACCAGAAGCCAGTGATTTCAGTAATTACAAAGCATGATAGCACCTCTGCCTAAGAGGCAATATCTAATAAAACATTTGGCAATGGTTTAAAATTGTAGCACTGGTTGTATGAAGGTCTATCCTACACTAATTTGTCAAAGTTAAAGGAACTAGTTTCCAGTCCTCTGGAATGACTCTCATGTCAAATGAGATAAATGCAGGCAGCAAAAAGCTAATTTCCAATGCATAACCATTTCTCTCCTGGGATTAGAGCAGACCCCATACAATCAAATCCCAACTGGACCAAGAAGAAAGCAAATGAGCCTCCAAAGCTACCTGATTCCAAACCCTTTTAAGAAGTAGAGCCTAGCATTTGTGTAAACAGTAAAATTGAAAATACACATACTGCTGGATCTCCATTACATGTCACATTAATTACCCCAAGAAAATATTCACATTATTCTACAACTTCCTTTTGTACATATAAATTTTAATTTTTACATGTGTCCAACAATTTCAACCATCCATACATGACTGCCATCTCTTCTCACAATACAATCTCATGATGCTACCGATGGAAACAGTATATCAAGAAACTGCAGCTGATACATTCTAGGGTTCACAATCAATAGAAATCAACAAATTTCATTAGTCTTACTTGTGTAGAAGTAGGATCTTGCAAAGGAAAATACCTCAGTAGGTCTTGGCAAGCCACACTGCTACAATTCTTCAGGAAATAGATCTTAACAGACAGTGTCTCTGACTTTCAAGCCAAGATTTCAACCAATTACTTAACTCACTCCCAACAATTCCCCCTCAGCCACTATTTATAGCATTCTTATCTTGTACAGTTACTATTCTACCCTTAGCAAATATAAGACGGGCAATACAGCAACACTACAGCCACATCACAGCACACACTATGACTCACACACAACTCTACACAGTGCACATCACAGCTCACACATACAACACAGCATACTACAAACTGTACAACACATACTCCCTAACACATTTATATCACCCTACTCTATGATCGTATCAATTGCCTCCCCCTTGAAAAGGTCCTTGTCCTCAAGGACTGAGTCAAGAAACACCCACAACTATCCCACACCAACATCAAAGGTAGTCGCATGTGTATATGAGGCAGCATCTTGGTCTAACACTCCCAACAGCACTATGGAATTGGCAGGATGGAAGCTTGGTGACCCTAGGAACACTAGCTGCATGTCAACAAAAGTCAATGTAAAGTGCATCCCCTCTATTTGCGGAGTCGTCTGCCATTTCTCCATAATACAAGCAAGCCCTAGAAAATCATCCACAATATCACCTCTAGTCTTTGAGTCACTGCCTAATGTAACAGCAACTTACTTAGCACTAAGAATCAACACAAAACCTTCCAACACTACGTAAGACTTTTCCTTGTCACTACCTTCAACATTTACTATATGATCTTGTTCAATGGAGTGTATGACTTCTGATTTGACTCCATCTTTTACAACAACAAAACCAGCGGAAGAACTGCAAGTGTCATTAGGATCTTTTTGCATAGCAACACAGTAACCAATACGTTGATATCTGATTTGAGCATTATGTCGAACAGTTGCCATGCAACTATGAGATCCATTACTCAAACAGCTTTCACTGGACAAGAAAATACCATGCTCAAACTCCTCCTCCATACTAAACACCAATTTCACCGCATCAACCAAAGACATAGGTCTTAAGGTTTGAACTCTCTACCTAATATCTTCCCTTAATCCTCCCAGAAAATACCCAAGCATCTATATTTCTGTTATATCTGGTATTTGAGAAGTTAGAGTCTCAACGGACTCTAAAAATTCTCTCACGAATAAAGCTTATCCCAAGGTTAAAATAGTCACAAATGGATTCCCAACAAATAAACCAGTATATCTAGTAAATAATTCTTGCTTAAAAATATCCAAATCAATCCATGGCAATCTCTCTCCAACATCTTAAACCAATACATAGTACAGCCTTTCAATCCCATTGCCACTGCCACTGCCACTGCCACCGCTACCGCCGCTGTTGCTGCCTTCTCTCTCACCTTTTGAACTTCAAAGTACTACTCCAACAATGTCAACCAGTGCATTGGATCCTCCTCTTCGAATGATGGAACAATGACAGCATTTGTAACTCTAGGCCGTAACTCCTCATCCACATCAACGAAATGAATATCCTCAATCTCGTCACTCTCTTCCTTCAATCCAATTTGAATTCTAGAAGTGGAGTCAACTTTTTGTTTCAATTTCTCACTTGCATGCTGTTTTCAACTAATATTTTGTAAAGACGATTGGATAGACGCCAAGGTTGCCTCAATTCTAGTAATTAAAGCCCTCATTAACGGGATATTAGAGATAGAATTCTTACCTACAGTAGCGATCTGATGTTGTAATTCATGTAAACTCTCATTTAATTCATCTTTCGTCAACTTGACATTGTTATCCAATGATTCTAGGTTTTTCTCTAAATCATCAACCCTAGATTTCATTCTAATCATATCTAATCACACTTGATAGGGAATTTCTCATAGACAATGCCAATTGATACATTCTAGGGTTCACAATCAATAGAAATCAACAAATTTCATTAGTCTTACTTGTGTAGAAGTAGGATCTTGCAAAGGAAAACACCTTAGTAGGTCTTTGCAAGCCACACTGCTACAATTCTTCAGGAAATAGATCCTAATAGACAGTGTTTCTGACTTTCAAGCCAAGATTCCAACCAACTACTTAACTAACTCCCAACAATTCCCCCTTAGCCACTATTTATAGCATTCTTATCTTGTACAATTACTATTCTGCCCTTAGTAAATATAGGACAGACAATACAGCAACATTACAGCACACACCACAACTTGCACACAACACTATATAGTGCACATCACGGCTTACACATACAGCTCAGCATATTACAAACTATACAACACATACAACAGAAAACACACACACTCCTTAACACATATATATCACTCTACCCTAGGATTGTATCAGCGGCAGACACAACTCCTCCATCTTTTGCCTAATTAATAACTACTATTTTGATAAGTAACAAATAAAATATATATTTTAGGTGAAAGCCAAAGGAGTCATCTCTGCCACGGTGTACATGTCAACTACCAGTCATAGCAACTAAGATAAAGGTGTTGACTCATATTAACAATGTCACAGCGCAAATTTAGCACAAACAAGACATGAGAATTCCTAAATGTCCAACTCATGCACAAAAAATCCTTCTATGAAAACCCCCGATATGTTAATTTTCAGCACATCACATGTAATATTTCTCTCATAATATAGTTTTTGAAAAAGTCAGAATCTTTTTTTCTCTTCAGCTCATGATGAAACACTACTTCTAAACAAACAATCTATCAGTAACAATCTCCATGTTCTCCTTACTATAAAATCCACAGTCTTCCCTAAGGAAAAAATACATCAAAACACCACAACAGAGACTTCTCCTTTGACTTTCACCTTAAAAAAGTAATTTCAAGTATGTGGCAACCGCCAATCTGAACTATTGGTATATAAGAGTTGACTTATATCAAGGATGCCATCTACTTTTACAAACAAGACACAAAATTTGCACAAGGAATCCTCCTATGAATGCATTTCCACCCACAAGACACCTTTACCATATCTCCATATTCTCCTTATCTTATCGTTCTCAAAGAAGTAGGAAGATATTTTTCCCTATACCTGATGACAATACCATAAATCTAAAAAAATGAGTCGTGTACAAGCAACAAGCTAATTTATACTTCTCTTCATCTTCCTCAACATGAATAATCCTTTTATAACCCCATTGATATGCCACAAGGATTGGTTAGTTTTAAGTGCCGGTAAATACATATTTGAGAAATGGTAATTCAGTACTCATCGGTTCTTCTTTATAACTAAGCACTCCACATGGCATGTCTTCGTACTATTTCTCTTATACTATAGTTCTCGAAGAAGTCAAAAGCCTTTTTTTTTTTTTTTTAATTAATAGCTAACTGAATCATAGACCTAAAAATATCACATGAAAGGAGCATATAAAACCAGACATATCTACATAATACACCATATAACCAAAAACCCAATTATGTGACAAAACACACACCTTATGATGCAGCAATCATCCCAGTTTTTCGTGCATATGCAAATATCCCACCAGCTTCAATGACTGGCCCAGCATCACCAATTGGCTTCAAAACATACTCTTTCCCAGTACTAAGATTGATCAACTTAATCTTCTCCGACCCCATTTCAACTGTGACTGAATCCCCCGTGCTAAACTCATTACAGATCCTCCCTTCGGACTCCAACGGATAAATCTCACCGGTAGACACTGAATTCCTAAAAAATATCCTTGCATAAGACTCCGCAATGACCACCTTAACCCCCGATGCGCCCAAAGCAACAGGAGCATGCTCTCGAGATGAACCGCAACCGAAATTGGATCCAGCAATAATTATACTGTATTCAGTTTTGGTCTCACCGGTTTTGACAAACCGGGTTGAGTAAGAAGCTGGAAGGCCACAGAGGGCATAGGAGCCGAGCTTTTCGTACTCATCAGGCTTTGAGGGAACTAGGGTTAGGTATTCCGCAGGGATGATTTGGTCGGTGTCGATGTTGCCACCAAGGACGTAGCATCTCCCATAGAACGATTTAATGGTGCTAGTGGTGGATTGTGATGTTGAGCATGAGATTGGCTTAGCTCGAATTGAGGGATTGGGGGTGGCTCTGGTTTTGAGGGCAACGAAAGGCAAGTTGGTAGAGGAGAGCGAAGTGAACGAAACATTAGAATTGAAGGAGAGGGAAGTGAATTTTTTGTGAACAATGGTGTTGGGAACGACGGTGCGAAGTGTTGATGAAGCCATGGCGTCGAAAGCTAACAAACCCTAGAACTACAATTGTTCCAGATACGAAAACTTTTTCAATTTTTTTTTTTTTTAAGGAACAATTTATACTGTAAAATATATATGAAAAAGAATAACATAATAATGTTTATATAATACTGTTAATTAAAATTATATTAAAAATAATATAATAGCATCTTAGATATTTTAAAAGTTTATATTATTATAGAGAGCATGTACGAAGAACAATAAAAGCATTTTAAAATGACATCATTTATATTTATATCTTTTATATTATTGTCAGTTTGCACGTTAGTGTTTATAATTATTTTATTATTTATAATTTTATAATGCTACACTTATATTAAAATAAACTGATTTGCACGACAGCTGGTCAACGGGAGATGCTAATTGCTGTTGAATAATAAATCGTCAACAGGATAGTGCGACAACTCGGATTCACATGGCTCATTAGGTAAGCCGTTCTAACCGGACCATCATCTTTTTGTTTTCCCTCGAATTAGACCGCCATCCCTCGAATTAGTTAAAATTAGATAGTGCAAGCTTTATATAATCTGATATTGACGTATTCCTTTTACGCACGAGATCTAACGTTGATCCCCAAACTTTTCGAGTAAACCATCACAACCTATATTATCCTTTATCTTTAAATATACAAATATTTTACTACCGACAAAAGGGCTAATCAATGATTCTTTTGACAATAAACCGAGCATTACGTAATATCCACATAGAATCAAACCTTATTTTTACCAACGAGATTATTTAATTTAATATTGTTTTAAATATAACTTACGTAAATAAATTATACTTTTTTCTAGATAAATTATAATAAGATAATAAAATATATACACGATATTGTATATAATCAAATAATATTGTTATGATTGTAATAGGTCATAATTGCACTTCAACTAATGATATATATATATATACACTAGCGAAAAATGTAGTCATATTACATGTGTATAAAAATAAAATATAAAATCCATACTGCATTTTTAATATAATAGATTGATAAATTTGATATGCACAAAAGTAATGTATCTTTTACCAATAATTATTATCATTGGTTAAATAAAGGACATACAGTTTAAATATGAAAAAAAGAACCCAAAATTGTCATTAACAAAATTGTCCAAGAGACAAAATATTGACAAGAACCATATTTTTTTCCCTCCACTAAATAGAAGCCAATAGTGGAGAAAAAAAGAGAAAGAGAGAGAAAAGGGAGTTAGTAGGTTAATAGTTGGGCTAGTAATTCGTATTTACTGTGTCGTGTTTCGTTTTTATGTCTATATGGATTTGTATCCAAAAAAATCTAAACACATAATAAGACTTATTTATTAATTATATATAAAAATATAAACTTATCACTTAGCATATCTTGTGTTCAAGCTAAGACAGATAATTTATGCTACTATATCATATCTTTTTATCTTAAATTTAATATTATTTATCAATTAAAAAATTATAATTAAATATATAAAATATTTATAGATATAAAGGGAAAATAACAATAATAATATTTAATTTTTCAAAGACAAATGACATAATATTTTCATACATAATAAAATATTACAACTTAAACAAAACTTTATAGTAAAGTAAAATATTATAAAATATAAAAAATTTGAAAATCTAAGTTACATAACATCACTCAATTAAGCGAAATTATAGATTAAATTGATATTAATATTATTACCAATATTGATTTCCAAATTTATCATATTGTTTCTTAAATTTTCAATGAAGACAATAAAAAAAATATAAACATAAGTTCATAATTTTTTACCCATTTAAACTATGATGTAATAAAAAGAATATATAGCTAAAATATCCCATACCTTTAATCAAGATTTCTTACTTAAAGAAATGATTTGTGCAACAACATGTAAATACAGAGAAATATATAGCGTATCTCGTGTCTTAGTTTAGAAGTTTGACCCGAACATAAACACAAATTCAATTATGTTTTTACAAATTTGACCTTTTTGTGTCTTCTGTCAAATTTCTACATACACTAACCCGTTTAAATCATGTTATGTCGTATTAGAATCCCAAATTAATAGCCATAGTTAGTAGAGAGGAAGAGTTATTAAACTAATTGTTTTACTATAATATCCTTCATTCAATTAGTGATGGAATCAAATGATAAATATAAAAAGGATAATTTAAGCAATTTAATGATTAAATCAGTTCCTTAAGACAACTCTATTTAAATAATATAGATAGATATATATTTTTAGTTTTTATATATTTCTTATGACTTTAAACATTTATATACCATCACTTATTTAAAAAGTGTCTTATGTATAAATTATAATAAAAGTGTAGGATCAAATAAGTTAGTATTAACTTAAGGCCCTCCACCTTTCTGTAAGTATGCAAACAAGTGTGGTTTACATTTTCCTTTTGGTATCATCATTGTTTAAATGCTAAGATATCTTAGAATCGGCAACAAGATTGGTTGAAAAAGAGCTTACAATTTACATACATAGTCGAATATTTATTTTAGTTAAGAAAAAAATCTAACTACTAATGTATATATTTTAATTACCATTTTCTATTGGATTTGGATGGTTTAAAATTACTTCTTTAAGTTTTTCTAAAGTTATATCCTTAAATATATCTATATGTAATCAATTGTTGATATAAGGAAAAAAATGATATTTCAGAAATATAAATAATCGTTGAATTTGTAACTTTATATAAAATACTTTAGAAGATTCATTTTCTTTTCTAAAATAGTTATATTTGTCATTTTCTTATCAATTCAATTTTATGTAGCAGATAAGAGAATAAACTAAAAATACAACATATTACACTTTCTCTTCTCTTTCATAAAATTATAGTTCTTTATGTTTTATTAATGAACTATATTGTATGATATTATGGTATGTAGTGTAAGTGTAAGTTTACTAATTATTCATTTAAAAGTATTTTCACATTATACATACATATATATATATATACACACTAGTTAACAACACGTTCCGAATGCATATGTAAAAAAAAGAAAGGAAAAAAAAGGGAAGAAAGAAAAGAAAAAAGCATAAATAACTTAGTAAAATTTGTTATGTGTATAAAGAAATTTAAAATTGATACTGTCTAAAAAGGTAACCCATATTGTAAATTAAATATATATATAAAGTGAAAAACATGTTTACTACTTTTTAGGAAAAAAATTACATAAATATGGATTAAATAAAAAATATTACATAAATACAAAAGCTAAATCACATTTAAGAAATGTAACATTGGAAATAGTAAAAGTATCACATTTCATAAATACAATTTAATGTTTTTCATATAGTAACTATGTTGCATTTAAGAGACATGACATTTATTAATTATTAATTATGTTGCATCCCTTAAAAACAACGTAAATACATTTTACCTATATCGCTTTTAAGAGATGTAACATTAATGAATTAAATGTATGTCGTATTTTAGAGATACGAAATAGGCTTGGTAAAATCGCAATATTTTTCATATAATTAACAAATACGTAATATTTATTATATATAATGATAAATAAATAAAATTCTCTTTCTCTCTCTCTACATATATATATACATACGTATATATATATTGAACTAATTATTGAATTATGTGATAGATTTAGTCTANTAACTAACAGACATGAAATATGTACTATACATATTGTGATAAATAAATAAAATTCTCTTTCTCTCTCTCTACATATATATATACATACGTATATATATATTGAACTAATTATTGAATTATGTGATAGATTTAGTCTATTTTAAGAGTTCCATGGACATATTTACTTAAGATCTTTTATAAGTCACATTATAAAATAAATTGAGTTATGATTGTAAGACCCTATAAATTAGTAATTAGGGTTATAGAACGTAATTATAGGACATTTGTGAATATAGTCCATTTAGCTTATAATTTATGGGCGTACAAAAAGAAAAAGAAAGAAAAAAGAGAGAAATAGTTAAAGTGACCTCAAAAATTTAGATTTCAAAAATAGAATAATAAAATGATAAGATAAAAAAAGTCAATCAAAATTATATTGCTATTTATTGGAAAAGTACAATTTGAATTGTAATAACTAATGATCCTAGCGATAAATTATTTAAACATAAATATAATATTAAGTAATACTTAGGAAATCGTATATTTACGTTATGTACAAATATATACACATGTATGCATAACTTAACTAAAAATTTTAAATAATAATATATTAAACTAAATTAAGAAAATGATACGTAAATATTCAAAATTACTTAACAACAAGGAATATTAGTTGAAGCATGAGTGGCAAACCTTTGGAATTGTAAAGAATGTGATTAAGCCTATAAATAATGAAATATAGACACATCACTTAAGGAACAAGTTGGTTGGGACACTTCAAAAGAACAAAAGCAATTCTCCACTGATAGTTGTAATCTACAAATGATTGGGGCCCCTCTTCATTCCAAACTCTGGCAAGTTAGAGTGTCGGGAAAAAGATTTTGAGACCTCCGTTAAAGTTTTAAGAAAATATAGAGGGGATTAAGAAAATTTGGAGGATTTGTTGGCTATATAGAGTTAGGGCAGGAACCAAGATCTCATAACAAACTACCATCACAACTAATTGACTGGAGCTGCTACACTAAGGAGTTGCAACAAGGCACCCCTCATCGCTTATGGCTACAACTTCTAACCATAATTAATTTGAGATACAATTTGATGAGGGATGGTGCTATGGGTTTAAATGATTAATTGAAGTAGTTGATTTTGAGGATATAAGAGCTTTGTGATTATATCTCTAAGTACATGGCTATGGTAATGTGTCTAAATGAAGTGTTGAGTGGATTTTATTTGAAATGGAGGGTGAACTGAGGTTGGAAGCAAAGTTTGGATGCTGATATTAACCGAAAATTAGGAGAAGTCATGAGAATTTAGTTAAAATATAGCATTTTTACAATTTCAGAGGATATTTTAGAGGGTATAATGAATACTATTCATGTTAGAACTTATCAAAGGTTGAATCAGAGGATATTGTAGTGCAAATTATAAATATAGTAAATTTTGAAAGTAAATCAAAGGGTATTATAGAGCAAATTGTAGTTATTAATAAATTATGAGAGTAAAGTAGAGCATTGTTGAGTAAATGTTACATTAGAAATTCATTTAAAGGAAAAATCAGAGGCTACTTGTAGTGATTCACATTTAGGATAAACTTAGAGAAGGGATTAGAGGATGCCTTAAGAACTTTTAAATTGGCTGGATTCAAAAGATATTTTAGAAGATAATTTAAAAGATGATTCAAAGGATAATTAAGTACAAATATATTAAAGATAATCCTTAAACCTAAACACCTAGGTATAATAACTCCCTAAACTAAAACCTAATGTATTTCATTCAAAAGAATTATAGGTAAAATATTGATATTTCATAACTTATGTAACTAGTAAGAGTTTCGTTCGTGATATAGGGACTTCCAACTGAAGAACACTTACCAGTATCCTAATTGAACAACAAAAACTCCAAGTAAGTTGAGATCAATGTTTCACTACATTTTCACAGTACTGTTTCATTGTACTTATAGATTTACGTATGTTTTGCTTTTGGTTTTAAGTAATTGAATGTATGCATGAAGTATATGTTATTGCATTAGCATGCTGTTGTACCAGTTGAGCTCTATGTTGTGCTTATTGTTGTGTGAACTACTTTAACTAATCGTTTAAAATTAGTTTATCACCTTAGAAAACAAACTAACCTGAACTTGATCTAAATTCCAACTTGACACGCATTACAACCTATTAAGGGACAATTAGGGTTCAAACAAATACCAATCCGTTCAAAAGAGATAGCTAAAATGGTATCTTCCTCATCTTTAATTGAACTAAGTAACAAAAAAAAAGGTCACGGCAAGATCAAAGACATTGGCTTGAAGGTAGTCGTGAGAGGAGAGGTGTCTTAATTGCATAAGTGTAGGCTTAGTCATGAGTTGCTGCATCGTATTAAAATTCCTCAAACCTAGATTAGAGAGAGCACAAATTCTATAATCTCATGATGAACTAAACAACATTATGCAATGACATTTACGTAACCATACATAGCACCTAACTAACTTGATTGACAACTCTTCTTGCCTTATGGTATATGCATGCATCTATCTCTATCTCGATTACTAAGCTATGGTTACTCATTTTTCAATTGACTCTTTACAAGTCAAGGGCAGACATATAGTTGTACATCTTATTCTACCTTAGTGGTTGACAATATTGGGGTACGAGGATCAATGAAGATCCAATTAGACTATTAATTCCTTTGGAATTTAATTGTCTTTTATGGAAAATAATTGGGCCACCTCAAGTGAGCCAGTAGTTTTTGTAGTTAGTTTATAAGATAATATGAGATGTACTACTAGAGAATTTGTAAACTTTCCTTCTATGTATCAAGTTTCATATAAAAAAAACATAAAAATTATATTTTAGGTCTTCTTAAAGAAGGTAATGTACTATTATATAAGTTTTATGAAAAAATCAGATACCACACTAGATTCTTCAAAGCTATGTAGTTAAGTTCGTTTTGTGTTAACTAGGCCTACAATAGCGATTGTAAGGTCAATTTCTATTCTAAAATGGTTTATACAGTAGGGTTATTGCGATTTTACCACTTAAAGCATGATAATGATATTGCTATACATTATAATTCATTTAGTTGATGCTTTAATAATTAAAATATAAAAAAGTCATGTAATTATTTCTATTTTTCTCTAACATGTAAATACATGTAAAGATGTATTATCCAAAGAAATGTTACAAGAGAAAAATTGTAAAATACAATAAAACATTATATGTAAACCCATAATAAATGTACACAAGATACTTCTTTTTGCCAAAAAGGTAGATAAATTTAAGGATATATTTATAAATTCAATTTGTAATTAAGATATTGCCATGCCTCAAACCCGAGGAGTCATAACAACTCCACTGTGTAAACTGACATAAGTTAGAAGTTATCCTTGTTAACTACTAACATAGGTATAATCTATACAAGGTGAACGATGACTCAACTGGTTTTGAAGTAGTCAGATGGGCACCTATAATATATAATATTTGTAGAGTAACACTATACAAAATATAGTTTTCTATATTTATAAGTAGTTCAAGTCCTTTACATAGTTTTATATATATTGTAAGTTTTAAGGTTTCCAAAAGTACTGTATAACTTCATAGAAAGACTCCATTACATATCATAAATATATCAGCGAGCTAATGAAAACTATAATATCTCTTAAAAAGACCTTATAGTCTTCCCACAAAAAAAAAAAAAAAAATCAAAAATAGCATAAACATTGACCCATTCATTAGTCTTCAACTTCTTATTCCCCAGCTTATCGGAACTAACCTACAAATTATTGTAACTTAGCATCTTCAGGTACTCCTTTATACCTGCAAAACAATCTATCAAAATGTAAGCTCAACTAACTCAATAAAAAGAGACAGAGTCATAAGAGTATATTAACAAACATGGTTGTGCAATCATTAATTAAATGTAAATGTAACAAGCAAATGATAAATTATTTTATAATATTTAACCAATGTATTGTAAAGTTAGAAAAATTTTGTCCATTCTAACTAAGATTTTGAGGAGTTTCAACATAAAACTATCAGGCTAAATCTAAACTTATGTAATGGAGAACACCCTTCTCCCTAGACAGCATTCAAATCACGGTTCCCAACCTTACCACGATCCCCTCTCCTATCACTTAGTCTATTAAGGATGTGAAAACGATTGTTTCTACTATCCTTATCAAAATGTTAGTATTTGAACTAATAACCTAATCGTTACCCTTATTAAGTTATCATGAATGTTAAGTTAGATCTTAGTTAACTTAAGATTAATCCATATTATAAGGTGAGCAACCAAGTTCATATACGCAATACATGTTACGTTCAAGCAGAAAACAATACTTAGAGTTGAACTCCCAATCATCTATTGGTATCACAAGCATACAAACAATTTAGCTACAGCCACAAACAAACACTCTTAATTCTCTAAGTATCCTGATATGATACCTTATTATGCAATTAAGTATTGATCCCAACTTACTTGATGTTAATGTGAGTTAATCTTGCTTCTAGTGCTCAATCACTTTGTAAGTCCCTAAACAATCGCTATAAATATTTTAGTTTTGCCTAAAAAAAAAGTATATGATTGCTTTTTAATGTCTTACATATAGTTTAGATAGCTTTATTAAGTCTTTAGTTAAGTTTTAGCTTATTACTGAAGTTTCCAAGTAAGGTTCTGAACATTAATCTTAATATAGTTTTTGCTCTTGAACCTTCTAAACAAGTATCCGATCAATAGTGTTAACATAATTTTTATTCTATAAGTCTCTGTGAAAATATTTGAAAATAGTTTTGTTAATTACAAATTCTCTAAAGAAGTATCTAAAAACAGTCTTATTAACTAATAGCTCTTTGATCAACCTTCTAATGCTATATCAATCAAGTATTCCATATCAAGCAACTTTCTAATTAAGTTTTTAGACCTGGAATTAATTCATTTTTCTAATAGACTTACCTTCTGAAAAACTCTTTAAATAGGGACATTTTGCAAGTTTATTCGAAATTACTCATCTAACATCATACTCCAAATTATAAACGTGTTAAATCCTATTCATATATTAGGTTTATCATACTAAGTAACACCACAATACTTAATTCTTCAAATTCACATACTTACGTATTAATGCATTAAGCCCACATCCACCAACTTGCCTATGTCTCAACTCTAACTCAAATCATACAACTCTAGAATATTCTCCATAGTAGAATATGATCTAAGTAAACTACAAAACCTAACACTAAGGGTTTCATTAAGCTCCATACACAAAATCTTCAATAAAATTATATTTTTTGCTTAATTTAAGGGCTTGAAAGTTCCTAAAAATTATAGAAATCCTTTTTGTTCGAAAACTCTTCATGTGATATTTACATGTAATACAAGGACTCTCCAAAAAGTGTTTGGCGTTGAAACTATGTCACTAGAGTCATTCAAATTGGCTTCAAAATCGCTCGGTTTATTAAAGAGGTCCTATATCCAATTAAAAAATTTTCAATCTGATATTTTTTCATAAAAGTATTTATAAAAACATGTCAAAAGAAATTTCCTTATAATTTTCAAAGCTAAATCAATACTTTTACAATTTTAAGGAAAATCAAGTACAAATTTGACTTGCTAGAAAATTGAATTTCTAGCCACCAATGCTGGCCACCACCCTGTTGGCCCTCCTTGCCGCTACCTCTGTTGATAGGTGATGGTGGTGGTTCATGCCCAAGTAGCCTCCGTACTTAGGTTTTGCCAAATTGTTCGTTTTACGTAATGTCTATTTTAAGTTTCTCTAGAATTTTCTCTACTTCGTTCTTCTTGTTCTTATAATTTTCCTAAAATCCTGGGGGACTAAGTGATAATTTGGAGAGAAATGGGTGATGTTTCCTAAGTGCAAGATAGAAAATGGCCATTTTCTCTATCCTATAAACTTAAATACCCTTAGTTTTCGGTGTTGCCAAGTGTCCTAAGATTATCTTAATTCACCAACAGCTGTCTATGGAGTTGTCCACTCCTAAACCATTGTAAATCTAATGTCTTGTGATTTTTTTAGCAATTTTTATGATTTTTCTCACAATTATTTGGTTAATTATATTTATTTTAGGATATTTTAAGCATTTTCAGGTATATAATTATTATAATAATTATACTTAGGGTATATGTATTATATAATATATTATTTTATGGCATTTTATAATTTTTAGTGTTCAAATAATTTATCTCTACAATTAAGTTATTTTCCGTTACTTAATTTACACATTTATAAGAGATATAATGTAATTTAGTAAAATTATCTATTTTTAGCTATAATTTTATTATTTATTATATTTCAATATTTCAGACTCATGGCATATCATTGTTTAACTCCTATGACCCACACATGAAGTATTATCCCAATCGGTTAACTTTTACGTACACCCTAAATTATTTACTTGAAATCCAACATATAAGACTACATGCTCTTAGAATCCTATACATAACTTTACAAGGCTCATAGATATAATTCAAAAAATTTTTAAATTTGACATATGACTTATATCTAATTAACAATTATATCTTAATAAGTTTTCATATAACTCTCTTGCACACTTTTATTCTATCTTTTGCTACATTTATTTTAGTACATACGTCTTTATATGAGAAACTACAATAACAAAATGAAATCTAAAGATAATCTTTAATATTTGCTTCTTTAAGTCTCTTAAATTTAAATTTTTTACTATGTAATTATTTTGCAATTAGGAATCTAGACATTCAATGTTTTAAAATTGAAACATGTAGTATGCCACTTGCTAACGTAATTACAAGCAATTTACTGAATTTCCAGTCAATTTTGGCATTTGGTAATGATTGATAAGGATTAAACAATGCTTAAAAGCACCTGAGTGCTTCACATAGCATTAGTGCTTGTCAGACAATATATTAGATGCTTATGAGGCCAAACTACTCATGGCCATTTTTACCCATTTAAGTGCTACCTTTCTTTTTTTTTCTCTCTCTCTCTCTCTTCTATTGTAAAATAGTAATAATAATAATGGATTTTTTTGCATATTTATCAATCTTTAAAAAAAATTATACAAATATAAATTATATAAAGAAATAACATAAATGCCATCATAAAATCACAATAAAAATGTGATTTTGGGATATTATACAAATGTCGCATTTATCAAGTGTTATATTCGTTTTATTACAATTGTTTTTGTCATAAAGGCGTACCATGAGATTTTGCTATGGTATACTTATGTCCCAATTGCAAAATGCGATACTAGAATACCATAACAAAGTCACATCTTCAAAATTGGATTTTGCAACGGCAAATTTGTCCCAATTCCAACAAGCGACACTTTTATATTATGGTAAAATCCCACGATTTTGCGACAGTATTTATATCATTTGTATTTATGTAATTTTTTTTTAGATCGATAAACAT
This sequence comes from Lumnitzera littorea, assembly GCA_024138015.1. Lineage (NCBI taxonomy): Eukaryota > Viridiplantae > Streptophyta > Magnoliopsida > Myrtales > Combretaceae > Lumnitzera > Lumnitzera littorea. The sequence goes on along the minus strand of JAMXBB010000001.1, from coordinate 76,388,073 downwards.
GTGTTATACCCTTATTATCATCATCATCATTATTATTATTATTATTATTACTTACACCAATTTTTAAGTAATATTTTATGTATTATTTAAAAAGTAGTAATGACATGAAACATTCGAAAGATCTAAAAATTAGCGCAACTTTAGTGAAACACTCATTTATTAATGAAGAGATGCTCCATATGTTAAGGCAATACTCTAAATACTTTTCTAACCACCTTATTTATAAACATACCCTTAGTTATCCAACGTAGGGATGTCATTTGATATGATATTGTTGTTATCATGGTAGGGATGATTGCTTGCTACATATGTGTATGTTTTATGGAGTAATATGAAACCTAATTACTTTGTAAATATAGAACATACACCTTTTGATCCTCCTTTTTTTTTTCACTTTGGATATTTATTTAACTTGCTATAAATAAAAAATATAGTAGTTTATTGTTTTATTTTTATTTCATAAAATTAACTAAAATGATTATATATAATTAACCAGTTTGAAGTGCTAAACTATTGTATAATTTAATAGATTATGCCGTATTGTCACTAACATTGAATTACATAGTGTATTTATATATATTTTTTATTTCCATATAAAAATTATAATGTCTTACACTACTCCCTACTAGATTCCATATCTTATATTTACAGGAGTGAGTAGGTAACCTTATTGTATAAGATATACATCCTAACCTTATTCAATTGAGTAAGTTCTAGGTGGATAAAGAAGGTCACATGAGAGGTTTTATGAAGTGATATTCTAGAACCTGCTCTTATAAGGTACATGGGTATGATGTTAGGGTATCTTATATATGCCTTAGAACCTATACTCTAAAATATACTGAGCATAGATTTCAAGGCACTATGTACTCACCTTATAATAACAATTAAATAATACTAATAAATAAAAGGTTAATATCATTGCATCTTTAACCTTAAAAAAAAAAAATACTAGCAAAAGGGTAGCTTATAATAAAACCCGAAGACTATATGTTCTTATGTCTATTATCTTATCTCTCTCTCTCTTTTACTATCTCATTTTTACACTACATTCTTTCCCTTTTATTAACCCTAATTTAGTAAGGTATTAAAAATATCTTAATTCTTAATTTATCATTTAATATATTTTATTAGAGTTACTTAGTACATTATTTTTATATTTTGTGCATAATAATTTTGTGATTTGATAAAAATTTTATTGTGATGATTTGAAAATAAAAGATAAAAAAATACTTTAGCATGACCTTACCAATGATTGAATATTTTCAATTGTAATATATTGTTATAATTAAATGTGTTGCAAATATAAGAACCTTTCAAATAATTACTATTTAGTCTATTAATATAGTTACAAGTTTGATAATGATTATGCGTCTGTACAGTATTTTGAAAAAATACTAAATACAAGTTCTATAGGGTACTATATACTTTATAGAATTTGCAGGTTAGTTCCAAGGTGCCATAAGATAGGTTCTCGATATAAAAATTTTCGAACCTATATTTATAGGATAAGTACGGGTAAGGTGTCATACTCTACCCACTGTATACCATTCACCCCTAATTTCTTATATTACATGTAAGGATGTTATACACCATTGCGATTTGTAAATATGTAATGATGGATACGTTGCTCTTGAATTAAAACTTCTTCATTCCATTGAGAGAAGATTTATTGGGTAATATATGTCATGTATATCTATAGATAATATATAATTAGTAATTATATTTAAAAACACTGCACTCATGTTGCCACATGCTCGAATTATTGGTAGCTACATGCAAAATGATAATACCCATTGTTGATACCTGATTCTAACCCAAACCAAGGCCCAATAGGTGAAGCTTATCACAAGGGACACCAAATAGCACCCAAGCAAATAGTGAGCCCATGCATTACATTGTGACCCCTACACGAAGCTAAGAGCTCACACCAATAAAGATGCAGGTAGACAGCAAGCTTGTCCCTTACATTACAATCTACCTGACGAGCCAAATGATAACTGTTCGAGCAGGTCACTTCCTGACTGTCGAGCTAGCGACCATTGATTGTCTAGGGCAAACTCGTGCCTCAACTTGCCTCCAGGAGCATTAGTTGACCCCTTCCTCAGCATCTTAGCCCAGCTTTTGTCTTTAATACCTACTCTCTACTATAACTCATTAATGAACATTTGATATTCAGAGTATGACTAACATACCTAACAACTCCTGCTCTTATCAGGTCATTAAACTGTAGATTTAATGGTTTAGTCAACTACAACATCACATCCACAATGAGGCTTAATCTTAGCTACAGAATGCACTACTTGTCAGTGAATGATATGAGCAAACCTTATTGCCACTTGTTTAGGTAACCTACATAAAAAGTGCCAGATGCTAAGAAATAAAGGGATTTTCACTCAAGAACTCTTAGAAACACTTGGTCTAAAAAATAGATCCTCACTTTACATTCTCTAGGGGCTTTTTCTTCTCCCTTTCTCCTCGAATCAAAGTTATACACATCACCTACATACTAGGTGAGCATAGTCCCTAATGTTCATTCTTTTTTTTTTCCTTAGTACTTCTTACTAACTTGAGCATTAGAGGACCCATGTGGCTACACCCATAGGGGGCTTTTTATAGGTATTGAGGAAGAGGAGTTGAAGCCCAAGTCCACTTAAGCTGGACTCTATACGAGCCCACACATTCTAGTTGATCTAACTCCAATCAACATTTTAGCTCCTACAGTTTTAGGCCACCATAATGACAATGGCTAAAAGAAAAAATAATAACCCATAAGCTTTCCATGCAAAGGATACTAATACCTCCCAACAAGGTGGAGGAAATTAAACACTTCCACCTCAAAATGAAAGCATTGAAGTCTAACAGCTCAGGTCACTTGTCCAATAGATGCTAGAAGAAAATAGAAAATACCATGAATTTATTGTAGCTTTGCACAAAGATGTGACATTACTCAAAAGTGCGTCTTAAGAACATCTAAATGAAGAGGCAACCGTCGACTCCTCTTCATTGCCGAACAAGAATGACAACCTCTGCAATACATACGTTATGCATTCATCGAATCAGATTCAGCACGATCACCAATTGCATGAAGACTTGCATAACCAACTGAACTGCAATCATTACAAAACAAGCATAAAAGGTGAGTGCATAGAAGCAAGCTAGACAAAAAGCCCATTTAACTCCAGCCATCACCAAAAGACTACTAAGACATGAACATGGACGAGCTCAATGAACATATATGCTGCACCTCCAATGTGCACAATCAGAAGAAAGTTGAATCGTCTGTACAAGCGTCTTGCTTTATACCAACAAAAAGCTCATTCATCTTCTCAATCCTTGAGGAAACCCTGTCTACTAGCACAAGGTTGCCCCATTTGAAAACTTATGGTGGCTTTACTAATCTAGACGATCACCTCATATACTTCTGAAAAATGATGAGCCTTCACAACTTCTCAAATGTCATCATGTATAAAGCCTTTCCTAGCATGTTAGCAAAAGCTGCTTTACTTTAGTTTAGCACCCTCCCCTAAGCATCCATTACTTTGTTTGATGACTTAAGAAGCAGATTCTAATAACACTTCCTCAGTTCTTGAATCCTACTAAGAGACTCCTCCGTCGTCTACAATGTCAGTCAATGCCCCAACAAAACCCTATCTTAAGCACTTTAACTGAATGAAGTTGCAAGTTTCCAAGTTAGACATGGGAACTACCCTTTAAACGCTCCTCACTAGCATAGACCATAATGGAAGGATATTTAACGTAGTGTCTTTTGATAAGCTTGAATCCTTGGATGAATTCATGAAAGTTGCCAAGAAATATGTAGCTTAAGAAGATGCCATTAGAGCTCACTTTGAAATAGAAAATAGCATACGTATCTTAGCAAAAGATTGCTTAGGCATAATCCTAAACCATAACCCTTAGTGTGAGAAAAGCGTAACAAGCAAAGATACAAATTCTAAGATTACACTTCATATATCTCCCTGACCTGACCACTCGGTGAAATCATGTTCGAAGTTCAAAAGCAACACCTAAGACCATCAAGCATTTGTGAAATGCCAGAAGCAACGAACTCAGGAAAATATTTTAACTGCCATAGAGCACAAGAGTATAACATTGACTAGTGCCGACACTTTAAGAATGCAGTTAAAGGCTTATTCCACAAAGGCCACATTGACCACTTTGTAGCAAACGAGAAAAACCAAATCCAGTGGCCAACCCAGCGCTGTCAAGTGGATAACCAACACCAATAGCACGATTAGCATGCTAGTGCCCTTACAAAAGAACAAAAACGTAGGGGACAACGAGGCCAGGTTAATACCATATTCGGTAGCCCTAGGTTTCTATTGATTAACACAACCATAAGAGCTAAACACGAGGTTCATATCATAAGAAATAAGAAGCTAAAAGACTAACATCACAATCACTTTTATCGATGTGGACGAACAAAGAATCGACTTACCCCACATCGATGCAATCATCATAAATATTGCAATCGAGTACTTTGACATCCTTAAAACGTTTGTTGATAACAGAAGTTCAACAAACATACTCTTCTATAATGCTTTTAAGCAAATGAAAGAACAACTTGATAAACCACTTCAACCGTACAAATATGGCCTAATAGGGTTCGGAGGCGGTAGACTAGTCCCTATTAAGGGAATTATCACCCTACTGGTTCGACTAGGCGACGACGAACATGTTACCACATAATTAATAGACATCGTCATTGTCGATATATGGTCACCATATAGTGCCATCCTTAGTAGACCGAATATCGCGAAATTTAACATACTCATAAGCCAACAATGCCTCAAAGCAAAATTTATGACACCCACTAGTGTAAGCGATGTCACGCCCCGAAGCGGTAGAGTCGTAACAGCCCCGCCGTGTAAACCACCCTAAGATAGAAGTTGGCCTCACAACCGCTATCCTAGACCTGATCTACACAAGGCGTCCACAACTAACCCGCTTTGAAGTAGACAATTTGTAATTTAAATAAATCATTTATCTAAGAAAGTGAGGAAATATATATATGCTATAATTCAGCTATTGTAATTAAGGTTTACAATATTTCTCCGTAATATATTTCCTAGTTGTTACATTATTCAAAATGAAAAGTAATTCTAAAATAAAAACTTAAACCTTAAAATATGTGTTTATTCTTCAATGTTTTTCCTCACTCCCCAGGATCCAGCAGTTGCTAGCTTCGGAGTAATTAGTTGCCGTTTCTTAGCCAGCACCTGCACGATGTCTATAGGAATGTGAGCAACCACAGCTCAGTAAGTAGGGACGGAGGACTTAAAACTATACCATACACACAACAAGGTTTTCAATCACTTATTAAATGCAATGCATGTGAAAGCAAATGCCATCGCACGACGTTGTCCGGCCCGTCGTGAGATTAAAGAAATTGCGCCCGCTCTAATCCGGGTTGAGGAGTTACCGTTAATGCAACAGCTCACGACCAAACCCAGGCTTGTGTAATGGAGACCTTGCTCCTCCCGTGACTACCTTCGAACCACTGTCTTCATCCCCGCCGCGACCTCCTCTCCTGTCACTTAGTTCGACTGAGGATGAAGAAGGGACAATTTTGCAATCCTGCGCTATCCCTTCCGAAGGGGTCGGTATTTGGCCGGAGAGTCCTAAATCCCCTAACGGGTTGCCATGCATGCTCGATTATGATTACTGGTCATATATTTGATTAGGTTCAGTTTAGGGTGATCAATCATTACATACAATTCATACAGTATGTACCAGAGCAACAAACAGAATCATGGCATCACTCACAATCAAGCACATGCATACATTCAACTATCTAACAAGCACAACCAAGCATAATCTTAAGCCTCCCAAAATACAGCATCGTATTAATCCCAACTTACCTCGACTCCTCGCTCGCTCACTCGAGGTCCGATTTGCTCAGGCCATCGCCGGTTATCCCTATAACACGAACGTGGTTTCAGCTTTTCATATAATTGTTATAGGTTCGTTTTATCTTATAATGCTTCTTGTTAGGTTTTGTTTAAGGTTTAATATGCCCAATTATCTAGGTATTAAGTCTTTTACAATTATTCTAGGGTTGGGGTTAGGTTCAGGTTCGGTTTTCGCATCGATTTCTAAACCAGGTTTTTAGTTCGATTTTTAAGTAGCGTTTTATATTCCAACCCTAGAAATTAGTTTCAACCCATAATGTGAAATTAATCACATTATTTCCCGATAACCTAAATACCATCATTACCCTTTGTCAGTGTTTATTTTACTCGGTACACTTAAATCCATATCAGTGTACCGAATTCACTCCTAATGTGACAAATTTTTACATTTTTCATATAATTCCATAAATTCAAGTTTCCTATCAGATTTATTGTGCATTTTTATTATTCTCAAAATATCAATTTTTATTATAATATTTTCTATTTATTATATTTTCAATAATTACACATTATGCATTATTGCATATTATGCACATAATGCATTTCTAATATTTCTATTACCCTAATTACCATCTCTAAACACCAATTATTATTTCAAAATGTCTAAATCCATCCTAAATCAGATTTTACTCCAAATTTCCCTAATTTACAAAATTAACTATTTTTTCCTATTACTCATTTATTACATAATTAACCTAATAATTACATCTAACACCCTAAATGCTATAAGTATCATACTCCATCAGATCTTAACATCCTAAAACATATAATTATTCACTAAATCATAAATTAATCATTTAATTATATAATTAACCCTAAATTACCCATTTTATGCCTTTTTTTAGAGCCTAAAAATTATCTAAAAATTTCGAAAATAAATTTTTGAAAAAGGGCTTCATAGCACTGTTCTATGTCACATGAGTATCCTACAGAAAAATTTTGAGCCCCAAACTACATCCCTAAGCCTATTTAATTTCCGGTTTAATCATGCTCGGTTTTGCGCAATTTCTTAGGGACCATATACTACGGAACATAATTTCATCAAAATAATATTTTTCCTACAAACTACATACAAAAATATCTTAGAATAACAAAATTCATAATTTTCTAATTATAATTACTATTTTTACAAATTTTCACAAAATCGGGCTGGAAATCGGACTCACCGATTTGGGTGGCTCCGGCCACCGCGGGCCGCCGTGGCCTTGTCGGCCGGCCTGGGCGCTGCCACCACCGTGTGGTGGTGGTGGCCATCCGCTTCCAGCTGCTCGTCTGGTGGGGGTTCCCTTTAGAAGCCCTAATTGCACAGATTTTTCTAATTTTTTTCCAAACCGAATTTTTCTCTCAATTTTCGACTCTCCCTAATTTTCTCTGATTTTCAACTGTCCAAATGAGTTCCTGGATTTTTCCTGCTATTTATAGGGCTTTAGTGTAATTATTGTGCATTAAATTAGATAAGACAATTACTTTATCCCTTACATTTTGGCTTTTGTGTTGCTTAATTCTTATTGGTTAATTTTTCTTTTCCTTATCCTGACATGCCACGACCAAGTTTACATCATTCCACACCCTTCTGATTTTTTTCTGATTTTTCCTCAATTATTTTATAATTTTCTTTAATTATTTGCTTAGTTTTCGGCCAATTTTAGTAATTACGCGTATTTTTATCTACACGTAAATACATGTGGGGTACACGTGAACATTCCTAAATATTATTTTGGTCATTCTAAAATTTTTAGTATACATATAATCTATCTCTAATAATTTATTAGTTATTATATTACACTTTTCGCCTTTTTGGTAATTAGCAGTTATTATGCTTAAAATTTGAAAATTTTATAGTCTCCTATTTTAGTACTTATTTTCTTAAATTTAAGTTTATGGGGTCATTTTTACTAATATTCTTCTCAATAGTTTATAATTTGGGTTTGATCGGATCTTTTAACCGATCGCCCTAAACCTTGAGTTCTAAGTTCAATCCTACAGTTACTTGGCTGAACTTTGGGGCTTACAAGCGAAGCTAGAGGCAACCAAGCTCTGTTTAGGACTCTTTATCTCAAAGCCCAAGCTAGAAACAATGTCATGAACATCGAATCCACCGACGCATGTACTTCTCCAACATGGGGAGAGCCTGCTGAAGAGACCTTGGAAATCATGATATTTGATGCCCCTAGCATGATAACAAAAATAAGGGCTATGCTGTTAGATAATGACAAAGCTAAGCTCACATATTTCCTCAAGGAAAACTCAGACATCTTTGCATATGTCCCGGAGGACATACCAAGAATCATCAATACCCTTGAGGCCACTCATTACCTCAATATCAATTCGGCCATTTAACCTGTCAAACAAAAGAAATGATACGTCACCCTAGAACATCAAGCCGCAATCGAGGAGGAAGTATAGAAGCTCCTCTAAGCAAGTCTCATTCAATAAGAGAAATACCCAACCTGGCTCGCCAATACGGTATTTGTCAAAAAAGCAAATGGAAAGTGATGTATGTGTGTTGATTATATTAACCTCGATAAGGCATGCCCTAAGGACCGCTTCTCCCTATTATGTATCGACCGGCTCATTGATTCAACATTCGGTCATGTGCTTCTCAGCTTCAAGGACGCCTACTTTAAATATAACCAAATCCGAATGGCTCCCAAAGATGAAGCCCATACATCCTTCATCACAAACTTCGGGACCTATTGCTACAAAGTAATGCTCTTTGGTTTAAAAAATGTCAAAACCACATACCAAAAGGCTGATCATCCACATCTTTAAGCCACAAATAGGCAAGAACATTGAGGCCTACATTGATGCCTACATTGATGACATGATTACCAAGAGCAAAACCAGAAAAGACCATATTAACAACCTCTACGAGATCTTCTAAACACTCCGCCAATTGTAAATGAAGCTTAACCCTCAAAAGTGTGTCTTTAGAGTCACTTCTAGCAAGTTTCTTAGTTTCATGGTCATTGAGTAAAGAATAGAAGCGAACCTAGACAAAATCAAAGCAGTCTAAGACATGTAATCTCTAACCAAAATCAAGGAAGTATAGTGACTAATAGGAAGGGTAACCATACTCAATCAATTTGTATCTAAAGCGCTGATAAATGAATACAATTTTTTAATTTGCTTAAACGCCCTGCTAAGTTCAAGTGTACACTAGAATACTAGTGAGCTTTCTAAGAGTTGAACAGCTTCCTTACAACCTCACCCATATTGTCCAAACCATTACCTGGAGAGGAGTTATACTTATACCTTATAGTAAGTGACAAGGCATTATCCTCAGTACTTATCCAAGCTAATTGCTATGACCACCGACTAGTCTACTATGTTAGTTACATCCTCCAAGGGCCGGAGATCAGATACACCAAGATAGAAAAGTTTACCTTCGCAGTAGTCATTGTAGCGCAGAAGCTAAGGCCCAACTTTTAGTCACATCCAATCATTATAATAATAGACATACCACTCAGAACTATATTATAAAGGCCCGACACTTTAATTTGAATGATGAAGTACTCCCTTGAACTCAACGCCTATGAAGTCAACAAGATTTCATGAGCAAAAAATGTAAAGATGAATGGATTATCTAGGATAACCTCATCCACCATGCTTGCATCACATAAGTGCGATGAGCCGCTCTTCATACAGTACCTCCTTGAGAGAAGCACAGAGGTACAACAGTTGTAAGTCACAAAGATGACAAAAGTAACCCTAGAGCCCTCTTGGATGGACCTTCTTACATAGTACCTTAAGACTGGAGCATTAACTAAAAACTGAGTAGAGGCAAAGAAGCTAGCTTATACCATAACCAACTATACATTAATCAATGATGCACTCTACCAATGAGGACATAGCATCCTACTCCTTACATTCGGGTCTTCGAGGAGCTCCATGTAGGAATTTGCAACAATCACATCCAGTCCCAAGGGTTTTATTGGCCTACAATGAAGGAAAATGCCAAGACCATGGTTCAGAAATGCCCTTCTTGCCAAAAGCATGCGCCGATCACTCGTACCTCCAATTTGGAGTTGCATCCTTTGATAAGCTCATGGCCATTTGCACAATGAGGATTAGATGTCCTCAGCCCCTTCCCGAAAGCTTCGGCAAGCCGACAATTCACCCTGGTAGTAGTGGATTACTTCACCAACTAAGCAGAGGTATTAGTGGTAGCCACCATCATAACCCAAGTTGTTGAAGGGTCTGTGCCAACTTAAATATTATCCTACTTGGGTATACTACATAGGTTGATTATCGACAATGGGAGGCAATTTGACAATGATCTCTTTAGAGATTTCTGAAATAAGCATAACATCGAGTTACACTACACCTTGTAGCTCATCCTTAGATTAACGGCCAAGTTGAGGCTGTCAATAAGATAATCCTCAATAGTCTAAAGAAGGGGGTGGAGCGAGTAGGGGATGGGTAAGCTGAAGAGCTTCCTAACATACTTTGGGATACCCCATAATGCATGGAACCTCGATCGAAGAAACCCCACTTCGTCTCGTGTTTAGAACAAAAGTTGTCCTCCTAATTGAATTGGAATTACCAACCAGTAAGACCCAACTCTTCAACATGAATACCAATCGCGTGGCCCTATAGGTAAGCCTTAACACCATTGATAAAGTGAGTGGATTATCAACAGCGAGCTACTTGATACTACAATCATAGCATTCGATACAAAGTTTCCATTCAGGAGACTTGGTATGCAAAAAGCTAGAGGCCACTGGTTTTGAGGAAGGACAAGGCGAGCTTACCCCTAATTGGGAAGACCTAGTGCGAGTAATTAGTGATGTGGGAAAATGTGCTTATAAGCTTGAGACATTAGAGGGATGATCCATCCCCAGGATGTGGAACACCTATAATCTAAGGCCTTACTTTCCCTAAGTGCAATGATGACAACCGAAAGCACTTGTAACTATGGTTGAATGCAATGAATTAATGAAGTTTCCAACATGTGCCTCTTTCCTCTCCTATGCCTCATGGCATTGAGTTGATCTCCATCCCAAAATGCGCTCTCCTACATTAGTCTTTACACTAACATGGCGGAGACAAGTAGGGGCATCAATCTACATCGAGCCTTTAACCTTGGGTCGATTCTCAATCCTAAGCTTTGCCCAAGTTAATCCTTACCCTAATGATGCAGGCACCTCTTTCGGGCATCGATTTACATTGAGCTCCTAACTATAGGTTGATTTTCATCCCCAAGTTTTGCCTAAGTTAGTCCTTAAACTAATGACGAGGGTACCTCCCTCTGGCATTAATCTATATCGAGCCTCTAACCTTAGGTCAATTTTCATCCCCAAGTTTTATCTAAGTTAGTTCCTATACTAATAATGTAGGAACTTCTCTTAGGTATCGATTTACATTGTGCCCTCAAATGTGGGTTGATTTTTCATCCTCAAATACTTCATTAGATGAGACGCTATTTAATAATTATTAAGTAAAATTGCAAGACAAACTGAATAGCGAGAGCCAAAAGGAAGTAAACTAATAAACAAGAGGCGATGATCAAAAGAGGATAGTTTTATTTCACTAATCAAATGAAGTATAAGGTTTAATAGGTTAGCATATCGAGCCTAATTACATCAAGACAGAAAACTAAACAATACAAAGGCATACAAATGCTTCCTACACTATGGCTATATGCCTAAGTTGAACGACCACTCTCAACTCCTTACTTTGAAAATTTTTCTGTAAGAAGAATTGCCCTTAACTTCGACCCAGCTTGCTCTCACATTATGACTACATCCCTCAATTCTTGCATGGCCAAGCTCGAACTGCAGAAGATCTAGTGACACTCTGCCTCTAAGTGAAGGTCCCTACTCCACTTTCCACAAAAGCGATAATGGGGACAATTGATCCAGTTACTCCACTATAGGCACTGGGCTCTTGAAGCCTTACTGGCGATAAAGGAAAGTTAATGCTTTACCCAAAGTGAACCAAAGGACTTACAAAGCAAATGCTTTCCTGTAAGCGCTTTGGTCATCAAGTAAGTGTAGAGAAAAGACCTCCTTTGCTACCATAGCCATTATGATTGCCCTCGTTTGCTTGGAGTCATTTGGAACAATGCATGTAAAAGCTATCCAGAACCTCGTGCAAATGAGTGCCCCCACAGTGAAGCCGCCATGAACAAGTAGTGGGCTATGCCTAAGCTTCCTTCTTTCGCTTGGCATTATTGGGACATAAAGAGGGGAGGACCCAAAGGCTACGTACACCTCTCGGTCACAACTCAAGACCCAACCACTACAACCTAGCAGCTATCCATATCTCATGATCATAACTCGAAGGAAGAGGTCGAAGGCAACCCCTTCTCCAACTTAAGCACTTTATCCCTTAACACGATCACCATGGACACACTCATGTTAGCTCTCACATAAACCCTACTAAAGTTGTTTGGATGTTTGGCATTGCAAAGTAAGGACCTATGTAATCTTTATATAGGAGCAATGAGACGTCCCCAACTGTACATGTATTGGCTATCATGCAAACCCAACACGTTGGGAACCCAAGTAACACTTGAGGAATTAATGATGCATCGTATGCACATTAAATATCCTCCAAAAGGCACTTTGCCCAAGGAACTCCACTTACTAGGGATGTACGTTACCCGAAATGAACTCTACCGAGAAGATGTGCCTATGTTAGTAAAGATCCACCTTGATGAAATTACCTTGACAAGGAGATTTCGTGATGTCATGATAAGATTTGCTCTAGCAAACCCGTCGCTCTATGATATTGCACCCTTACAAGAGTCCAGAGAAATGTGATCTGCTTGGAAGGTCGGACACCTCAACCTACAAGAGCACATCGTTGCAAGTACAAAACACTTGGACAAAAATCAAGGACAAGTACTAAGGGCCAACACATGGGCAAGTGAATAGTCCCACACAGAAATATCTACGAGCAGGCTTAAACAACCTTCTTAAGGATAAAGAACTTAAGTAACCTCGTAAGGAAACATAGTACACAGGTCTACTAGAGAAAAATCCTCTTTTGTAGAAAATACTTAAATGAAAAATGAATGGAATTCAAATACGCAGCCATAATAAAAATAAAAGAAACAACGACTAAGGGAAACAGGAAGGAAATCAGAGCCAATTAAGGGAAATATCATTCATTCAGGCTCTTGATTCATTACATAAAGGGGGGCCGACGCCCCAACCTCTACAAAATAAGATTACAAAAAAAGAGAGATAAAAAATTGGCATACATCGCCTATACTAGCCACTAAAAAGACAAATAAAGTTCGAAGATGTTCCTAAGCATCTTCAACCTACCGCTCCTACTACTACTCCTCCTATTATTACTACTCTTGTCCAACCTCACCATCACTACCTCCTTCCCTAAATCCTGCATTCGAGCTACTACTAGAAGCTCCTGATGAGTCACCAAATGACTCACCACCTGGCCTACCTCCATTAGCAACCTCAAGTTCATCTAGCAAATGCAAGAAGGTAAGTCTACATCGGATATGTTATGCTAAACTTATTTCCGCACCTCCTCCACCATTGTATACTTAGCCATGGTGATGGCCTTTTCGATCAAGGGGTCGTCTAAGGTCTCCATAAAGATATCTTACTTAACTTCAACTGATAACCCCTTGCCTTTTAGGAGCATAGAGTCCCTCTTAGCAAAATTGACTCGCGACTTCTCCAACTCTTTTCCCCTTACCCTCAGCTTGTCTTCAGTTCTTTTGTTGGACTCCTTAGCCACCTTTAAGTCATCCTGCAGTTTGCCCACTTGACCGAGGACCTCCTTGTGTTGTTATTCCAAGTTGCTGAATGTGACGACTAAGTCACCGAGTACCTTCTTCTCCTCTTCCAACACCTTTTAGAGCCTTTCAACCTCCCTCTAAGTTATTAAATGCGACGGCTTGGGAGCATGCACACAGTAAAAGAACTCCTTCTACCTTATTTAGGGGCTTACTAATGATGGTTAGACCCTTCCTTCGAGTTACGTTGTAAACCCATTCATCGGTTACCCTTCTTACAAGGAAGAAGTGCCTAAATAGTTGCACAGTCGACCATCGCAACTCCTAAATGCATAGCACCTCAAAAGCAAATAGCTAAATCCATGCATTTTCATTAAGACTACCCAGTGCAACTTTGAAGTAGTGAAAGAACTCCAACGAGAATTCTTAAAAGCGGAGGCAAAGACTAAGCTCGAACAGCTTCGCATAAATATCAAATGATCGATCATCCCCTATGTCATAAGCCCGCTACCCATCCATGGGCTCCTCCACTCATTACCAGGTATTGCTCCCATTGCCTGATGGACCAATTTTAACTTCTCTTCGCTTACTACATAAAAAACATGACATGCGTTAATCGTTTGTGTTGGTTGTCTACTATAATTGCCCAATTTTCCCCTCTTCACCATTTGGTGGATATGCATTGTGGGGCCATTGGTACGCGTACTCCCTCCTCTCCTCCTAAGACAATATTATCCCATCTTCCACTCTTATTACTGTCGTCGCTGCTTTGGGGCGGAGTAAGGCTATAACCACATACTCAAGATGAGCTCTTGTAACCTTTATCTACTTCTCTCGAAATAAAAGGATCGGATGACTCACTTTGGTTATCGATTGTGCTTTGATTATCCATTGCGAATGATCAGTAAGGAACAGAAATATACAAGAAAAGGTAGTTTGCTTATAGGTAAAAATTTTGGTAGTCTCCTCTAAATAAACAAAGCAAAGTGAAAAATGAGAACCCAGGCCTCCCTTTACATGGACAAGTAAGGGGAGAAGGCATACGGTTTCCCAACTCTTAAACACGAACCCACGATAAGACGTATGCTAAATCTCAACCGTCTATCTACCCCACTCCTTTAGCTAAGGGACTTGATTGTTCCTTGTACACAGATCCATAACATGGCCTGATAACGGATTATCCAACACATACAACCATTTTACACATCGTGCTACATTTCTTAATTACAACTATCATGAGACATCGAATAGCCCACCAATCATAATAATGATGCAGTAACTCAATATATGGGAAAATAAGCCTAACTAGAGGCCTTGTCTGCTACGACCCAATTAATAGAATTAAACCCCTTCTTGAGGGCTTAGCCTTGGTCCGATCGCATAGTACATATTACTCTCCTCACATCTCGAATGCTTAGGAGAGTTTGGGGGG
>JAMXBB010000001.1:76259502-76369716 GCA_024138015.1 Lumnitzera littorea | reverse complement strand
GAGAAATTGCATGGAAACGTAACTGCATTGAAAATTACAGCTTTGGCCTGTACAAACCAACTTCCAAGCCGACGCAGCAAATCCATTCATGTTGGTATAGGTATATAAGCAGGTACATGTAACTTGATTTGCAATGGCGACTGTAATACATGTTTATATACTTGCGTATTTATAGATTTGAATGTCCTATACCAATCCATGAATATACAATTGCCTACATTTGATTAATTGGATCAGTAGTTTTCGGAACACCATTTTGTTTCTATATCAAATCTTCATAACCACATTCAGCGGTTCTTTTATTTGTATCGCGCATCGACACAACATTGTTAATCCAACACTATCGAGTGAACTGAAAGAGATCGTGTGTAATGTCTCGGCCGTCAAGTCAACTGCGCAGTCTTCGTTCAGCTCTATATCAGACTATGCCAGATCAAGGCTACAGATATCTAAACTCCGAACTAATCTGGCTCAAGCAGTCATGATATTAAAATCCTTGCCAGGTCAACTCAGTCCAAAATTGGGAACTTACACTAGAATATAGCTTCACACATAAATATAGAACTATTTGGAGCAATTGTATAGATAACTCACCCTTTTACAAAAGTCAAACAGGGACACACTGAGAGTTCTTACACTTTTTAACTCTTCCCCCGTTGTAAGAACCTCAAAATACAAGCGTCTAGATTCTAGACTAATGTGGCACGTTCTTGGGAAGATTGCGAATGATATTATTCTTCATTCCAAGTTTAGACCTCATAACCTCCACTCCGGATCGATTCATCTCCTTCAACACCTTCATCCTTACCATGTTCTGTCTTGACTGTACAGTAGCCAAACCCATGCTCCGGTACCTAAATGAAATAATTTTTCACTTTAATGATTTTTCAAGTGTTCTATCCTTTCATAACCCAAAAAAGCGTTCTATCATTTCCAACTTCAAGCATACATAGGGAGAAATGTTAGGTAAGGGAGCAGGTAGGAAGATAAAGTCATTAGATCAAACCTTGAGGTCAAGGCAGCAGTTATTGCCACGCTGTTTGCTGGAGATGGCCGAGGTTTTTGATGGTAGTACCGCAGAAATTCCCGTGAGCCTAATGTTTTGGTTGACAAACCATCATCAGATCTTCTGGTTATGATTAACTCGGACCCTGCAAATTCTGCTTTTTCTACCATATCACCTATAGCAACCAGCTGTTTTCCAGCTACATCCCCATAACTGCAATATTGGAGGAAAATGAAACAGAAAAATAGATAAGAGCTACAAATATCCATCAAATCATTAACCAAACATAAGTTATTGATTGAGAAAAAAACCTGCTGCTATAATCATAAAACTCTTCTAGCTCCGCTTCTTCTTCATCATCACCATCTCCGTAGTGAACCTTGCAGTGACCCTTTGCCTCCATATGCTTTCTAACTGCTTCTAGGCTACTAAAAGGATGGCACCTTTCATTACAGTACAGACATATAAAATCTCTCTTAACCTGGAAAAATTGCAGCATAAACAATTTGAGCAGTTATTTAAAAAAAAAAAAAAATTTCACGTAAGTTAATGGTTCATGGTTTCAGCAAGCAGAATGCTTACCTTGAGTCCAAGATATGTTAAGAGACCCTGTGGATCTTTAAGATACTCGATGTCAGGAATGAAAAATCCATGCTGCTTGTGCATATGAACCATACATTGCTCTATGTTGGCATGTTCTCGGTCGCACATAAAGCAGCATGATGGATCCAATTCAAAATGCTCCTCCTCATCATCATCATCATCCTCTTCCATATTCTCATGAGTCGAAGAAGGATCATTCACATTCATTTCAGCCAACGAATCCATTGCCTCACCAATCAACTCCTCATCCGAACCAACCTCTTCCCACTCATCTTCACTTTCCAAGCTATCCACCCGGTTCTTTATGAGAGTTTTAACAGGAACACGCTTCTGTAGAGGCTTTATGGTGGTTTCCTCATGCTGAGGGCTGGTCCCTTGAGAAGTTCTGAGGACATGTGCCCGAGAACCAAGGTGCTGAGCAAGAGCCTTATCACTCCTGTATCCTTTGTTACAGATGGCACAGCTATAATGCATCGGAGTTTGATTGGAGTTGGTCTTGTCCTCGGAGAGAGCAGCTTGTCTGGCCAAAAACAATGCCTCTGTCACCCCAGGAACTCCAGCAACCTGAGATTTGGTCGTATAACCCTTTTGTCAATAAAGCAGCTTTTTTTTATGGCAACAGACCATAAAAATAGCTATCATCTTTATTTATTAATCATAAAACCCAAAGCGTTCCACTTCCAAGAAAACATTATGGAGGCCTCACCTTCAGATTGAATCCATAAAATAACGGTTTGTTTGTCTTGTGGAAACATCATTCAGACGTCCCTTTTTACATATTTGTTATAATAAAAAACATGATCCAGAATGAAGTTTCCATGCAGTAGCCGGTGATTATGTTTCACCAACATGGAAAATGTAAAAAAATATTCTCTATGTCTGTTAACAACCATTGTTTGGGCTGAAAGACACACGTCTTTGCGACCTCACTGTGGCTATAATTAATAACCGCTGGTAATATATACAGAAAAAATAATAATAAATAAACGCACAGATTTTGGCGAAGAGAACCCTAAAATTTCTCCACAAGCACTAAATTGACAAAATCGCATAGCTTACATAATAACCACAAAAACAGGATTGAAAACAATAAAAGCTGAAAACTTGCGTAGCCTAAATCTGGAATTAAAGCGAATAGAACATAAAAGGATAAGTTCAGAAAGAGAGATACCTTGCGCTTGAGATTGTAGCGGTGCCATTCGGACCTGTAATGGAGTTTCTGGTCAGCTTCGTCTTTTAATTCTTTGTTACATGCGTTGCACGTCAACCCTGGCATCCTTCCTCTTCGATCGATCGATTATGATTTGATTGATTTTTGGTGCAAGGAAACGAAACAATCAAAAACCCTAGAAGTTAGAATTTATTATAAACAGCCTATGCCTCCAAGTACGTTGAAGGAGAGGAAGCGGCACCTCAGTGTATGGAGCTTGACAAATCGCTGTCTCTCCCTTATTTTTAATTCATATTCAGTCGGTGAAGGCTTCGTACTTCCTTTTTGGGCCGCTCCCACATCCTTGGCCCATTATTTGTGTGAATCTTACGAGTCATCTCAATAATAAAATAATAAATCTTAGTTTTCAAACCCGAATGGGAAGTTCACCGGAGAATGAAAGGAGGTTAACGGTCGAAATCATCTACCAGAATCTAATCGACATCAAATTTTAATCAATAAAATTATTATAATATAATTTATATTTATTTTTAAAATGATAAAAATTATCTATATTTTTAAGAATCGAAAATTGTAATATTTTATATATTCTTCTTTTTTTCTTTAATCTATATTTATTTATTTAGTAAATTGGTGTATTTTTTAAAAAATATAAGAAAAATAATATATTTTAACTTGAAAAAACCGATGAGTTGTTGGGAACTGAGTTGCACCAGTCAGGTTAATTAGGTTGTACTTAGATCACTATTAATAAGGATCAAAGTAATGACTCAGATTAGTTTTATAAAAGGGTCTAGTTAAATTAGATTGTACTGAGTAAGTCGATCAAGTTTGACAATACTTACTACAATCACTTAAAAGAGATCATATAGTGTGTTTATTTTTAAATTATAGTGTATCACCTTGAATCACAAAAAATAAGGCAATTAAAAATAAAAGAAATTGTTAACAAATTGTTAGTTACTTTTGAACAATTGTATTGTAAAATCCTCTTAAAATTTTATCATGGCTTATAGAACAAGGAAAACTCAATAAGGAAATTATTCTAATATTTCCTTCTTTCTCCCATATTTTAAGTTCATAATTATGATTAAACCAAGCTTATCAAAAGAAGGTTTATATATGCTTCAAATTGCATTAATTTTTAATTTTGGTTTTTATGTATGTACAACTAAGTAAAAGGATACTACAAGTTAATGCTTATGTATTAAGTTAGGCAATTAAGGAATAAGTTAAATTAGTACATTATATATCCACCTACCAATAAAACATGAATAAGTATATACCATGGGATAAAAATTTAATTATGTCTGACTTGTGGAAATATGACTTATTTTATATTTGTATGTAAGTTTTTTGATTAATTATATTATAACTTAGGAGAGAGGAGATTATGATCCAATTCATACATTGAAAGATCAATATTTATACCATTAGATTATAATGATTTTGATATATTTGTAAGTAAGTTTATAAGTTCTCATAAGTAAAGGATGCCTAATATGACACTATAATGTTTCATTTTTTAGAAAGTAAAAAAGGCTAAAATAAATTGTGAGCACAAGCACACCAAGAATAAAGAAAAGGAAAATAAAATTGAAAAATAATGGCACAAAAATAAGTGATCATAGTACAATCAATCAAATAAGTACAAAAATGAAAAGAAAGTTAGCAAGTTAATGTAAGAAAGGGTAAAATTCAAATAACAATAATGTATAGAGTTTGGAAAAGAAAACAAAAGTCCAAAAATATTTGTTCCATTACTTAAACAGCCCAAAAGGGGCTTAATTATCTTAGTAAATTAAATTTGTTTTACTCATGGTCACTTATATGTTTCTTATTCAATATAATTGCATGGTTGTGAACTTAGACATTTTTGTGATATTGTCATGGTCATTAATAGATGATGGGTATTAAGTTGATACTTAAGCAATTCCATATTTCTAAATCATTCAATTTAAAAGATACATTTATGGAACACATTATGACTTTGAATGAAATATTAATTTGCTTGAGGATAATGTCAAAATAAACTCAGGGTGTGTGATAAATAAATTATATTATGTTGAAAGCCAACTTTTATCATATTTCTTATGTATGTAGTCATACCTTAGGTACAAATTAGTAAAAAATTGCTAAGTATCCAAATAACAAAGATAATCGGAAGATTGAAGAAATAACAAGTAAAAGAACTAAAGAAGAAGACTTAGATGAAATGAAATAATATTTCATTTTATTGAAGTGTCTAACAAGCAAGGTTTCATGTAACTAGTCTTCCATGATACCTAGACAAAGGCATCCTTAAAAGTTAAGGAGTCTCTTGATTGACTTTGTATTTTCTAAATTCATACATTAGTTAGAGGAAATTGATGCTTTATGTCAAGCTGAGCATACTGATTAGTTTCATATGACCATAGTCTCATTTGGTCGAACAAGTCAAAGAACACAAAAGTATTCCAACTTTGAAGACTTTAATAGGACAAAGTTTTACTTTAAGATATCGTAAAAGATATCTTAAAGTTAGGAAAGGGACCTTCACCTACTTTCTACTATGAACTTTTTTACTCGTCTCTTTTTCTAAAGAGGTGTAAGCATTTCACTCAATGGATAAGGTTCATTCACTTGTATCCTTACTAGCAATACAAAAAGTTTTGGTCTTAACACCCCTACTAGTGTCATGTAACCTTTCCTCATGTTTGTAGAGTTAGTTTCCCATTTACCCACAATGGAGGAGTCGGCCCTAGAAATATCTCTCATAGGTTCACTAATAACTTTATTGTTGGTAGGTTTTTTCTTTTATGTATTGTTCAAAAGAAGGTAAACTCGATAATTATTCGTTTATCGAAACCAAGAAAATAGAATTACACCACATTAGCCTAGTTTGTTGCTAGGGTGCACTTGCCTTTAATGCAGTAGATTATTTTCCTCTACTACGTCCCTTTAAGAAGGAGGGCTTTTCAATGGTAGACATTTGCTTGCCTTTTTCTCAATTAGAGGGAGTTTTAGCATTTTTCGGAAAACCTCAATAACTAGTTTAGTTTGTTAATTCAACCATCATGCACTTAAAAATTAGGACAATTTTAGATTAATTAGTGGATATTATTATAATTAATCATAGTATGACATTTCTTTTTCTTGCTTAGTGCTTGCACTTAATATTGGATTTTTATGGTTGATTACTCTTATTATTGAATATTTCCATAATTGATAATGGAGTTTAATGGTGTTTTAGGCTTTATTTGTGTAGTTGTTTAATTTAATATGAGTATGTAGATTAACTAGTAATCTATTATTGTAGCATTAACTAGTTTGGTGGTGATTAATATCAGTTATGTAAGAGCTAAAAAAACAAGTAAACTATTATGTATTCATACTTTGCTATTTTTAATCTACTTGATTAAACTAACCAATACGAGCTTATTAGATTTCCATGTGTCAACAAGATATAATGTCTAAGGTGACTTGAAATAATTCAAAACTTAAAACTCTAGTCCAATTAACCCATTTAATATGTAATAATTTAATGTTTTTATAACAATATATAATTGTTGAGTCATAGATGACACTAAGCATTAGTAGCACAAAGTGCATTAGGGACGGGAATATCAAATGATTATGCGGTTTTTTTATCTTTAGGTGGATAATGCATCATTTCTACTATCGATACTCTCATTAAACAGTTGGATATAAATAGTGGGCTAATTTAGGGATTACCAAAACCTACTTTTGAGAATTTAGCAAAAGTGATTCAAACTATAACCATGCTAGTGATTACTATGTTATAAGCCACTCATTAATGTTATAGGTAAAAATAATTTTAATCAAATTTTAGATTTCAAATTTACACTTTTAGTTTTAGAAGTTTGTAAAACAACCTCTTAAATGATCTTTAACTAATTAAATCTAAATTGAATTAAGCTTAATACTTGTCCTTTTTTTGTTTCCTAAGACTATCCTGAAGAGTTACTAAGTAAACCATTTGCAAACCTACATTGCAATAGGCTCTAGTACACTTGTTGAGTGTAAAAGCAAACTAGCATACATTAGTATCCAAGAGACATTTGAGGATAAGAGAAAGAAGCTCTTTCATATTCCCTAATGCTTATAATACACATAATAAAAAAGTAATTGCATGAAAATTTAAAAGGTTTCTCCTCTCAACTTTTCAACAAGTACCTACAACACCCATTAACATTTTTCAATTTATATATAAATGTTTAATAATATAAAGGTAGAAAAGGAAAAAAAGTAGTTTTTCTTTTATTGATCTTTATAATACCATCCTATACTCACAACACCCAATGGTACTTTTAGTTTTAGAAATTTGTAAAACAACATCTTAAATGATCTTCAATTAACTAAATCTAAATTGAATTAAGCTTAATACTTGTGCTTTTTTTTTTTTTTTGGTTTCCTAAGACTATCTTTAAGAGTTACTAAGTAAACCATTTTTAAACGTACACCGCAATAGGCTTTAGTGTACTTGTTGAGTGTAAAAGCAAGTTAGCATGCACCAATATCTAAGAGGCATTTGAGGATCAAAGAAAGAAGCTCTTTCATATTCCTTAATACTTATAATATACATAATTAAAAATTAATTGCATGAATCTTAACTTTTCAACAAGTAGCCTCAACAACCATTAACATTTTTCAATTTACATATAAATGTTTAATTATATAGAGGTAGAAAAGGAAAAAGTAGTTTGTCTCTTCTTGATCTTTATGATACCACCTTGTAGTTTTGGCATTGTCTCTAAATTGTCTATTTCCCAAATAAGAAACTAAAATGATGAAAATATAAGTGCATGTATATTGCTCTTAGAAAACTAAATACATAATAATGTCAATAATAGAGGTTCAAATTTTAGTTATCCATGTATTGCAGTAATTGATTTAAACTAGCGAAATGATGAAAATCATGGACGATTTCCACCAATGAGAGGCATAATAAAAATGAAATATGATGTAGCTTTTAGTTATGAAAATAACATTGCAGGCATTGGAGTAATTTGTAAGGACTTAAGTGGCATCATTGAGTGTTAAGGCGGATTCAACTAGATATGCAAAAGCTTTAGCCATTAAGAAGGTTATTCAAACTACTATAAGAAGAAATTGGAGAAGAATTCTAGTTGAAACTAATTCAAAAGTATCTTATAATCAATTGGTGCCTAGCTCTTCTACTTCATGGAGAACTTATAACATTTTTCATGATATTTTTTCTTTAAAAATCATGGAGGACTTATAACATTTTTCAGGATAATTTTTCTTTAAAAAACTCGTTTGTCGTTTGTTTTTTCTCTTTGGTGAAGCATAATGTAAATGAGTGTATTGATAAGACAATTGCCTAAGGAAAGTTAAGAATGTGCTGCAGTTAATAGATCAAGAAACCTTTATCCCCATTGCTTCATCATTTGCATGTAGGCTGAAACTTTCCTCTTACGAATGATTTTGTTGAATAAAATTTTCTTTTAGGGCAAATATAAAGTTGTACTTATTTATTCTTTAGTTTTTTAGACCTCGGTACGAATATACTCCTATACTTCTAAATATTGGAAATAACCACTAAGCTTTAACTTGGTGTAGATATACTCTTAAATTTTCAAAAGTTGCAAATTAACCCCCTAAACTTTGATATATTGGTGATATAAATAACATTTGTTGACAAGGTTAAAGTTTAGGTGGATTACTTGCCATATTTGAAAGTTTAAGAGGTATATCTGCACTAAGTCAAAGTTTGGGAAGATGATCTTCTATAACATTTGAAAATTTAAGTACATATTTGTATAAGTCAAAATTTAGGAAAGTTATTTACATTTTCCCTTTTTCTTTCCAATGACTAAATTATTTTGCCTAGATATTTTACTTTGAAAATAAGTGGATTTTCAATTTCTAACTGTTAGTTCTCATAAGACAAAAGAAAAAATCAATATTAGTTTTGAAGTAGAGTCATATGAGAAAGCTTTAAACTTAAACTTCAAATAAATATAGATTAAATTCAGAACAAATATGAATAAGATGCATAGGGGAGTAAAAATACAAACCGAACATGGTATGAGTATGGTTTTGTCATTAGTTTCATAGTAATCTATAACTTCTTCAAACTAAGATAAGAAGACAAATTAAAGGATATTTAGGAAAATTAGATTTGGAGATTATATAATCCATGCCTACTCTGCAAAAGAAATTTGTTATCATCCTTAACATAAAGGCAGCATTTGCTCAGTATAATTAGAAAGTATAAGAAGTACTAAACACCATAGTATAGGAAAAATATGATAGTACAATTCTCTTGTACCATATTTGGTGTATGCAGTACTGGACATGAATTTTTGTGATTGAAAAAGAATAAAAAAAGTTAAGAGGTAATTATTCATATTATAAATTACAATTAAATTTAGTGATGTGATTTGAGAACTTTATGTGAGGTTATTTTGGGAATTCTAAAGATATATGTCATTCCCTAAGCATATGAAGTCACAACAGTCTTGGTGTAATGATAGGAATCGAACCACTAGACCTTTGACTCGAGCTTGAGGTCCTGAGAACTTAGTAAGGCTATTCTCCTTTACCAACCTACGTAGGAAGAGTCCAAGCTGTTCTAACCCATTGACCTGCTACCATTTCCGAGCCGAACCCTTTTACGCCTGATAAGCGTCTTAGAGTGCCAACCTGAGGAGCACTCAACTAATAACTTGACTCTCCAGCCTACCAACTCGGCCGGCTTGTCTTCAAATTGTCTAGAACATATCTGAGTTAAATTCACCTCAAAAGAGTCTACAGCTCAGCTTAGCAATAGTTAGGTTAACCATACTCTTTTGTCTATTTTTGCCAAAAGCCCACCTTTAGTTGGCAACCATGTATCCAAGCACATAAGTAACGGAATCTACTATACAAATCAAATGTTTTCCTTATTTTTCATTTATACCATTCAACATTCCTTGTATTTTACTTATTTTGGATATTACCCTTTTTGTCTTTTCCATATTTAGTAGGTTAGCTTAGATTTTTAGGTATAAATACCTTTGTAATATATAGCGACAAGAATCATGTGTATTATCTCATTGTTGAATATACTAAGTCTTTCCTTTCTTGGAAGCTTATCTTCCTTTTACTCTTATCTTAACCTTTAAGTAAGGCAAGGTAATGAGTACCCTCACTAAAGTAGCTTGTGTGTCATATCGAGTTAGTTAGTGAGTTCTCAATGGTTTCTTGGTGTATCATATTCTATGAGTTTATCGTTGATTGTTCTTGTTTACATGCTTTCCATCCTCATTATTCAAGCTTTTTATGAGTTTGGACTCATTCCCCTTAGATATTATCGACTTTGTCTTTCCTTAGAGTGACATATCATCTTGATATCAGAGTAAAGGTTTGCTTTGAGCAAGTTATTGATGTATTGTGTTGTTACTTCGACCACCATTTATGTTTTGAGCATGTTGAGTAGTAAGGTAGCTATTGAAGTTGTGTTTGAACTAGCTATAAGCGTTTGAGTGAGTGTTATTAGTGGTAGTTCATTTTTGTAGTGGCACTCTATTATACTTTGTTTCAAGCTGTGACAAATAAAGCAAATGGTAACTGTATCTTTTACTGTAAAGTTAATGTGTTGGCTAATTGAAGACTGCAAGTGTGTGTTATTTTTTGGAAAATATAAGTATTATTTGTTGCTGAGAGTATGAAGTCGAGCAAGAATAATTGATTCAAGTGTCAATATTAGTATTAGAGACGATAATAGTGGTATCATTCACCATGGCCAATAGCCTCGAAATACCCCTAGAAGTTCTGATGAGTGGTTTGACGAGATGACTCACTTAATAGCAAATTCAACTTAAGCTATTTATGCATTAGCATCTCAATCTATTAGAGCCAACTACAATATGCCCCAGGCTGTTCTTGAAGTTGGTGCCACTACTTGTAATGCTCAACCTGTCTAAGGATAAATCCTAACTTGACGAGATCAAGGTGGAGGGGTAGGAAGACATGTGTGGAGGAGAATAGACCTAAATGGAGTAGATAAGGAGATTGAGGAAGAATATAATGAAGTGGAAGAAAGACCATGAGCACTTTAAGCTATTGACTATGTGAAGCTTCAGATTCCGAACTTTAATGGCTCTAGAGATGTTGATGACTACCTTAATTAGGAGGGAAAGTTTAAGCCCATATGCTATACCTGCATTGCTAGTGCTAAAGAAAGATGGTACTTAGCATATATATATGGATAACAGAACCTTTAACAAAATTATAATCAAGTACATGTATCCCATTTTAAGGCTGGATGATATGCTAAATGAATTGATTGGAGCTAGAATTTTCAATAAGATCAATTTGAAGTCAGGATACTACTAGATTTGTATGAGGTAAGGAGATAAGTAGAAGACTACATTTAAAACTCGATATGGTCTATATGAGTGGATGGTGATGCCTTTTAGATTATCAAACCCCTAAGTACTTTCATATGGTTGATGAACCATGTTCTGAGAGATCTGACTAGGATATGTATTGTAGTCTACTTTGATGACGTCGTTGTATACAGTGTTAATATGATAAGTGATGGTGACTATCTTTGAGCTGTGTCTAATATACTTCGAGCTAAGAAGCTCTTTGAGAATTTAAAGTAGTGTTGTTTTTGTTAGGTAGAAGTGATCTTCCTTAAATATGTTGTGAGTAAAGGAGGTTACGAGTCAATGATGAGAAGATACAAGTTACTGTTGAATGGCTGACCCCAATCACTTATGCCAATGTAAGAAGTTTCCACGGATTAGCATCCTTTTACTAACAATTCATTAAAGGTTTTAGGACCATTATAGCACCCCTTATTGAGCTAACAAAGAAGAACATAAAATTCAGATCGAGAGAGAATGAAGAAAGAAGTTTTTTTTAGGTGAAAGAGAGGTTGACCTCTGCACTTATATTAGCTCTGCCTGACTTCAAAAAGATATTTGAGCTTGAATATGATGCATTAGGTGTTGGTATAGGAGTTGTGCTCATGTAAGAAGGTTGACATGTTGCATACTATAGTGAAAAGTTGAGAGGGCCACGACTGAATTATTTTGTCTATGATAAGGAACTCACTCTCATCTGAGCTCTTCAAGTGTAGCAGCACTACCTTTTGCTAAAATAATTTGTCATTTATATTAATCACGAGTCCTCGAGATACCTTTGAAGACAGACTAAGCTATCAAAGAGGTAAGCCCAATGGGTTGAATTTTTGGAATGGTTCAATTTGGTAATTAAATATAAGCAAAGCAAAACTAATGTGGTTGCTAATACCCTGTTAAGAAGACATGTTCTACTTACTGAACTCTAGACCCAACTTCTAGGATTTGTGAGCATAAAAGGGCAATATCCTCAAGACCCCCGTTTTGGTCCCATATATGGACGATGTGAGGAAGGAAGAACAGTAGACAACTATCATGTAGAGGATGGATATCTGTTTTGAGGTTGCAAGTTATGCATGCTGACCTGTTCTTTGAGAGAGCTACTAGTGTGAAAAGCTCACCTTGGTGGACTTTCTAGATATTTTACAGAGAAAAGGATGTACAAACTACTAAATGCAAGGTTCTTTTAGCCTAAGATGAAGCGTAATGTGCACCATATAGTGGAGAGTTGTGTGATCTACAAGAGAGCAAATATTAAAGTTGAGTAAGGAAGAGCTACGCCTCTACCAATCTCGACCAAATCATGGGTTGATTTGAGTAAGGAGTTTGTCTTTGGACTACCTTAAATTAGCCAAGGCAAAGACTTTGTGATGGTCATCATGGATAGATTCAACAAGATGGTACACTTCGTGCCTTGCATCAAAAGTAATGATGCTTTAGCTACAGCTATTACTTCTTTGTTTTTGTAGGAAATTTTTCACTTGTATGGAGTATCGAGGAGTATGGTGTTGGATC
The DNA here is from genome assembly GCA_024138015.1 of Lumnitzera littorea. Taxonomy (NCBI): domain Eukaryota; kingdom Viridiplantae; phylum Streptophyta; class Magnoliopsida; order Myrtales; family Combretaceae; genus Lumnitzera; species Lumnitzera littorea. The sequence continues at coordinate 76,357,046 of JAMXBB010000001.1, read as the reverse complement.
GAGACCTAAAATTCCTGAGCCATTTTTGGAGGACTCTTTAGCTTCAGATGAGAACTAAGATAGTTTTCAGTACTTCTTGCCATACCCAGACTAATGGTTAGACAGAGGTCGTTAACCATATCTTAAGTTTACTGCTTCGAGCTACAGTGGGGAAAAACCTAGTAGATTAGGATATATGCCTGCCTGCAGTGCAATTTGCTTACAATAGAATAGTGTATACCACTACTAGACATGCACCATTTGAGGTTGTCTATGGCTTTAACTTCGAACTTCCTCTTGATCAAACCCCAACAACAGCATCTAACCAAGGAGACCTCAATGAAAGAGCTAAAACTCAATCCTTTTAGTAAATCTATCATAAAGTTGCTCAATAGATAGAGCGACCTACCAAGAAGCTAAAGGATAAAGGAAAAGGATAAAAGACTAAGCAGTTTTAGCCCAACAATCAAGTATGGTTACACTTAAGCAAAGAGAGGTTCCTTGATAAGAGGAAGAACAAACTATCTACCCAAGTTAAAGGACCATAGAAGATACTCGAGAAGATCAACAATAATGCCCATCGAGTGGAGCTACCTAAAGACTTTGGAGTGTTCGATGTATTCAACATTGCTGACTTCGGCCCCTACCGACTAGAATAAGAGCAAAACAAGGACCAATCAGAATTTGATTCTAAATCCCAATCAATTAGAAGGAGATGATAGGAGTTGAAACACCGGACCCTTAACTCGAGCCCAAGCCTAAGGTCTTGAGGACTTAGGGAGGTGCATTCTCCTTTACTAACCTGCGTAAGAAGAGTTTGAGTTGCTCTAACCTACTAACTTGTTACCATTTCTAAGTCAAACCTTTCCATGCTTGATAATTGTCGTAGAGTACTAACTTGAAGAACACTCAATTGATAGCTCGGCTCATTCACCCACCAGCTTGGCCAACTTGTTTTCGGGTTGTTTAGAGCATATTAGAGCTAAATTCACATTAAAAGAGTTGACAGCTCAACTTGGCAACAATTAGGTTGACCGTACTCTTTTGTTTGTTTATGCTAGAAGCTTGCCTTTAGCTACTAGCTACGTATTTAAGCACCCACGTGATGGAATCTACTATACAAATCAAATGTTTTCTTAATTTTTCATTTATACCCTTCAACATTCCATGTATTTTACTTGTTTTAGACATTACCCTTTTTATCTTTTCCATATTTAGTAGGTTGCCATAGATTTTCGAGTATAAATAACCTTGTAATATGTAGCTATAAGAATCATCTACATTATCTCATTGTTGAATTTACTAAGTCTTTCCTTTCTGGGAAGCTTACCTCCCTTTTCCTCTTACTTTAATCCTTAAGCATGGCTAGGTGGTGAGTACCTTTACTAAATTAGCTCATGTGTCATATAGAGTTAGTTAGTAAGTCCTCAGTAGTTTCTTGGTTAGTCATATCCTAGGAGTTGATTGCAAGTGTTGCTTGTTTATGGGTTTTCCATCCTCATTATTCAAGCTTTCTGTGAGTTCAGACTCATTACCCCTAAATACGACTAACCCTGTCTTTCCATAGTACGACATATCATGTGTGAACCATCTTAAGGTAGAAGTTGTCTTCCTAGCTGCTATTATAGACTTAGTCTACATGAGACATATTCGACTAAACTCTCTTTGAAGCATTTAGTTCAATACCTATCTTGATATAAAACCTGTAATATAATTCTTTAGTTGATTTTATAAAAGACCCATAATATAGTTGTTCAATGTATTTTCTTATATGCATAACTTATACTTACAAGTCCAAAGGTTTGTACTATTTACATTACATACAAACTATCATTTGAAACTACTAGGTCATCTAAGGTGGCTTGCTTGGTTTTTGAAGAGACATAAGAATTCCACTAAAAAAAAAAAAAGAAAAATCCAATTATTCCCACATTTATTCTCACTTAGAACCCCATGCTAGTCTTCTTTAAGCTTAATGGAAGTTTGGTTATAATACATCTATAAATACTAGCAAGGGAAACCCATTGAGATATGAGCAACCACCACTTAACAAGTGGGATAGAGATAGAAAAATACATGCATTACAAATGGATAAGGCTGTCAACAAAGTTGGTTAGTTCAATGCATGAATAGCATACACCATTGTGCAATGTTGTCTAATCCATCATGGGATTAAAGAAATTCCACTTGCTTTAATATAGGTTGAGGATTTTACTCTCTTTTTTAAGCGTGATGTCCCAAGTTAAGACTAAACCTAAGCTTGTGCAACCTTGCTATAACCTTCACTTTTATCATTTAGTTTGACTAGGAGTAAGGAAGAGATTGTCTCCTTCAAAGGCATCAGTATTTGACCCCAATGATCTTAGCCCATCTCTAATTGGGTTACAATGTATGTAAGGTTAAGTTTGAGGTCCAGCTTAGATTAGTTCATTTTCAGGGTGATTGACCAATTCTAAACAATTCAGACAAAGCATTAGCTCAGAAGACAAATACCACATGGAGCTTAACTCCCATAATGGCAAAATGGTATCTAAGCACATTCATCGCTAGTCCACAACCAACTGATTACAACCATAAGCATAAACATACTAAAGTCTCTATATATTCTAAAATAATACTTTGAAAGGTTGTAAAGCATCAATCTTACTTACCTGGAGTTTAGTTGCCCGCTCGTTGCAATTGTAGAGCCTTCCTTAGTTGAAAATTCCTATGTTATAAGTAATATCTTTAATACTGACATAAGTTATGAAACATCAATATTTTACTCTTTTACCTATAATTAAGTTTGTTAACCTTTGATTAACAGGTTACATTTATGCAAGTGTCTTGAGTCATAGGGTAATTTTAAGTAATTTCTTACCTAAGATACTCTTTAATTTATCCTTTGAGTGGCCTTTTCAATCATCCTCTGAGATAGGTTAACTTGGGTCCTTAGTAGATTATCTTTTAACTTACTCTCTGAGTCTACTCTAGTTTCTCCAAGTCCACTCTAGTTTGGGATTCCCATCTAAGCACCTTTTGATCAATCTCTATGTAAACTTTAGTATGAAATTTTACTTATCAAAACTTTTGATATATCCTTTGAGTTAGGTTGGTTATGGTTCTTAACTAAAATATCCTCTAAATTATCCTCTTAATCAAGTTGGTTTATGGATCTTAACTAAAGTATCTTCTAAGTATTTCTAGTTTAGACTTCTTATCCAATGAATCCTTTAACTTACCTTTGGAGTCGGTTTAGATTAGAGTTCTTAACAAGGGAATCCCCTAACTTATCCTATGACTCCATATACTTAGTGATCTTGTTAGATCCTTTACATTATGACCCATATTCCATCATTTCCCACTAGAAAAACTTGATACATAGCTTCACATACTTGCCCTCTATTTAGATTAAAATGGTTAAGCTATGATGTTGGTCCTTTACTTAAGAAATCACCATAACTAGGCCATTTAGCCCTAAATTTACTAAGAAATTATCATAAATTATACAAATAACTAAATTGGCCTACAAAATAAGAGCCCAATACTCCTAATAATGTAATTAGGTTTTAGAGATCAAAATCAATTTTGGATTCATCAAATATTTTGTAAAATTTCCTTTATTTTCCAAGTTTCACAGCAAGACGGATTTAGCTAAATAAATTCAATGAATACTATATATTTATCTTACCAAAAAATCTTCTGTTATGTGTGGCACATAAGAATGGAATGGAATGGATTGGAGTAGAGTAGAATGGAATGAAGACCAGAATGACAAATCCTTTCTTGTGTTTGGAAATGCATATAGAATGAAACAGAATGAAATAATATTAAATGTATAAATAATATTAATTGTTAAAAATGCCCTCAATTATAGCATGTTATAATTTATTGGGTAAATTACACAAATTACCCTTAAAATGTTTATAAATTACATGGACCCCCAGCTTTTTAAACAATCAGCATTTATTCCCCTTGAAAGTTGATGCGGTAGCTCAAATGGGCTTTTCAATTAACATGCATTGTTGACAAAGCAACTGACATGGCAATTATATATATTTAAATTAACAAATTCATTTAATTAAAGAAGAAAAAAAAGACAAAATCTAACAATTATCATATATATTTAAATTAATAAATATAGTTTAATACGAACGAACATTATTTGATGTCTAACCAACTGTAGTTAATAAATAGAGCAAAACAGATGCAATGTACTTATTCTTATTATTTTACTTCTATTTTCTTCATTATTCAAGCTAAGTTAGCCGAAAGATGGTTATCAGTTCAAGGACATAAGGTCCCTAAATATTTTCAACCTAATGAAAGAATTTTGGGCAAGGAAAAAACCTAATGATTAAAAAACTAAAAAAACCAATGATTCATGCAGGGATTGTTTAACTCTCACAAAAAAAAAAAAAATACAACTTTGTGCAACCTACTAGTAGAATTGACATTATACTAGTAAAATATATGTTATTGTTGAAGCATTTTGCCAGTAAAAGATACATATATTATAGTGTTAACTTTTAAAAATATTGGATGATCTTTACCTATGCTTCTAGATTTTGATTAAATGAAGCACATGCTTTTTAAGACAACAAATAAAGTATAAAGTATAAAATAGGTAATTAAGTACACATTATGTACATATAAATTAGCAATGTTCAATGTAATTGTGATTTGATTAATGAAAGTTCACCAATATTTGTGGTAATTATAATACTTAGAAATTAAAAGGGTATCCACATATGTATTTTAAGAAAAGAGAACAATGTAAGGATATGTTATTTTCATTTTACTATTTTATTATGTCAAATAAAAGACTAATTTATGTCAGAAATTTATAAATTTTTTTTCTTTATTTAATTAAATATTTATTAATTTAAATACATATATAATTGCTATGTGCCTATGTCTGCTTACCTTATTAGTGCCACAGCAACTAAAAAGTCCACTTAGGCTACCACATCAACTTTCAAGGAGCGTTAGTGTTGACTTTTTATAAAGTTGGATCCGTGAAATTTATAAACTTTTTAGGATGGTTTATGCAATTTATGCTAATTTATTAGAAGGTTAAATAGATAGATTAAAATTAATACAACTAATAAGGGTGAAATAGATTTGTGATTCGATCTCATCAAAGGTGGAACCATTGATTTGGGTGGAATAACAATTTTACCTTCAAATTACATTTCCAAATATGGGAAAAGAAAATGAGATTTGGAATCGCAATTCTATTCCAGTTTATTTCTATATATGGAACATGATATTATTTTATAAATTAAATATAAGTTATGGGGAATCTATAAACAAAAAATTAGCTCAAAATAGTATTATTTACTATTTTATAAAATTAATGTAAAATTCATAAAAATAGGGTTGTTTCTTAAGCACCTTATATATCTACTTAAAATTCCACTAAAATAGTATAGTGCATGATTTTACATACAAACTAACCAGAAAGTACATTTTTCTAGAGTTTAACAACATGATTTTTTTTAAATCTTAATTAAAAATAAAAGTGAAAAATGGACTTACCGATGTAGCTTCTCCAATGTCTAGTAGAAACAGCGAGTATATCGGAGCTTCCAACCGTAGGTGGCTCCGTCAAGTGGCCACGGGGGATTGGTGTCAGGTCTTCGTTAGTTCATTGAACTGCGTGCAGTGGGTTTTTGCACTAGAGTTTCGTTAATTTTACCTTAATCGTCTAAAATCCTAGTTGATCTAAGTTTGAGTCCTAAAGTTGTTGATTTTTGTAAAATGCAAAAATGGAAGTGGTTGGTTTTATAAGTGTCTGAGCCGGTGATCTTCCACACCAAATTACAAGCGTCTAGCTGTCCAGTTTGTTTCATATCATATTATCGTTCATGTGTCTTAAATTCCAATTTACATGTTAGTCATCACCTTGCTTTTGTTAGGCCCCTGCAACGTGATATTATATATAATGTTAAATTATTTTATTGTGTTGATTGGATTTTATCAATTATTTAGAATATATTTTTTTGAATTATTTGATATATCATTTATGGAACGATTATTTATTTATAGAGCTTGACTAATATCAACGTTGTAATTGATCTTATAACGTGGATAGCCTGATTTGGTCGCTTAGTGGGGTTCTCTACTCTCATTTAATAAGGGATAAAGCTATTTTTGTATTAGACAATTTTAGCCTATTAGGAAGAGAGTGGTTTTTTTTTTTATACTTTTTACAATGTTATTATGAAGAACAATCAAGATGGATCTCCCTCTAATTGTAAGTACACAAATCTTACTTTTATTTTGCAAATATAACATAATTAGCATGCTGTAATCTTGTATCCATATACAATTTCATCTAGATTTATATATATATATATATATATATATGCATTGAAAATTTCCAACAATTGGTATCCTACCTAAGTGAGTACAAAGTATGATTGTTGCTCTTATATTTATCATAATTGAATTAGAATCTATGAACCTAAGCTTTTAATTGAGTATGCTTTCTCAATCGTTTGCTACTATTATATTTTATGGTATGTCTATAGAATTCACTAGGTTTCTCTTTTCTATAAAATATATCAAATTAAAGCTTGCATAAGTTATGGTGTCTATGCTATTAGAATTTAATCACCCCAATTTCTTTGGTTTTCTATATAACTTTTTCAATGGTTAAATTTTTCATATCAATTAAAGAGATGATTTTCTTCTATCTCTTGTCGGTGATTAAAACTTGGTTCTTTTTTTTTTTTTCTTTTGGATCGAAAAGGATGAATATTATTAAAGATCAACCATGATTAGAGTGATCCTAATCCACGAATACAGTAGAAACTAAACTAGCATCATCACTAAGTAGCTTTTGAAGATGGGATGGGGGGTTAAATCACCATTTACTTGGACTAATCCCACTTTGAACATGTGAAGCTACTCAATCGATTATCCTATTAGCTTTTCTATTAATATAAGAAAAAGAAAAGAAGTTCTTACTTGACATTAGGCTACAAATTTCTTTGATATGGGCTTGAGAGGCTAAGTGGGCCAAATAACATCTTATTTTATTCTTGAAATTATTGATAGGTTGTCGCTTTCAAACTCTACACGACTCTAGTTATATTCATAAGCCACTTGAATCGCTTCTTTCATAGCCTTACTTTCTGACTCTTCCATGTTCATATAAAACATTGTCTTGGCAAACCCTAACACCAACGAACACCTACTATCTTGCATAACCATGGCTATTATTGTGGGTTTATCCAAAGCCACTCGTAAAGTATCAACATTGATTTTAAGGTATGGATCTCTAAGTCTAGACCACTTTTCTTCCCTTTCATTAACCTTAGATCTCGCACTAGAAAGATCTACATCATTGTTCATCTCCTTATACCATGCTTGCAAAGAAGCCTTAACTTTGTTGATTACTACTAAAGGTGCCACCTTTATCTCTTTAAACACCATGGAGCACCTTGTCTTTCAAATATACCATGCCATCATATTAAGTTCTCTCTCGATTTCTTTTCGTGAAGAAATCGAGAGACCTGAGCCTTATGTGATGTCAAAAAACTAGTCATCAAACCAACTTACCCTTGCTCTATTAATACACAGTCGCCCGCTTCCAAACTAGACGGTCTATACCCACTCTTAAAGGAGGGTAGCGTGTTCAATTGTCTTAGGGTCTCCACAAAATGGACATGATAGTGAAGGTGGAGCTTTCCTATGATATAACCTTTCCATGACTGGAAGAATAAACCTTTGGTAAAGTTTCTACATTCCATATCTTTTTCCACTATTCCTTAGTTATAGATCTTAAAGAGGATGGTTTATCACACTTAGATTTTGAAGTTGACTACTTGATAAAGTGATAAGCCAATTTAACTGTATAAATATCTTGCTTGCTGAAGGTCAACATAATGAAATCTTTTGTCGCTACTACATGGATTGGAATCGCATAGATAAGGTCAACCACTTCGCTTAAGAAACATTGTTTGAGATGTAAGGTATTCCAGGGAAACAACTCAACATCTATAAATTCCTTTACTTTGCTGAAATCTGAATTTGGTTGGCTTTCACTACACATCCTCCAATTCACCAATAGAGGAACCCACTTGTTTGTCCATGCCCTAATTCTTCTTCCATTTGCGACCTGCCATAGTCTCCCTTAGAATAAAAACTCATACCCCCCTAAAACGCTGCTCTATGCCTAAGATACCTTACCCCCTTTAGTTGCGCCCTAAAAATCTAAGTGAGGAAAGTATAAACCCTTTATGATCCTAGCCCATAGTGAATCAAAGTCATGTTCCAAGCACTAAGCAAACTTAGTTAGTAAAGCTAGGTTATGAATGTATAGATCCTTAAATCCTATTTCTCCAATCTCTTTGGCTTAAGTTAGTTTTTCCTAGCTAAACCAATGAATACTAAATTCATCTTTTTTCTACCCCTACCAAAATTTAGCTACAAGACTATTAACTTCATTACACCACTTAACTGGAAGTCTAAAACATGCCATAGATGAAACAATTGATTTAATAAAAATTTCCCTCTCAACTTCACTTAACAAGCAATGCTTCAACTCCTTTAATTTACTTATTATCTTCTCTTTTACAAACTTAAGAGTTTCACACTTAAACTTCCTCCAAATAGTAGGAAGACCCAAGTAAATAGTAGGATTATTAGTTACATTCATGAAAAGAAGCTCACTAAATTCCTTCTTAATGTCCATAGAAGTGTTAAGATTGAAAAATATGCTAGATTTACCAAAATTTACTGCTTGACCTAATTTTACATAGTATAATGTATCAAGGACAACAAATTCCAAATGTCTTCCTCCCTAGCCTTGAGAAAGAAAATCGAGTCATCTACAATGAAAAGATGTGAGAAACTAGGGCATGTGTTTTTCATTGTTAGTCTATTAAGCTTACCTTATTGTACCGTTTTCTTTATGCCCCAAGAAAGAACATCAACAACAAAGATAAAAAGATAAGCAGAAATTGAGTCTCCTTACCTTAATCATCTCGTGAATATAATTTTACTCACATTGCTTCCATTCAAAACAATATTGAACTTAATAGTAGAAACACATTTCATGATCTATCCTACCCATTTCTCATTAGAACCATATTTTAAAAGAACACTCTTAAGAAATAACCATTCAACCCTATCATAAGCTTTATTCATGTTTTAAAGCACAAAATATGCTTTTTCCTCTCTTTTTAATTTTCAAAAAGTGAAATGCTTCTTGTGTAATCAAGATGTTATCATAAATCATTTTTCCTATAGTAAATGCTTCTCAGAAATTAGCTTACCTATGATAGGCTTCAAATAATTTACCATAACTTTTGAGATGATTTTATATAAAAATTGCAAAGACTTATAGGTCGAAATTAAGATACATTTTTAAGGCTAGGAATTTTTAGACTAAGAATGAGATTAGTTTCATTAATAGAGGGAAGAAAGGTACTTGTATGGAAAAACCATTTAACTGTTGCAATGATTTGATGAACCAACGATATCCTAGAACTTTTGATAAAAAATTCCTGGAAGACCATTCGGGTCCTGGTGCCTTCAACCCCCTTAATTGAAAAACCGCATTCAACTTCCAAATCCTCTACTTTACTATACAACATTTAGTTCATAGACTTATTGACCCTTAACTTAATCCATTGAAGGTTATTTAAGTTACTTACACTTCCATTTGATGCAAATAAACTGTTAAAATGATTTTGCACCTTTGTTACCACCTCGATTTTGTCCTCTAACCACTAAGTAGCGCTATTTTTTATCTTGAAAATCTTAGTTCTACTCCTTCTTCCAATGGTAATGTGGTGAAAAAAGAGGTATTACAGTCATAGAACTATCTAATTGGTCCTAGCACTTTAGTGCTAATACTTTTCCTCATTTTGCCACAAAGTGTCAAGCTTCCTAAACAAGACTTCTTCCTCTTGTAAATGTAGGCTACATAGATCAGCTTGGAGACAAGCAATTTCCCTTAATAGTTTATCAATCTCCTTCTTATTATTAGGAAAGGCTTGTTTGCTCCACTTCTACAATTTATTTTTGCATGATTTCAGTTTTTCTAGCACTATATCCCACTCCAAGTTACCCTTATTAGACTCTTAACATGTTCGTGTGATTTTGCTACGTACATATGATTTTGCTACGTTCCCCCAAAGAGAGACACGTATTTTCAAATTTTATTGTCTTCTACTCTTAACAATTTTTTCCAAAGAAACAACAAGCATAACATGATTTGATCCATAGGTAGGCACATGCTTAATTCTACAATTTAAGCATTTCTCCACCCAAAGCAAAGAGCTAAGTCCCCCATCGATATGCTCTTTTACTAGAGTATTGTCATAACGTTTGTTAGTCTAAGTAAATTTAAGACCATTAAAACCTAAGTTCTTGAAGATTAGAGTCCTCAACCATTGATTAAAAGCCATTCATGACCCTCATATCCACCCTCTGGAACCTTCTTTCTCATGTTCAAACAATGTGACATTAAAATCTCCTAGACAAAGCTAAGGTCTAGTAGTCAATCTTATAAAACCTCTAAAAAATGATCCCATAAGTAGCACTTTTGTCCAATGTAAGTCCTACAATCTGCTATTCGGGGTTCAATCTGTAAAGTTTAAGGTAATCAAGTAAATTGTCAGATTAAATCTAAATTTCACGACGAAGTTAGGAATATTGGTAAAAGTAATCTCACGAGTTTAGATTAGGAAAATAAATAATAAAATGATATAATATTGAATCATATGTATATTAACCGTTATTTATCGAAAATGTATAAAATGAGTTCCGATAATTAACGATTGATAAAAATAAATTATATACACACTAAAAATCATAAAATAACATGAATAATATTTAGAAGTATTTATTTATACTATATATATTTACTTATAGATAAAAATACGTGAAATTTCTTAAAATACTTGAAATATGTTAAAATAATACTAAATAATTAAAGAAAATTTATAAATAATTGAAGAAAAATCAAGAAAAATATGGAAAAGTGAAGATTATTCCAAAAATGAGGCATAGCAAGTTGGAATTGAAGAAGAAAAAGTTAACTAATAAAAATAAGCCAAATAGAAAGTGAAAAAATAAGAGATAAGGGATACTTAGCAAGGAAAAAATGGAAGAAAAATCCCAAACCCAAATATAAATTCAACAAACCACTTCCCAAACCTCATTTGGTTAGTTTGGAGCTCAGAAAAATTAGGGAAAAGAGAGAATGGAGAAGAAAGAATTTTTAGGAAAAATTAGAAAAATATAGTACAAATAGGCTATTAGAAGGAAACCAACACTCGACGACAATTTGGGAGTGGACGACCACAACCATTAAACAGTGATGGCAGCACCAGACCGGCCGAAAAGGCTAGGGTGGTCGGCGATGGTCGAAGTTGGCAACGCTGGTAAGTCTAAATTTTCTTCCAATTTTGTTTAATTTAATTAAAATATCAAATGATTATGGAAAATTATGAAATTTGTTATTCTGAAGTATTTTTTATATGTAGATTTAGGAAAAAAAGTTAGATTAATAAAATTAAGTCCTTAGATATACAGTACTTAAGAAACCCCTAAACCTAAATCGGTCTTGATGCTAATTTAAATAACCATAATAGTGAAGTTTTGACTTCAAAACTTCTGTGTAGACTATTTGAGATACATATTACATTTCTATGAAGATTTTTTCCTGAAATTAATTTTCTAATTTTTTATTTAATTTTTAGGCCCTAAAATCTTGTATAAAAGGTAATTAGTGGGCTTAATTTCATGATTTAAGGTTAATTTATTGAAAATTCTGACTTAGTATGTTAATAGATATCCTTAGATGTTAATTACTAATGTATGATGATATTTGGGAAGTGGGAGTGTTAGTTGTGTATATTATTCATATTAGGTAATAATAATAAATGAATAATGGGTAAAAGTAAATAATTAAGTTAATTTTATGATTTAGGGTCAGTTTGGTTTATATTCTGATTTAGGAGGAATTTAGATGTCTTGGAATGTTAGTTGATGATGAGAGATATAAATTATGGTATTAGAGAGGTTAGATGTATGCTTTATGTGTAAATTAAGTAGTAATAGGTAATATGTGAAATAAAAAGATTAAATAAGTGAAGAATATTAAGTTAAATTGATAATATTATAATAATAGGAGAATATTATAAATCTGGTTTGAAAGATAAATTTAAGAAATTATGTAAAAATGTAGATTATTCTTACATCGACAGTCGATTCGATAGTTAAATTAGGAATGTAGTGTACCATATTGATCAAAATACTGATTAAGAGCTAAAATGTAGATTTAGGATACCTAAGTATAATTAGATGAATCTCACATTTTAGTCTAGGAAGCATTCCTAGGGTTCACAAATAAAAACAATAATTAGAAGTTAAAACAAAACTTGATTTAGAAACTGAATTGGGAACTAATTTAGAATTAGTTTGATTATAGGAGATATAGAATTTAAATAATTGAATAAAATTATAATCTTAAATTAAAAACTAATGAATGAAAACTTTTATGTATATATACACATATGTATAAGTGGCCATGTTAAATGTAGATTATTTTTAAATGAGAATCTAATTCAGAAGTAGAATCCCAATTAGGATTAATATAAGTATATTAGGTAATAAGTCAAAAACCTAAACCAAAGGCTATACTCATTAAATAAATCATAAGAAAAAGGTTAAAAGGTATTTAAAAGGCTTACATACAAAAAGGAATAGAAAGAAAAGGTAAACTAAAACCTAATTCAGAAGTTGAAATCGTAATCAAAATAAGAAACAAATTCGAAACCTAACTGAATAAGAGAAGTAATTCTTAGAGACTTAGACCTAAATCACTAAATATAAGAAGATCATAAACCAAAAATAATCATAATCTAAATTACATAACACAACATATCTTTAGTAGTTATGTAGAAACTAAAAAAACCTAAAACAACATTTATATTATAAGGATTATCGGCGATGGCTTGTGCAAGTCGCACATTAAGTAAGTAAACGAGAAATCTAAGTAATTTGAGATTAATACGTTACTGTATTTCAGAGTACTAATAATTTGTAGTACTTGGAGGCTTGAAATTACACTTGATTGTGTTTGCTAAATAGTTGACTGTGCGCATGCCCGTACGTGCTTGCTTCTAAATTTGATGATATGATTCTGATTTACTACTCTTACTTGTATTCATGTGATTTGTTGAAATGATTGAACACTTTGAACCGAATCTAATTAAATATATGATTTGTAATTCTAAATCAAATCTGCATAGCAACCCATTAGGGGAAACATTAAGGTTCTCCAGCTAAATACCAATCACTTCAAAATGGATAGCGCTGGATAACATAATGGGTCTCTTTTTCATCCTTAGTCAAATTAAGTGATAAGTGAGAAGATCGCGACAAGGGTGAAGTTAATGATTCCAAGCTAGTTGTAGGAGGAGTGGTGTCTCTATTGCATAAGCTTAGGTTTGGTCGTAAGTTGTTGCATAACATAGAAAAGTCTTAACCCGGATTAAAGCGGGTGTAATTTCTCTAATCTCACGACGGATTGGATAACGTCATGCGATGTCATTTACTTGTACATACATTGCATCTAACTAATTTGGTTGATAACCTTATTTATGTTTGATGTATAGTTTTAAGTCTTCGTCTCAACTTACCGAGTGGTTGGTTGCTCACATCTTTATAAATGTTGTTGTAGGTATTAGCTAAGAAATGACCATATAACTACCCTAAAGTTAGCAATTACTGGATCTTATGGAGTGAGGATATAAAACTGAGGAATCAGATACACTCTCCAGTTTAGATTTCATTTTTAAAGTTTTTAGTATTAATTTATGTATTATTCAAGTAGATTATGATTAAATTACTAAACCTTGTAAACATATTCAGATTATTTTAGCGTAAATATGTATAATTTTATGATTTCATAGGTCAATAACATGTTTAATTTATGTACTGTTTATTTTAAAGCAGATTAATTGTGGACGCCTTATATAAATCAAATCTAAGATAGAGGTTGTATGGTCAGCTTTTATCTTAAAATGGTTTATATGGCGAAACTATTACAACTTTGCTACTTTAGGGTGTAACATTTAAGATTAGTAGATGAATGGACCTAAGTAATTTTCCTAATTATACTACCATTAATCCATCCAACATAAGAATCAATAAGCTAATCTACATCATGTATGATATAAACATTTACTGCATTATCCCACCACAATGCTAAGCCCCATTCGTTACCTCTTCTAAGCACATAAAAGCTACCTACATGGTGAAGTTGACTCCTTAATAGCTCTAAATGGTTCTCTTATCTTCTGTTTCCATAAAGAAAGTAATATTTTGGCTAAATTTATTAATAAGACCCTTAAGATTATGAACTATCTTAGGAGGTCCAATCCTTTAATAGTTCCAACTTAGAAAACTCATGGCGCCCATATGGCTATGGTTGTTATGGGCCAGCTACCACTGCCACTAACATCACAACTTTGAATAGGCACATCTACCGAATACGACAAAAAAAAAAAACTCACTTCCTCTATAGTTACTTTTATTTCGTTCTTCACTCTTTCTTTTTTGATACCTTCTATTATGTACTTTTTTTGAATACTTCCTTTTCTATTATTTTTTATTTTTATTTTTTGTATTTTTGCTTTTCATTCTCAACTACAATTCTTTTTTCACACTCATTTTCAACTAGAACCTTCACTTCAAACATACCTTCCTCTTTTTTCTCATCTCTCTAATTTTCAACTAAACCACCAGTTAATAAGTTGTCACAGTATTTTAATTTTTGTGTAGGTGGATAACGTCTCCTCCTCCATTTTGGGCCTTTTGAAATTTAATTTCTCAATGCTCGTGCTAAGGCACCATTTCCAATGAAGGACGCAAAATTTAATTTCATTACATTATTTCTAAGGTTTAAATTTGAAATGTTACAAATAAGATCAAAGCCTTCCTGGGGTTGTGAAGCATCATTACATTGTGCAGGCTTTGCTATTAGCATAAAAACTGAAGCAATAAGAGAGTGAACATAAGTATCTTCTCCACTCTAGCTCGAATCATTTGATAGCACTTGCTAGTTTTCTTTTGAAAATGTATGTTTCTAGGCTGAATTGTGTTTAGGATGAAAGGAAATCTGGGTAAATGTGCTGTTTGTGGAGCTAGGAGATGTGTTTGGGGCTATAAAAGATGAGGAAGGTTGCAAAGATTTGGAAGGAATATTTTGGTTAGAAATAATGTTTGTGATAGGGTGTTTCTATTTAAAAGCAGTAGCTTAGGTAGAACACAAATACTTCACTTAAGATTGGACTTAATGATGCGTCTTTGGGGTTGGACATATGGACAGGCACCATAACAAAGTGAACTGAAGAAATAAACAAAGAAAAGGCTTAGAAAAGTTCAGGTAGCTACTAAATGGATATGACACACCACTTAATCTTACTCGGCCAACAATCTGTAAGATATAATACACTAATTCGAATTGAAGGATCACTTGCCACTACCCTTTACTAAAAGGAATAGATAAGAGTTGAATGATAACGAGAACACTAAGGTTGCTCAAGGCGAATAATTTTCCATTGAAAGTTGAATGATCTCATATACAAGAAAGTAGAGGTTAATATACCCGTTCACTAGGATTGCTTTACACATATGAAAAGATAAAAGGGGTATTCTACACTAGGTTACATAAGATATACTAAAAGGGGGTAAAAGAAATAAAAAATATTCAATATGAAAAAGAAAGAATCATTTTAGAATATTGTGTCAGAAGACACGTATCATTTGGTGGCTAGACATTAGGGATATAATATAACGTAGGCGAAAACAAGAATGCGTTATAGTTAAGGACCAACATAATCTAGATTAGGTTGGGAGCCAATCAATCCGGTTAAGAAGTCAGCTGAATTGGAGTCAGGCACCAGTGGTCGGTTGGAGAGCTCGGCTTGACTAGCCTTTCTTGGGTTACCTTTTGGGTCAGGACTTCGTAGCTAGGCAAGAGCATATTAGACACACGTGAGGATCTGATAGACTGGTTGGCTAGAGGTTAGGTTAGGGTAGGAGTCTTTGTCTCAGCTATGGCTTAGAGCTAGTATTTTTCGTACGAGCTCTTGAAGTCCTCGAGGTCGGCTTTTTGTGATCGACCCAGGGGGTTGATTCCTATGACTTAAGATTCCACATTATCCTTAAGACTATGATCTTGTGAGTTCCATCCCTTCACAGCAAAAGCTCTCTAACCAAGGCTTATATTTTCATCCTTACATTTCTCAAATTTACAATTCTTGCCCCAATGTCTCAATCTTCCATAATTGAAGCACCAATCTTTAATCTATACTTAAGTAACACTTAATATTTTATTCCATTCTCTTTATTCACCTAGATATTGGCTTTTAGAGGCTTTAGGATAGAAATTCCACCTCTCACTCTAAGCAAAGCCTTTCTTTCCCCTTTCATTGACACAATAGGCTTAACCTCCAAGACCTTACCAATTTTCCCCCTAATTACTTGAAAAGCTCTCGTATTCATGTTTTCTAAATCAAGACCATGGATTTGTACCCAAACTGGGAATGTGTGAAGAGGAATTTCATCAATATTCCACTTATCATACAATTCTTCTGTAACTAAATTATATCCTAACATTAACCAGGGACTCTCACTCAACAACTTCCCTACATCAGCCCTTCCCCTAACATTTATTAGAAATAAATTCATTTGCATAAATGAAATCAAGTTTACATTGTAAACCTTCTATGACTTTGTAAGGATATTGATTACTGCAGTTTTGTTTAAAGCCTTATCTACAATTACTTTAGTAATAAGTAAGATTCCTTGTAGATTGATTTTGTTTCATTCTCAAATTCACTTTGGTTTTCTAGGAATACTTGATCCAGATCTAAGTTCATTGAGTCACCATTCCTAGGAGCAATTGCCATGGTGCTTGTAAACCTTGTAAATTTTTAGGTTGAACCTTAAATCGGATCCAAGTGTTTAGATAATTCCATGAGTCAATAAAACCAAATAAATTAAAAATTTAATTAAATTATAAACCTGAATTTAAGACGAATGAGAAAAACCTTAATATATTAATCAGAACCCTAATTGTGTATAAAACCCTAAGCCTTATGTAAGCATAAATATACGAGATGAAACTTAAACCTAACAAAAACCCTAAGACCATAACCTTAAGCTTATAAAACATATAAATTTATCTTAATAATGATAAAGCCCTAATTTAGTAAAATTATCGATAGATGTACAGGATTGAGTAAAATTGCTAATGATCAGATAGAGATAATTTCTACATACTAATAAATAAAAAGAATAACAAATTAATTACATAAATTAATAAGATTACAAATAGTGCCGTATGACTATTTGTGGCATTACATATATATATATATATATATAGTTTCTTATATTGATTTAATCCTCCTACATACTTTATATTTATATACTATGTAGTATACATTAATTTATACCATATATTTTTCCTATAGTTACATCATATTCCATCCTAAACTTTATCTTACACTTATCTTATTTAGCTACATATAAAAAACCACTTCCTAACAATTGGATAATCCCTACATGAATTAATCCAAAAGTGAGAAACTAAATTTTTTTTTTTCTTCTTTCCTTTCCTTTCTCTTTTTCTTCCTTTTCACACTTGGTATGCACAAAACAACTTAACATTATCCCATGTAATATAATTAAGTAAGATAATAACTAAGTTGAATCACTTTTTCCTTTTTCCTTTTACCGTTAGCCAAGTCCCACACACACAAAACACTTTGCAACTTCACTTTTCTTTCACAATTTCAAATCTCAACCTAATTCCTCTCATCCCTCTCTTTAATTGACAACCATCTCTCCCCTTAGACTTTCATTTTCATGAATTTCTCTTCCCTTTTATTCAACCATACATCACTCATTATTTTGTAGCATTTCATCCCATCTTCACCACCATTCTTTTAGCAACTTCAAGGGATTAGGAACTTCAAGAGGGAAGTAAGGAGATTACCTTTCTAAAAGCTTCAAGACAAAGAGTAATTTAAATACTACTTTATGCTGTATTTGTTTTCCCCTTGTAATATAAGTTTTTGTGTATTTTTTTTTTATCTTAGTATGTACTTTTAAGTATTTCTTGTAGTAGGAATAAGTTAGTGGGAGTTGTATGTACATATATTTGATTTTTACGTACCAAGTGAAATAAGAAATACATGCTAAATTAGATGTACAATTTTTCTTCTTATTTGTGTAATTTTTTGAGCTATGTATATATACATGTATATGTACACTTAAATATACTTATTTATATACATACATGTTTCTCTTATATGTATAGTACATGGAAATATGTGAACTACTAAATATATTTACTTCAATATATATAAATGTATGTATATATATTACGAAATAATATAAATATATATGAATAAGTAGCAAAATAAGGAAAATTACCTATAAATTTATGACATATATGAATCCCTACATGTATTATATGTATACATATATATACTTTTCTATTTTTCTAAGGTTCAAATACATATACATATAATATAGTATAGGTATTGATATATATACCGAAAAATACATATACATGTATATATATTGGTACTTTATTTTCTTACAAGTATGTTAATAAGTACAAATATGATATATATATGTATATATGTATGTATGTATAGGATGGACATGATTTCCAATGGAGAAATAGGAATTATTTTTCTTTTATTTTTCTATCATTTGATTATTTTATGGCATTATATAAGTATGTATTAATATTATAAATTGGCAAAAATACAAAAAAAAATTTGATAAATTAAGAAAATTACATCATAAACCAATTGGAAGTTGCCATGTTAGCCTCCTAATTTTTTTTATTTAAACTTGCAAATTATAAAAAATTAATAATAATAAATTAATTGAGTATTATGATTATAATAAGAGTTAGGATAACTAATGATTTGGGCCTAAAATAATGAAATTAGTAATACCCCAAGCTCGTAATAGAAAACGCGACTTCTAACATCCAAAACAAACCTTGCTAGATGACAGTACATTCAAAAACGATAAAGATTGATTATAAAATCATAAAAATTAGAGTTAAAACAAAAAAATTATACGCAATTAAAGAAAAACCTCGAATTAAGATATTTATATAAGATAAGAAAGAAATTTAGGTAGAATTTTAAATAAATACCTACGTAGAATAATTTCCTCAAGATACTTATTACCTTTTATATTCCTTAATTATTAGGTTATCCTGATGAGGAAACCTATCTTCCTATCAAATACGACAGTTCCTAACTATCACTATGGATGAGTGAATACTCTTGATGATCTCATACTGTTTGTGATTGTAAATAGTGATACTTAAATATTATTAATAAATTGGTTGACGTATGGGGTTTGAGATCTACATGTGACTAGTATTGACTGTTTGTTACATGAAAATACTTTATAATAAATTGATTGTTTCATTTTAGATAACTATAAGGAATTTGGTTGTTTGTAATATTAGTTAACCACCTAAAAACTAAATTTAATTATACTAGACTTTGTTAAATTAAATTAGATCATGCATAAACATGCATTACATTGTAAATGTTTTGGTAGTCACGTCATATAGAGGTAGCAAGAGGCCATGGGTAGTCTTGCTCAAAGGTTAAACCGACCTTGAACCAGCCCGAAACTGCCAATTCATGGGCTGGTTCTATGGTGAATTAGGACCGGCCAGTACACTAGCGGTTTTGAGTCGATTCAGTTGGCTCAATGGTTCATGGGCTGGTTCTATGGTGAATCCAAACCTGAATGCATGCGTATACGATTATAGTAAAAACTAATTGAAAATTGTAATGCCATAACAAGAAACGCATGTCATAAATTGTGACCTTTGATGAAAGCTAAACTGAGATTTGAATAATAAGTATATATATAAAAATTGTCATATCTTAATGTCAATACAATGGTATGAAAAAAAATGACAAAACATATCTACTGTCACTTACGCCATGTGAAGGTCTTGACAACACGGGATAAAAGTGAACGCCTCCGACTTTCCTGTAACTATTAGGCTGAGGCGATGGATCATCAAGATCCTTAGATGGACTGGGTCGATTGGAGGGGCTGGTTGTAGTTAAGTGATGCCTTCACCTATGGAGGAATGTGTGTAGGTAGAATGCCACTTTTGAGGTGCTTGTAAAGTTATAAGATTTAGCTGACATTGGAACTTGGGATTCGTGTAGGAGCTAGGTTCAACCCTAGAGTTAGATTTGGCTCGCAAAGTGGAGGCAACTCCTGATTTGAGGTATGTACTGTATCTTGCATTGATCTGGCTGAGGTCTATGGAATGTCGCTTATGTGGCGGCACATCATCATCAGGTCGCTTTGGCTATTTCGGATCAAGCCTTGCCTCCTCGAACATACGCTTTGCCCCTAAGTAGTGCATAGGGAGCCGGCATATCCTTGTCAGTAGGTGGTCCCTGCTCCTCGCCGTTGTCCACATGGGGTAGCTGCTGTACCCCCTCGTGATATGCGTAGAGGATGAGGTCTTTGTGCTACTCAATGAATTGCAGTGCTTCATCTGCAATACCAAACGTTGTAGGATAGTTAAGTACCAGTCGTACATTCTTAAGCGAGTCCACCTGAAATAAATAGATATGCTGGTATCATAATATATAATAGCAAGCATGTAAACAATTGGATTATTACACATGCACTTACTGGTCGACTAATGATAGCTCCTTGGTTTGTGATGTAATGCCGAGTGATTTGTCTGTACCACGATTAGTAACTTTGGTTGACTTTACAAAGACCTTAAATATGTACTAAGAATCTGTGCCTTTGACCCCAAGCCTGGATGTATGCAACATGCGTTTTGATTTAGTTAATATTCGTCCTATCCCGGAGGTCCAATTGGTGGAGCTACTAAGAGGTGTCCACATCCTATGGAGGGTATTGGTATCCACCAAGCTGCCGGATGACACAGTTGGGAAAACATCACTTAATGATGTAGAAACATATGAGTAGCATGCAAGCAGTCCAATGTATCGCCCAGTAGTGTAGATGGCAACAACAACAACTTTTCCATATATGACTCCCAATTAACCTTAGGGAGGAAAAAAAAAACCAAGAGTTAATGAAGGTTGGTACTTAGGTGTGATAGTAGAGTAAAAAGAGAAAAAGTTATCATATCATACCTACTGAATTGTTTGCAGGTCCAATGTTGTATGGTATGCGTCCATGACATACATGGGATGGTAAGTAGTATCCTATACTACCCTCAATTTAGACGCTAATGGCCTTTCCTCGTTGATAGTAAAACCATATCAATGAAGCAAGACAACATGTGAGAATCTATCCCAAGCTTAGACCTGTAGAAAAATCATAGCCCTGCTAAGCGTATGTTTGTCGAAAGAGGAGGCAGAACACAGTTGTCGGTATAACCATGCCAAGCAAGCGCCTTCCATAGCTGAGCTGCTTAACAATAGAGAAGTCCTCCAGTAATGGCAGGAACACGAGGTGTATGGGATTAGAGGATCTATTCACAAAGATAAATCTCCCCATCAAGTTGAGTATGTATACATGCGAATACTATCAAACTGTCTCATCATAGCCATATAAGAGATATATGAGCACCCCTTATTCAAGTAGGCCTGATGCCTAGTAACCTCCCCCCTACATTAGCCTAACTCTCCTCATCATTCATTTTGGTTCAATTCGCCATTGCAAACTCTTCTACCAGAAGCTCGAGCTAGACCTCTACATCCGGTAGTATGATGGTTGCTTTTCTAGTAGGTAGGTGGAATGTATGTGTCTCGAGCCTCCATCTCTCCACTAGAGTCGTGATCAGGTGCCAATCCATCATGATAAATGGAAGCTATGCAACTCTCCTGAAACCAACCTTTCGTATGTAAGGCTCTACCCTAAGTGTATGGGGATATCTCGCTTGTCCTTTGTAAAGACATCTCGTTGTGCCGTATTAGCAGTGTATAGGTAGCCTCCTGCACAAATGATCAATGAAGTTAGCAAGTAATACAACTCGTTTGAAAAATTAGAAGCATATGAGAATGTTATTACTGACTTAACCTTCCCTAACGACTTGTGAATGGTGGCTGGCCTACCTCTTAAGTATGCGTAGATTGATAAGTCTTAGCTCCATCTATTTGTAAATACAAACAAACATGATTAATATACAATAATGTGCATCTATTTATGCTTATGGAAGAAGTGTAACATAATGCTTATATGGAAATGTAATATTTATATGCCTTATTAATCTCTTGACACCTCCTCCTATTATGTCCTTCCCATCCACATGTGTTGTATTTGGTTCTATCTAACCTCCATAACATCCATCTCCATGTGATATCACTTCTACCTAAGTTTACCTTTCTTGCATAGTAAGTCAATGTTCAAGTGAAGATAAGGGAGCTAACTTGTGACCAGTTCAGCTCGTTACCAATCGGGTAAAAATGAGAGGGGTAACACTTTATTTGGTTCGCCTACTTGTACCATGGCTTTGTTGCCAATTTACTATCTACCTTCATACTCGCAATAGCAGCACATGCGTAAGAGCAGAGGATCTTATGTATTTGTTACTTTTGACACATGCATGTACGACCCCTAAAGTCAACCCTATGTGTCCTTCTTCCTCCCTTTAGGCTTGTCCTTGCCATTCGACTACCAGTCAAAATCTCAAAAAGACCGTTTTGAAAGTTGAATTATATGACTTTATGTACACTAGCTTGCCCTCTCCACGTTTCATACATCCTTAGAGTGCAGTCAGTGTAGATCTTGTTAGATTCAATTGCTTCTCTAACATCCTTATGTCTCTCATCCTAATAAGCAACGTAGTTGTAAAATATCTTCTTGACTAATGTAGTGAGGGGTAATCCATACATCGATTTCAAAACAAAGTTATAACTCTTGATAAAGTTCAATGTCATGTATCCAAAATAGTAATACTTGTCATATGCAAGCATCCACATGTCTGAATCCACATTATCAAACCACTCAAGAGCATCCTCTTTAACTCATCCCAACTACTTCATGAAGCATTTGAATTTCCCTTCCTGTACTTGAACACTTGCAAACCAAACAAGTTTCTCATACAATTGGTTTTTGTGAGCTGTGTTGAAATTACTAACAATGTGCCATAAGCAGTATCTCCAAACTACAAATGGAGTGCACTACCCTATTGATGGTTCCTTGTATGTGAAATTGATGTTGGATGCGCCATTAGAGATAAGACAAAAGGTTTCTCTCTTCTAACCAACTACGCAGACTTTAAGCTTCCACATGAATTGCCCCCAAGTTTCTATTGATTCTGTATCAACTAGAGTAAAGGCCAATGGAACTATTGAATTGTCCCAATTCATGCTATATGCCATTAACAACTTGTGTCCATACTTGCCATATAAGAAAGTGTCATTGACACATTGAAGAGTACGGTAGTATTTAAAGGCTTCCACATATGGTCCGAATGTCCAGAAAACCCACTTAAACTGAGATTCACTTAGCCTTGATGAACTACTCCACCTTCAATCCACTTGTGTTCCTAAATTGCTTACCTTTATTACATTCAATAGTCTTAACAACTCATTATATGACTTCTCCCAATTACCGTATACCATTTGTAGACATCTAATTTTTGCCCTTTTGTAATCCTAATTTTTTATTTTTGATTTTTTTAGGGTCATAATTCAAAAATAAAAATAACAATAAAAAATAAAAAAATTAATTAAATAATAAAAATTAACAAATGATGAAAATACCAAAAAAATAAAAAAAGGAAAAATTATAAAAATTTCGTAGATTTTTAGGAAATAACTTATATTAGAGACAAATAGTTTTAGTTTAGTACAAAAAAATTATTTTAGGTAATCAGGTGTTTTAAGTACAATTTAGTTATATTAAAAATCAAGGTATAGACCAACAACCTAACGGATAAATATTGAAGTATTGGATTGGATTTAATTTGAGGTCTTAGGTTCGAGTCTCGCTAAGTACTTATGTCTTTTATTTTTCTATCTTTTACAAAAAGTAAGATGAATAAATGGGATTCATATCTAATTAAAATCATTTGAATCTAGTTTGATTTTATTAAATCCTATTTGAATTAGTTTGGATCTAGTTTAATAATTTAATTAGATACAATAGATATGATTTGATATGATCTTATTTAGCTTTTATAAATATAAAAACTTCCAAAAGAATAAAGCCTCTCTCATCCATCTAATGAAAGCAATCCTTGGCCAAGCCAAACCGAATTCCTACACCAATACCGCAAAAGCCAACTGCTTTTCATCCTCTTTCAATACCGCTCTCAATCAGCATTAATTCATCGCCCCATTATCAGTAAACATAAAAACAGCCGAATATCAGCAGCCCCACTATCAACCAAAGTCTCTTTGTCAGCTGCAATTCCCATCCTCTCATCACTAACCATACTCAACAGCAACATCATTGTCCAGCCACACCAACTTTAGACAGTAACTCCAGTTGTAGACTCCCACGAACAGTAGCTCTACTCTCACTTGATAGCCACTGTTCACTCAACCCCAATCAGTAGCTACCTAACGATAGCTGTGACCCAATCGCCATCCTTCATCAGACCTACAGCCTCCCAACAGCAAGTCTATGTAAGCCCCAAAGCTAAGCCAAGTAACCGTAGGATTGAACTTAAAACCCAAGGTTTAGGGCGATCGGTTAAATGATCCAATCAAACCCAAATTATAAACTATTTAGAGAAATACTAGTAAAAATGACCCCGTAAACTTAAATTTAAGAAAATAAATAGTAAAATAGGAGACTATAAAATTTTCAAATTTTAAGCATAATAATTGCTAATTACCGAAAAGGCGAAAAGTGTAATATAATAACTAACAAATTACTAAAGATAGATTATATGTATACTAAAAATTTTAGAATGACCAAAATAATAATTAGGAATGTTCACATGTACCCCACATGTATTTACATGTAGATAAAAATACGCGAAATTACCTAAATTGGCCAAAAACTAAGCAAATAATTAAAGAAAATTATAAAATAATTATGGAAAAATTAGAAAAAAATCAGAAGAAGATAAGATGATCTAAATCAGGTCGTGGCAGGTCTAGATTAGAAAAAGAAAAATCAGCCAATAAAATTTGGACAACCTAAAAGCCAAAAATTAAGGAAAATTGGCAAAGTCATGTCAAATTAATGCATATTAATTACAAAAATTATCTATAAATAGAGGAAAAATTTTCAGAAGTCATTTGGTCAGTTTAGCATCTAAGAAAAATAAGAACACTAAAAAAATCGAGAGAAAATCCAGAAAATAAAAAAAGAAAAGAAAAGAAAACTGTGTAGATTGCGCAAGTGAATCAAACCCACCACTCACCACCACCTGGGACCCAGCCACCACCACCACCCCACTCCAGACCCACCGTCTGGACCGGCCGACAAGCTTGGACGGGGCTTGGACGGCCAGAAAGCTTCGAACCGGTTAGTCTCTTATTTATCCTGATTTTTGTATAATTTTGTAAAATTAGTTATTTTGCCCAGAAAATTATGAAACTTGTTATTCTGAGGTTTTAATGTATGTAGATTTAGGGAAAAATATTTATTTAGTTTAATTATTTCTGAAAATATAGGGTCCTTAACAAATTGTTCAAAACCGAGCATGATTAAACTGGAAAATAAATGGGCTTAAGAGTGTAGTTTGGAGCTAAATTTTTTTCTATAGGATGCTCATATGATATAAAATAGTGCTACGAAGCCATTTTTTTTAAATTAATTTTCGAAATTTTTAAGTTAATTTTTAGCCCTAAAATGATGGAAAAATTGGGTAATTTGGAGTTAATTAGGTGATTAGGATATTAATTACTGATTTAGATAGTAATTAGATGTTTAGGGATGTTAATCTCTGATGTGGAACCCTAATCCTAACCTTTGGATTATTAAGTATGGTTAATTTAGGAAATTAGGTAATTAATATAAGAAATTAGTAATATGTGAAATTATAAATTAATAAATCTAAATTAATATTAGAGTAAAAATCAGAATAATATTAAATCTGAATTAAGATTGAATTTTAGGTTATTATATAAAAAAGTAAGATTTTTTCATATCGGAGATAAATTCGATACCCTAATTAGGACTAGTGAATAGCTTAGAATACTAAATTAAAACCCAATAGGATATTTGAATACTCAAGCTTAATGTGATTAATTTTACATTAGGATTCGAGCATGTTTAGGACTTAGAAATCAAACTAAAACCTAATTTAGAAATCGATGTGGAAATCGAACCCAAACCTAACCCCAAACCTAGAATAATTATAAAAGACTTAAGACCTAGATAATTAGGTATCTTAAACCCTAAATAAAACATAACAATAAGCGTTATAGGATAGAACGAATCTATAATAATTATACGAAAAACTGAAACCACGTTTGTGTTATAGGGATGATTGGCAATGGTTTGAGCAAATCGAACCTCGAGTGAGTGAGCGAGGAGTTGAGGTAAGTTAGGATTAATACGATGCTGTATTTTGGAGGCTTAAGATTATGCTTGGTTATGCTTGTTAGATAGTTGAATGTATACATGTGCTTGATTATGGGCGATACTATGATTCTGTTTGTTATTATAGCATGTATTGTATGATTTGTATAAAATGATTAATCACCCTAAACTGGACTTAATCTAATATACGACCAGTGATCATAATTGGACATGCATGGTAACCCGTTAGGGGAACTTAGGACTCTCCAGCCAAATACCGACCCCTTCGGAAGGGATAGCGTAGAATTGCAAAATGGTCCCTTCTTCATCCTCAGTCGAACTAAATGACAGGAGAGGAGGTCGCGGCGAGGGTGAAGACAGTGGTTCGAAGGTAGTCGCGGGAGGAGCAAGGTCTCCATTACACAAGCCTGGGTTTAGTCATGAGCTGTTGCATTAACGGCAACTCCTCAACCCGGATTAGAGTGGGCGTAATTTCTTTAATCTCACGACGAACTGGACAACGTCGTGCGATGGCATTTGCTTACACATGCATTGCACCTAATAAGTGATTGAAAACCTTGTTATGTGTATGGTATAGTTTTAAGTCCTCCGTCCTAACTTACTGAGCTGTGGTTGCTCACATCTCTATAGACGTCGTGCAGGTGCTGGCTAAGAAGCGGCAAACAACTACTCTGAAGCTAGTAACTACTGGATCCTGGGGAATGAGGAAAAATATTGAAGAATAAACACAAATTTTTAAGGTCTAAGTTTTTATTTTAGAATTATTTTTCATTTCCGAATGATGTAATAATTTAGAAAAATACTATAGAGAAATATTGTAAACTTTAACTGCAACAACTGAATTATAACATATATATATAATTCCTCACTTTTATAGGTAAATGATTTATTTAAATTACAAATTGTCTACTTCAAAGCGGGTTAGTTGTGGATGCCTTGTGTAGATCAAGTCTAAGATAGCGGTTGTAAGGCCAACTTCTATCTTAGGATGGTTTACACGGCGGGGCTGTTACAATTCTGCCGCTTCGGGGTGTGACAGTCTAGAGACCAAACCCTCCTTCGACATACTCTCCATCTACGTACGGCTACTATCTTAACATCAACTAACTGAGCACTCCACAAACTAACACACCTACACATGCTGAATCACATGCAGTCAACACTCCCTCTCTTGTACACACCATCCACACGAGCGACCGCCAACACTACAGCCCGATGCTCAGTCTTCAACCGGCCATCGACTCGAACCATTACTGTTAGCCATGACGTCAGTGATATACCCCTATTCTCCAATTGAATACTCATGAAAACATTATTCCCACTTGAAAAATCGAATTAGAAGTTGTAGTGAGAAGTTGGATTGAAGTTGTTGTTGAAGGGAGTGAAGGCCAACCTGCGACCTGCTGGAACCCGATTCAACCATGTTCTGCCCATGTCCAATTTGAATAGGTCTAGACTTTGCCTTATTTTGGGTTATTTTAAATTATTTATTTAATGATTTATTTGGTAGCTGTTTTAAGACATATTTATAATAATATATATATATCTTAGTTTAGGAAATCTTTTAGCATTAAGTCTTTTTTAGAATTTCTCATTTAGAAATATTATTTTGTAGAAATAAAAATTAATAAAAAAACCTTTTTAAAAAATTAAGATGTTTTAGAGATTTTTTTTATAAAATAAAAATACTTAAAAATTAGGACCTTCTTGGAGTTTTCTT
This sequence comes from Lumnitzera littorea, assembly GCA_024138015.1. Classification (NCBI taxonomy): domain Eukaryota; kingdom Viridiplantae; phylum Streptophyta; class Magnoliopsida; order Myrtales; family Combretaceae; genus Lumnitzera; species Lumnitzera littorea. The sequence goes on along the minus strand of JAMXBB010000001.1, from coordinate 76,328,845 downwards.
TGAATAAACTAAATTAATAACCACGTAAATTTGGTTTGTTTTCAAAATTAAAACAAACCAATACACTAAAGTTTTTGAAAATAACTACGATCGTCTGATCTCGGCTAGCGGGTACGTAGGCACCTTTGGGGTGACGATAAAATATGTAGAAACTTAGGTTCTTTCTCTTTTGATTTTTATTTATTTATTTATTTTTAAATATTATAATTAAAAAATAATCTTAATTTCGGTAAATAGATAATGTTACCCGTTAGGGTTTAATAGGTTAGCTCCTGAACTTGGAATCTTTTGATTCTTCATTCAAAATTGAAATCAAAGGCCGGTAGCCAAATCGTAATCAATCTACCCAATTGATTACAGTTTCTTTTTCTTTTCCCGACTTCGGTTAGGTGGTGACTCCAAAAATTATTTTCCATAAAAAACCGAAATTTCTCAATTTCTTTAATCAATGATTAATATTAAATGGGTTAGGATATAGTATTAATCAGAAATAGGGAAATTAATTTTAAATAAAAAAAAAACGAAAATCAAGCTCGACACCATTTTTATTGCCTTCCTCTTAACATAAAAAACCTTCTTATTACTTATAGTGTATTCGTGCATATTTTGCATATTAGCTGCAAGATTCAATATCTTCATATCGGATTATTTTGTATACTATTGATGAAAAGCCTTGTCACATCCCAGTATAGTGCAGGATGAACCATCATATGGGAATACTTGTTTATGTTTAACAAAAGTTTTATTTATAACAAATAAGTAGAGTTTAGCTTTACACCTGTTTATACAAAAGATTACATCCGTCAGACTTAACCAAACCTAAAATACAATACTCTTTTTTTTTTTTCCATATGTATAGATACTTCATGGAACTAAGATCAAAATACAACAAGACTTCTTCAAAAGTGGTTGTCTTACGTGCTCTTAAAAGACTTTTCCCCAGTTGATGTTGATGCCTAGCTAATTCTTTTTATAACTTGAAGATACATAAGTATCCTCTCAAGTATCTGTAAACTAAGTGAGAGTGGATAAAATAAAGTATAGAGTAAGCATAAAACACATTTGCAAGGATCAATACTATAGGACATTCAATTTCAAAAATCCGAGTTATCAATACAAATTATCTATGTAAGAAATTCGTAATATGCTCATGCATGTGACATGCATCGGTATCGATATCCTATACTTTTCTAATTCTTCATTCAGTTAGTTGACATACCTAGGCATCTGAATACCACATCTAGGAACCTAGGGTAACAAAGAGCTACTTTGGAGTAAGACCCCCAACAAAAACCACCCATTATGGTTTGAAAATCCAACATATAGTCAGTCACACATCGTGGCTAGAATAAGTTGAGCAATATAGTTCTATATATTTAAAAGCCAAGTTAGCAGTGTTCAAGATTTTAGAAACTTGGCTCGTAGGTCCTTTCGTGTCATGCCATGAATGCAGTAAATAGTATAATAACCCAGTATCAAGCATGAATCTCAAGTTCCACTTCATAACAATTCGACTATCTCAACTTTAGCTTGTTTCTTAGCTTTATAATACATTCTTTCATATAGGGTTCACTTAGGTGAACACCTTAAAAGACCATTCGGTTTCTAAGTTTTCCAAATAGAAATACATATTGATGGATCAGTCATATATGAGGAAACATTTCACTTAGTTAAAACATATTCCACAGAATCATGTGTCCAATCAATCTAACATATCATTGCAATTCACAATACAACTGACTCTAAGTTAAGTAAATATAAATCTACTTGCACAAAAATAGAAATATTTACTTACCCGAGCTTGACAGTAGCATAAAATCCTAAGCTTCACGATGTAGTCATTCCTCACCTATCACATCTTGGATAATACACACAAACCCCAAATCAAGTATGGGTCGATACTAAATTCCTATAAGCTTTTACTATCGTGTTTCCTAAGCTTATTTCAATCGTATCTTATTCATTTCTTATCCAATTTTAATAAAATTTATATCGTTATAATCGTTATTTTGAGTACTATTAAGATATCTTAAGAATCAAGACTAATCAATATTGTTAAAAGTTTAAAAATACCCTCTTAGATTACTTATTCGATCGTATGTTATTGTAACTTCATAATTAACTCAAATAAACCTTAAATTTAAATTAAAAATCCTAGAATTCCATATTTTCCAAACTGAACAGCATCTATTATGCACTTAAAATATCATTCTTTTACAAATTCAATAAGTATTTCACTAGTATTAATTACTATATTGTATATTAGGCTAATGTATATGTTTATAATATGAAAATACATAATAAATAGTGTACGAGTCCTATTAACTCCACGAAAAATCCTATAGACTTACAAAAATATGTAGTTTAATTATAAACCATGAATTACACTAAATGAGTTATTATCTATTTTTATGAAAATAACGGTTTTAGCTCAAAATTAGTGAAAATTGAGCAAATAAGTGGATTTAATCACAAGATAAAATTCAAGTGTCCCAAAGATCATTATAAACTTCTAGAAATCATAATACATAGGACTCATAATTTGATTTTATCAAAAACTAGTAAATTCAATAAAATAGTAAAATTACTAGTTTTATCCAACATAATTACAATAAATAGTAGACTTACTTATTTTCAAAAAATTTTGTTACTAAAATTAAATACATATATTAATTATACTATGTACAAAATTTCAACTTGAAAGGACATTATTAAATATTTTTAAAATTTAATATAATTTTAGTCCAAACAAATTTATTTCTTGAGCACTCTATATTTTCACTAGTTATTTAACTAAAATAAAATTACTATATTAATCTACACGTAAAATAACTTTAAAAACCAAATTTCATAATTAAATAACATCATTTGCTATTTTAAGAAAATTTATAAGGTTTTGGTTGGAAATTTAGTTTACCTGAACCAACTAACCTCTGGCCACTCAATCTTGTTGGAACACCTTTCCTAGTAGTTCTTTCTTTGCCCCAAATGGTCATCACCATAGAACTCCTATAACCCTTTGAACCGGCCTAGACTAATTCATGTTATGTTTTTATTCTATTTTTCTTATTTTTTTTTCTATATTTTCTTATGTTTTTAGATTTTAAAAATGTTGTTTTTGATGTGTGCATGCCCTATTTATAATTTTCAAATGGATTAGATTTAATAAAAATTAGACATGTGGCATACACATGTCATTTTTTTGGTTTTTCCAAACATTAGGTGTTAATTTCTTATGTTTTAGTTTTTGACTCATCATTTCCAATTGATCTTAGGTTGCTGCATCATTGGATGATTCATCCAATATTTTTTTATTAATTTTTTATTATTTTATATTAATTTCCCCTATTTTAGTAATTTATTATTAATATAATATACTAAACATAAGACAAGGAGCTGGAGATGTATTTAAAACTTATAATGTATATCACATGTGAATATATGTATATTACATATAATTCGACTTCATTTATTATTTTTGTAAGTTAAATGACTTATTTTTAATATCTTGCGATATCCAAAAGCTTGAATTTCAAGTTTTTTATATTTATTAGCTTTATCAATAAATTGACGTTTTTCTTAAATTAATATTTTTATATAGTTTATTTTGAAAAATTGACTTTACTTGAATTACTTTGTTTAACTTTTTTAATCTTATTGTGAAGTTTGAAATAAGACATATAACATAACTTGACACCCTAAATTTAGGGGCTCGAATTTTAGAGTAATAATATGGGCTCGAAATTTTAGGATATTACGAGCTTTGCCATGTTGTTACTGTCAATATGAGGGCGGTCTTGATTCATTATAGGATTCACACAAGTATACGGTCTCTCTAGAATTATGATTTTGAAAAGACCTTCTACCTTTTCACCGATAAGTTTGTAGTCTTCACTTACAACCCTTTTCCTTCTTTTTATAATAGACCGTATATATAGTTGACTTCGATATCTCAACATCAAAATAACAATGGTTCCTTATGTAGAATGACTTCACCGTGTCTGAGATCCTTTTTGGTGTTGAAACGTATGTTGACACTCAAGTCATCAAATGTGCTAATGTTGCTATACATTTTGTTAATGTCTCTCTTGAATGTCAAGTATCTGCTGCCATCTTAGTGGCAGTTGTAAAATGGAATAGGATTTCTCACAAGCTTGTCCACCGGCTCATTTATTTGTGGAAGGTCCTTAAATTGACCGTTAGACATTGCTACACAAGGGGACGATTGGGCCTACTTGGGCCATCTTCGCAAGGTAGCTAGATTTGTACATTACTGCCAACATCTGCTCTCACTTAGGGTTCTCCTAAATCTTCGCAACCCTCACCATCATCGTCTTTGAGTCCAACATGATCTCCATCACCATCTTCAGTTGCCTCTTCGTACTCCTCATCGTTAACATTTATGTCCATGGTCATTTTCTCTACATACTAATCATATGACTCTTAATGTTTGAGATAAGACCTAATGCTTCATTAAGCTATTCTTTTGTGATATTGACATGCCTGTACTTGGTGAAATCCATTATAGTTCATTTGACGTATTCACATTCACTTGCTCCAAACTAGTTATCGTCGATTGCACATGGGGTGTCGGAAGGGTCATATTGTTTGATTCATGTATTTGATACTCAGCTTAGGCACTTAATTCCTCGCTATGCCTTATGTATACTTCTTGATACTCCATTCCTCAATAGACTTAGCCATCTCAATGAAATTCTCAACTTCCCAATCGTCTCTAATGGTCATCAACTTATAAGCAACTCCAACATCATGGAAAGAGGGATGCTTATATATGATTTCAACACTACTCAAGTCAACTCCGACACATCTACAAATTCTTTGAAAGAAATGAGAGAAGTTTGAATCCTTTCTAATCTTTAGCTTCTTAACGGGCTCTCTATCATACTCTAGCCTTAAGTTACCCATCACAATGTTTTTATTCGCATACACAATAACTTTCATGTAATTTGCCATTTCTATCTTAGTAATGCTACTATGAACTGAAGATTTAGATGATATAAAATTCTTTATCTACATATCGAGTAAAAACTTAACAAAATGCACAATGTCATCTCGTTCAACTATGTAACGTACTACCTAACTTTAACTCATTAATTCTACCTAATACATTGCAAGTGCAAATATATATATATAACAATTTCAATATACATACTAAAATTTTCTATACCCACATTCGTATAACTTATTTATCGAACTACAAAAATGCATTTATATAGACAAAATATAAGAAAATTTCATGAGATGTGAATAAATTTGACAACCTATAGCACATCCATGACTACTTAGTATATGTAATACATCAACTTTTCTTTTTCAAAAAAAAAAAAAACAGCTTATAATATGGATTATAACAAAAAAAAAATCACAAATGTAAATGATGAATTATTACTTGTTTTAGATGCACATAGCATAAAAAAATGGATAGGTACTTCATGTTTTCTCTTGTTTCCTCTGTGTTTTAAAAGTTTTAGATTTTTAGTGAGGTGAAAATAAGGCTAGGTCATGCGGATTTGGGTATATATATATATTATATAGAAGGCGTAGGCACTAGCAGTGCCTTTAGTATACTAAAATCGCATGCATTGTGTATGTTTTCAGTATATTAAGAATTACACTGAAGGTGCATGCAATGTGTGTGCCTTCTTTGTAATTCTTAATACACTGAAGGAGTATGCAATTTATGCATCTTCAGTGTAAAAATTAGGAATTTGCATGCGCCTTCACTATACCATAATCTGAATATTTTTCTCATAGGGCCCTTTTTCGGATTATTTTTTTGGAAAGGATTGTATTCGTATAAAACTCCTAGAGGGCTCATGCTGGTCAGACTCGGTTATTCTTCAACAAAAGATGAAGCAACATCAATGGCTTCTCGTAGCTAGTTTTAAGCACTATTTCAAATGGGAAATGTGAATTTCATGAGACTTGTATTGACAAAACACCCTTTTGTCACAACGCCATTGAATTTAGTGGTTGTTTCAGGGATTCTTGCAAGAAGGTGGTGGTGATCCTTAGGTAACATAGGTAAGGGTGATTTAGAGTAGGGAAAGGATAAGATCTGGGGTTTGTGTCATGCATTTGGTACTGGAACGTACTAGGATCACGTAGAGTGAAGGTCGAGCAAAGTAGGTTGCTGGGTAACAATGGTAGAGAGTAGGCCATGGATACGGTGTGTGGTGTCTTTGTTGTATATGTTGGTTCGCTGTGTATGTGTCGTGCATGTGAGGATGGCATTGAGTGTTTGCTATATCTTGTTTGCTACTATTCATGTGTTGTTAAGAGAGGTGTTAAGGATGGGGTCGCTTATAGGTTCCTATTGAGTAAGATGGGCAGTTAGGGAAGTGAGTTGCGTGGTTGGTCGTGTGGCTAGGTTCTATACTGTGCTTGGTGTGGTCTGTGTAGTGTGTATTGTCAGTGGCTAAGAGGATGAAGATGATAAAGGGGGGTTGAGGGTATTGTGATGTAAGAATGGTTAGGGGTAGCTATTGTTTGGATTTGTTTTTTTCTCCCCCTCTCATTATCCAAGCCTTTTCCCTTTTAACTATCTAGTTCAAATCTGCATTAAAGCTAAGGATAGGTAACCATTGATGATGTTGCATCTCTAAATAGATTTTTTCAAATCTTCATGTTGTTAATATTAAAGCCAATCTTTATGATATTTAGGTGTTTTCATAATGATTTTATAAGTTTTCTTCCAAATTCACTTAAAAATGTTGAAGATTCGATCAAATCTAATGCGGATTCGTAGCTTGGAATGTGGATCTAGCCATAGTTGTTCATTGTTGAGGAAAATACAAATATCATGTATCGTATACGTGACTGGCTAAGAAAGGAAAAAAATTCGCATGCAAGAGGGGACACACATGGATTGAACTTGTAGCTTTTGATTCTACTCTTCAAGACCAAGCACTAGACTAACTGAATGAATGGCTTTTTCTCATCATAATTGGAGTTAAGCCTTTTATGTTAAGCCTAACTTCAATTTTTATTTTCAAGCCTAAACCTAATTTTTCTTTCTTTCTTTTGTTATTTTTTTTTCTTTTTATTATAAATGACCTTAACCTAGAATATATATGCTAAACATTTTTAACACTACTTTTAAAATTTAATAACTCTAGAGTCATATTAGTCTAGTTACAAAAATCAATTTTATGTACTCAAATATTTTACTAGACTTTTCCTAATGAAGCCTAAGAAATTTAAAGATTCTAAATTATTAAATCACATGAATATTTTCAATTGTTACTAATCTGACCCTAAATGACTGATTGACTTAACTCGGATACTTTTGATACTTTTTATTTTTTTTTTGTATCTTTCCAAATTTTCAATTTTTTAAAGGTTTTTTCAATTGTAAATTTTTTTAGTAAACTTGGCCCAAAATAATAATAGAAAAAGAGAGCAAGAATGAGGTGTCTACACATGCAAGATAGACCTCCTTTAAGAAATGAGTCTTGTCCTCACTTTCGTATCTCTCAACTCTTGTGAGTATTTTAGGGTTAGTGTTTGGAATTATGGCTTGTCTCTTATCATTCTAAACTCTTTAAATAATAAAATACTTTCATTAGTTTAAGAATAAAGCATTTTATGTTTATTTTCCCCTATTTGTTGATAAGACTGGATATTCTGTGATGCCCTAATGGGTCACATGCCCCTTTGCCCTTAAAAGATTACCCCAATTTGCCCCTTAGCCCAACTCATTAGGCTTATTGGTGGAATGATTCATAATGGAGACAAGCTTTGTATTTGATTTTAGGGTTGAAGCGGGTGAGTCAATGTTTGTGGAGTTAGAGTTTAAGGCTTTTTCGACTTAGAGAGGATTGGTATGGATGGACAAAACCTTGGGTAAAGCCAAATAGGCCATGTGTTTAGGTTCTCTCTAGCTTGAAGTAAGTTGAAATAGGTAGGAAGGTCTGTTATTTGTGTTTGGGCTTTTATGTCTAAGGCTTTTGAAAAGGCCTACTAATGGGCTTCTTTTTAAGGATTGTGTTTAGCTTGGGTTTTTCCTAGGGAATTAAGAGCCATGTTTGTTTTAGGGATAGGTTATGTCTTTACCATTTCCATGCATCAATTTCTAACATGCTTGCTTCTTTTGCCCTTTAGCATCACTCTTAATATCGAGTTTAATTTATAGGTCACATAACACTCTAGGCTCTAAATAAATGACTACCAAGATTTGGCTTGGATTGAAGTTATTATTGTCAATCACTTAACTTCAACATGAATGGTTATGAGCTTCAATAAGAGGCTTAATCACTTAAAAGCAATAACTTAAAGCTTGTAAATTCTATATTTGTTAGCAGATATTTTTCTTTGACAACTTTATGATTTTTTTCTTTTTTTGCTTGAAGAACTTTATTCTTAAAAGCATCTAAAAACACTTATTTTACAAAACTATGTTATAAATAGAATTACTAACTTCTCCTTAATTTACTAGAAGAACTAGAAAGTTAAATGATTAATAGAAATGAGTGCCTATTTTACAAGATTGACAACCAAGGGTAATGACTTATTTATAACTAAAAATTCTTTCCTTTTTTATGAAAAACTCTTCAAAACCCTGAAGGAAACTAAAGAGAACCTATGCTATAGAAAACACCAATTACGAAGATGATATGATGAGGATGACAAAACTACAAAGGAAACAACTAATAATTGTCGGGTAATAATTTTACAAGAAGAGTACTTAATATTAATATAGAAAAAAAGGTGATAGGAGATAATCTAATGGTTACAGTTATTTATAAATTAAGGGTGACAAATATTTATGAGTCTAAAGATTTTTTATTTATTTCTTCATTTTTGTTTTCTTTTCATTTTTATGTATATGTGTTATTGTATAGATTTTTCAATGGAATAGACAATAATAAAGAATGGAGGAAAAAAAATAAATATAAAATTAATATTCAAATAAAGTATACGCATGCAAGTGTAAGACTGCCAACTAGATAACATGCAATAATTTAGAAAAATTAGGGATTACAACTTTATCACCATGGTTATATTGATTTGATTACACATAGCCCGAACCCTTATTGGATGTACAATTGTTTTATAAGTATAAAAGACTAATAAATTGCATGAAAAATTTTATAAGTAAAACTATTGTACAATAAGTTACAAGGAAGTATATTTTACATATAAAAGGATATCTAAAAATATTATATAGCCATTATATCACATGGGAAAATAATAAAATTACAATTCCTTTCTCTTGATTATATATATATATATATATTTAAAACATCTTACTATTATTTATTCGCTAGCCCATAAAAGATTTGATGGGTTTTATCTTAACCTTACATTGCACTATCTTTTATTCATACACTAATAAAAAAAGCTACGATACATAAGGGATACATTACAAGGTAATAGTTACAAACAATTGTGTATAATAAACAATTGTGTATAATACAAGAGAGGAGAAAAAAAAAACATATATAGAAACAATGTATACAAATTCAAGTACAAAAAAAAGAAAAAGAAAGAAATACAATATGCTACATGAGTATGCAATGCAATAGGGATCGATAATTAATAAATTATAGGGATAGAATTATTACAAACTACAGACAGCATTCAATACACTTACATATATAAGTGTATGAATTTCTCAAATTAAATTTTTGAAAATAAATCTCATGGACACTTATACATATGCATATATATATATATATATGTATGTATAAGTGTGTTAACTAATTTAATTTTTGAAAATTAAATTATTTCTAAGATCCTATAATTTAAAAAATTGCTAGCCTCTTCTTATTTTAAAATGATGCAGAAATGTAGGTTTTATGGGTCTCAAACTCTATAACCTCATATATTCTCAATGTAATGATTCATGGGTTATATTGAAATACAAGTAAGCTTACTTATTATGGTCATGCAGAGGTAAAGACCTTAATACCTTGAGGGTTACACAATGGTAGCCCGTCCTAATTTCTTAAGGTGGCCTAGGTTTGATTACATGTAAATACACCCGCACGAAGCTTGAAAAGAAAGTAAACCCCAAAATTTCCCAAATGTTAAGCCCATTAGGCTGGGTTCTTTCTAGTGGGCCTGCATTAATAAAACCTTGTCAATACAACTTCATACAACCATATACAAACAAAAATAAAAAATAAAAATAAAAACCAATTAATTAACTTCTCAAAATTCCTAAATGGCTAGCTTACTATGTATCCCTAATGAAGTTGCTAATTTTGTTAAGCTCTTTTTTGTTTTTTGTTTTTTTTTTTTTTTGTTTTAATTTCATTTATATTAAGTACAACCCACTTAATATAGATTACTAGATATTAAATTAAAGAAAAATATTTTTCTTTTAAAAAATATTTTAGAAAATAATTGAAATCATCAATTAGTAAAATTGGTAAAAGTCACATTAGGGTTTTTTTGGTGAAAAAAACCTTAATTAGGTCATTAGCCCACTAATTTTTCTAAAAAAAAAAAATTTTTAGAAATACTTCAACAAGAAAACTAGCTCAAAGACTAAACTTATCAAGATATTGTCTTTATGTAAAAATCAACAAAAACAACTAATAGGCCATTATTTTTAGAATTTTTCTAAAAAAATGGGAAAACGTGAGAAAAAGCAAAAATACACGAAAATAAATATTTTAATACGAATTTTCTAAAAAAAAGGTTTTATTTTTTAATAGTTATCCCAAAAGTGTTTAAGCACTTATTAATTGGAGTTAAACTGATCGTAGTTCTTATTTTTTTTTAGAAAACTTTAGTATATTAGTTTACTCTATTTTTGAAAAATGGCAAAGTTTATATTTTTAGACCGTTTATATTTTATTTAAGAAAAAAACATAAAAAAAACAATCTTTATTTGCAATTTTTAAAAACCCTAAGCAAAAAAATTAATTTTTGAAAAGAATTACAATTAAGATTTTTTTTTTATATAAAAAAGCTAACCACACGATAATTTTTTTCTTTTTAGTTTTTCAAGAAGACCCTAAAAGACCTAAAACCACGACTTTTATGAAAACATGTAATTTTCATGCAAAATACACATCTATTACTAAAAAGTTGTGAATTTTCCTAAATATGCCAACTAATAAAAAATTGACACCAAGATTTATAAAGACTTATGTTAGTGATTTTTCATGCAAAAATACTAGTTATACAATTTTGAAACAAGAAACTAATATCACATGTAATGATATGCCTAAGCTAGATAAAAAATAAGGCAATATAAAACAAACAAATGAAACTACGCCTACTGCTAAATAACTAAAAGAACCTGCAATAAAAATAAACTAAGTTAGTACAGGTACTGATAATAATTTTCATGCAGAAAATAATAACATAAAATAATAAATACCACCTAAACTAAAATAGAGAAAAGAAAGAAAGGGATTGAAAGGACTAAAAGAAGACCCACCTAGCAGACTCGTAGGTCGGACTAATGGATGACTTGAGCGGGCGGGTCAATTTTTTGGATCGGGTCACAGAGATCCGGTTGTACACGGGTCGGGTCTTCCTCTCGAAGCCAAATGTAGCAATAGCAAGGCTTTCCACGGTGCTTCCTAATCAACAAAGAAAAAGGAGGAAATCCTAGCTCCATGATGAACTTATTGTCAAGACTTCACTTGGTGCTATTACCATGGGATTTGGTTATGATTTGAAGAATGGGTATGGCGATTGATGGCGGTGTGCTTCAAGTAGCGGTGGTCGTGGTGTCTCGAGTTCGACAAAAGAGGTGCTTGGGGTTTTGGTATGTGGAAAACACAATGGTGATAGTGGTTTCGTGTTTGGAAGTGGAGGTGGTGGTTTCCAAAGAGGGGGCTGATGGTGGATCGAGGCTTGCATTTGGGTCCAGGGGTGAAGTGTAGGAGGTTGCAATTGCTCTTGGTGGTCAGATGTGGATGGCTGCTATGGCGTGTCACGTGAGGAGAGATAAAGGGTCACGTAGGTCGCGTGGTTTGTGTTCGCTATAGCGTGTGTGGGCGAGAGAGAGGGGGTAGTCGATGGTTGCAGTCATGCGACAGTGGGGGTTTGCTGTATGGTCGGTTTGGAGTCATGCAATGGTGGAAAGATGGGTTGCTATAATGGGTTGAAGTGGGTTTATGTTTATCCGGTGAGATGGAGCGTCGATTGGGCGAGGATGGGGTTGCGTAAGAGGTTGAGTGTGGACGGTGGTGGATTGCGTTTGGATCGTGGATCTCAAATGGGGTTGGTTGCTGATGGTGGGTGTTAGCAAGCAATCGGTTTGCGTGTTCTCCTCCGATTTCCGTTCGATTGGGATCCCCACATCAAATACTTATAGAAGCGCCATTCCATCCGATTCAAATCAGTTTTTGAATATAAAACCCTAAACTTAGTCATTTTTGGCTTCATCATTATCAATTTTAAATACTGATCTTGTTATATAAAATAAACATTCACAAGATTTTGGATGGATTCACATAAAAAAGTTGATAAAAACAAATAACGACGGCTTCGATTCGAAAAAAATTCGTGCACTTTCCCATTCTCTCTCTCACGTACATGTTTGATCTGGGAAGAAGCGTATGTAACTGGAGTAGAAAGCAAAACGCGTATCAAATTCGCGACCTTCGTTTTCTTCTATGCCAAGTCCAAGCATCTAACCACCACGCCAAGTTTACTTCTTAGTACAGTGGGCATTTAAACATTATATAACCTATGGAACCTGGGCCCAACTTTCATACTATTTTTCAAACCCAAACCCAATTCTCTTTAAATGGACCTAAACACACTTAAACAACCCCAAAATACATATGCTAAGATCTTTAATACGATTTTAATATAAAAATCTCGAGTCTTATTTTAATTAGTCCAATTTACATTATTTTTATTTAAACAAAAGTTTATTTTATGAGCTCAAATATTTTATCGAATTGCTTTCACAAAATGCTTTTTGTAGTGAAGGTCAATTTTTTTAAATATTTAGAATTTATTAAATTGCATGTATATTTATTACTCCCCAATTTGACCCCAAATTGCTGACTTGACTCGGATATTTTTGACACTTTATATTCATCCAATTTCTTAAATTTTTTTTGTATATTTTCAATTTTTTTTTTTTTTTTCAATTTGTTAATTTTTTTGTAACCCTAGCCCAAAATTAATAAAAATGGAGAAAAGAGAGAGGTAAAAATAGAGTATCTACGGTCCTAACATTACTTTTATTATTAATGCCTTAGGGATATATTTGAGTAACATAGTTTTAGGTCATTAGAAAGTTGTAAAAGGGCCATGATATAGGCCACTTATACATATTGAGACAATACTATTACTATGCATTTCTCTTAAAACAATAAAAATGCTTTTGGCTTAAAACATTTTGATATAAAATATCTATTTGTCAGAGAAAAAATTTTAGAGCTTCAAATTTGAATCGAGTATTTTGTTATAGCGAACATGTTAGCATATTCAATGACTAAGGCTTAACCATTGAAGTTTTTTAGAAGCACATAATTCATATGAGCTTGGTTATGTCATTTGATATTATAATGCCCAAGCTCAAAGTGCTACAAAACGCTATGTGTCCCTAGTAGTCTAATGATACATCTGGATAAATGAGTAGATAAAGATCTCTAATATTAAGTAAAATAACTCCATAAACTCTCTCAATAATAATTCTCATGTATAATTGAAATTTACAGTTAACTCTCTTCAATAAATGGAATTGAAATGAACATAATTAAATTGCTAAAAATCACATGAAAGAACTCATCTCCTCAAATCCTTTCTTTCTAACTCTCTTACCCTAACAGATAATAATAATAATAATAATAATAATAATAAAACTCTTCGATATGTTCATCTTGATAGTAATATTATGTGTCACCATTCTCGTTATAATTTACCTGCTCATCTAAAGTTCCTACAACTGAAAAAAAAGGGAAATAAGCTAACAATCAGTACAGAAACCCACAACTATACATACTTGACATGCAACATTCATAATCATGCGCAATAGTGCAAAAAGAAGTATTAAACAACATGTTATTGTCTTTAATAAGTCATCAAACAATGCAACTCATGATTACTTACGATTAATCCCATATTTGGAGTATGTTAGACCCTTCACATTGTTCCTAAGTCAGGATGCTAACACTATAGTTCTTGTCTAATGGTACTGGGATACTAATACTATAATCCCCAAATACCCTTAAACTACTTTGTTCTAAGACATTGGTATTATGACCTTAGGACACTAACCTATCTTCCTTGAATTATTTTGGATGGGGACTTCACTTGAAACAACATCGTCTAAGGATCAATAAGGTACTGCATTAGGGGTACTAGTATTATGACTCCTTAAGCCTAGCTAAACACGAGTAACAATCAAAACTTAACCAAATATTGATTAGTCTGGTTTAACAATAGGTGCGCCATACATGCATACATAACAACCAAAGGTTCCACGTACCTAAGTCTTAAGAATAATTGAAAGCATCTAACTCAAGAGTCTTTTCAACATCAACACTTGAAGTACACACAAGAATAACTTCTTTCAGACCTTGTTTCCATGTTATCTCATTCTAGCTAGGTTCTCTTAATTATCTCGTTAGGTTCTTGAGTCTAGATTTTAGCTTAATCTAAGGTTTTAGGATCAATTTAGACTCCTAAACATGTTTAGAATAGGTTATGTTAAGGTTAAGGTAGATAAGAAACAAAAAAAGTGTTAGACATCTCTCATGGATTTTGATAATAATAAAAATAAATAAATACTAATAAATCATTAAGAATGTTGGTATTCAAAAGGGCTTTTAAAAAGTGTAAAAATTGCAATCTTAGAGAGATTAAAATTGCAAACTAAGTTGTTTTCAAAAACTTATTCAGAAAGTTTGACTTAATTGAAAAAGAAAATAGTTTGAAATTCTTTAGAAAGTATTTTAGAAGCTCTATAAGTAGAATCAATATAGACTTCAGAAGCTTGTTTAGAAACTTCGAAGCAATGAAGACTAAATGCTTTTCAGAAGGTTATTTAGAAAGTTGGTTTGAAAAAGTAACATGGAAAATTAAGTTATATCAGATTTGAAGAAAACAAGGTTTAGCTCCACTAGATTAGGTATATTAGAAAAGTACACTTAATCTCGTTTCATTAAGGATGGAATAAAGATCCATAAGGATTATTTTTGAGCAAATTTATTTTTGATAAATTAAGATATGCAGAAATACGAATAAGAATAAGAATTCGGATTTTGTGGAATTTCAAATTTTGAATATGAAGTTTATCTTGAAGTTTCTAATAAAGCATATCTCTTCGTTAAATTTAAATCAGAAGCTTATCTGGAAGTTGCGGATTGAAGTATATCTGATTAAATCAAGATAAGAAGAGTTGTTTTTTAATTTCAAATTACCGAGATCTTCTCAAAATATCTAAAGATTATCTTTAACAAATAATGGTTGGATAAACACAAAAGTAAAGATAATCTTCAACGAATTAAATGTTGGAAGATTTTAATATAAAAGGAGAAAGGATTCAAAATGTCAATATACTTAACTTTGAAAAAGTCTTCGCTATATAGTGATGATCAGATTTTATCTTCTGAGAACTTACAAAAATTCATTCAGATATTTCTTCAGAAAGTTGCATCTAAGCAAATTATACAACAATTGTTATTTTTCTTTAAAGTGAAATAAATTGAGATTTATATTTCTGTTCTCACTTGTAATTTATAAATCTTTTTTGTTGTTTAACTATTGAGAGAAGTTAGATTGTACTTTGTAGATCTGTATTAGCTTAAATTGTGAAAAGACTAGACAGGCAAAGTAGAGTGTTGTAAAGTTTATGTATGACGCATGGTTGTAATCTTTTTGTGATTTGATTTAGTGGATTAAGTGAAATGGCACCGATGAAGTGGATCGGGTCTCCAATAGTAGTATTGGAAGAGAGTAGTAGGCGGAAGGTCGAAGGCCGAAGCTCTATAAATCTTTAGCCCGATATTCTCCTTCCTTACTATTTTAATTTGCTTTATTGTATTGTTGTATGTTGAATTATTAAAATATCATTGTTCACCATTATAAGTTGTTAAGAGGGATACTTTTATTTTTCAAAAAAAAAGTTTCAAAAAGTTTAAAGATATCAATTCACCTCTCTTCTTGATATTTTATATGGGACCAACAATTGGTATCAGAGCTTTGCTCTAATATTTTCTAGAGTTCAAAATCATGGGTAAACTAAGTGGTAGTTTAACAGTTTAGCCTGGCAAGACACCTTTTTTTGATAGAACTAACTTTCACTATTAGAAATTTAGGATGAAGACTTATGTGAAGGCATCAGACTATTGGACTTGGCAAATTATTTTTATAGGAGATCTCAAAGTTACATCCATCATTACATCAAGTGATGATATCACCAAAGCTAAACTCAATTCAAAGGCTAAGAATTTACTTTTGAGTACTATTGCATGATCATAATTTTATTTAATAGCTTCTTGTGCAATAGCTAAAGATATTTGGGATACTTTAGTGCAAACCTATGAAGGGACGAAAAAAATCAATGATACAAGAATCAACTTGCTTGTTCAATAATATGAAACATTTTAAATTCTTTCTAGTAAAGAAATCAAAGACTCTTTTATTAGATTTACTGCTATAACTAATGAATTGTCTTCTCTTGGAAAAATTATTAGCGATGCTGATATGGTATGCAAGATGCTAAGAATTCTTCCCAAAATTTGGAATGTAAAGAAAACTGCCATAGAAGAAGCTTGTGATCCAAAAATAGTAACTCAAAGTCAATTACACAGCAAGCTCATGGCATATGAAACTGATTTTCTCAAATTAGAAAGTGCTTCAAAAGATACAAGAAAAAAAACTGTAGCCTTCAAAGCCAAAGAAATAGATATTGATTTAGGAGGAGAAGATTCATTTAAAGAAGAAGACGAGGATGTGACACTTCTAGCAAGAAAGCTTAACAAATGGCTTAAGAAAAAGGGTAAGAAAACTTTTACTAAAAGATTTACTACTGATAAGAATTGGTTTGTTGATCTAAGAAAAGCCGTCAAAGAAAAAGAAGAGAAAAAGTTCAAAAAGGAAATTATTTGCTATGAATGCAAGAAGCTTAAGCATATCAAATACAAATGCCCCATGTTAGTTAAGAAAATGGAGAAATTTAAGAAGAAATGTAAATCTCTAATTGCAACATGGAGTGACTTGGAAGATTCAGAAACTAAATTAGAAGGTTTAGAAGAATGCGAGAAAGCAAATCTATATCTTATGGCACTTTTTGAGATAGATTTTGAAACTGATTTTGATTTAGAAGTTCCTGACGATATATGTGCTGAAATTAACAAACTCCTCAAAACCCTTTCGAAGTTGAATAACAAGATATCTAAGCTTGAATTTAAAGTTAAACGTTGAAAACCGAAAAGTATGCACTTAGTTAAACTAATAAATTTTTAGGAGATGAAAATGATTTTCTGAAAAATGATTTTGAAGGATTGCATATTGTTCGTGAAGCCTTAATCAATGAAAATCTAATTTTAAAAGAAGAAATTAAGAATTTGAAAAATCGTATGGAAGATTTATGTAAGTCAATCAAGAATACGTTCCGTAAGTTTTATGAAAGTGATAAGAAGTTACAAATGTTGATTGCTAGCCAAAGGATGGATAATTCAAAATCTGGATTAGGTTTTGAATTTGGAGAAACATCTAAAATAAAGAAAAAAAAATAGTATTTGTTAAATCAAAAGATGAAAATAAAAAAAATGATCAAAGGAAAGGAAAACAACAAAGTATATGAACATATCGGAAAGTATAACGGAAGGTTCTCTCAAAATAACGATAAGTATCCTTTCAGGGGGTACAACAGAAGGTTGAATATAGGACTTTTCATAAAGAATCCAAATCAAAGGAAAGTGGTAAGCATTAGGTAGATTGAGTAGAAACCTTATGCTTGTTTTTTATGTAATAAAATAGGTTACATAGATAAACATTGCTTTTACAAAAAATATAAGCTTAGTAATAATCAAGGTTCAATTCAAAAGATGAGCTTGAATTTTCATGGACCCAAGCTATGCTGGGTTAGTAAACAGATTTGATTATGCCTTGATGTGTGCAAGATTATGAAGCTAAGCTAAAAGGAACACGACATCTTGACAAAGGATGTTCAAGACACATGACTGGTGATGCTTCGTCATTCACAAATTTGGAATAGAAAGAAGATGGTTATGTGAAGTTTGATGACAATGGTAGAGGTAAAATAATAGCGGTAGGATCAATTGGTTTGGCACCTCATTCAATCAAAAACATGTTGTTAGTTAAAGGATTAAAACATCACTTATTAAGCATAAGTCACTTGTGTGATAAAGGGTATAGAGTAGTTTTTGAGCATGATAATGTGTTGACTTTAACAAGGATGGTTTTAAGCTATTTTAACAATTTGGAAGGGAGAATGTTTATCTAATTAAACCATTCGAAGTATCATCTAAAAGCTGTTTTATTTCGGTAAATGATAATGCTATGCTTTGGCATTAATGACTAGGACATGTGAACTTTCAACAATTGGAGAACTTGTCTAAAAATAACTTAATTCAAGGCTTGCCAAAACTGTATACTCTTGAGAATATTTGTTGTGCTG
The DNA here is from genome assembly GCA_024138015.1 of Lumnitzera littorea. Lineage (NCBI taxonomy): Eukaryota > Viridiplantae > Streptophyta > Magnoliopsida > Myrtales > Combretaceae > Lumnitzera > Lumnitzera littorea. The sequence continues at coordinate 76,310,256 of JAMXBB010000001.1, read as the reverse complement.
TTTGTCTTAAGAATAAAATTAGTTCATCTTCTCATAAGAGTAAAAAGAGTATCGCTACTTAAAGACCTTTAGAATTATTGCATTTAGATCGATTTGGTCAAACTTGTACTCTAAGTTTAGGAAGAAATAAGTATGGACTTGTTATAGTAGATTATTTCTTTAGATTTACTTGGATCTTATTTTTGCATCATAAAAGTGATTCTTTTAAAAGTTTTGAAACCTTTTCAAAAAGAGTTGAAAATAAAAAAGGCCTCTTCATCATCAGTCTATAAATTGATCATGACAAGGAATTTGAAAACTCAAATTTTATCTCTTTTTGTGAAGAAAAATGCATCACTCATAATTTTTTGGCACTTTATACTCCACAACAAAATGGAGTAATTGAATGCAAAAATAAGACTATCCAAGAAATGACGAGAACTCTACTTAATGAAAGTGATATGGTTGATCATTTCTGGATAGAGGCTGCTTTAACAGCTTGTTATATCATAAATCGAGTATATATAAGACCCTTGACAAATAAAACTGCTTATGAGATCTACAAAAGAAGGAGATCTATCGTTTCATACTTTCATACATTTGGTTGTAAGTGTTTTGTTAAGAAAACAGGAAAAGTCTTAGGAAAATTTCAAGAAAGAGCAGACGAAGCCATCTTTTTAGGCTACTTTTTGAACTGAAAAGCATACCGAGTAGACAATAATAAAACAAAAGTCGTGGAAGAATCAATAAATGTCAAATTTATTGAAGAAGCAATTCATGAAGAATTGGATGATGAAATCCCATTTGCTTCAAACAAAAAGAATACAGTGCGTCTTGATTTAGAAGAAGGAAAGATAGAACCTCCTTTAGAAGGAACTTCAAAAGCTTCAAGGATGCTTGATGTATTTAAAACAAAACTTAAATTAGAAGGTACTTTAGAAACTAATACCAAATTTGTTAAAACACATCTAGAAGATAAATCAGAAGGTTCTGAACATTTTCATACTCTACCATCATCTCTTAAATTTAAAATTGATTATCCTCTTGAACTCATAATTGGTAATGTTAGATTTGAAATAAAAACAAGATCGAGCTTTCAAAACTTTCAAAATTATTTTGCTCTAATATCTAAAATTGAACCTCATTCAGTTGATGAAGCTTTAAATGATAATAATTGGATCTTAGTCATCCAAGAAGAACTCAATTAGTTTCAGAGAAATCAGTTTTGGAGTCTAGTTTTAAGACCTGAAATTAAGTCAATTATTGGAACTAAATAGGTATTTAAGAACAACCTAGATGAATATGGAAAAATAATTAGAAACAAAGTACGGTTAGTAACTAAAGGTTATTTACAGGAAGAAGGAATAGATTATGATGAAACCTATGCTCCTATTGGTAGATTAGAAGCTATAAGATTGTTACTTGTTTTTTCTTGTTTGAAAAATTTTAAGCTATACCAGATGGATGTAAAAAGCGCTTTATTGAATGGATTCATAAAAGAAGAAGTGTATGTTGATCAAACCCTTGGATTTGAAGACCCCTTCAAACCAAATCATCTATATAAATTAAAAAAGGCTTTGTATAAACTTAAACAGGCTTCTTGTGCTTAGTATGATAGACTAAGTCAATTCTTGATTAAAAATGACTTTCAAAGAGGAAAAGTAGATACTACATTTTTCATAAAACATTATGGAGAAGATATGTTAGTTGTATAAATCTATGTTGATGACATTGTTTTTTGTGCAACTAATGAAAAATATTGCTAAGAATTTACAAGATTGATGCAGGCAGAATTTGAGATGTCACTTATGAGAGAACTAAACTTCTTCTTGGAATTACAAATCAAACAATTTGAGAATGAAATATTTATTCATCAAGAGAAATACACTAAACATATATTGAAGAAATTTAGTTTTGAGAATATCAAGGATTTTTCAATACGTATGAGTACCTCAATAAAGCTTGACATCATAGGTAATGGCAAAAAGGTAAATGAAAAACTTTATCAAAGCTTAATTGGATCTTTATTATATCTAATTGCCTTATGCCCCGATATTTTGTTTAGTACTTGTGTGTTTGCTAGATTCCATAGTTTATCAACCGAAACATACTTAATTGTAGTTAAAAAGATCTTTAAATATATAAAAAGCAATGCAAAATTGGGAATTTGGTATCTTAAGAGTCAAAATTTTGATCTTATAGGATATTCAGATGCTGACCATGTAAGTTGCAAAGTAGATAGGAAAAATACTTTTAGAACATGTCAATTCTTAGGAGATAAGTTAGTTTCTTGGTTTTTTGAGAAACAAAGTTTTGTTGCTCTTTTAACTACAAAAGCTGAATATGTATCTATTGAAAATTGTTGTGCATAGATACTTTGGTTAAAACAACAATTAGATGATTATAGAATAAGTTATAAGAATATATCCATAAAATGTGATAATACTAGTACTATTAATTTGACAAAAAATTCAGTTCATCACTCATGGTCAAAACATATAGAAATAAGACACCATTTTATTCGTGATCATGTAGCAAATAATGATGTAAGTGTTGATTTTGTTTCAATTGAATATCAATTTGTTGATATTTTTACTAAGCCTTTAGATAAATTAAAATTTGAATTTATTCGTAATGAAATAGGTGTTTGTAATCCTTTTTGTTAATTTAGAGAGTATTTTTATAAATTTTCTTTGGTTGTATATTATTTGATCATGTACAAAGTATTTTTTTTTTTTTTTGGGTAGACAAGTAAAGGATTAGGGCTTCAGTATGTCTTTAGTAGGTCTACAAAATCCTCTTTAGCGGGTCCATTAAGTTAATCCACTCCCCTACGGTTAAAAGGGCATTATTTCTAGTAGTTTAACTATTCATGTCTTTTAAAAGCCTCAAATTATTTTTCTTCCTCTCACTTCATCAAGCTTTTCGTATTCTTCTCTCGTGATTTTCTTTCATTCAAACTCCATGTCACCCAAAAAATCTACCTGAATTGCAGCAAAGGGGATCAAATCCAAAATTCAAAATGATCCCAAAAATCCCATTGTTCTTGATGGACAAAAGATAGACACCACCATTCCTACAAATCCTCAACCTAATTCACCCTTCGAAACATAACAAGATTCATCTGAAAAAACCTTAACCCTAGAACTTTGTGATGAACCATTAGAAGAAGCTGCTTAAGAAGTGAATCAAAAGAACAACTTTGAGGTACATTCTGAACAAGTTCAGGAAGTTAGTCAGAAAGTTGATTAGGATGTTCAAGAATCCAGCTCATTTGATGAAGTTGTTAAATCTGAAGGTTTTGATCCCTTTGGCAAACCATTTGACGAAATTTCTGAAAGAAATCCTTTAGAACGAACCCTTATTCCAAAACCAAATCAGTCTCTTTGAAAACCTAAGGCTGCTATTCCAATTAAGAAGACTTTGAAATCCCCTAAGAATGTGGAAAAATCACCAAAAGTTAAGATGCCAATTTCCTCCTCCAAATGAAAAAATAAACTAAAGAAGAGGTATACAATAAAAGGTAAAAATCTTTCCATCAAAGATTCCTTTTATTTAGACTTAGAATTCTTTGATAAGAACAGTTTTTACTGGAAAGACTATCTATATTGATTGAGATTAAATAGTCTGGTTGATATGCATAGAGTGATAAATGGAGCATTGGTAAATGAATTTTATAGGAAGCTTCATGGTAAAAATCAGGAAGTTTGGAAGTCAACTGTGTTAGGACAAAAGATTGAAATAACCAAGAAGGACATTATGAAATGCTTTAGCATTAAAGAAGTACATGTAGATGAGAGTTTAGTACTAACGACAAATGAGAGTTTATTCACAGAATTGAATGATGGAGTTGAATTAGGAACATGAAGAGATATCTTCCGTACTTAGTTTGAGTTGTTAGTTAGAATTTTACATAAATTTTTCAACTCATTTGTATTGCTTAAGAAGGGTAGTGCAACTTTAGTAACAAGAGAGGATGTATTGGTTATCTTGGGTATGCTAGAGAAAAGAAAGGTAGATATTCTGAAACTCATGATGCGGCACATATGGCAGCATGTGGATGTTAGGCCATATGGAAATTTGTTGATGACTTTTTTTAGTTTTAAGAAATCGAAAATTCCAGGAGAAGTAAGTTTCCCTTTTTTCCCTATTAAACTTGGTGAAAGAATCTTTAAACAGATGGGACTTTATGTGAATGACAAGCTTTGGCATTTATATAATGGAGGAATTTTTGTTCATCCCTCAAACCTTAGAAGATGGGTAATTATAATTGAAGAAAAGAACAATGAAAAGAAAAGAAAAGGAGGAAAGGAGCCAGCTAAAAAGGAACCAAAAAGGAAAGGGAAATTGATTAGAATAGGTGGCATAGAATTCAGGGAACCAATTGGGTCTCCTTTAAATAGTGATTCAGAAAGTTTAAAGCTACAACTGGTTCACTACAAACAAGGGGAAAGCTCAGCCTTTATTGAACAACTTTTTGAAGGAATCAAGGAAGTTGTAGGAAAGCTAGTCAAGGATCAAATTACTGGAATGAAAGATTTATTCAAAGCTTGGGTTAAGGAAACTGTTACTTAATCAAATCTTAATAACCAAGCACATCCTACTGTTTTTTCTGAACACCCTACATAGACCCAACCCACTAAACCATCTTAACCTTCTATTCCTATCTTTAATCCTCACCTCACACTTACTGATCCGTCTGTTCTTATTTCAGACACTCCTCTCACACTACCTAAACCTGATCTTCCTACTCAACCAATAGATTAGGCTGATTCCATCTCTATTCTAGCTTCGAATAAGGCTCTTGTCATCTCTTTGCAATCTCCTAACAAATTACCTTAAATTTCTACACCTATTCTCAATCCTGAAGAATAGTCACCACTCAAAGGAAACACCAAAAATTCTACCCAAGAAGACTCTTCACCTACTTTCATCTGGACCATACTAACCTCTGACAAAAGCAAAGAACTAACTTCCTCCTTGGCAACATCTTTGAAGCCAATCCGTCTCCTAGCAAAGCTCTTCCAACTTATTCTGGTAGATTCAAACTATGCGCTAGAAAGAAAACTAAGAGATCTAAAAAATGATTGTCTTTGTGATCAATTTTTAGTTTTTAGCTGAACTATGCATTAGGATATTTTATTTAAGTCCTCTTGTGGACTTGTTTTCTTGTTATTTTTGTTATTTCTATTACGATATTGCTTCTAATCAATGCAATTTCATCTTTTGTTTTTGTTATTTCTTTTAATCATTTTGCACATTCTATAAAGATTGAGGGGGAGTTTATTAATGATCCTTTAATACATTAATCAAGGATGATAACAAAAAAAGGTGGAGAGAAAAACCAAAAACAATTGTGGTCTATACGTTGCATAACATGATGATTATGTGATTGTGAATTTTTATTTTTACAGTTTGGTTTTATAATAGTGTTTTTGCTATCATAAAAAAGGTGGAGAATGTTAGATATCTCTCGTGGATTTTGATGATAACAAAAAGGGATAAATGCTAATGAATCATTAAGAATGCATGTATTCAGAAGGGCTTTTAGAAAGTTTAAAAATCGCAATCTCAGAGAGATTAAAATTGCAAACTAAGTTGTCTTTAGAAACTTATTTAGAAAGTCTGACTAGATTGAAAAACAAAATAGTCTAAAATTCTTCAAAAAGTATTTTAGAAGCTCTACAAGTAGAAGTGAAATAGACCTCAGAAACTTGTTTGGAGACTTCGAAGCAATCAAGACTGATACTTTTCAAAAAGTTCTTCAGAAAGTTGGTTTGAAAAAGTAACATGGAAAATTAAGTTATATCAAATTTGAAGAAAATAAGGCCTAGCTCCATTAGATTGGGTGTATTAGGGAAATACACTTAATCCCGTTTCACTAAAAATTGAATTAAGATCCATGGGGATTAATTTTGAGCAAATTTATCTTTGATAAATCAAGATATGCACAAATACAGATAAAGTTGATTCGGATTTTGTGGAATTTCAAATTTTGAATATAAGGCTTATCCTGAATTTGCTGATAAAGCATATCTCTTCGTCAAATTTAAATCAGAAGCTTATCTAGTAGTTGTGAATTGAAGTATATCTGATTGAATCAAGATAAGAAGAGTTTTTTTTTTTTTTTAATTTCAAATTATTGAGATCTTCTCAAAATATCTAAGGATTATTTTTAACAAATAATAGTTGGATAAACACAAAAGTAAAGATAATCTTCAACAAATTAGACGTTGGAAGATTTCAATATAAAAGGAAAAAGGATTCAAAACGTCAATATACATAACTTTGAAAAAGTTTTTCTACACAAAAAGTCGTGATCGGATTCTACCTTTTGAAAACTTATAAAAAGTCATTTAGATACTTCTTTAGAAAGTTGCATCTAAGTAAATTATACAACAATTGTTATTTTTCTTTAGAGCAAAATAAATTGAGATTTATATTTTTGTTCTCACTTGTAATTTATAAATCTTTTTTGTTGTTTGACTGATGAGGGAAGTTAGATTGTACTTTATAGATCTGTATTAGCTTAAATTGTGGAAAGGTTAGATAGGTGTAGATACCCAATTTTTGCTTTCTTTATTTTATTTCTTCAATAGGTCCTAAATTAGGAAAAACACAAAAAATAGAAAATTAAAGAAAATCCATAAATAGAAGAAATTTAGAAAAAAAAAAAGAAGTTTAGAAAAATATAAAACAAGAAAAGAAAAATAGGAAAAAGCATAAGTAATAAGAAATCTAGGAAAATATCAAAAATAGGAAAATAGGAAAAAACACAAAAAATAATAAATTTAGAAAATACAAAAAAATGAATATTTTTAAAGAAAATTGAGTCATAGAAAATAGAAAAAAATTATTAAAAAATAGAAGATTTAGGGAATTTTTAATTTTAAGGAAGACTGTTGGGTCTCAGCCATATGTGTAATTTAATTGCACATATGGACAAGGTACAGACCAACAGTCTAACGGATGAATACTTGGATATATGCATTAGGTTTGGTAAGAGGTTAGGAGTTCGAATCTTGGTAAAGATGTGTAAAGCCTTTTTATTTTTTCAACTAATCAGGACTTATCACGTGTTAGGATCTCATTACGCCATTGTCTTGATATGTGGTAGCATTGAGTTGGACGTTAGCTGCCACGTGGCATACCTTGTTAGCTGCTACGTGTCACGTGAAGACATGTAGTATACTGTAGTTGGTTGGATTGGCTGATTTGGTGCCACGTCGGTGTAACGTCACCATTTTCCCTTTCTTTCTCTCCTCTTTCCCTTATATCCCCCCTCTTTCTTGGCCAAAAAACAACTTGCACCCTTTACTTTAGCCTTATTTTTTGCATAAATTCCATACACATACGTGTGATTTCTAACTCTAATCTTGTCCTAGACATGACCTACTATGGATTGGGGTAAAAAACGTGTCTAAATTCGATCAAATACTCATTCAAATTGAGCTCCAAAAGCTGGAAAAAAATTGAAAATTCGAACATTTTCATTCAAATCCGATTTCAGGTTTCCTTGTTTTCTAAGTTGATTCATGTCTAAATAAGGGGACTAGGTTCATTACACAAACATATAATAGCATTAGAATCACTTTCGCATTCTCTTTTTTCCTTCTTTGACTACTCTCTCTCTCTCTCTTCATGCTACCGCCATCTCTCTTTCTCCTCGAAACACCTTGTACAGCCACTTCTAACTTGAACCATCGCTACAGTTAAGCTTAGCACTATTAAAAACGCCTAACCTAATCAACTACTCGCCTCCAGTAACCACATTGTGCGCAACCTAAAACCATCGCCACCACTCATCTTTGACCACTGCCTAAATAACCTCCAACCACCATGGCATCGAGCTAAACCCAACCCCCCTCCCCCCAAACACAATTAAATACACACAAAAAACCATTTTCCCCTTCACTTTGGTGGCTAGATCGAGCAAAGCTAGTCTACAACAACCGTAGCAGAGCCCCTTCTTCGTGACTCGAATTAGATCTATTGGAGCTCCGAGATTTGACTCGAATATCGAACCTAAGATCTGCGTACCTTGTTTTGTTGTTTAGTTCGGCCTTATTCATTTGAATTCTTTTGTTTTGTTTTTCTTCTTCTTTTTTATTTTATTTTATTATTTATTTATTTCATTTTTGAATGTAAATGTAATAATAAAAAAAGAAGAAAAAAGAAAAGGGAATAAAAGAAAAAGCAAGAAAAAAGGAAGAAAAGAAAAAAAGAAAAAGAAAAAGAATAATTTATTTATTTATTTTTAATATAGTGGAAATAGATACAATAAAAGAAAAATAAATAAGACAATATAAAAAATAAAATTTAGTAAAGGAGTTGACAAATAAAATTGTTTTTAACACTTAGAAAAATCAGGTTTTTTTAGATAAAACAAAAATAAATGGACCCTTTCAAATTAGGGCACTTTAGAATTTTTCAAAACAAATAAAAATTTTGATTTAGGAACTTTTTTAGAAATTTTCTTCAATAAATCAAATTGAATTAAAAACGTAAATTCGGTGTATTTTCAAATTAAAATAAGCCTAACCCATTAAAGTTTTACAAAAAGAACAATGTACATTTGGTCTCGAATAGCGGGTATGTAGGCACCTACGGGGTGACGATAAAAAATAAGAAAAAATTGATTTTGCTTTTTTAGTTTAGATTGTTTGAATTATCCCATTTAGGTAAATAATTAAGTTCTGTCTTATAAAATTAAAAAGTGATTTTTAAGGTTAAGGTTAAAATTGGAAAGTTAATAGTACTTGTAAGGGTTTAAAGACTATAACCCTCGAATTCAAATCTCTTGTTTTAAAACCGTTTTACAAAATCAGTTTTATCATTAGATTAGTAGCTATGGTTATAACTTAATTTTTTTTTCCAACTTTAGTCAAGCGGCGACTTCAATACATTTTTTAAATTGAAAAACAGTTTTCTTTAAACCCTAATCAAGGGTCAGTATTAAATAGGTAAGGGTTTAATACTGGTCAGTTTAAAGAAAACTTAATTTATAAAAGAATTGGGAGGGAAAAAACCAGGCTCGATAATAGGCAGAGTAGAGTATTGTAAAGTCCATGATCTTGGACTGTAATCTTTCTTTAAACTTAAACCATAAGATCATGTTTAAGGTTCACCCCGTGATCCTGATCGTGATCCTCTTTGACCTCAATTTCTTCAATTCAAAACTTGTTGTAGGGGTTTATTGATAGGATCATGCCTGAGATGCTCCCTAATCAACATTTTGCTATCCTTTTTTTACTTTTAACCACTCCAATATGTCTTGATTCAAACCTAACTCATCCAACACTCCAAATCCTTTCTAGTTTTGATTTTTTTTTTCATTAAATTAACACAATGAAACATTTAGATGTGCTCTTAAACATGAAATCAAGACAATAACAATAACAAAGATCATAAACATACCTTGTTTGCTGACCCTTGCGATAATCGCAATTGACACTACAAACAAGATCTGATTAAATTTCCTAAAATTGTACTTTTAAAAATCACCATTCAACATAAAGCTCTTCTTTTCATTGAAGTACTAACAGTTCTCTTACTTGATTAAGATTTTTTTTTCTTTGTTTCCTAACTTTCACCTTCTCTTCTTTAACACCAATTTCTTCTATAATAAGGCAATGTCTTTTACAATCAATATAACACCAAATGTAATAATTAGGAACAAAAGATCTTGACTCATGAATTACTCGGGTCTTAAACATGTAGTTTCTCTATAGAGCCTTCTATGGAAACAAAGTGAAAAATGAGACTTTAGGCTAGAAACAACTCTTAGACTTAAGGGTACAAAATTCCACTTTGCCCTTTTTTATAAAAATCTTATTACTTATTGCTTCCTCGAGCTTCTTTTTTCTTTAATTTCCTTTTTATTTTTCTTTAATATTATTTACTTTTCATGGGGTCTAGATACTCCCCATCTTTAAAGAGCTTTCGTTCTTGAAATCTTACTTGGGTCAATAAAAAGCTCCGAGCACTTCTTCCTCACTTCTTCTTCCAGCTCCTAAGTGGCTTCTCACTCTGATTGGTTATTCCACTAGACTTTGATATACTTTTATCTCTCTTCTTCTTAGCTTCTATACCTTTCTATCTACTATCTTAATTGGTCTTTCCATAGTCGTCATGTCGGGTTGTTCATTTGGTATCTCTAACTAAATCTCCTATTCTACATCTAGTCATAGAAATGTGGAACATATTAGGTACTCCTGCCAATTGAGGTGATAACTCCAATTTGTAAGCTACATCACCAATTCACTCTTGAACTACGTAAGGTTTAATGTTTGGAACTCAAATTCCCTTAGGTTAAACCGACCTATTCCTTTCATAGGAGAGATCTTTAATAACACTTGATCATCAACTTGTAATTTTAAAGGTCTTTGTCTCTTATTCATATAATACTTTTGGCGACTATGGGCTATTAACATTCTCTGTTTGATAATCCTTACTTTATTCTCTACTTCTTGTACAAGCTTTGCTCCCAGTACTTGCCTTTGCCTACTTCATCCTAATGCAAAGGTGACCTACACTTTCTTCCATACAAAGTTTCATAAGGTGCTATCTTAATAATTACCTAATAACTATCGTTATAGACAAACTTTGCCATCTACAGGTACTCATCCCAACTACCTCTAAAGTTTAAGCATAAGTTATTTAAATATCTTCTAGAATCTAAATCATCCTTTTAGATTGTCCATTGGTTTAGGGTGAAAAGTTGCATTAAACCAGAGTTTTTTCCTAAGGTATTTTACAGACTTTTCCAAAATCTATTTATACACTTGGTATCCTTGGTAGAGGTAATAGATAGTAGAACTCCTTGTAAACTTACTATGTTTCAAATATATAACTTTGTTAATCTTTCTATCTTATACTTCACATTAATTGATATGAAACGATTTGTCTTTGTTAGTCTATCAACCACTACCCATATCGCATTGTGTTTTTCTTTAGTCTTAAGGAAGAGAGCGACGAAGTCAATGGTCATATGCTTCTACTTCCATTTTGTATTAGCAATGGTTTAAGCTCATCGCCTGGCCTCTAATGCTTAGCTTTAACCAATGACAGGAGGGATGCTTGGAAACATACTTTGCAATCTCCTTCTTCATATTATTCTACCAACAACACTCCTTTAGGTCTTTATACATCTTCGTATTGCCTGATTGTATGGTGTACCTTGAGTAATGAGCCTTTTTAAGTAACTCCTTTTTCAATTCTAGACTTGTTGGTACACACAATCTATTCTCAAATTTGAGAACTCCATCTGGACTTATATTTAACTTTACTTCTCTACCTTACATTATCTTACTCTTGATCTCATATATCTCTACATCTTCCATTTTATTTACCTTTAAGTTGTCAATCAACGTAGGTTGATTGCAAAGGTAACCAAACATGCTCCTACCTCTTGTGTCATTACTTCCAATTCTAACCTCTTCATGTCTACTAACAAGGGTCTGTGTTGTGATCAAAGTGGCTAGATTCCCCTACTTCTTTTTGCTTAGCGTATTTGCTACTACATTCGGCTTTTCAAAGTGATATTGGATATCCACATCAATGTCCTTTATTAGATCTGACCACCTTCTTTGACTTATGTTTAGCTCTTTTTGAGTGAAGAATTATTTTAAACTCTTACGTTTAGTGAAGATCTCACACTTCTTTCCATATAAGTAGTGTTTCCACAACTTAAGTGGCAAAACAACCGCTACCAACTCCAAGTCATAAGTTGGGTGATTCTTCTCATATGGCTTTAACTATTGTGAGGCATAGGTTTTAACTTTTTCGTCTTGCATAAGTACATAGCCTAAACTTGGGTGTGAAGCATCACTATAAATTACAAACTCTTTGTTGCTTCTAGGCAATGCTAACATCAGTGCTATCACAAATCTTCTTTTAAGTTCTTGTAAACTATCTTAACCGTCACCATCTTACTTACTTAGCTCCCTTCTTTGTCAATATTGTTAGTGGGGTTGCTAGTCTGGAGAAACCTTCCACAAACTTCTTGTAATACCTAGCTAATCTAAGAAGCTTTTGATCTCTGTCACTTGTACTTGGTATTTACAAATCAAGAACTGCCCTTACCTTCTTTAGGTCTATAAACAAACCATCTATTTTGACAACATTTCTTAGAAAGGAAATTTGCTTAAGCAAAAGCTTACGCTTAGAGAACTTAGCATAGAGCTTCTCAACCCTCAACCTATTTAAAACTTATCTTAAGTGCTCTTTGTGTTCTCCTTCACTTTTTGAATAAACCAAGATTTCATCGATGAACACAACTATAAATCCATCTAAGAAGTTTTTGACCACCTTGTTCATTAGGTCTTTGAAAGTGGTCAGTACATTTATTAACCCAAATAACATGATTGAAAAATTCATAAAGTCTACATTGTGTCTTTAAGGTTATCTTAGGCATGTCCTCTTCCTTGATCCTTAATTGGTAATATCTTGACCTTAAGTCTATCTTTGAGAAGACTCAGGCTCCTAGAAGTTGATTTAATAAATCGTCAACTTAAGAGAGGGGATACTTTTTCTTAATTGTTGCACATTTAAGTCTTAGTAGTCAATATAGAGATGCATATTGCCATCTTTCTTCTTCACAAATAAGACCGGTGCATCCTATGGGGATTGATAAGAATCGAGTCATGGGGCCCTTAACCCGTGCTTGAGCACGGGGACTTGAGATAATGGCAAGGCACCTCCTTTTGTCCCAACCTATGCTTAAGGAATTTGAGTTACTCTTGACTGCTGACCTACCATAGGTGCTAAGCTAAGCACCTTCTTATTTGTCAATGATCAAGTATCGACTTGAGGACTACTCTATTAATAGCTCAATGAGCTTGCTGACTAGCTTAGCTATGCTTGTTTTGACCTCCTAAGAGCACATCTGAGTTGACATAGCCTTAGAGAGCTTGTAGACTAGCTCAGCATCAATAGAGTCCAACTGTATCTTTTTATCTACTTCTACAAGGCCTTTCCCAGTGATTGTTAGCCACGTGTCCCAACCAGCTACCTAAAGGAGTCTGCTAAAGAAGCTTTTATTCTGTAATCTCTATTATAACCCTATCTATTTCTTATATTTTACTTATTTTGGATAGTACCCCTTTTTCCTTTTCCATGTTTAGTAGGTTGCCCTAGAATTTTGGGTATAAAATGCCCTTTTGTAAGTAGCTACTATCATCTTCTTGTCATTTATTGAATATACAGTATTCCTTTTTGTGAAACTTTAAGCTTACTTTATTCACTCTTATCTTACCTCTAAAGCAATGCTAGGTGGTAAGTGACCTCATTGAGCTACACATCATATCGAGTTAATTCATGAGTCTACAAATGTTCCTTGGTGCATCATATCCATAGAATTGTACGTGGGTTCTACTTGTTCTCTTTTAATTTTCACAAGTTCACCACCCTACGTTTCAAGCTTTTTGTGAGCTTAGACCTACCCTGATAACATTGCCCTTATTTATCCTTAGCATAGCATATCATCTTGGTTTTAGAGTGAAGGTCCATTTTAGGTAAGTTGCTATTGAGATATGTTATTGCTGTATTATATGGGCATAGGAGTTGTGTTGATGCAAGAAGGTCGACTTGTTGCCTATCATAGTGAAAAGCCGAGAGGATCACATTTGAAATACTCCCTATATGACAAAGAACTTCTTGCATTAATCCGAGCACTCTAAGTATGGCAACATTATCTTCTCCCAAGAGAGTTTGTCATATGCACCGATCACGGGTCTTTGAGATACCTGCGAGGTTAAGCCAAGCTTTCAAAGATATAGGCCCAATTGATAGAATTTCAAGAAGGATTTAATTTTGTAATCAAGTATAAGCAAGGTAAGACCAATGTTGTTACTGATGCCTAGTCAAGAAGGTGTACTCTTCTCATTGAATTGTAAATTAGGTTGTTAGGGTTTGCAAGCATCAAAAAACAATACCTTTGAAACCCTTATTTTGGTCCAATATATGAGTGCTGTAAAGAAGGGGGGACAGTGGATGAATATCATATGGAAGATGACTACTTATCTTGAAGTAGCAAACTTTGTATATCAACCTGTTCTTATGAAGTGCACCGTGTTATTGAGAGCTGTACACCTTATAAAAGGGCCAAAAGTTGAGTTGAGAATAGGAGAGTGATGCCTTTACTTGTCCTGAGTAGATCTTAGATAGATTTGAGCATGGATTTTGTCTTCAAATTACTTTGAGTTGTTCGAGGTAAAGATTGATGGTCATCATAGATAGATTAAGTAAGATGGTACACTTCGTGTCTTGTACTAAAACTAACAATGCTTTAACTATTGCTTTTGTTGTTTTTACAGGAGATTGTCCACTTGTTTGGAGTGCCTAGGAGCATAATATTAGATCGAGATCCAAAGTTTCTAAGCCATTTTTGGAGAAACATTTGGTGTTGAATTGCGACCGAGTTGCTTTAAGCACTTCCTACCATCTCTAAATTGACCTTTAGACAGAGGTCGTTAACCACACTTTAGGATCATTACTTCGAGCTACAGTGGGAAAGAACTTGACAAACTGGGTTGTGTGCCTGCTTGTGATAGAGTTTACTTACAATTGAATGGTATATAATACCACTAAGTAGACACTCTTTGAGGTTATTTACAGTTTTAATACTGAATTGCCCCTTGATTATACCCCAGCAGCTATATTTGAATAAGAAGGCCTCGAAGCTAGAGCCAGAGCTCAATCTTTCTAGCAGATTTACTAGAAAGTTACTCAATAGATTGATTGAGCTACCAAAAGGATGGAAGCAAAAGGGAAAGGAAGAAAGGAAAAGTAGTTTCAACCCGGCGACCTAGTATGGTTGCACCTGAGCAAAGAGATATTTCCTAGTAAAAGGAAGAATAAATTATTCGCTTGAGTTGAAGGACCATTTAAGATACTCCAGAAAATTAATGATAATGCCTATTGATTGGAACTACCTAAAGACTTTAGAGTTTCCAATGTATTTAACATTGCCAATCTTAGTTTCTACCTATTTGAGGAAGAGCAGAACAAAGACCAGTCGGATTTGATCCCAAATCCTAAATAACCCAAAGGGAATGATAGGAATTGAGCTACAGGATCCTTGACTCGAGCTTGAGCATGAGGACTTGAGAGTATGGTAAGATGCCTCCTTTCGTCTTGACTTACACTTGAGGAATCCAAGCAACTCCTAACTACCAAACTACTATAGGTGTTGAGTTGAGAATCGTCTCATTTGTCAATGATTGAATATCGACTTAAGGATTACTCTATCAATAGCTTGGCTAGCTTATTGACTAGCTTGGCCATGCTTGTTTCAACCTCCCAAGAGCACATCCGAGCTGATACAGCCCTAGAGAGCTTACAGACAAACTTGGCATCAACAGAATCTGATCATACCTTTTTGTCTACTCCTATAAGGCCTTTCTTAATGATCATGAGCCATGTATCCCAACCATTTGCATGAAGGAGTCTACTAAAGAAGCTTCTATTATGTAATCTTTATTATACCACTTTGTCTATTTCTTATATTTTACTTATTTTGGATAATGCCCTTTTTGTCTTTTCTATGTTTAGTAGGTTACTTAGAATTTAGGTATAATAAAATGTCCCTTGTAAGCAGTTACAATCATCTTCTTGTCATTTATTGAATATATAATATCCCTTTTTGTGAAGCTTTAAGCTTACTCTATTTGCTCTTATCTTTCTCCTTAAGCAAGGTTAGGTAGCGAGTGATCTCATTAAGCTACTCGTGTATCATATTAAGCTAGTCCATGAGTCTATAGAGAATCCTTGGTGCGCCATATGTAAGCCCTAAAGCTAAGCCAAGTAACCGTAGGTTTGAGCTTAGAACCCAAGGTTTAGGGCGATCGGCTAAAGGACTCGATCAAACTCAAATTATAAACTATTGAGAGAAATATTAGTAAAAATGACTCCGTAAACTTAAATTTAAGAAAATAAATAGTAAAATAGGAGACTATAAAATTTTCAAATTTTAAGCATAATAATTGCTAATTACCAAAAAGGCGAAAAGTGTAATATAATAACTAATAAATTACTAGAGATAGATTATATGTATACTAAAAATTTTAAAATGACCAAAATAATAATTAGGAATGTTCACGTGTACCCCATATGTATTTACGTGTAGATAAAAATACGCGTAATTACCTAAATTGGCCAAAAATTAAGCAAATAATTAAAGAAAATTATAAAATAATTATGGAAAAGTCAGAAAAAATCAGAAGAGGATAAACTGAATCAAGATTAGGTCGTGGCAGGTCTAGATCAGAAAAAGAAAAATCAACCAATAAAATTTGAACAACCTAAAAGCCAAAAATCAAGGAAAATGAGCCAAGTCTTGTCAAATTAATGCATATTAATTACTACAATTGTCTATAAATAGGGGAAAATTTTCTAGACGTCATTTGGTCAGTTTAGAATCTGAGAAAAATTAGAACATTGAAAAAATCGAGAGAAAATCCAGAAAATAAAAAAAAAAAGAAAAGAAAACTGTGCAGATTAGGCAAGTGAACTAAAACCACCACTTACCACCACCTGGGATCGAACCACCACCTGGGATCGAACCACCACCTCCACCCTACACTATAACCACCGCTTGGACCGGCTGACAACCTTGGACCGGGTTTAGATGGCCAGAGAGCTTCGAACCGGTTAGTCATTTATTCACCCCGATTTTTGAATAATTTTGTAAAATTAGTTATTTTGCCCAGAAAATTATGAAACTTGTTATTCTGAGGTTTTATTGTATGTAGATTTGGGGAAAAATATTTATTTAGTTTAATTATGTCTGAAAATATAGGGTCCTTAACAAATTGTTCAAAATAGGCTTAGGAGTGTAGTTTGGAGCTCAAAATTTTTCTATAGGATGCTCATATGATGTAGAACAGTGCTATGAAGTCATTTTTTTAAAATTAATTTTTGAAATTTTTAAGTTAATTTTTAGCCCTAAAATGATGGAAAAATTGGGTGATTTGGGGTTAATTAGGTGATTAGGATGTTAATTACTGATTTAGATCTTAATTAGATGTTTAGGAATGTTAATATCTGAAGTGGAACCTTAATCCTAGCCTTTGGAGAATTAAGTATGATTAATTAGGGAAATTAGGTAAGTAATGTAAGAAATTAGTAATAAGTGAAATTGTAAATTAATAAATCTACAAAATTAGAGTTATTTAGGTAATATTAGAATAGAAATCAGAAAAATAATAAATCTGAAATAACATTTAATTTTAAGTAAATATCTCAAAATGTAAGATTTTCACACATCGGAAATAAATCCGATACCTCAATTAGGGTTACCGTGTACTGAATAAATTAGAATACCAAATTACGACTCAATAGGATATTTGAATACCCGAGCGTAATGTGATTAATGTCACACTGGGATTCGAGCTTATTTAAGACTTAGGAGTTAAAACTAGAATCTAGCTTAGAATTCGAACCCCGAAATAGAGTGCAACGAATCATTAGTACGTTATAGGTATATATGGGGAAAATGAGTTACATTATGAATTAGAATAAGAATCCATAAAATATAAGTACTAAAAAGACCTACTTGTATTATAGGACACCTAGAGACAAATCAGCTCGCGACTAAAGGATCGAGCGATCGAGCAATTTCAAGTAAGTTGGGTTATTGCTTATTGTAATAGAGTACTAGTTTTATAGTGCTCGGAGACTTAGGCTTGTATATGCTTGTGATTATAAGTAGTTTACGCATGTGTTTGATGTATCTGAATTCGTGCTGAAACTTGTTTTGTGAGTGATTTGTGACTGATTGAATTGGTATGAAATTGTTTGAACACCCTAAACGGAATATAATCTTAGTTGACCCTAATAACCAAAAATGTCATGCATTGCAACCCGTTAGGGGATCATAGGATTCTTCAACCAAATACCGACCCCTTCGAAAGGGATAGCGCAGGATTGCAAAATGGTCCCTTCTTCATCCTCAGTTGAACTAAGTGACAAGAGAGGAGGTCACAGCGGGGGTGAAGTGAATGGTTTGAAGGTAGTCACGAGAGGAGCGAAGTCTCCATTGCACAAGCCTGGGTTTGGTTGTGAGCTGCTGCATAACATGGAACTCCTCAACCCAGATTGGAGCGGGTGAAATTTCTCTGATTTCGCAACGGACTGGACTACGTTGTGCGATGACACTTGATTGTTGCATTGCATGAAAATAATTGTTTGATAACCCTGTTTGTGCTTGTATGCATTCATGAGTCTCCAATTCAACTTACTGAGCTGTAGTTGCTCATACCCTTATAGATCCTTTTGCAGATTCTGATTTGTGATCACTTCAAGTACTATGCTACCCTACAATTACCCAGAGGTTAGTCCTTTTGAAGCCAGGGGTGTAAGGATCAAGTTACTTAGTATAATGTGTAACTAGACTGACCTTGTAGTTAAAGGTTAAAGACTGATAGTTATTATGTAAATTAGTAGACTGTGGTGATTATGTAAAACTTCCTGGGAAGCTCTGTGGACTTACTTATAATTATCTATGTTTATTAGAAATTGTAATATTTATCATAATTGTAATATAATTATTAATCGAACTGTTTACTTCAAAGCGAGGAGTTGTCGATGCCTTGTGTAGATCATGTCTATGGTAGGCACTGTGAGGCCAGTTACTATCATAGAATGGTTTACATGGCGGGACTGTTGCGACTCTGTGACTTCGGGGCGTAACACCATATCCTCAAAATTGTTCATCAGTGTATCAAGGACATATTGGTTTTGATAAATTTCTTGTCTTGCAACTCTTGCAACTACTTCCTTAATTTAACCAACTCTACCAGTGCGATCCTGTAAGTTGCTTTAGAAATAGGCTTCATCTTTGGCACTAAGTCATTACAAAACTCTATTTCTCTAGTCAAGGGCAAACTAAACATATCTTGTAGAAATACATCTTTGAACTCATTCACCATTGGAACCCCTTCTAATATCATATTCTAACTTAAACTTGCCATCATGGTTGCCAACTTGTTCTCACTCCACATATCATAAGTAGGAAATTCTGTAGGTTTCTAGTCTTCCAATTGGAAACGGAAAGGTTCTTCATCTTTAAGAGTAAAATAGAACAATTTGTTATAACATACTATGGTGACACAATTCCTTGATAATCAATTTGCTTCCAAAATCACATCAAAATTAGACATCTCCAAAGCACACAAATTAGCTAACATGACTCGACCTTGAATCTTTATCTTAATACCTTTGCACATTTGATTCAACAACTTTCCATCCCTTAAAGGAGAACTCACATATAAGGATTCAACTAACAATTCAGGATTCACATTAAAAGCAAACATAAAGGATTCACCTATGCATGAAAGGGTGGCACCTATATCAAACAACAAATAAGCTTTTATAGAGTTTACTAGAAGTGTACCTACTATGGTGTTACTCTCCTAGTCTTCTTGATAGCTTTATTGCTACTAGAGTGCAAAAACTTGTGTAAGAGCTCTTTATCTCAATCTAGCTATTGCAACTTTACTGGCTTAGCCTCTACCTTAAGGTTTGATGTTCTATGGTACTATTAGTTATTGTGTTGGGCTGGTTAATTAATAGCCTCACACTTAAATGGCCTATGATCCCTTTATTTGTAGTTAAAATAGAAAGTTTGTGGAATCTTCACCTTCTTTGAGCACTCTCTATTGACATAACCTATCTTACCACAGGAAAAGCATGTTCCATCAGGCTATTTGCAATTTTCCAAATAATGAGGACCTTTGCACTTAAGGTACCTAAGCCCTAAGGTGCTAGTGGTGACAAAGTCGACAGTTAAGGAACAAGCCTGGTAGGTGAAGTCCTAATTGGTATGGCTACTTGTCTAGTTGATTGAAGGAAAGGTCTCTTACCCCTATCTTGGATCACAACTCTTGTAGCAGGTTTCTTCCTTAGAATTACTTTACACTTAGAAGATTTAGCCTAACCTCTAGTATTTCTTTCCAGCTCTTTGTCATCTTCATGGCTTTGCCATAGTTGCATAGGTCTCTAGCTCAAAAGTCCCTACTTCATGTCATAAGGCAACTTCCAATCCTCTAATAAATCTATGTACTTTAGATCCTTTATCAACTCTCTAAGCCTTTGGTAAAAACTCGTATAGGAAATTGAGTTTGACTTCATATTGCTTTACCGTATGGTCCCCTTGCTCGCAATCATAATAGTGGCTTACCAACCTTTCCTTGAGACTATAGTGAAGTACTTCCTATAGAATAGCTCCCTAAAAATTGCCCAAGTAATAGGTGTAGTATGAAGTGCCCTTTCTCCTTCTCACTAATTTGCTATAGCATCCTTCAATAAGTAAGCAGTAGAAGGTACCTTCTACCTTTGTGGATTTCAAAGCCCTTACAAAACCTTTTCTATATTCTTTATCTACCTTTCAGCCACCATAGGCTCATTTGTTTATAGATAAAATTCCTTTGCTAACCTTATAAACTTCTTTAGAGTAATGACTCCATGGTTCTCATGATTGTTTCTGCCTCTTGCACCTATAACATATCCATTTCCTTAATTAGCCCCATCATTATTCTAAGCCATCAATTGTTGTTGTTGCTATTGCAGCTGCTTGTGTTGCCTCTGATCTTGGTTCTACTGTCTATTAATCACTCCCAACATATTGTCCATAGTGTTTGATAGCTTGTTAATGTCATTTTTGGTCACATGTACATTTTCATCCTATTGCTTCTGTTGCTGACCCCCCTATAGATCAATTTCTCTAGAAGCATCACCCTGGCTAGCTCTTACAACTCCTCCCAACTCAACTGTTCTTCTTAGAGGCATTATACAACCAGAAACTAAAGAAAAGGAATAAGGAATCAAGCTTGATAAGGGAAATAACAAGGTAAATGCAAGGAAAGGAAAGCAAGAAACTACTAAAGAACTAATACTACTAAGGATCCCCTTTTAAGTACCTAGCTCATCATGGCTCACTACCCTACAAATCAATTGCCTAAGTTTCTATTGATTTGTAAACCTAAGCTTTGATATTACCTTAATCTGTAATGCCTGAAGCTTAAGGTACCACAGACCGCCATGTATCTCTAGTAGTCTAATGATACATTAAGATAAACAAGAAACTAAAGATTTCCAATATTAAGTAAAATAACTCCATAAACTCTCTTAATAATAATTCTCAAACATAACTAAAATTTACAATCAACTCTCTTCAATTAATAAAACTGAAATGAACATAATTAAATTGCTAAAAATCACTTGAAAAAAAAAATCTCCTTAATAATCCTGTCTTTCTAACTCTCCTACTATAATAGATCACATTTCGTTATGATAATAATAATAAACTCTCTAGTATCTTCATCTTAATAGAAATAGTATGTGTCCCCATACTCATTATAGTTTATGTATGTAAACCTCGCAAATTTCCTAGATAAGGAGTTGGAAATTAATAAGATTTCTTGAAAGATACCCTTAGTATTGGTAAGATAACTAAACCTGAACTTAAAAGACTACTCTAAAAAAAAAAAAAGAACTCAAACTCCTAAAATCCTAAATGGCAATCCAAGCCTTAGTTTGACCCTTACACTTAAAAATCCTAAAATCCTATGAACAAATGTCAATAAATAATGTTAATTCCTAAGGTCAACTTAATATAACGAAACTAACCCTAAAACCTAATGGGAAAGAGACTAATAGTCGAAGCCCATAAAAGCTCCTTAAAATCGATAAAGGGTAAGCTAAACCAAAAATGAATATTGGTAACCTTAACAATGAATTCAAAATCTTAAAACTAATACTATAGCCCTTAAATGAACCTTTGAACACTAAAATCCTAATTAAAACCCTAACATGTGTGAGTCTTTAAATTATAAATCCTAATCTACAGTCAAAAACCCTAACCCAACTAATGTGCTCTAATTAAATAGTAAACTTATTTGTTAATCAAAGACTAATCGCTTAATTGCCCTAAAACCCTAATCTACCCTTAAAAATGCACTCAAAGAACAATAATTATCTCAATTCCTTAAACTAATTAGATAAGATTGGGCTTAACCAACTTAATTTGACACATTAAGCCCTAGAATGCACCTAATTTATGCCAAGTGTACCAGTAATTAAGATCGAGAAACTTGGTTACACCTTAATCTACAAATTGGGTTTTATATCATAATTAACTACAAATTAAGATCAATTAATCATATGAAACCAAAGTAATCACATGAAAATATCTCCTTAAGAATGCTAATGTTATACTTAGGGAGATAATATAAACTCTATAAACTTTTGGATCCAAGCTTGGAGTTAGATATAAGAGTTAATAGGTAATCCTTAGAACCGCTCAAGATATAATAATAATAAAATCCATAAATAAAACGATTTCACCCTAAATAATAAGTCACAAACCCAAAATAATAAGTCGAAAAACCCTAAAGAGAGTAAAACCATAAAACCTTAATCGTACGTATATAACCTTAAATCTCTTATACGCAAGAAACCTTATAATGATTAGGAAATATTAATAGACTAAGTAAAACCTTAACTGGAAGTCCAAAACCCTAATTCAACTAATAAACCCTAAGTATATCCCTAAACTATTTGCTAATCGTAGATAATTTCTCCAATCGTTAGGAAACCTAAAATAGTCAAGAAACCTAAAATCGTTAGTCTCATACGTAGTTCGAAAGCCCTAATCAGTTTTGAATAATAAAAGACTATAATAAACAAAGTAATATAGGTAAACGAACTTAATTAAAGTGAAAAAATATGGAAAGACCCTAGTTATACTCTAATTAAGCCTAAATTGCTTAATTAAGGACAATCATGATTAATTAGCCTAATTATCCTTTAATCCATCTATCAACCCTAGTCTTCTTAATTAAGAAATGGATAAGATCAATTAAGGAGACAAGACAAAAGGGCTAATTAGACAATTAAGATATTTTGAGACAAAGTCTTGCCAAATCAAGTAAAGTCTCGAGGAGCAAGTAGTCCCCCCTTGATTATTATACCCTTTTAACCAATTAAAGTAATATCTTATCCTATCTTGTCTTATCTCATCTTACTCTCTTTATCTAAAATTTCACCTACTCAAAACCCTCATTTGACTCTATTATTCACTCTTACAAAACCATAGGAAACACTTTTAGGAAACCCAAACAAAAACTGAAGGAAAAAGGGAAAAAAATAAAAGGAGCTATTAGACCCCTTTGTGTAGCTCAATGCCTTTTGGCCTTATCACCACCACAAGCCACCAAATCACACACCACCACCACCACCAAAAGATCATGGAAACACTCTATTTTCTTGATAACAAAAATTACCTCTCAAAGGAGCTTGTTTCGACTTTGTTTTAAAGTGAAAAATTAAGTGCTCGTGCAAACCAGTTTAAGGTAAAACTCACTTAACTTAAGTTTTCTATTTGCACTAGTTTTACCTATAATATCTTGAGAGTTTAAGATTAGAAATACTATATAAATATGTTATAATCTTGTACATGTTATTTTAGAGCCTTATAATTACACCTTTATTCATGTACTTAGTTATTTTATTACTTACATTCTAGAAGTATAAGAGATAGTTTTATGTAGATAAGTTGAAAAGATGTTAATAGAACTCCATGAAACCCTATGTACCATCCATGCTACCACCTTCATTAGGGCATTCCAAATTCCTTTTCTTCATATTCAATGGATACATAGCTTATGTTAGTAGAAAACATAACTAAGATGGGGGAAAAGTACTAAAACATGTAGTATGTGAGATGTGCGATAGAAATCCCCAAAACCTCACCTTGGACATCGCTTTTATGAAAGCTTCAAATCTATAACTTTTAATTTATTAGCTTAATAACATGATTATTTAGTAGTAAGTATAGTTTAGGACTTGATTAACCAAGTTAAGTAAGTTAATGATGAGTTAGGCTTCTAAACTAGCTCAGTTAGTGATTAAAAACTTAAAATGGTATTAGTGGCCACCTTAATGATCATGGCCAAATCTGTAAAGTTAAGTAAAATGGACTAAACTTATGACTAAGGTTGGGCTTAAACTCAAAAAAATAAGTAGATTTAGGCTTAAGGCCCTAAAGTGCAAGTTAGGCTTAAAATATCCAAAAATCGAAGTTTAAGACACAAATAAAAGGGATGATTAGATTTGAACCTTATATTAAAAGGCCCAAAATAAGTTATTATCCAAGACATTCACTATAGGTCCCTTAATGAGTTAACGTCTTAAACTTAAGAAAAGAGCCCCTTTATGCCCATAAGAGCAACACTAAGGTTTAAGATAAAAATTTAAAGTATTAGGTAGAAAAGTTCACTTAAAATACTTAAAAAGAATCCTAAAATATTAAGTGTAAGGCTTAAGATAAAAAACTAAGCCCAAAGCTGAAAATTAGGCTCAAATCCTAAAGTAGTCAAATAAACACCATTAACCTATGGACTTATTTGACCCAAATCGAATTATTACAAGTCTAAACACCCAAAAAGAACCTCACCAATTGAAAAAACACTCGAAAATAATGAAAATTGACTATAAAAATATGAAATTTTGACTTAAAATAAGAAACTTATGACTAAAATATGAAGAAAAATAAGAAAATTATAACGAGGTTAGGGAATATATTAAGTTTAAGATGAGACTTATTTACTTTAATTACCTTAGGTGATTTGGGATACTAAGTTCAAAACTACTAAAGACTACTAGAAATACTAGACTTCAAGGCTGAGTGAGTATACCGCTCTTTATTTTACTTTGTTATGTACTTGTAGTTAGTACACCGTCTAATTATATCTAATAATTGAACTTATTGCTTGTTAGGGTATATGGGAACTCGTATGTGCTTGCTTTGGTTGACACTTGTTTGCAAAATATCCTAAGATATTTCGATCACCCTTGTTTGATGCATTATAACTCAGGATATTGGAGTGTTTAGAATATATTTGCTTGGTCACCCTTAATAAATATTTGACCTTTAATTGAACTGGACATGCATTGTATCTTATTACATAAGTTAAAGGGCATCACTACCTTGTAGTAGAGAGGGAGATTATGCATAGATGGATCCATATTGATATTATATGTTGTGATTGTTTATCGTACTACGTATTTGTGAGATATATTCTTGTCTCGACTTTTGAGATCTACTTAGCTCTAAGGAGTATTGCTTTTTGCTTGAGGTTGAGCTATGTCTATTATTGAGGGTGCTCATATTGCTAAGGGAACTCATATTGGACGTAGATACTTGGGTCCTGACGTGCCTAAATACTATTTAACTCAGGTAATGATGGGAGTAAAACCATGTTGTATGTAGTTACCGGTTGATTGTATATACTGTTTGTATAGCATATGCTTGTACTTGCATTTATATGTTTAGTAAATAACTTTCTTGTTATTGTTTGATAGTAAGATAAGAAGGTTAATCACTAAGCTAGATGTAGTTTACCTTTAAATAGTTTTTTTTTTTTTTGTAAGTTTTACAAAGCTAGAGCTGGGCTAAGATTCGAGTGTTGAGTACTTCATTAAGCTAAGAAAGTAGAATGACAAGTTTAGAAAAGTAAGTAAGATGGTCGAATTAAATTTTTAAAGTATCTAGTGGTTTAATGATTGTTAGAATTTAGATATCCTTTCTTATTGTTTGGTAGGCAATTTCAACTCTTTGCTATTTTTGTGACTGTGAATCACTTATATATATATATATATATATATATACAGAGAGAGAGAGAGAGAGAGAGAGAGAGAGAGAGAGAGAGAGTTAAGCAAAAGTATATCAAATGAATAAGTACTCATAGAAACTCACTAATTAGAGCCTTACAACTTTTAACTTGCAAGTTGATCTTTATATCATGGTTATACACATATATAAAGATTTTAAGCAAAATTATCAAGCCTTCTTCTAAGGCATTACAATGTACTCATCTAAAAGTTCCTGCTGTTAAAAAAGAAGGGAAATGACCTAATGCTTAGTACGGAAACCCATAAGCACACTCACATGACATGTAGCATTCATAATTATACATACAGTAATGCAACAAGAAGTATTAAACAAAAGGTTATTGTTTTTAGGTTTATTAACACTTCAAGAGAGCATGATTCTATACTTCATTACTTTGATGACTTGAAAGAAAATTAAAAAAAAATAATCTAAACCGATTAAGGATTTAATAATCAAATATAGTATATTTCGATATCATGATCATTCACATCAATTCAAGATTCTAATTTGTTCATTTATTAATTTAATCCTTTACGTGTTGATTTTCTATATTTTCTTTATTAATTTAAAATAGATTTAATATTTTATATTAATTATGAGTAGCTTTTCATTCTTTTATTTTTTTGTATATTTCCATTTGCCTACATATAGGTAGGACTAATATAGTTGAGAACTAATCCTAATTTCTATAGGAATGATTTAGTCTTACTAGTCTTTTATTATTGCATATGTAACTTAGTATATTTGCCAGTAAATTGCACTTTTAAAGTTTAGAAGTATCAAGTTTTACGTGATTTGGATTTTAATTGAAAGAGTTATAAGTTTTTAAAGATAAATATAGTCGATTGATATGATCATGTTGGATTTGCATTTATTTATTTAATGATCGAAAAGTTACACAATTAATTAATATGATTATGTGGGGGCTGCATTAAAAAAAAAAAATAAAGGCCGTCAGTCAACGTTGGAGAGCATCGAAGTTCCAACATATGCGAAGTTGAAGTCGTGCTATCACATGATGGTAAGCAGTACCATGCACCATGTTACAAGGTCCAGGCCCGTAATGATTCAAGGCCTTCCATTTTCCACAAAGTCATCATGAGTCAAATCATTATTCAAAGCTACGTAAGGATCCAAAAATCAACACATTAGATGAAGTAATTGCCATCCACGCTGAATATTGCCATGCGATGATGAATTCGAATGATCCAAGTCCAATGCACTAGCAAGTGCAAGTCTCCATCTAAAATCAACTTGCGGGTAGAAGTCTACATCCAGGGAAATTCAAGAAGCCCATGCATGCGAGTTCATGCGATTTAGAAATACGGTCCACTTGTCATCAAACGGGAAACTGTGAAGGAAATATACAGGAGAAAGCACATTTAGAAATTGCGAGAGAGAAGACGGCCACGGACGAAGACGTATGAGAACACCATAGAGTCGACTCCATTAATATTTCTCGTATAGTAGTTTTCACAATATTCTTTTAGTTTCTTTTTTTGTATAATTAATTAGCGGGATTAACAACGATTACAAATGGAGAGGTAAATTCATATAAAGATTGAAGGTTAGGAATTTCCCATTTCTATGATAAAGAATAAGTCTTTTCTATCATTTCTCTTAATTTTTATTTATGAATTTCTTTATTCCCTTTATAATTTATGTGTATATTGTAATCATAAATTAGCTTGCTTTGTTAGGATATTGGATTGATGGTGTAAGCCCTTAAAGTCCCATTTAAGACGACAGTATCTAAATTTAGGGTCTTTAAGAAACTTATCCAATTGAGTTCAAATTTTATAATTAGGTTAGAAAATTTAGTAGAAGTGACCCTATAAAGTTAGATTTTCAAAATAATTTTATAAAATCCTAATTTTAACCTTAAGAGTATAATTAATCAATATAGTATAAAATTCGTCAGAACTCTAAATTAGAGCTCCAAAATACAACGAGGTCCTGCGGATAAATTATTTAAGCTGTAAAAGTGAATAATACTACATAAAATAATATATGAAATATGTATATATACTTATAAATGTACCTAATATATATAATAAATATACTAGTAAATTAACCCTAAAACCTAAAAATGTATAAAATAAGTGATAAATTTAAAAAGTTAAAAAGAAAATATATCTTAAAAATCAATAACATGGGTAAAACTTACTTACATGAATATGATTACTCATTATATATATCAAGTATATAAGATATATACAAGTATATTAACAAAATCACAAAATAATAATAATAGATACATAAAATATCAAAATTTTACTAAAAAGTTAACAAAACTTATCTAAATGCTTGGAAAACATTTGGATTTCACCATGGTGCTCCAGGAACTGATCAAAGGATGATTCAAAAGTAGAATTGAAGGAAATTTGACACCTCATGCTTAGAAATTAAGGAAAAAGTAAAAGAACTAAAAAGAGAAGAAAAATTCTAATCGCATCAAACAAATATAAATAGACCTTAGGACTACATTTCAAACACTTTGAATCATAGATCACTCAAAGGAAAATTAAAGAAAAAATAGAAAAACAAAGCAACCATTTATTTTGGTTTGGTTTGGTTCTTAACCTAAACCATAATCTATTGTTGAATCTTGCCAATCACTAGAAGTTCACTTACCCCTTGCCTATTCGACATACCTTCACCAGCTAATGACGGCTGAAGCTCTAATGATCTCGTAAGTCTAATTTCTGTCTTATTTTACAATTAATTTCTAAAAATAGGATATTAATTAGGAAAAAAAATCTAAAAAAAAAAGAAAATATTATTAAGTTAATTCTAGGGTCCTTTCATGTTGTAATTTTATTTTTGTGAAGTTATGATTATTACATGTACTTTCTTAAAAAAGGGTACTGTTAATTCGAATCTTTGATTAAAAAATAACTATATTAAATGATGTTGTTTTGAGTTCAAAATTTTTCTGTAGAATCCCTATTACATCTAGTTTAATGCTATATAGCCCAATTTTTATTTCATATATATGTAGTATTCATTGTATTTTTTATCCTAAAAATAGCTAAAATGGGCATTTTCTAAGATTAATTGATTTTAATATAAATAATTGATAAAATTGCTATTTGATGAATTTTAGACACTTGTAATGATATCAAGACAGGTTAAAAATTATTTTGTATAAAAATGATATTATTTGCTTAATTAATTGTAATTTAAGTGCAAATTTTAATTTTACATATTAGGCAATAAATTTGATTACATGAAATAAGTTGTTGGTTGAATTCCATATATTTTTCTAAGCATGCAGAAATTTTCGTGGATTTATTTGATAATCCTAGCTATTTGTTATGAATTTTCCTAGTTAAATGGCTTGATTTACTAATTGAGACATGTTTTTAGTAATATTAAGCTGATTTATGTTAATTATTTGATTAAATTATAATAACATTTATTCTAGTTAGATATGAATATATATTGTTTTATTATATATTGTAACATTACATGGCTTGAATTAGGGTATACACGTGTTAGGAATAAAAATACATATTCTTACCATATTTTACTTGAAAATCTTATAAAATATACTTTATTTAGATAATATGAAAATAATATGATGATGCTTATTATATAGGTTTATATGTATATTATAATTGAAAATAACTTTTAGAAGTTATTGTTTGAAATAGAACATGTAATACGAATTGTCAAGTTCATAAGAACCTAACAATATTGATTTTGTTAAAATTAGACAATTTTAGGTAACTAAATAAGTATTCTTAGAATATTACAAAAACTATCATTCTATGATGACCTTTTCGTAATTAAAACGTAATTTGACCCATTAAATATACGTTTTGATACAATCAAAACTATATATTATAAATAATAGAATAATAACATATATCCATCAATATAAACTAATTTAAAATAAATATATAATAAAACTATAATAATTAAATACATGTATAACTATATATATCTCATGATATATGTAATTTCATTAAAATAGCTATCTAAATAATATTTCAACCAAGTTGTATAGAACCTTGCTATTTTCGTAAATCTTACGAAAATTGAATTTAGGTTTTGACATATATAGGATTTTCAAGTGAGCAGAACATTCATGATAAAACCTATTGGAGTGAACATCAGTATAGGAAAGTTAGGATTGTGGCTTTATTGTTGGTTGTAATACTGTATTAAATTATCTGGAAGTTTAAGAGTGTATTGTTTGTGGATGTAATTTAGTTGTCTGTATGTATACTATGTATGTGACTAATAATTTGTTTTGTGATGGGACTTAAACTCCCTGGCATGCTACTTTGCCTAATTGTATATTGTTGGTTGGTTTGAACTTGTTTTGCCACTCTTAAATAGAAATAATAGAAATTTGACTGCTAACTTAACCGGTCATGCATATAAACCTATTAGAAGAAATGATCTAGTGTATCGGATCAAATGTCAACCCCTTTTGATGAGGATAATAGTAATGATCATTTTCCTACCCTTAATTGAACTAATTAATAGGAGAGGATGTCGTGATAAGATTCAAGGCCATAATTTGAAGGTAGTTTTAGGAGGAGAGTGTTCTCCATTACACAAGCTTGGGTTTGGTTTAATTTGAGTAGAGTTGAAACTCTTTAATTCGAGCTAGAGCGGATACAATTTTTCTAACCTCATAATGGTCCGGATAATATTGTGCGATGTATCATATGATTGAGTGGCTTCATTGCATTTCATGAAATTAATAACTTTGTTTATGTTTGTATTGCACTCTTTATTTTTTGTTCTACTTATTGAGTTAGTTGTGCTCATATCCTTATAGATTCTATTGTAGGTACTAACTAAAGAACTAAAGATGTAGAGATATAACCAACCACGGGTTAGTACTCGAAGGGTTTAGGGAGTGAGAAGATGTGTGATGGCTATTGAAATTTAAGCACTTTTGAAATCTTGGTCTTTTGAGAAAACTAACTAGTCTCCTTAGGTGATTGCTAGTTTTCAAGTAAAGTTTGTATAAATATGTAAGATAAAACCTATGACTTTTAGAAAACCATCTTTTGAGGATATACACTTTTGATGTAAATACTTCTATGTAAATATAAACTAAGCATTAATGTTATGTATTATAGGTTTTCTTTTTTAAAAAATGTTTTCAAAGCATATATTGTGGGTCCTACTTAAGATGGGTACCTATTGGACAGTTCGGTCGATTGAGTTGTTTGTGCCTTATATAGGTTATATTTATAATAGCAGTTGTGAAGTTAGCTTTTATCTTAGAATAGTTTATATGGTGAGATTGTTACAACACCTCCTATTTGGAGCGTAATAGATGAATCTTTGATACTTTTATATTAAATATTTGAATATTCGTATTTTAATATTTTTTATTAAATATTTTAATATTGGTACTCTTGATATTTTTGTAATCGAGCATGTGTTTTATTAATTGTGGAATACATATTAGATTAGGTTAAAATATGAGAAGAATAAAATTAATTCAATTGATTCCATGACAAACTAACATTGGATTACAAGTAAGACGTAAGAGATTATGCATTGTAATTGAGTTAGGGTTTAGAATATAAATTTGTTAATCAACTAAATAATCTTTTCTGGAAATAGAAAGACTTAATTAATTAATTAGGGTAATTCACACTTCGAGAGAAGGTGATTTTATGCTTCATTACTTTGATGACTCGATAGAGAATTCAAAAGAAATAATCTAAACTAGTCATTGATCCAATAGTCAAATATGGTATATTTTAATATCACTATTGTCAACATCAATTCAAGATTCCAATTTGTTAGTTTATTGATTTAATCGTTTAGCTGTTGATTTCCTATATTTTCTTTATTAATTAGAAGTAGATTTAATATTTTATATTAATCAGGAGTAGATTTTCATTCTTTTAGTATTTTGTATATTTCGATTTGCCTAAATATAGGTAAGACTAACATAGCTGATAACTAGTTTTAATCTCTGTAGGAATGACTTGGTCTCATTAGTTTTTTTATTACTACATACGTGACCTAGTGTACTTTCTGGTAAATTGGGTTTTTAAAGTTTATGCATATCAAATGGCATTAGAACACTAGTACTAAGGCCCTTAGATATCCCTAACATACTCGGTTTTGGGACACTGGTGCTATGACTCCTAGACACCAACTTATCTACCTCAAATCATTTGCAGGAGGAACTCCACTTGGGACAACATTGCCTAAGAATCAACGAGGTACCGCGTTAGGGACACTAGTACTATGATCCACTAAGCTTAGCTAAACACAAGTAACAATCAAAACTTAGGTAAATATTGATTAGTTAAGTTCAATAATAGCTACTCTACATTAGCATACACAACAACTCAAGGTTCTACGTACTAGGGTCTTGAGAATAATTAAAAGTATCTAACTTAAGAGTTTTTTCAATGTCAAGACCTGAAGTATACACAAGAATAACTTCTTTTAGATCCTATTTCCATGTTATCTCATTTTGGCTAATTTCTCTCAATTATATCTCTAAGTTCTTGAATTTGGATTTTAGCTCATCTTAAGGTTTTAGGATCAATTTAGACTCTTAAACATGCTTAGAATAGGTTAGGTTACTAGGTGGATAAGAAACAAAAAATAGAAAGAAAAAGGGAAGGTGAAAGATTACACTCGAGAATTACACCCATGCTCTTGGACTGTGATTCTTCTTTAAACTCAAGCCATAAGATCATGCCTAAGGTTTACGCCCATGATCTTGATAGTGATCCTCTCTAACCTTAATTTCTTCAATTGAAAACTTGCCATAGGGTTCACGGGTAGGATCATGCCCGTGATCCTCGTTGATCGACATTCACGTCCTTTTTCAACTTTTAACCCTGCCAATCCATCTTGATTTAACCTTAACTTATCTAATACTCCAAATCCTTTCTAATTTTGATCTTTCTCATCAAATTAACATAACGAAATATTTAGCTATTTTCCTAAACATGAAATCGAAGCAACAACGATAACAAAGATCACAAACATATCTTGTTTGCTAACCTCTGCACGATTGCAATTCACACTAGAACCATGATTGTCGAGCCTGTTTTTCGATTTCTTTTATTTAAAATTGATTTCCCCATTTTCGATTAATACTAAACCATAACCCATTTAATATTAATTATCGACTAAAGAAATTAGGAAATTCCGGTTTTTTATTTAGAAAAATTTTTAGAGTCGCCACACAACCGAAGTTGGGAAAAAAGAAGAAAACCATAATCAATTGGGTTGATTGATTACGATTTAGCTACCGGTCTTTGATTTTAATTTTAATGAAGAACCAGAGGGTTTCGAGTTCGGGGGCTAACCTATTAAACCCTAACGGGTACCACTATCTATTTACCGAAATTAGGATTATTCTTCTAACTATAATAATTAAAATAAATAAATAAAATTAAAAGGAAAAAAAAAACTAAGTTTCTACATATTTTATCGTCGCCCCGAAGGTGCCTACGTACCCGTTAACCGGGATCAGACGATTGTAGTTCTTTCAGAAAATCTTTAATGTGTTGATTTATTTTAATTTTAAAAACTGCCCGAGTTTACGTTTTTAATTTATTCGGTTTATTTAAAAAAAAATCTAAAGGGGTCCTAACTTTTGAATGTTATTGTTTTATAAAAAATTTCGTTAAAAGTCTTAAAATTTAAAAATGATTTTTTATTAACTTTTATTTAAAAAAAAAAACAACTTTCTATATGACAAATCCTTAAACAAGATCAAATCTTAAAAAAAATAACCAATCTTAACAACTCCTAAACTAAAATAAAATATACATTCACTTAAATCAGTACTTAATTTATCTAATCAAGAAAACTAATGTTAAAAGAAGAATACCTAAATTAATATATACATATACATATATTATTATTATTAAACAATTATCTATATATAAAAGACTAAGAATAAAATCTCCTAAAACTAATATGTTCATATTCGTATATATTATATTCAATAACTAAAGATCTAAATAATAATAATAATGATAATATAATAATAATAAATAAACAATTAAACAAACAATTTCGAAACTAGAAAGAAACGGACTTGAACTTGTTGATTACGTGGTGAAGGATGATGGCCGGCGTATAACGGAGTTGCTGTTGCGTGTGGCTATTGGTGTCGGATTATTGTTTGAGTTTGCTTCGCTGCTGTCCTATTCGCTACTGTTCGCTTTGCTGTTGTCTGCCTTGCTGCTGTCCTGTTTGCTGTTGTCCATTGCGCTGCTGTTATGTTCGCTGCTGTTCGCTACGCTGCTGTTCTGTTTGCTGCTATCCGCTGTGTTGCTATTCTGTTTGTTGCTGTCCGCTGTGCTGCTGTTCTGTTCGCTGTTGTCCACTGTGCTGCCGGCGTGGTGTAAGGGTCAGTGTTGATGATCCGTGCGTGATTTGCAGTGCGTGTGTATGAGGGTCAATGTCGATGATTCGTACGTGATTTGCAGCGCGTATGTATGGAGTTTCTGTTTTGGTGTCGTCCGAAAGTAGATTGTTGATTGGTTGTGTTTGGAGTTTCTATTTTGCTGTTGCGAACGGATGGGTGGTTAGTAGGGGGTTAGCTTTTTTTAGTTAATGGATGTGTGTTTTTTTCGCTGAAGAATTCTGCTGTGTGAAAATGTGGATTTTTTTTTATGCTGTCTCNGGCCAAACGATATCATTAGAAATTTATACAAACCATACCTAGTTTTGAAATCGTCTTTTCAATATCATCAGACCTAACCTTCAACTGATAGTACCCAGAACACAGGTTGATTTTAAAGAAGACTTAGGTACCTTGTAGTTGATCAAGGAGATCGTTAATGCTTAGAAAAGGGATACTTATTGCTTACTATTACCTAGTTTAAGTCTTTGTAGTCAATGAACATGCATAGACTACCATCCTTCTTCGTTTCAAGGAGCTCCCCAAGGTGATGAACTAGGTTTGATAAACCCCTTATCCTACAACTCTTGCAACTGTTTCTTTAATTTCACCAACTTTTTAGGTTCTATTTTGTAAGGTGACTTTGATATAGGCATCATTCATGATATCACCTCTATTTTGAATTCTATCTCCTTCTTAAGTGATAAACCCGATAAATCTTATGGAAATACATCAAGAAACTCTTAAACTATTAGAACCTACTTTATACTTAGCTTAGCTTTACTTGGTTTAGTTACCAAGGCAGCAACAATTGGTTTTTCCCATAATTCATGAATGAGACACTAGGTCGGTTTTGGCATCTCTATCTAATAACTGAAAGGCTCTATACCTAGGGGCTCGAAAGAAACCACCATATTGTGATAGTTAATTATGGCACGGTACTTTGATAGCTAATCCATGCTTAGAATAATTTCAAAATCAAATAGCCTTAACACTAGTAAATCAGTAGGAAATTCCTCCCTTTTACAAATACTTCTACATTTCTACATGCTTGGTTTAAAACTGCTTTACACCCCAAAGGTGAATTCACAAACAACTTAGGACTCATATTTGTAACAAACAAACCACATAATTTTACACAAGGATTAGCTACACAAGAATGGGTGATGTGCCTAAGAGTTCACTAATCACTAGAACTTACTGTAAGAAATAGGAACCAAATGGGTCCTTTAAGATATATAAGAAAACTAGAAGGGAATGGTTGGCAAATGTAATATAGTAGCTTACGTGAAGCTACTTGAAAGATGCGACTCACCAACAAACACAACATGACTCAACATTTCGCTTGATGTGATGTACAAGCTAATATTAAAGTCCACTTGCCACTAATCTTAAGCTACTTGGCAAGATTAGATAAGAGTATAAAGAGATTGTACTTAGAGAGCAATATCTTACAAGAATAAGTATATTTAATATTTAAGAGGAACGTAAGATATTCCGACTACAGTGAAAATGGACTATTTATAGTAAGTCCCTAGGGCAATATTATAAATAAGCAAAATTACAAAAAGAATAAAGAAGAAAAGGATTCCTAGTACGTATGTAAGGTGCAAATAAGACAAATGACAGAAAGAAAAAATAGTACAATGTTAGAATAAGTGATGAACAGGTGGTAGCTTATTGATAGGTTCGTACTAGTGAATCTTAAGGTGTAGTAGTTGAGCTTGGTTCAGGATGTAACAGCTGCAGATGGGTAATATCTGGAATTGCCAATATGAATAAGGGATGCCGTTGTTCAGTTGCTCGAAAGAGAAGGACTTGGCATGTAGGGACCTTGACCTCAACACTTGGCAGGTCAGCTTCAACACATGAAATTCTTATAGGTTAGAGTAAGGCTTGGTATGTATTGACTTCAACCTTGGCACTTGTTTGGTCAGCTTTAGCGTATGAGTGGTCGGTGGCGGTATAAGGATTAGAATAGAGTAGGGTGTATTTGAGCTAGGTTTTTAAGGAGTTTGCCTATTGCTCTTCTATATACTATGTTTTGCTCTCAACAGGCTAATAAGAGAGATTGAAGACCTCAGAGGTGTACATGAGTAAAAGGGCCAGAGGTTGGCAATTTATCAATGCCCTGGGGTTGCTAAAGATTTGCTCTCAAATCTTGGTGTTCTTCTTCATTCGGTACATAGGGCATCAAGTCGGCGACATTGAAAGTTTGGAGACATGTTGTTTCCTTTGGGTAGCTCAAGCTTGTATGCATTATCATTGACACACCTACGGATCCTAAAAGGTCCATCGGACTCGGGGGATAGCTTATTCGTCCTTTCTTTAGGGAAATGCTCTTTGCTGAGGTAGATTCGGACAAGGTCTCCGAAGCTATAAACACTCGCCTCCATCCTCGGCTTCTTGTCCTTCTATCGGGCCATAGGTTTGGCCAATTGTTTGGTAACCTTTTGATGTAATTTCTGGAACTCTTTGACGTGCTGCAGGTTAGATTGACTTTCTTCTTGGGAGGTCAGGTGGATAACCATATCCAAGGATAAGTTTGAGTTAAGTCTACAGACGACCTCAAATGGTGACCTTCTTATTGAGTTGTGAGTTGAGTGGTTGTAAGCGAACTCAATGATAGGTAGGTACAGATCCCAATCATATAGATTCTTCCCAACAGTAGCTCGAAGGAGGTTGCCAATTATTTTGTTCACAACTTTTGTCAGGCCATTTGTCTACAGGTGGCAAGAAGTGCTGAACATGAGTATAGTGCTGAGCTTCTTCCATAGGGCT
Source organism: Lumnitzera littorea (assembly GCA_024138015.1). Lineage (NCBI taxonomy): Eukaryota > Viridiplantae > Streptophyta > Magnoliopsida > Myrtales > Combretaceae > Lumnitzera > Lumnitzera littorea. Next base: position 76,273,468 of record JAMXBB010000001.1, on the reverse strand, counting down.
CTCTAGAAGAAGCTCGTGAACTTTGAATCATGATAAGATACAATACTTCTTAATAGTCCATGCAGCCACACGATCTCCTACAAAAAGAGGTTAGCAACAAATAAAGTATCATTGGTTTTGTTATAAGGAATGAAGTAGCTCATCTTGTTGAATCGATCAACTACCATCATAATAAAATCATGTCTTCTCGGTATTCTAGGTAGGTTAAGCATGAAATCCATGCTTGGATTACTCTATGGCCGTTTAGGTATAGGCAAGGGTGTATACTCTCCATATGACTCCTTTTTACCCTTTGCATGTTTATACTCTTCACATCTTTGAAAGATTTGATATACATCCTTCATCATCCCTGGCCAATAGAAGTATTCTTTTAGCAACTTGACTATTTTCTTCTCACCGAAGTAGCTAGCTAAGCCTCTAGCATGGGCTTCTCGGATAAGTAATTCTTGAGCAGAACCACTCAGCACATAAACTTGCTTACCCTTCATTAGAAACCCTTGGCTTAAATAGAACTTATCTACGACTCTTCCAACATTGCATTGGCTACTAAGGGCCCAAAATACAGATCAAACTCATACTGATTGAGAACAGTTGATTCACTTAAACTATATATAAAAAAATTAAATTGCAAATACTCCAGCAAGTATACTGGGTTGGAATCAAGTAATATAAAGAAAGTAAGGTTATCGATCCCTTGAGGACTAAGAAATTACTAATCCTATGCTAGTTCTTATCAATATTTAGGTAATCAAAATTAAATTAATTAATCTAATAATTACTCTAAAACTATTGAAAAGAAAATCACCATGAAAAATCTAAAATTAAGCAATCAATTGAGAATTGTGGGAAAACAGAATCTACCCTAAATTACGCCAATCAAATTGTTATTATGTTATATAGATTAATAGCTATATGGTCATTCAAGTGAAACTATTATATCTTAAAACTTAAAGATTTAAACTCCTAATTAATTAGTCAACTTTCGTATTTTTCAATTAATAGTAGACTCTAAATTAGAATCATATATCTCTCGATACTATGATTGTGTAATGTCCTAAATCAATTATTCATAATGTCTTAGTAAATAATCAATCGCTGAACATCACATTAATCTCTAGATAATTTCTAATTAATTCAATTAACTCTGCTTCCACATTAATTAATCAAATCAACTAAGAATTTTTAACAAACCTTATATCAACTCCCGTATTATTAGGGTTTCTAACAATTATAATCAATTGAACAATTATAATCAAAATCATAAAAATTTCAATCATGAATCATCCATATATCTCTTAATCTTATAATATGAACACAATTATCATCTTAGCTATCTAAGGTTTCATCAATTCTCACAAATAAATTTAACCAGCCATGGATTTAGAAACAAAAGCATAAATACTAATTGAAATTGCAAGGAAATTCATAATTGAAAGCATAAGTAATTCACAGAATTGCATAAGAACAATTGAAATAGATTTCACCAATTCTATATTGAAAAAGATAATCTTCAATTGTAACTTCAAATTGGTCTCCGTAGCAAAAGCAAATTCTTCTCAATGATCCAAGTGATTCTCCTAATAAATTCTTCAAGAACTAACTAAAGTCTATTTTACGACTCTCTATGACTCTCTAAGTTTAAGGAAAGTATGTGTGTCAAAAGTCCTTCAAATGATGAAACATAAGCTATTTGTAAGAAAAATTAAGGTTGATTCGCATGACGCTTTTTTTTCATGAAGGCCGGTGGTGTAAGTGTAAGGCCGGCTTTTAGGCTGGTGACGTAGCCATCAACGGCCAACAACGTTGACTTCAAAGGTTGCCGGTGTAAGTTGTAGGCCAGTTGCTTTCATTTCCAACTTGCACGTGTTAAATTAGACTTCATTCCTTTGCGTAAAATTCCTCTAAATTGTCCTTAATTCCACTCTTGAATCCTTTAATTCCTGAAATGTCCAAATGTAAATAATTAAGTACCATTTCTTAATGATTTCTATAAAATCAATAATAATTCTATCTTAATTTACACTTTAAAACATGAAAAATATGCCTTTATCAACAGTGCCAAATCTAAGTATCCTAGCTTATAAGGTTATAATAAGAACATGTTTATGAGAGAGTGTATCAACCACAGTATTGGTGCTTTCCTTCTTGTATCGTATGACAAAGCAAAAAGTCTCCAAGAATTCAACCCACTTATCATGATGTCGAGAAAGTTTTTGCTCCCCTCTAAGATGCTTGGGAGATTCATGGTCTATATAGATTATGAACTCTCTCGGTAGTAGGTAATATTGCCAGTTAAGGGTGTAAAACTCCTTGTCATAAGCCAAGTAATTCAGTGTAGCTACTTTAAGCTTCTCGTTGAAGTAGGCAATCGATTAGCATTCCTGCATAAGAATAGCTCTAATGTCGACTCTAGATGCATTGCATTAAATCTCGAAAACTTTCTCAAAGTCTAGCAAGATAAGTACTAAGGCAGAAGTCAACTTGGACTTGATCTCATCAAAACTCTTTAGAGCCTTCTTAGACCACTTGAATTCAGAGTTCTTCCTAGTTAGCTAAGTCAATGGGGTAGCTATGGAGCTAAAGTTTCGAATGAATCTTTGATAGAATGAAGCTAGACCATGGAAACTCCTTACTTTAGCAATATTAGTCAACATCAACCATTCAAAAATAGCTTCGACTTTTTTGTCATCAACTCTGATACCTTCTTCAGGAACAACATATCCAAGGAATATAACCTCGCTTTGACAAAACACATACTTCTTTAAATTGTCGAATAGCTTCTCGACACGGAGGATATTAAACATAGATCTTAAGTGGTTAACATGAGAAATGAGGTTAGCATTATAGACCAAAATGTCACCAAAGTAATCTACTACACATTTACCAATTAAATTCCTCAAAACATGGCTCATGAGTTTTATGAAGGTGTTTAGTGTGTTTGTTAGATCAAAAGGCATCACCATCTACTCGAACAAACCGTCCTTTATTTTGAAAGTAGTCTTCCATTTGTCTCTTAGTCTCACTCGTATTTGGTGGTAGCTACTCTTTTAGTTAATCTTCAAAAATATATAGATACCATGCAGCTCATTAAGCATATCATCTAATTGTAGGATCAGATATCAGTATTTAACAGTAATTGTGTTGATTTCTTGGCTATCAATGTACATTCTCCAGGAGCCATCCTTCTTCGGCACTAGGATAGTTGGTATGACATAGGGGCTTATGCTTTCTTGGACATATCTACGATCAATTAACTTGTTTACTTATTTCTTTAGCTCAACTGCTTGGTTAGGGTTAAGCTTATAGGTAGGTCAATTTGGAAGAACTTCTCTAAGTTGAAGATAAATGCAATGCTCAATGCCTCTCACGAATAGTAAACCTCTTGACATCTTAGTAGGGAAGAGGTTGGCATACTCCTATAATAATATCCATACCTTGGCAAGTTAGCCTCTAACTTCTCACAATTCTAAAAGCTTCCTTACTAATAGGAGCATACATTCTTTCATCTTGACATCTATGGAAAATTGTGCTCGGGAAATCATTAGGGACTTCTACTGTTGTGATTGAGTAATCTTCTCTTATGACTCTTGTACTTCTTTGGGGCTCATTGGGATTAGTATAACCTTCTTCCCATCTTTTTGGAACATATAGGTATTTTTATACCCATCATGCAACACTCTCAAATCAAATAGCCAGGGTTAACCCAGCAATATGTGTGAAGTGCACATAGGTAAGATGTTGCATAACACCTCATCCTTGTATCTGTTACCAACAGTAATAGGTACTTTAACTTGCTTAGCAATGGATAGACCTCTCTTCTCATTCAACTAATCAATCTTGTATGGCTTAGGGTATGGGTAGGTCGGAAACTTCAAGGCCTTGATTACTCTTTGTATTATGACATTGGTACAACTTCCTCCATCTATGATTAATGTGCATAACTTGCCATTCACTCGGCAATTTGTATGGAAGAGGTTCTCCCTTTGCTCATCCTCTTCAGAAATAAACATATTGAGAGATCTTCGAACGATGAAACAGTACTTAGCCCTTGGTTCGGGTAGGGTCTCAACATCGGGATCTTCTAGAAATCCTTCTAACACCTAATCGATTCCCTCTTGATCCTCTCCTTCACTAGCACTCTCTACTTTGAACTAGGGCTTGTCTCCCTTGATGGTTATGACACATCGGTTCAAACATTGACTAGCCACATGTCTTTAGCCGAGACATTTGAAACACTTGATCTCTTAGGTCTCTTCTTCCGTAAGCTTTGGCCTTAATCTCTTTGGACTTTAGGCTTCTCAGCCTTGGCCTTGCCCTTGCTTTGACCATCATCAAGGTAGTTGGGCAATTGTCTTAAGTGGTCCACCTTAAAACTGTTTTGCACTTGGTCATTTCCAAGTTAGCTCGGTAATGCTGGTTAGTTGCTCGACATTCGGTTAATCTGGTTTTGCCTCTGTCTTTTGACCTTCTATACCACTCAGATGGCCTTATCTAGAGTCCCAAGTCTTTGTAACTCTATTATATTACCAATTTCAGTTCTAAGCGTAGAAATGAATCATACTATAGTTTAGGTCTTGGGTTCGTCAACATCAAATCGGATCATCAGCAATCGGAATTTTCAAATGTACTCATCTATTGATCTGTTGCCTTGCCTCAATTCTTGGAGTCGTCTGAAAGTGTCCTATCCATAGTATTCTAGAATAAATTTGCTCCTCAGAACTCTCTTCATCTCATTCTACATTCGCATTTCACATCGGGCTCTCTAGTACGCCTTTTGCAACCTTTTGCAGCATAATGCTACATACCTAGAAAATTTCAATAGTTCCATCAAGTACGAATAGCATCTTCATAAACATAAAAGTCAAATATTTTCTTGATCTTCTCCTCCCAGTATAGGTAGTTATCAGTGTTACTAGACCCATTAAAGCTTGAAATCTACACCTTAAGATGGTTGACTCCTCTAGGAGCTCTAAGCTCATGCTCCTTAAGTCCATCATATTGCCCCTTCATCATCATATTCCTTAACCTCATCCAACTTTAGTCTCCTTCTAGCATCCCTATTAGCATGTTGGGTAGGGCTGGGTTCATGTTAATTAGTTCTATTGCTCGTTGCTTACTCATCTACCTTCTCGGCCTATTTCTCATTTCTTGGCCTTGGTCAATAATAACTCTTTCTTGTGGCCTAGTATCTATGACCCTTTGTATAGAAACAGTTAGATTAGCTACAATAGTAGTAAGGTCTTCTATTTGCTCATCAGTGATTTGTAGGGTTTGTTCGATAGCATGATCATGAGCATAAGCATCACTCTTGGCATTATTAATCTCTCCTTGAACACTAAGATTCAACATTCTCAATAGAAAGCTTTAGCAACTACTATACTCACACAAGAAATTTCCACAGATGTGGGAAATACGAATCAAATAGCAAACTAAGTGCTTGTCTATTTTTGAAGTGGAAAATAGAGTAACACAGAACACACTAATATACACTATAACAAGATCAACTTTCTCAAAACTTAGCTCTCATTGTAACCTTAAGCTCTAATATCATAATTATATGATGTGCCTAGGAGCTTAGTAATCATTAGGACTTATTATAGGAAATAGGAACCAAATGAGTCATTGGAGATATCGAAGAAAATTAGAATAAAATGGTCACCAAATGTTGTAGACACTCTATTTTTGCCCCCCAACCTTTTTTATTTATTTATTTTTAGAATTTTTTTTAAGATAGGGTAAAGGGACTTAATTTAGAAAGAACCAAAAAAAAAAAATATATATTAAGAAATTTAGAAAAATACAAAAAAATGAAAAATTTAGGAAAAAAAAAAGTATAGGAAATAGTAATAGTAAAATAGTTTTTAATAATTAATAAATCAATATAGATAAATTATATACGCACTAAAAATCATAAAATAACTTAAATAATATTTAGGAGCATTTTATTTATATCATATATGTTTTTACGTGTATGTAAAAATACGTAAAATTACTTAAATTACCAAGAATACACTAAATTAATAGTAATTTATTTAAGGAACATTCATAAAAAATCAAGAAAATTATGGAAAAAAGAGGAAAAGTCTAGAAATATGGTGTGGAAGGTTAGGAATGGAAGTTGGAATTAGCTAATCAATTTGGAACAAATAAAAAGCAAAAAGAGAAGAGATAAGGGACATTTGGCAACAAATAATTCACTAACCTTATCTAAACAACATTATAAATTAAAAGATAGCTATCTAAAAATCATTTTGACATGTTAGGAGTTTAGAAAAATTAGAGAGAGACCAAAAAGAGAAGAGACAATTAATTAAAACAATAGGAAAAATAGTATGCACTTAGGGCTTACAGGGTGAACCTATGTCCAATGACTACTTGGAGAGGGATAACTACAACCTCTTAACAGCACTCCCATTGCCTAGGGCTGCCGACATAAGTAGAGCCACTACTAGTGGATAGAAATCGATTAAACAGTGAGTTTTATTATCCCTTCCCTTTTTTTTTAATTTGTTAGAAGTATCAAATATATTTAGAAAATTATGATTTTTGGTTTCTAAGGTATTTTTGTATGTATATTTAGGGAAAAATGTTAGATTGATAAAATTAGGTCTCTAGATATATAGTGCTTAAGAAATCTCTAAACTCGAACTTGTATTTAAAGTATTTATTACAGGGCTATGAAGAGATTTTGAAAAAATTAATTTTCTAAAATTTTACCAAATTTTTAAGCCTTAAAATTGTAGAAAAAATGGTATATTTTAAGTTAATTTTATGATTTAGGGTTAATTTTGTATAAATACCGATTTTATATGTAATTAGCTATCTTGGAATGTTAATTTCTAATGTAGTATGATATTTATAGAGTTTGGGACGTTAATTGTGTATATTATGCATATTGGATAACAATAAATAAATAAATAATGGGTAAAAGTAAATAATTATGCTAATTTATGATTTAGGGTTAATTTTGTTTAAATCTGATTTAGGGTGTAATTAGATGTTTTGGAATGTTAGTTGATGATAAGAGATGTTAATTATAGTATTGAAGAGGTCAAATGTATACTTTATGCGTAAATTAAGTAGTATTAGTTAATATATGAAATATGAAGATTAAATAAGTTAAAAATATTAAGTTAAATTGATAATATTATAATAAAAATAGAATATTATAAATCTGATTTGAAATGTAAATTTGAAAAATTATGTGAAAATATAGGTTATATTTATATCAAGAACAAATTCAGTAGTTGAATTTGAATTGGTGTGTATCGTATGGATTAGAATATTGGTTAGGAGCCAAATATGAGATTTAGGATACTTGAATACAGTTGGATGAATTTTCCATATTGGTTTAGAAGGAATTCCTAAGTTTTACATATAAAGACCATAATAAAAAACTAAGTCAGAACATAGGGAAGAACTAGCAAACTTGTAAGTTAAACAAAAACTAATCAGACCTTATATTCATTTGAATTAAAGATAGTTAAACCCTATGAAATAGGTTAGAAAACATTCTTGAGACTTAAGTGTAAAATGAAACCAGGAGCCAAATCAAAAGATCGATCTGAGGTTGGGTATATAGAGCAAATAGGAATAGAATTAGTGTATAATTCAAAAACTCTTATACTTATAATGTGATTAAATAAACTCAGAGGACAAATTAATGGCTGGTTTAAGGCATGTGAATAAAACTATAATGAGAAGTTAGATTAGAAATTGAATAAAAAGTTGAAACAAAACGTAGCTTAAAATAAGGATAATTGTAAGAGAACTAGACATAAATAATTAAAAGAAGAAAGACCTTAAACTAAAGATAGTAATCTAATTTATAAAATAAAATCTATATATAGTAGCTATGTGGAAACTAAAACAACATTTGTATTTTAGGGAATATTGACAATAGCTTGTGCGAGTTGCACCTTAGGTGAGTAAACGGGAAGTCCAAGTAAGTTTGGGATTAATACGTTACTATATTTTAAAGTACTGTGTCAGAATACTTGGAGGCTTAAGATTATATTTGTTTGAGCCTATAGGTAGTTTGAATGTGCGCATGCCTATGTATACGTGTTTTTGAATGCATTGTGTATTATTGGCTCGCTTTACCAGTTTGCATCTTTTTGTATTGTATGATATGGACTGATTACCTTAACTGGAATTAATAATATATAGCTTATAAAATTAATGGGTCAAGAATTTCAACCCATTAGGGGAGACGTTTAGGGTTCTTCGACCAAATACCAACCCCTTCAAAAGGGATAGTGTTGAATAGCATAATTGGTCCCTTTTTCATCCCTAATTGAACTAAGTGATGGGAGAGAAGGTTATGGTAAGGGTGAAGTCAATGGTTCGAAGGTAGTTACAAGGGGAGTGGTGTTTCCATTACACAAGCTTGGGTTTAGTCGTAAGTTGTTAATATGTGTGCTAAACTCCTCAACCTGAATTAGAGTATGTGTAATTTCTCAAATCTCACGAAGATTGGATAACGTCGTGTGATGTTATTTGTTTGTTGCACTGCATTAAAATAGCTGGTTAACAACTTTGTTTGTGCTTGATGTGTAATTTTAAATTTCTTTCCCAACTTACTGAGTGATTGGTTATTTATATCCTTATAGATATTATTGCAAATGTTAGCTAGGAAACAGCCTTTTAATTACCTTGAAGCTAGCAACGGTTAGATCTTGGGAAGTGAGGAAATAAATCTAAAGAACATATATATTACTAAGGTCTTAGCTTTTACTTTAAAATCTTCTATTTTCAAATAAAGTATTACTTTGATAATATAATGTTATAAAATCATGTAAATATTAATTGTAATATTTAAATTCTAGTATATATTTTTCATACTTTCTTAGGTAAATAACTTGTTAGATTTGTGAACTGTTTACTTCAAAATGATTTAATCATAGACGCCTTATGTAAATTAGGTCTAAAATAATGATTGTAAGGTCAACTTCTATCTTTTAACGGTTTATATGGCGAGATTGTTATGACTTTGCTGCTTTAGGGTGTGACGGTTCTGAGTTAGTATCAGAGCATAGTTCTACTGAACTCGCTTTGAAGTATAATAATTAAAAGGAGTAGACATTATAGGAGCATATTGAGAGTGGGTAGTAATAAGTAGATGGTAAATAGGTAGTTAAAAGATGTAGACTTCAGATATATGTATATCTTGTAGATATAAGTACAAGAATATATGATAATGAAAATTTGATAACTATCGTTTATGCTGATTTACAAGATTGTAGAAATGAATTTGTGACTATTTAGTTATATTTGGAGGATTTAAAGAGAAGTAAAGAATACTATGGTACTTAGTGTTAAAAGCTCTTGTAGAACTTTAAGTAAAAGACTATAACTATGTATAGATGAACTTGTAGAGCTCTTGAGAAGGAAAGCAGATAAGACCTAATAAAGAGGACCCTATAAAAGCTGTGGTAGAAGATAACTAAGTAGTAAAACCTAATGGAGTAGGAACTATAGAAGCTAATGTAGAAGGTTGGAACTAGAAGTCAAAGATGATGGATTTCTTATCCCTAGTAATTCTAAGAACACATCACTAAGTGGATGTTGTTATTGAGTATAAGTACAATAGTGAGATAGATATAAGATAATTAGAAATATAATAAGATCCTTTATTAGATTGGATGGGGAAGTAAACTTAGATGAGACCTAAGCAAAACATAAGTCAAATTATAAATGAGAAAGATAATAGAAGTTTAGATGCACATATAATTGATGAGACAACTAGTGTAGATATTGATAAGTGGAGCTTAGAATTGAAAGTGATGAATTAGACTAATTTTGGTATTAGATCGAGCAGACCAATAGAGTGGGTGAGAGTTGCTACTCACTTAGATAGTTAGAAAAATTGGTAGTTTTGACAAGTACTTACATTAAACTTTAAGAACTTGTCTAAACACTTTCCATAAAATTACATATACCCTAATAACTTCCAATTGAGAAGAGAACTCTATTGTTAATCTAATATAATTAACTTCAACCATGTTTAGATTTCCAACATTTGTAAGGTATATAATAAATTCTAAGTTGAAAAGATCCCTTGCTTATATAAGTGTTTATAGTTATGAATTTGGATATAATTAAGACTGATGTTTGCTTATATATATATATATCTTATAGAGCTAGGAATTTAGATGCAATTATTGGAAATTAATGTAATTTAAAGATTAACAAAATTACATCTTTCAAGATAGTTTTGGACTCTAATATGTATAAATCGTATGTGATATATTCTATTTGTATTATTATGTATGAAATTTGAAATTGATAAAAGACCTAACATGTGTAAGAAACAATAAGTATCTACTATATATACCTTACACTAGAACTTGTGTCTTCTCTTTCCCCTTAAATTAGATGTTATGCAAGTAGTAAATCCCATATAACTGATAATTCTTTTATTCTTCATATCATGACTAAATATATTAAACTATTTATCATGAAAGTTTTCAATCGAGGTAGATCTACACTTTAGCTAGTTTAAACTTATGAATCAAGTGTGTAAATATATACCTATATGTATGCTAGGTCGATTTTAATTAATAATTCTTACTGTAAAACCTAGCTGAGATTTAAGATGGAAAAGATAGTAAATCACTCGAAACCAATTCAAACATCAACCTTACCCTTTTAATATGTAAGATGAACCTTAAAGAAAATCCCTCTTTATCCCTTATATTATGAGAATCTAGTTACAACAAATAAGAGCTAAGCCAACTACTTATCATTATTCTCTTCCTCTTAACTCTGCAAAATAATCATTCATCACTCCCACTATATACAAACCTATTCATAGGAGCCAAACTTTGCTTGACGAATGTCATGATCAAATCCCTAAATATCCTAACAATGATGTAATCAAACAATGACTCCAAATTTAAGGATAAAACTAAATCTTGAAAATCAAAACCCCATCGGTTTGTCTTAACCATAAAACTCAAGGAGAACGATGTCAACATGAATTGCCAAATACCATAATCATAATTACAATGGTAACATAAAATCACTTTTAGTGAAATAAAACTTGCCCCCTTAATCCTCAATAATGGGCAATAAATGTGAAAATGATAATACTATACTAAATATGAATTTAAATTAACAAAGAAATGAAGACTCCAACAACAAAATAATGAGTGACTATAACAAGACATAATAAAGAAGTTATCAAAATTATAATCTTCGTGTATACTAGCGTGAATATCCGATTGGAAAGGAACAGCAAATCTATATGGCCTACGTTAGAGAGTTAGGCCCCATCAGGCTCAAGTCATGTTGAGTCGAGTCAAGTTGAGTCAAGTCAAGTTAAGTTGTTGATTGTCATGGTTGAGTCCTAGTCAATGGAAGGTCAAGATTTGGTACTCATTCCTACTGGTATAGTTGTGCTAAGATATATGGAGTGTAAGGAACTGTGAAACTAAATAAGTAACAAATAACACTTAGATATGTGACACACAAGGAGAAAGGATAAACTAACCAATGATATGAACTGGAAACCAAGCTAAAGCAAACAAACTCTACGTCTCAAAATTTACCTTACAACTCTAACTAATACTAATAACTATATAATAGTGTTGACATACTTACACTTATACAACCAAGATCAAAGTACTACTTTTGAAAAATCAAACAACTAATGTAATGGTAATATAATTCGAATAATCAAAATTGACATTTGAAACGACATAATATATAAATAATCAAAGGAAAAACCGATGACCTATGCCTATATAAGCACCTAACATAAAAAATCATTGATTTCAAATTATTCTTAGAAATAAACATGAACATTAATCTCTATCACAGTGGTAACATAAGTAGAGTCAAATTATTCTTAGAAATAAATATGATGTAGTTAGTATAAATGTTGAGCCTAATTTTTTGGTTTCTTTCATTTAAAATTGATTTTCCCATTTTCGATTAATACTAAACTCTAACCCATTTAATATTAATCCTTGACTAAAGAAATTGGGAAATTCCGTTTTCTTATTGAAAATAATTTTTAGAGTCGCTACCCTACCAAAATCGGGAAAAGAAAAGAAACCATAACTAATTAGGTGGATTGATTACAATTTGGCTACCGGTCTTTGATTTCAATTTAAATGAAGAACCAGAGGGTTCTGAGTTCGAGGGCTAACCTATTAAATCCTAACGGGTACCATTATCTATTTACCGGAATTAAGATTATTCTTCTAATTATAATATTTTTAAAGAATAAATAAATAAATAAAATCAAAAGAAAAAAGAACCTGAGTTTCTATAAATTATGTTGTTACCCTAAAAGTGCTTATGTACCCACTTGCTAGAATCAGATGATCGTAGTTCTTTACAAAAAATCCTTAATGTGTTAATTTATTTTAATTTTTGAAAACTGATCGAATTTACATTGTTACCAATTTAATTTATTCAAATAAAATCTAAAGGGCCCTAATTTTTGAGTGTTTTTGTTTTATAAAAAAAAAATGCTCTAACAATCCTATTTTTAAAAAGGGTCTTTTATTAGTTTTTATTTAAAGAAAAACAACTTTTTATGTGATAAATCCTTAAATAAAATCAAATCTTAAAATATGAACGATCCTAACAATCCTTAAACTAATGTATATAACTATCTATCAAAATAAATTAATTCCATATAATACACTTGTATAAGAACTAATACTAAAACTCCTAAACTAACATATACATATATTATATATTATGTTAACTAATAAAATATAATTAATATAATAATGTATATATGTACTAAAATCTAATCTTAACAATCCCTTATCTAATATATATATGTCTTTATATCTATATTACTAATTATTAAATAAACATTCACTTAAATCAATATAATATACGTAATCTATATTACAAAGAAACAAATGCCAAGAAACAACTTAAATTATTATTATTTACATAGACTATGCTAAATCACTTAAGGTTTTAATAACAATATAATATAATATAAGATAATATAGTATAATATAATATAATATAAATAAAAAAAAAATTGAAAGAACCAAACACAGCCTAACCTGAGCTTATCGTCTGTTGCAATGATGTTTGTTGGATAAGTGGATGTGCGCTGCTGCTGATTGGAGTGCGCTGAATAGAATGCGATCCAAGTGTGCACGTATGGAGTGCAGCTGCCGTGCTTCTGTTAGCAAGTGGAGTTCTGATGTTGCGTTCGGTTGTTGGTTGTTGGGCAGAGTACAGGGACTTGTGCAGTTAGGCGAGTGCAGTAGTGTTCTGTACTTGGATTGGTCTTCATGTGTTCTGCAGTAGTGTGGCAGTGTCATTGGTGTATGCCGTTCGGACGAGGAAGCTGTGTGCTGTGTAAGGTGTAGTAGTCGGTCGGAATTGGAGTTCGTCAAGGGTTAGAGCTTGGCTTAGTCATTGGAAATCTGGCTGTGTTCTGCTTACTGGTCGACGAAGTAACACTCAAATGTTGTTGGACTAAGGATGGAGCAGTACGTGGGGGTTAGCGGTGAGGGAATTGTGGTGTGAATTGCTGTGTTGTTGGAGTTAGGGTATCCTTGGTCAGAGGAAGGCTGTCTGCTACTCGTGTTTACGAAGAGGGCAGTACGGTATTGACAGTATGGCTGTTCACGGTAAAGTCAAGAGTGTGGTCTTGCAGTTACTACTGCAACTGGATTCATGCTGTGAGTTGCTGTTAGCGTGGATGGAGAGTTGATTACGAGTGTTGTGTATAGCCGCCTCCTTTGAATGTGAATATGTGTGTATTTATAAACCCAAACTATATCGTATTTATTATATCTGATTTGATGATAATTAAACTAAATCCAAATTAATTTAAATCCGATTTAATAAAATTAAACTAGATTCTAATATTCTCTAACTATTCAAATTCAAATGGAGAAGATTTGATTAGATACGATCCCGCTTATTTATCTCGCTTTTTGCAAAAGATAGAAAAATAAAAGACATAGGTGCCTAGTGAAAC
>JAMXBB010000001.1:75917528-76250841 GCA_024138015.1 Lumnitzera littorea | reverse complement strand
ATATATATATATGCTATAGTTTATTTAATGAAAATACTTAATACTAATTATATGTATTCTAAAAAAAAAAAATACATAATACATACTCTTTCCATATAATATACTTATGTACATGCATGTATACATACATAGCCTAATACATGTATGTATTATTCAATTTATGTATTTATGCAAATATACATGTATTAGTAATGTTATATGGAGAAAAATAAATACTATATTTATACATGTACATACTACATATTATACATCTATACTACTAAAATAATTACTTACCTATTTATTTAGTTCCTCTTCTTCTTTTCCTTCTTCTTTTCTTCTTCTTTTTCTTCCTTCTTTCTCTCTTTTCTCTCCTCACGGTTTGGTTTCCAGCTTTTTTAGTTTGTGCAGATTTTTTTTTTGTCCAGATTTTCATCCTTTTATTCACATAAAGTTAGCTTAGAATTTAAGCTAAGATTTATCCAAATCTTTATTTTCATTTTTCTTTTATTTTTCACTCAACATGTGGCATTTCTTTTTTTTTCTCACGTGGGCAGCTTGTTTGTCTTTCATTTTTGCTGATTTTTTTCCACATTTTGTCCAGGATGAAGAATTGAAATGGGAAAGGGAAGAAAGAAAATAGATAAATTGGAAATAGAAGAGAAGGAAAATGCAAATTATTAACAAATATGTGTAATTTTTCGAATCATATAAATTAATACGATTCTCCTCGTAAATTAATTTTCAAATTTTTGTGAAATTTTATCAATTTAATTGGTATTCATTACAATTATAATTTTTACAAGTTATTGTGGCAATTTCGTTACAATTTCGTACGAATAGGTGATTTAGTCAAAATTTACATTCGACTATAATTTTATCGCTATTGTGTAATATTTAACTATTTTATAGGTTTATGTTTATGTTTTTAGGGTTTCGAGTAATTTTGGGTTCAATTTTGATTAATGGTGCATAAACTAATTTTAGGGTTTTAGTAAGTAATTTAAGGTTTCGATCAATTCCTAAGGTTTTGTTATTGGTGTTATATTTGATTTATTAAACTTTATATTTTTTTTATTATTACTAGTTTTATCAACTTATTATACAGTTTAGGACACTTGGACTTGAGTTAAGATTCAACTACTAATTTTCCTAAGGTTTACACTATAAGGCCATCAAGGTCATAGATCAAACTATCTAATCAAAGTAAGCGAGCCATCTTGGTGAGTCTTGGGCTAGTGGGCATTATATATCAAAGGTTATATGCCTTCAAAACATAAGGTATGTAAAGGTACAACAAGGAAATAGCTTTAAGCTAAATTAATCGACAATAAAGTTAATAAATCTATAAGAGGATTGTAAAGTGGAAGAAAAACTTATTTAGATGCTTGATAGATACATTTAGAGAATCAAAAGATTGAGAATTAATTCGAAGATCAAGTCAATGGTACGTCTTCTATTTTGTTTATTAATTATATTGACTTTTAAGAAAACTAATAGGGTCTTTTCAAATGACTCTCTAGTTTTTAATTATTGTTACTTGTATAATGTTCGGTAAACCCATGGACTTTTATAAATCCTTATTAGGTCATTCTTCTAAAATTATTTATAAAGCTCTTTTTTTCTTCAAGATTTTATACCACAAAAGCTCTTTCAAAAACTATTTTAGAAAATAGCACAACAGGTCGATACCCAATAGATATTGAATTGAATGACTTAAAGCTATGGAGTGATAATTGCTGAGTGTAAGCAATACCTACGTTAGCAGCTAAAGTGGCTACCTTCTAACTTAGGTTGGTTTATATAGCGGGGCTATTACAATTCGCTAGTTGGGGGCATAACAATTTAAGGTGGTATTAGAGCATGGTCTTCGGCTATTTGCTTAAAGCATAACTTTTCTAAACTAACTTTGTTACATCATAATTAAAATGAATTAGAACACTAGGGAACACTAAGAGTTGGGGAAATTAATGGGACATAAAAGACTTAGATTTGTAAGGTTATATATATATGTTATATATGTATAAGATCGTATATAATGTAAAGTAATAATGAGTAGTAAGTAATACTAATCTAACTTATGTCAAGCTTACTTTTGGAGTCCTAATCATTGACTCATTTATGCTTAATGACTATGATAGATGATGAAGAGCTTATGGATTATAAAGTTTAATTGTAGGAATTATTTTGAGATGGACTGATAGGAGAATGTTCTATAGACTTAGTAAAATTACATGATGTATATATATTTTCCAAGAATTATCTTGTAGTTGTTAGGTGATTGGAAATATTGGAGAGTGACTGGAGATTTATATTATTACTGTTACTTGGTAAAATAACACTTGTTGAGTAAGGAGGCTAAGTTGTAATGGTATTAACGATACAATTTGCAACAATTAAAGAGTTGAAAATGGAATTACTAAAGGAGGTACAATTAGGAGATGATAAAAGTGTCTTTACATTTTTGGTGATTTCCTCAATTTATCTTTGGGTGATGTTGTAAACTTCCACTTGGAGAATGTTAGTATAGAAAATCTACTTTAATTAGTCTAAGTCCCCAATTGAATTATAAGAAAACTCCTATAATACTATAAGAATATAAAAGCAACCAAACTAGAAATTAAATGAAGGTTCTGAAAAAGCTTCTAAAAATTGCTTTAAATGCTACAATGACTTAAGTTGAGAACTAAAGGATAAAAATAGATGCATGCACAAACTTTGAAACTTTAAGTAGTAGGTTGTTTGGAAACAAAAAGGCAAGATATAGAAAGGGAACTTAATGAAGAAACTATTAAGGACAATAGATAAGTATATTAAATTATACTGTTTTAAATTTTAGAATAAGTAGTAATAAGTTTAGACGTCGATTTAGAAATAGTGAGATACATATGAACAAGAATAGATTTGATTTTTAGTAGATAATGTAATGATCTTCAAAAAGTTGGGTAGTTAGTAAAGTTAATGGTTAGTAGGATTTTGAGATAACTTCAAGTGATTAAATGTTTGTGACAAAACTAGGGATTTGGAACCCCAATTACTCGTAATATGTAGTGGTTATAATTTTCATAATAAACTCTTGTTGTTAGGTGAGCTTGGGGTAGACTAGAATGTTTTGACTCCTCTAATGGTATGGATATGATTTTACCTTCATAGATAAACATATAAATAATTAGAACTAGAGAATTTGAAAGGTGAATATGTGCTCCATTAGTAGTATATGTAGAAGTTATCTATATAGTTCTTGTTTATGTGAAGGATGAATTCCATTATGAATCTTTTAGGTATGAAATTAAGCTCTAACATAAAATTGGGGAGCCAAGTTTAGAGTCTTGATATATTTTAATTCACTTATTGATTTTGTTACGATTCTGTATTTGGTTAATTATGGATATAGTGAGAAACTAGTGTTAAAGGAGTGAATATGTGATCTTTTTATATGTATGGAAGCTTGTGTGCAGATCCTTGTTAGATGAAGGTTAATGATGACATAATTCTCCTTTGATGTTGAGATAAGTTCTAAAGTTCATTTTTCTAAGGTAAGTTTAGATTCTAATGTGTATTTATGAAATCATAAGCTAAGACTTGAAGTATGTAATCTCAAATGAAATTAAAAGTATTTTGAGGTAAATGTATGAAAATTTGCACAAGTAGGGTGAGCATGGTAGAGTAGAAATTTGAAGGATAACAAAGTAAGAGGTGTATGACTCAAGGTAATATTAAATGTGCTAGAAATTGTATTTGCGGATATTAGCCTAAGCAAATGGACCATATGAGAGTAGGCTTTAAAACATGATATTTGACAAGGGAACTTTTGTTTCTATCTATTAATTAGAAGGTATGGTGACATTCTAGGAACACCGATACTAATATGATATAGGAATGAATGCAGGTGATGTGATAATTATAAGTATTGATTTATACTTGGTTCCTAATGAGTAGAGACTTGGACATGATAAGGTCTACTTTGCTATTATCTTGAGGAATGCTGGATATGTCCAAGATAAATGATTTGTAGATACTAAAATCTAAATAAAAGATTTATTGTCAGGAACCAAATGACATGGAGTCGACAAAGAATGATTCTTTCAAAAGGTAGTTCAAAAACTTCAATTTTTTTTGAAGTTAGATACAAAAATTTATCTCTACCTAGGTAATGTTCCACAAATATTGTTTATATAGGAAAATATACTTATCATAGGTCTTATACAAATACTAGGAAAAGTTGATCAAAATATGTATTGTGGAGCTTTTATGATATTAGTTGGATAGGAGATTCTCACTCAAAAGAAGTTAATTGAAATTGAATTATATACTTATTCGCAGGTTATATAAGATCGAGTATAGGGTAAACTAACATTTGTGGAAGTGAATTATTTGATTAACAAAGTGATGAAACACTTAAGGTAATGATTGGAGATTGTAAATTTGTTTTTAAGTACTCTTATACCTTAGTACTTGCTAAGGGATAATTTCTATCACTTTTGGGAAGATGATGGACCTAACCTAAGTTACATGTATGGTAATTAAGGACAATACAAAACAATAAGGGAAGTTACCCTAACATTTATGGGCTGATGAGAATATGTTGGGATTAGAGTGCAATGAAGAAGGGCCTTTAGAGCTTTGATTTTAAGAAATACCAAACCTTTTGAATTTGTTCAGATGAATTGATGCCTTTAGATGAGTTAGGAAAAACCTACTTTTGCAAAGATTGAATAACTTGAATCGAGTTATTCAAGTTAGGTTAGCAATATTTAAAATTCCTAAGTACTAGTGAAGACATATAAAACATTTAAGACAAAGACAAGAGCTGGATTCTAAAAGAACTTAAGGATACTTAGATTTAGGTATGATAATAATTTGGGCAACATTTGAGAAGAAACCTGAAAAGAGTACATCTAAGACAATTTAGAGAACGATAGTTGGACCAATGATGGTAAGTAAGGAATTAATAATAAGATATGAAATATAAACCCCTCTTACTTAAAGTTAAGGTTTGAATGTACCTTGATAGGACCATAAGTAAGTAAGTTGAAATTTTGTTATTATATGATGTTGAACCCTGTAACATATTCAGAAATAAGGATTAAGAGTGTACTAGATTGCAAAGCTAAGGTGTTGATATTATTTTAAGAACTAGAAGTAAGAATAGAGCAAAGATTTAAGACAAGATTAGGAGTTGGATTGAGATCGTTTATGGAAAATAGATAAGCTTTAGCAAAGGGGCAACATAAGGGAAAATTATTAGGAAATTATGAGAGTTCTACTTTGAAAGCAACATAGTAAAGAATTTAATTAACATATAAGATAAAGATCTAGAAAGAGATGAGTAGAGCCATGTTAAGAGGAATGAAAACTAGTTGATGAAAAAGAATATTACCACAAGAAAATGTCTGAGGATGTTTGAAGTGAACAGGAGTAATTCATGAAAATAAAAGAGTATTACTTTAGTATAGCAAGAAGAGGTTGTAGGACAAATGATGAAGTTGTACACTTTGTGGTTGATCATGAGGGTAAGAGAGGAAATAAGTAGATGTTATTGGATTGGAATATGGTGGTTGAACCGTTGCATTTCTCAAATATATTTGAAGTACATATAAATATGCAAGACGAAGATAGCAAATCTATGAATTGCTATGTTTCCTATATCAAATCTATTAAAAGCATGTGTCTCCTTCTATGAATCCTTTGTCTTTTAGCTGATTCAAAACATGTCATGTCAGTCATAAAACTTATCAATATCTTGGTAGTTCCAAATTGTGTTAGCTTTAAGTCAAATTCATCTATTAAGTCAGTTTCATCTCCTTCCGAGTATGTTGTAAGAGGATCAAGATTTGCTAAGCTCAACTTTGCAATTATATGTGTAGGTTGCAGGAGTGCTTAATCCTTAAATTGCGAAAGCAATAGAAACTATGAGATGACATTTGACTAACGTGGTGAAGTTAAAAGATCAATAGACTTAACTAAGAATTCCTGATAAGAGCTAACCCATCAACATAATGAATAATCAGGTTGAAAAAGTTAATGAGTAAGATATGGAATAATGATGGAAGATAAGATCAGCAAGAGTAATAAGAATTAGGTTGCAAGACTATTGGAAGTTAAACACCATTTAGATTGAAGATTGAGAGATAGTTCGAAACTGTCATATTTAAGAACTATGGATCTGAAAGACTTAGAACTCAAATTCAAAAAGGGATTGAAATGTGAAACCAAGTGAATATACTACCTTAAAACATAGTTCGGATGGTACAAGCAAATAAGAGATGAAGGAAAACTCTATAGACTTATTCATGTATGATTAATCTATGGATCTATTGTATATATACACTTAAGCTAGATTCGATGGAAAATATACAAATGATGGGAATTAGTGGTATAAAAGAAGTACGTAGAGATATTTAGTAGTAAAAGATGAATATGAAATGTAAACTTACTTTACCTATGATTTTGGTAGACTATCATAAAGTATACTTTAAGGTGATAGTATGTAAGCTCATTCAAACACAGTATGAGAATTAACTAATGGATCTACAATGGAATTATATACTACAGTAATCATCAATGCAAATGTTGGATAAACAAATCTCTAAAATTAAGAAATCAAAACATAAGGTGTGTAAAAGTACAACAAGGAGATAGCTTTAAATTGAACTGATCAAAAATAAAGTTAATAGATTTATAAGAGGATTGTACAGTGGAAGAGAAACTTATTCAGATACTTGATAAATAGATTTAGATAATTATAAGATTGAGAATTGATCTAAAGATCAAGGTAGTGGTATGTCTTCTATCTTGATCATTGGTAGCTAAATGAATATTGATGAGTTTGGATGTGGATTAGATAAGGTAGATAATTGAAGCTTTGAAGACAAAACTTTTTTGAAGGGGGATGGAAACATGAACTCTATTCATGTAGATATTCTAAGCTAATAATTTAGGGCATACATAAAGTCAACCTACTAAGGTAATACTTCACGTGTAGGTCCTAGGAGTTAGATAAGGGCATGTTGTGAGTTTAGGATATTGAAATATAATAAAATAATAATTTTATAGCCAAAAGTAGTTAAGTTTAATAAATTATGTTATATTGTAATTTATCCTCCATAAACACGTACATTAAGTAATGAAAATTAACCGAAATTTAGTGATAAATTATTCAGACACTAAAATTATAAAGTAACATAAAATAACATATAAAAATAGTACGTGTACATGGAATGTGATTATTATGTATAAATATATACCTAAAATAACCAAAACTCCCAGAAAAAGTATAGGATTAACTAAAAATTAATAAACAATCATTAAAAATAATAAGATTTGTGAAAAAAACATTTGCTTTGCACATGGCACTAACTTAGACAAGTGTTGATTGAAAAACCTTATGATAGGACACTTCATAAATGACTTTACAAAGATATAAATACGCTTAGGAGAGAGAAAATATACTCTTACCACCCATGTATGCTTAGGAAATTAGAAAATACTCTATGAATTCTTTGAAGAGTAAGGGTTCTAGGAAAATTATAGAAAGAGGAAGAAAGATTGAAGGAAAATTTTGGAAAAATAAGAACCAAAAACTGTGTAAACAGAGTTGATTCAAGGAAAGTGGGTTCGGAGAGATACTGGAAGTGAACAACCACCACCACCTAGTAGTGGTGGTAGTGTTAGGAGGTGCCAACAAAGAGAGGGTGGAAGATGGTGGTGTTTCTGGTAAGCTTTAATTTTCATTTGATTTTCTTGTATTTTTCAAAAATATTAAATTAGGTCTAAATATTTTGAAAAAAATTATTATAGAATATTTTTGTATCTACTATTTGAGAAAAATATTAGTTAACAAAAAATTTGAATGGATATATAACCACCTTAACAAATTATGTAAAATTAAAAAATTTTTGAAGTCATTTAAAATAACTCTATTATTGTTATTTTGAAAACCAAAATTTTTTTGGAACTTCTCTATGCTGCATGTATGAATCCTGTGAAGATATTTTGGCCAAAATTTTTTTCATAATTTTTTAGCCTCTAAAATTTGGTAAAAATGTTATTTTCGAACATTTTTGTGTAATTAAATCTAAAGAAATCTATTTATACCAGTTCTAGAGCTTCTTGGTGTTATATATTACTGGAGAGAGTAATCTGAAAATTGATTGGATTGAATGAAATTGGAGATATATATAAATCATTAATTGTAGACTACATGCATTAAGGTGAGAATATAAGGATTTTGAGAGTTTGAGTGATGTGATGATCATGGGTCTGATGAAGCTAATGTATGATTATGATTTATCATACTTGTAACCTCAAAAGAGATATTGGAGTGAGTTGCTTGAAGCTAACATGCAAATTAAATCTATTTAGAAAGTTTTACATATGGATGATCTAGTAAAAGTATGACTTAAATTTTTGGTTTAGATATTTAATCAAAGGTTTGCTAGTGCAAGGATCTTGAATATAACTATGTCAGAGTCTTGGTTGGGATAATATTTAGTGAAAGAAGCGTGATTGTAATGACTTTAAAAACATGTTTAGAAGGTTGGTGGATGAAAAGACTTTAACTCTAAATATGTTGGAGTCTCGTTTACGGAGCTGTTTAGTAAAAGAAGAGTAAATGTAATGATTCTAGAGACTTGACCAGACAGTTGGCTAGTTTAGGAGGCTTAGATAAATCACTTTAGAGACATCTTCAGAGGTTTGGTCTGTATAGAGGGGACCTAATCTCTAGTTCAAAGAGCTGATCAAAAAGTTGGATAATAAGATAGACTTAACTATAGCCCTATCATAGACTTGTTTGGGAATATCGAGTAAGCAAATGAGGTCAAAATAGCTTTAGAACTTTATTCAAGGATTGATTAGTGTGAAAAGCTTAGCAGAAATGATTTTAGAGTCTTGTTTAGAGAGTAAATTAGAGTAAGGTCATAACTGAGATAATCTTAGAGACTTGATCAAAAGGTTCTAAGATGAAAACATGGTATTAGGCAAGCTTTCAAAACCTTATTTAGAGACTACAACAACAAGTTGGAACTTAATACAAAGCTTACACTACTCGCTAGAGATAAGTCATAACCACATTAAATTATTAAAATGAACCTTTTTAACTTTATATTTAGGAAAACTAAAATGATTATATTGATTATTTAGGAAACAATTGAAGTGGATGAGATCGACCATCAGTATCGATGAGCGTGACATGTCTAAGTAAATGGGATTAGTGTTTCACTGCACTTTAGATTATTATTTAGAAATACTTAGAGACCTTAGTATGTATCTTTCTTATGATTGTAAGTTAGAAGCCTATGCATGTGCAATGTATGTGCTTGAATAATGTATTGTTGTTCTGCAGTATTGGATTGTATATAATGGTTGCTTTATGATATTGCTTGTTTTAAACTATTTGAGATTGCTTGATCATCCTAGAAGCAATTTAATACAAACTCGACTTAATTACTAACCAAACTTGCATTACAACCCATTATGGAAAACAATTAGGATTTATGAGCCAAACTTAGACTCTTCGTTGATGATAGTAGAAATGGTCTTTTTCCTACCTTTAGTTGAACTAAGTGATAATAGAGGAGTTTATGATAAGGTTAAAGGCTATGGTTCAAATGTAGTCTTAAGCAGAGTGTGTTTCTCTATTATATAAGCCTCGGTTTGGTTCTAAATCGCAAGTGCATGGTTTTAAACTCCTCAAAGCCTGGATTAGAGCGAGTACAATTTCTCTAATCTCATGACTATTAGTCAACGTCATATGATGGTATTTGCTTGAACATGTATTGTATCTGATTAACTTTGCTTGAAAACCTTAGTTGCTAAATGATAGATATGTGCTATTTTCGCTATCTCACTTACTGAGCAAGTTATCGCTCATTCCCCTATACCTATTTTGCATGTTTCTTGTAGAATTGCTCACACTACTTTAGGTTCCAGAAGATTAGAGAATAGGGTTAGGGAGTGAGATTTAGGGCTAATTGATTGGATTCCTATTTTGTTTATTGACTATATTGACCTCTAAGAAAACTAATAGGGTCTCTTCAGGTGACCCTTTAATTTTCAATTATTGCTACCCGTATTATGTTCGATAAACTTGTGTACTTTTATAAATCCTTATTGTGTCATTTTTCTAAAGTTATTTATAAAACTTAAATTTTTTTCAAGCTTTATACCACAAAAGCTCATTTAAAAACTATTTTAGATAATTGCACCACAGGTTGATACCTAGTAAATACTGAATTGAATGATTCAAAGCTATGAAGTGGTAAATGCTAGGTGTAAGCTATTCTTACATTTGCGGCTAAAGTGGCTAGCTTCTAGTTTAGGTTAGTTTATTTGGTGAAGCTATTACGACTCCCTGGTTTAGGGCATGACATATACTTTTAAGGATTGGGTGGCCATGGGGAAGCATTTTGAGGACTTCTTAGGTACTGAGGACGCCTGAGGTCACCTTTGTGCGTTAGGGTGCTTGGTAAGCATTTAACTTTCTTTTGACTTGTTTTTGCTTTCGTATCTTGTTACCCCAGTCGTTCCATTTACTTTTGCAGTACAACGGCTTGGTGCTGAAATGTTTTGAACATTTTGAGATCGACTGCAAAAAGGTAAAATGAGCCAAAGAGGAGCTTAAAGTAGAGAAAGAGCATTGCATTGAAATAGAATTTCATTATTTTCGAAAAGCTGACAATTATTCTTCTTTGTTGAAATAAACCAAGGAAGTCAATGTTGAGTTGGATCAAAGGGAGATGGGGGAAGCTTATAAGAAGGCTATTATCAAGAATACTGAGCTTTGGAAATAGTTGGAGTTAGAGTAGATGTTGAAGGCCGAGCTTAAGAATGAGCTAGAGACAGAGTGCTAGGCTAAGATTGAGCTCAACTTCTGCAATTGGGAGCTAGTGTTGAGGTGGCCGAGTTGAAGATCGGCTTGGCAGTTAAGGAGCAAGAGCACAAGATGGCTAGGGACTTGTCCTTGAGCATAAGTAAGCAAAAAGAGGAAGTAGAGAGGAAAGTGAAGGAGTTGGAGAAGGAAGTTAGTGATATGAAGAATTATTTCACTAACTTATAGATTGAAAAATTGTCATGATGAGTGGGAGGACATTGTTGTTGAGGTAGGTTGGGGCATTAAGACTAGGGCATTAGAGGTAGAAGTGTGTAAGTAGATTAAATGGGCTAACCCGACCCAACTTGCCCCCTTTTGGCCCATGGTTTAAACAAGTTGAGCTCATTTGGCTCACTTTTTAAATGGGTAAAAAAAAAAAATCGGCCTTAACCTATTAAAAAAGTAGATTAAATAGACCAGCCCACAAGTCAAAGGCGTAAATATGTTAAATAGGCCAACCCAAACCGACCTACTTTGGCCTATAGGTTAAATAGGCAAAAAAACATTAGCCTAAACCTATTTAAAAAGTGAGTTAAATAGGCCAGCCTAAGGGCTAAAGCCCATTTGTACACTTTTAGTTAGAAGTTTATCCTGGTTAACTATACTAATAGGGAAGTGAGGTTAACTACTAGAGCTGAAGAGTTGGCCATTGACCCGTTGGCACTTATAGTCCCAAAAGATGTTCTCCTCCTCATCTACCTGTGGAGACACTAAGAAGCCTAATTCTGAGTGACAATTAGGTTGAAGGCCAAGACCTACCTAGACTTCCAGTAGCTGAAGGCAGGGATCAGAGTAGAAGTCCTCCTTTTCTTCCTCTAAAGGCCTCTTCAAGGCTAATTTTCATGGATGCCCACCGAGTAAAATGAAACCTTATACTTCTCTAACATAACTGAATGTGCTGATCTGAAATAATGGGCATGTCCTCATTTGTTTCTCTTTTCTCTTCTTTTTTCTTTTCTTTTCTTTGTGAAATATTGTTGTAAAGTTTTTTTTTTAATTTTTTTTTCCGGTTAAGCCAGTATGGTGTCCTATTACTTATGTTTTCTCCATGATGGAATGAAATTCAATCTCCTTTTTTTTTTTTTTCAATTGTTGTCTATTATTTTTTATATTGCATGCTTTCATTATACTTGCCCCCTTTTTTGGTTTGGAGGGGGGGAGGGAGGGTAGGGTAAGGGTGGGGGGATGGTTAGGGGGGTATGCTAAGGAAGAGTTATGGTTACTCCTTCAAGCGAACTGTTAAACTGTGAGTAGCTAAGGTCACTTAAGGTTAGGGTCCAAACTAGTAGGGTTCTAACTAACACAAGTGGGAGTTCTTCGACCACAAAGGGGAATACTCCTTACTGTCGAGGTTACCTAAGGGAGGTCATGTTGGTGTTTCGACTTACTTAGGCTTGAAGAGGTATAGTGGTCTCCTTATAAGGACTTAACCTATACAACATCCGTTTACCCATCATGGGTTGGGACTAATGGAGTAATGATAAAATATAATACATAAACATAACGGAGACAAAATTTGAAGAATGAATTTTCTTTCGTTGATTTCTTCATAAATATATTAAGGGAGAATACATTAATTGAAATATAGTCTAAGATTGACATTAAGGGGTCTACTCAAACCTCTCAGGATTCTTTAGAATTTTGAAGAACTCTACCCATTTATTCGTGCTTCTAGAGACAAATTTGCCTAGTACGACCAACATCCCTGTGAGCTTTGGTACTCCCTTCACCTTACTTGGGGTCTTCATACTACAAATAGCATCGATCTTTTCTAGGTTAGCTTCTATGCTGTGCTGTGTGACCATAAAGCCAAGGCAATTGGCCAAAGCCACCTTGAAGATGCACTTCTTGGGATTAAGTTTTATATAGTATTGAAGACGCACTTCTTGGGATTAAGTTTTATATAGTATTTCTTCATTCGATCGAAGGTCTCTCAAAAGTCCTAGAGGTGATCATCGGGCTATTTGCTTTAGATAATAATGTTATCACCATACACCTCTATGTTACGCTCCAGTTAGGGTTTGAACTGGTCAATCACCTTTCTTTGATAAGTGGCCTTGATGTTTTTAAGGTTAAAAGATATCATTATACAGCAATAGGTGTCGAAGTTGGTGACGAAGGAGGTGGAGACTTCATCTTTTAGGTTCATTCTGGTTTGATTATATCATGAAAAGGAGACTATAAAACTTAGCAATGCGTAGCTTGACATAAAGTCTACTAATCGATCAATTTTAGGGAGCGGGGAATAGCTCTTCTAGTAGGCTTTACTCATATTGGTGTAGTCAACACATATTTCCTAATTCCCATTCTTTTTTTTTTTTACTAGCATAATGTTTGCTAGCTAGGTCAAGTACTTTCCTCCCTCAGGAAGCTAGCCTTAAGCAACTTTTACACCTCTTCTTTGACTATGACCTGTCATTCAAGAGAAAAATACCTTTTCTTTTGCTTGACATGCTGGATGTTCTCATCAATGTTGAGGCTTTATGTTGCTAGCTTAGGTGATATACTTGGCATTTCGAATGGTGACCAAGCAAATTGGTTTATGTTACATCAAAGTAAGTAGATGATGGCCTCCTTAAGCTTAGGAGGTGTTGAGGTCATAACTTGCATGGCCTAGTTAAGATTGCTGCCAATTTGTGACTCCTCTATTTTCTCCCCTAGCTTGCCTCTATCAATTGGTTTCTCTTGCAATTCGATTTTCAATTCGAAGATATTGTCTCCTTTGGTTACCTTCACATATAGCTCCCTAGAGAGCTTTTAGTCACATCTACAAATACCACCCCACTTGGCATCGGAAACTTAGCCTTAAGGTGGAGTGATAAGGTGATGACCCTAAAGCTGGTAAAGCTTAGTTGTCCCAGGATGGCATCATAAGAGGATGGGTAGTTTACTACAACAAACACAATAGGTCATGTGGTGACATTATCATTGTCGCCAAGCTCCATGTCAGGGGTGATAATACCTTAAGGTCAAATAGTCCTCTTAATGAAGACGATCAAATTGTGGTGGTATGACTTCATCTGTAGGGCAGTTTCTTCATCTTGTTGTATGTTTAAAAAGGATGTCAATGAAGCTACTAGTGTCCACCATTATCTTTAAGACCTTGAAACTTAAGATCTATACGCCTATGACCAAGGTGTCTTAGTAAGGGATTTCGACTTCATTGAGGTCTTCATTGGAGAAGGAGATAGAAGCATCTTACCTTTGCCTCTTCTCCTTTACCAACATCACTTCTATCAACGTGTTAGCTGAGTTACTAGTGCTCAGCTAGCTCCCTAGGTGGGGTCCCCCAATTATGATGTTAATTATGCCATTGGCGGCTCGCTTGTTATAGCAATTGTTACTCTCTTCATTTTGGACCTCCTTCGTCTACTGTTTCTAAGGAGGTTGCTCACTACAATCGTTGGCATTGGTGATGAATCCCGTGAAGTAACCTCTCTGGATGGCAATCTTTATGACATTTTTTAGTTGGAGGCACTCATTCGTGGTGTGGTTGTAGCCTTTACAAAACTGATAGTACTTATAAAAGTTTCTAGAGTTGGGATTGTCCTTCATTTTTATTGGTTGAGTTAGCAGTTCCCTTCCACAAATCTCCATATACACTTGCCTAAGATGCCAATTCAAGGGCATGTGCTGAGCATATGTCGGGATGGGTGGTTGATGCTTCTTGTCCATAGAGCTACCTTCATCATTGCGGTTGGAAGCCTTACCACTTAGGCGGTCCTTGATAGACCCCTTATGCTTATCCTTATTTCCTCTCGATCACTATAAGTTAGCTTGGCACCTTACGTGGATGTTGTCTTCCTGGTCCATGTATTTCTAGGCCTTTTGCTAGAATTCAACTAAGGTCTTCAACTTTCTCTTATAAACAGAGTGGAAGAAATCACTAGACTACCGAAAGCTGAGTTAAGCATCATGGATTGCAACTCCCTCATCTAGCTGAGGGATCTTAACCACAACATTGTTAAATTAGGCCATAAAATCACAAAGGTTTCCCCTTCCTTTTGCCGGTTTAGATACAAGGAGAACATGCCCTTGGATTGGGGCTTGCTATCTTGGAAATAGAAACTAAAACGACGAGTTAGCTCATCAAAGGATGGAATTGAGTTCTTAAGGAGGTGGTTAAACTATGTTCAAGTTACCTTCCTTAAAGTACTTAGGAAGGCCTTGCACATAATGGCATCCCCATGATTGTATAGGTTCATATGGTTGTAGAAGAGGAGTAGGTGATCATTTAGATTACCAATACTGTTGTACTGGTCTAAAGTAGGCAGCTTGGACTTTAGAGGAAGGACCTCATCCTAGATCTCCCTAATGACTAGAGTCCTGTTGTAGCCAGCACCCTCAATGACCTTTCTTTCCTTCTTTTCAAAAAGCTTCTTTACCATCTCTCTAAGTTTGCAAAGGTCAGTATTGTCAACTAAGTATAAGTTGAGGTCATGGACTATACCTGCTAATTAAGTGCAACTAGGGGTGGTGGAAGAACTTGATTTTTCTCTTGACGAGGTGATAGAGGATTTTAATTGCCTCTAACATTGAAGGCATCCATCAAGGAGGGCATACTAGCCTTGCTCTGCCTCTCTAACTCATTCAACTTGGTTCATAACTCTTATTTCGGGCCTAAAATCAGCATTCTTGGCTAAGACTTGCATAAGCATCCTTTCCAAGCTCTAGCAATCATTGATCAATGGTTAGTTGGTCCTGATTATTGCATCCACTAATTAGGACTTGGTTGTCATTGCCCAAGTCAAGGGCTTCATTTAGATTTCCAATTCTTGACATATCTAGTTAATTAT
Source organism: Lumnitzera littorea (assembly GCA_024138015.1). Taxonomy (NCBI): domain Eukaryota; kingdom Viridiplantae; phylum Streptophyta; class Magnoliopsida; order Myrtales; family Combretaceae; genus Lumnitzera; species Lumnitzera littorea. Next base: position 76,235,193 of record JAMXBB010000001.1, on the reverse strand, counting down.
AGTGTGCTTGAAAGGATTGAATAATGAGAAATTCAAATAGAGAATGAATTTGTTTCCTACAAATAATGCCAAATGTTGTTGGTAGGTTTCTATTGATAGAGATGAATTGGATTGGGCCTTAGAAGAGCTGTAGTAAATGTGCAAAACAAGATAAAGTCAGGGGTGTAGGGTATTGTCTGACGTGACCACTCTGATTCTTAAGTCAATAAGTGTTTAAGAGCAAGAGGGAGTGTAAGAAAGCTAAAGAGCTTGAGTACTTAGAGGTTATTAGAGTGTGTAAAGGTAGTTTACTGTTAGTGGCATCTTGCTATTTGTAAAGGGGGGTTGGAGAGGATCTAGGAGTACGTTTGCACATCAAGGTATCCACTAAGCTTATATAGTAGGGGTTGTGCCAACAGTCATGTCCTATGAGTTTAGGGATTTGGTAGTTGATCGAGTTAAACCTTATCTAGTGGCATCTAACTTAAGGTCAGGTTGGGGACAGTACGGTACCTATCTTGAAGCTTGCTGAGCCCTCATGTTGGTTAGATATGACACTAGACGGGTTGGCCATCGTGTCAGTCAAGTCAGTTAAGCGAAGATCACTTTAGGCTTGGGCCGAGATGTCGGTCTAAGGATAGATTAAGTATGGGTCTATGGGATCTATATCCAAAATCTCCCACAACATTGTTAAATTAAAATATATCATATCTAAAGATTGTGAGTTGCAACTCATCCAAAATTTGTATTGTTTGACCTTTGCATTAAGTCAAGCAACCTAGTTATATCCATAAATCCATGATTTCAATTATAATTAGAACATAAGCTAGTTATGTTAGTTTTAAAGTGATACTACATCCAACAGTTTCTAAGTGTAAATTTAAAAAAATATAAAAATTAGATATAGAAAAATATTGGTAAAATATATATATAGACAAATTGACAATACAAACATAACCATAAATTAAATAATTTGAGTATGGTCTAGTCACTAATTTTGAGTAAGGCTTTAACTTCTTCAAACCATGATAAATGGATAAATTAGGACGGTTTAAAGGATAAAATCATTTTGGAGATAAAAAAAAATCCACATCCTCTCTACAAAACAAATTTGTTATTATCTGCACCTAAGATGTTTCCAGCACATGAGAAATTATGATGTTTCATTATTGAAATAACATTTCAACGTTATACGATATTTAAATTCCTCAGTCATTTCCATGAGTCGATGTCTAAACTTCCTCATTTAATGATGTATGCAACGTAACATTAAATAAGGGAACTTTTATAGTCATGTCAGGAAACCATTTAGCTTATGATATGACGGTTTAAATGATTATGAAAGTAAATATAATAAGATATTCAATTATCAATTCATGATTTGGATTAGTCCCATAAAAAAAAGTAGAAGGGGTCATCAAATTTTCTTTGAGTAAGACTAAAATTTAAGGTGCACGAAGATATGATGACGCTTTCATCTGTTTTTCCTTTTTTAGCATATTTTTCCTTAAAAGAGAGAAAAATTAAAAAAAAAAAACATTGACCTTAGTTTATTTACCTCTATGTGTTATTTTCCACAAATCAATCATCGTTTGGAGGATGCCATGAAACCCTAAACAAGGCAAAACGATACACTCAAAAGTTTTCATTATTTTGGGTTTTGAGAATAAAGAGAATATACTATCTTTCTTTATTTGGAGTTTTTGAGTAAAATATACATAATTTGGGGTTTTGTGAAAAGGTAATATGCTGTCATACGCAATTTTTTATTAATGACAGAGAATTGCTTAAATGAAAAAAAAAAAAAAACATAGGTCATGCATTAACAGAAAAACAAAATACAAATCTACAAATTATAGAGGCATAAAATACAAGTCCAATGTTTTTATAATTTATAAAAAAAAAAGGAAACAAAGGACTAGAAAAAGCGTAAAGATGCACATAAAAAACACCTTACAGATTATTTAATTCTGTTTAATTATGTAAAGTAAGCATATCATAATCTTTCATAATATTAATTATACATAGATATCGATAAACTAATGAACACATTATTATGACTAACTTAAAACATATAATTTTGACTCCATAAATTATTTAATAAAGTTTAAGTTCAATCCAATCAAATAATTTTTTTTCCCATAACCAACTTTTCCACTATATATATATATATATATATGTTAAACTCTACATTTTTTAAACATATGCATTGCTTGTAGAGATCCCTCGTCTATGGTCAATCCCGTATAATCAAATCACCCCCGTTTCTCTCTAGCACAAGGAAGGTTAACATGGAAATAAGAGTTCCTAATCTGGTTCTTTCTGAGATTTGCTCTTTGGCTACTTTGGTACAATAGGAACTTGTTAGTTTGGCACAAGTCTTCAAGATTTAATCAACCATCACAACTCATTCGCACTCAAGCTGGTGCATTTGGGTGATCGCAAGAGATTTCAATTGAGATGGCTTCTTCCCTATTAAATTAAATGGCAACCACTTTGGAAGGTTGAATTAAATCAGACACTAATGCATCCTTATCCTCAACCTCTAAAAAGGCTAACATAGCAGGAGTGTTCTAAGATGAAAATGGATCTTGGGTGGTTTGGTTTGCCAAAAGAATTAGTTGTCTAGGTATTTTGGGTGCTAAACTATGGGTAATCTACTATAGATTACAATATGCACTTAACACACGCCTTTCAAGAATTAATGTTTCTACTTATTCTTTTCTTGCTACACAGATTTTGCAAGATTTTAGCATTCTAAAATGACAATGGAGATGTCATGTAGTTCTCTCTCTCTCTCTCTTTGTAGGGACTTATTAATTAGATGAGTTTCATGCTTTTGTTCCTCTGGCTATGCTACTAAATCTACTACGCCTGTGCATTAAGTCATGTGTTTCTTGTTGAGATGCGTTGGACCATGGATAAACCTTGAGGCTGTCAAATGTTGCTGGATTTGTAGTCTAAGTGGCTGCTGTTTCCTGGTTATATAGATAATGTATATGTGGGGTACTGTCTTTGCAATCAAAGTGCTTCTTGTTGTTTCTTGTGTTTTATGGGGCATTTAAATAAGGATTAATTAAGAGTGTCCCTTTTCACAAAAAAGAAAAAAAAAAAAAAACTCTATACTCACTTCATCTCCTACCTTACACTCTTTACATATTTTAATATCAGATTCTAATGAAAAGTCCCTTCTGTTAAAACACAATTTCTAAACATCACCATAGGAGCATGCTCATACAATGAGCCACACAAAAAATTACATCCAATGGTAAGGACGGAATATTTGCTTTTGGTATCACTAGGTTCCATGAATAGAGTGGTGTATGTGGAGGGGAGGCCTTATGAGGGCATATACACCAAGATGTGCTTACTCCTCATGGTTTCACGTAGTAAAGGTGAGATACCATATTGGAATCATTTGGTTATTATAAATATTATCTGCCTACCACGCAAAAATACGCCATGTGAATTTGACAACTTGATAATTCTAGTAGCGAGGAGTTATAACATTGCTTACCTATGCGGCAGCCAAAGGAGTCCTGAATTAGCCCTAAACCACCAATTTATCAATTAGCATGGGGTGAATTGAGACTGCCCCTTAAGGGGTAGCTCTCGAGCCAATTTACTTGAACTGGTAGTTATGGACAGGTTCAGGTGGTCCTTGAACCTACGATTAAGGGCTGGTTCAAGTAATCTCTAAACTCTTTTGTTTTTCTCTTTATTTTTTTGGAAAATTTTTAAGTAGTTTGTGAAATTTTTTGTCTTTTATAATTCAATCTTTTGTAGAATTTTACTAGTCCACTTTCCGTTTGTTTCTCTATTCTGTTGCTTGTGAATTGAAAATTTTATTTTCCGAATAAATTTTTCTTATCATGAAATAATTTGTGTGATCCAAGTGACAATATATTACAAATTGAATAAGAATGGCTAATGTGATAGAAATTGCAAAATATAAAGCTTTCTTATTTGGATTTCAAAATGTATTGTCAAAATGAAGAAGTAAATTACAACGTAATTGAAATTGCATATTACAATATATGATTCCTCGAATCAGTGTACATTTACTGAATGGAAGTATAAATTGCAATGTCATAAGAATACAAAAGAACTATTTCATTCATGAAGAAGTTAGTGGTAGTAGTGAAAAAAATTATTGTTTCTAAGATCACCTTGAAGATATCTATGTATACGCTAATTAGAATCAAATCGTCGTAATTTAATATGATTTTATAGAAAACCTTTAGTGTGTTGATCAATTTTAAATTAGGGAAAAGACGCTAAGTTTACATGATTATCCATTTATTTATTTTTTTAAAAAACAAACCTTTTGCTGTATGCTGATTTGAAAAATGTAAGAGTGAATCTCTAATTTTCGTAAAACCATACCATTTCTCTTTTTTCTTTTTATAATTATGTAAACAATTTTCCTAAGCAACAAGACGTTTTTAACTAATGCAAAAAAGAATGGTTAATTGATCTCACCTTGCATTGGTGCATGCTTAGGAGTAGAACTTGCACCCAAGCCTGAGCATCCATTTGATTTGTTTTAGTCACTAAAGTGCTTGTCCTCTTCTATTGACGTACCACATGGCTCTTGTTCTTTGTAGGTTATCTTGTACCAATCTTTGGTGCTTGTACTTACTTCGATACTAATTATGAAAAGGGAAGCTCGTTGATCATCGAGGATGAGCTTGCCATATTGAATGCTTATTTAACAACCATTGTCGATGTGGGAGCGATGAGAACCTGATAGCCAATGTGAGATAAGATGGGCTAACTCTTTGCGTACATCTTCCACCATTCCAAAATGTCAAAATCTCTTATGACAACACTATTAAGGAACTCGAAGTTTATGGTCATGTAGTGTTGAAGCCTCGTTAATAGCCTCTTAGACCATTGCCATTTCAATTTCTAAGCCAACAACTATTTACCCACAAATGAGTAATGGTGTTCAATAAAGGATAGTGATGGAGAAACTACTATCTAGCCTCCATACACTCATTGGTAACGTATGAATTATCGGTTTTCAAGCTTAATTATAAATTAGTCAAAAGAGTCAATGGATAATCCCTAAAACCCTACAAAAATATAATGGTAAAAAACCTAAATAAGGCAACCAAACCCTAATTAATAAATCAAAAACCATAAATAAGAAGATTGAAACCCTAAAGAAAGTTCGACCTTAAAACCCTAATTGTATGTGTGAAAACCTAAAAACCCTAATATGCAAGAAATCCTAAAATGACCATAAGAATCTAGCAAATTACTTAAAACCCTAAAGTAATGAGAAAACCTAATTGTATAGTGAAAATTATTTATTAAGATAAACAAGTACACCAATCACCTAAAACCTTAGGTTTCCAATATGTATGCGATCTAATAACTATAAACGGACTCAAAACCCTAAGGAAGCCCTAAGAGTACACATAGGGCACTTTAATTAACTAAATTAAAGTAATAAAATGTAATTAAATCCTAAATTTCTCTTAATCATGTTAAAAATGATTAATTGAACTTAGTTGCAATTAATTACCTTAATTATACCCTATCCTATAACCAACTCTTATTATATCTTAGTTGGCAAAAAGAAAAGCACAATTAGATAAAAGACAAATAGGTTAGTTAAGGCATTAAAGGACAATTATCCTTTGGGAGACAGGATCATACTTAGTTTGGATAAAAGTTAGAGGGGTATAATAGTACTTGTTAAGACCATATACTACCCTCCTAAACTAACCACTCTTTATCTCCTTTCTCCCCTCATGAACCAGCTACCTCCCTCATACCTATCCTCATTCTTTTCTTTATTTCACTCTCATTTTATCACTCTCAAGTCTCCCTCAAAAACTACTCCAAAAACACCACCTCAAAACTCTCTCTCTTGGCCAACCATTGCTACCCTATTGCTAGCCACTTCACTACCACCATCACACCACCAACCATCGAGCACTACACTACCCCTATACATTCCCCTTCTTAGTTGACACACACCCATATACCTTGCCTCCATTAGCTCACGGTACACACTTGCTAGGAGGAACCACTACATTTCAACTTAAGTAAGTGATCCATCTTAGTTTTCTTTTTTTCTTTTTCCTTAGAGTTTACTAATATTTCCTAAACTTTAAACTTTTAGACTTACATGTATATGCATATCTTAGAGGTTTTGGATAAAGTAAAGTAGAATGAGTTGGGATAATGTATGAAATAGGCTCATTGATTAGAGTGATGACACTAATATGTAGTTAGGTTGAATAATAAGCAAGATTTTGCATTAAATCACTAAGAAAAGCACTAGATCCACATTTTTTTCTTACATGCTGCCACTCTCTTAGCATGTGACCAACTTGCTTTCATCATATTAGGTGATAATATTAACTTAAAATGTGTAGTAATGCAATTTAGATTAAGAAAACACATTATAATAAGTGTTGTATTGAAAATGTGTTGAAAACCCTAGGAAAGTTACCTTAGATACCACCTTTAGAAGGCCTAATAATCAATAAATTTTGATTAATTAGTGTTAAGTATGATTTAGGATGTAATTAACTAAGTTAAAATAATGATGAATTAGTGGCCAAAACTAGGTTATCTGGTGATTAGAGACTTAAAGAATAGTGTAAGGAACACCATTAATGAAAAGAACAAGATCTGGAACTTTAGTAAAAATGGACCAAACTTAAGGCCTTTAGTGAGCTTAGGCTTAAAATGATAAGTGCCATCAAGCTTAAGGCCCTAAAATACAAGATAAGTCTAAAAACCCCTAAAAGGATCAAGAATATAGCCAAATAACTTAATGACTAAATCTGATCCCTAAATTAAAAGGCTCATAAAATAAAATATAAAAGGCCCATTAATTCAAAAAGCCCATTCAAGTAATCTCTTATAGCCCCCTTAGTGAGTTAAGGCCTTAAATTAATAAAAAGGGCCCATTTAGACCCATAAGAGTAACATTAAGGCTTAAATTAAAAGTAGTGGAATTTGGGTGGAAAATTAATCTTGAATACCTAAATAAGGGCCCAAAAGGTCAAGTGTAAGGCCCAATACCCAAAAGTAAGCCTAAAACTAGGCTTAAAACCTAAAGTAGTCAAATTAACACCATTGACCAACAAACTTGTTTGGCTCAAAATGAATTCTTATAAGTCCAAACAACTAAAAAGGAACTCACCAAATGAAAAAAAGCTTGAAAGTGATGGAAAATGACTAGAAGATTATTAAAAATGGACCTAAAACAAAGAATTTATGACCAAAATACAAAAATAGTAAAAATGGGAAGTTTAGGGTGAGAAAGAGCAACTAGGTGGTATAGGATATAATACTTATGTGCTTTAATTATAAACTTTAGGTGACGTAGACCTAAGGATCAACTCGATTGAGGATTATTGGGATTGTTAGACGTTATGGTTGAGTGAGTATACCGACCATTGTTTTTTCTTGTGTTTGCTTATACTATAGTGCATTAATTAATTATATCCATGAAAATTGTTATGCTTAGGGGAAATGGGATTCTCACATGTGCTTGTGTTGGTTGCAAATTGCTTGCTAAAATATCACAATATATTGAAACCAAGAACTAGTTGTTGCTTTTGTGGACAGGACTCTAAAGTGTGTATCATGTATGTTGGTTGGTCACTTATAAAGTGTAATAATAATTATTTGACCTATAAATGAACCCGTCATGCATTGCATACTTATGCATTAACATGAAAGGGAATTAGTACTATGTAGTGAAGTAGCAGATCATGCATGTTGGATCCATTATTGTCATATGTTATGATTTTTTTGTACGACGTACTTGTGCAACATGTTCTTGTCTCAACCGTTAGGATCTACTTGGCCTTAGGGAGTATCGCCCTCTACTTAAAGTTGAGTTATGTCCATTGCTTTAGGTCTACTAAGAGGGATGATATTTATTTGGACAACATATGTAGAGACCAAGTCCTAACGTACCTAAATACTTCCTAACTTGGGCAATGGTATGCATAAAATTGTGCTTTATACAATTATCGATAGGTTTTGTATAATGCTTGCATTTCACATGCTTATTTGCATTGCATATGCATGTTTAATTAACTTGTTTGTAAATTGCTTGTTGGTAGGACAGGAAGGTTACTCACTAAGCAGTTGTCGCTTACCCCATTATAGTTTGTTGTTGTAAGACAACTTATTGCTAAAGTTAAGCCGTGGGATGCCGGAGGTTAGTACTAGTAACTTTGGGGATGTTAAAGGGAAGATGAGAGCAAAAGCGAACATCTAATTTATATTTGAACTTTTAAGCATTTACTTTATCTTTTAAAGACTTGTAGTAGCTTAGACTACTGATCCTTTGGCTATGGCGTGTCAGACTTATTTTAAGAGAATACTACATATCCTTAAGTATTATGTCATCTAATGTTCATGTTTAGACTGTTAAATTATGCTTTGATATTACTTTATACAAACAATGCGTCTTTGGGGTCGAACACATGAAGGAGCATCACAATGGAAAGGAACCAAAAGAAAAACAAAAGAGGATTAGCAAATTTAGGTAGCTACCAATTAGATATGGCGCACCAACTGATCTTATTCAACTTACAATTCACTGATATGACTCACTGGTCTAAACTATAGGATCACTCGTCACTACTCCTTACTAAAGCGAATAGATAAGAGTTAAGAGAGTGAGAACACTAAGGTTGCTCAAGAAGGAATTCGTAATATTCAGGAATGCAAAGGTGATGATGTTTGTGTATAATAAATGGGGGTTTATATACTTACCCTACTAGGGTTATAATACATATATGAAAAGACAAAAAGGGTAATTTACAAATAGGATACTTGAAATATACTAAAAAGAGTAAAAAAGACAAAGAATATTTTGTATAGAAAAAGTAAAGAATTATTCTAAAATGTTGTGCTAGAAGACACATGTCGTATAGTGGTTACCAATCTAGATTATAATACAACTCGGACAAAGTGAACAAAAGAGTCAGCAATCAAAGTAGACTAGATCTAGTTTAGGTTAGAGCTTAGTTACTTAAGGATGTTCAGATCCCTTTTCAGGTTAGGTATCTTATAGTAGTTTGACTTAAGTTGGCTTAGACTGGGGTTGGATGCTAGTTGGCTCAAGAGGTCAACATGCATGTTTGGAGGGTTGGTGTAATCATTTGTTAGCTTAAAAATGGCGTTGATACTAATGAGGGCTTGGCACTTGGGTTGGCAATAGTGTAAAAGATGGAGATTGGGATAGGAATCCTCATCTTAAATAGAGGTTTGAGTTAGTATCCTTTGTGTGAGTCCTTATAGTCCTTTAGCTCGACTACTTGTGATTGGTTTAAGGAGCTAATTCCTATCATTTGCTTGGGGTCGGAAAGATTTATCCTCAAATTCAAAGTGATTTTGGGCTCTTACTCTATCCTGGCATTTATTGGGTCTTCTTCTGGTTGGTGAGGAATTAGGTTGGATACATTGAAGGTGGAGGAAATACCATAGTTCTCAGGCAATTTAATTTAATAGGCATTATGGTTGATCTTCTTCAAGACTCTAAATAGACCATCAACTTGTAGAGATAACTTGTACTATCTTAGGTATGAAAATCTTCTTCGGTTGAGGTGAATTCATACTAAGTCTCTTGGTTTGAAAGTAACAGTTTAGCAACTATGACTACCGATCTCTTGTTGTCTCTAGCTAAACTTAGTGGTCTTCCTTACCACAGATTGATGTAACTCTTGTAATTCTTAGGCTTAGTTAACTATAGATTGTCTCTCTTCAATAGTGGTAAGGGTATTGATCAGATCTAGGAGAATAGTAGGATTGATGTTAATGGTGCTTGGGATAATTCGATTATATGAGAACTCCACAATTGGTAGACATAGATCCCAAACTTTTAAGTTCTTTCCTATGACAACTCAAAGTAAATTTCCTAGCATTTTGTTTACCACTTTAGTCTAGCCATCAGATTGAGGGTGGCTATTAGAGTAGATCACAAGTTTAATCTCAAGTCTTCTCCAAAGAGTCTTCTAAAAATAGCTCAAGAATTTTGTATCATGATTTGAGATAATGGTCTTTGGTACTCTACGTAGTCAAACGACTTTTTGCAAAAACAAATTAGCAATACTTAAAGCATTGTTAGTTCGATTTCACAGGATGAAGTGTACCATTTTGTTGAAGTGGTCTACTACAACAAAGATCGAATCTTTTTGTTTGGATGTCCAAGGAAACCCTAGCACAAAGTCCGTGCTGAGGTCAGCCTTAGGTGAGGTCATTATAGGTAAAAGCATGTACTCTCCATAGGGCTCTTTCTTTCCCTTGGCCCTCTTACACACTTCGTAGCTACTGACTATCCTATGGACATCCTTAGCCTATCTAGGCCAATAAAAGTTCTCTTTCAGTAGGTTAGCTGTTTTGTTCTCTCTAAAATGACTACCCTATAAACGAAATTACTGGGTTTTTCCCTTATCACCGAGTAGTATGCTCGCGACCTCGGTTTTAGTCCAATTGTTGAGCAATATAGATAAGGAGTTGCTATCAAAGGATATTATATCAAGGATAACTTCTTATTCAAGGATTGAAGGCTGTGTATACCAAGTCGCTTTATGCGCAAGCTGTTGGTTATCAATGTACATGTGCCATGAACCATTCTTCTTTGGGACAAGTAAAGATGGTATAGTACAAGGACTCATGCTTTCCCTTACATATCCTTGTTCTACCAATTCATCTACTTATCTTTTCAACTTGGCAGCGTGCTCTGGATTCATCTTGTAAGTAAGTCAGCTTAGTAGAGTTGCGCCTAGTTGTATATCAATACAATGCTCTATGTTTCGGATTGAGGGTAGTCTCTTTGGCAACTCTTTAGGAAATAGGTTGGAAAACTCATTAATTAATCTTCAGATCTCAATAGGTACATCTTTAAGTTCTCTCATCTCTAACAATCTTTTAACCAATAAAAACAGGCTCATCGGCCTTCTCAATAACTCAAAGCTTGCATCAACTCATCACTAAAGCTTTCTTCTTACTAGCTCGGGTTACTTAGTTATGGGTTTCATTCACCTAGGCAGGTGTCATAGGTTGTAGCACAATCTTCTTCCCATCCTTGACAAAGGCATAAGTGTTCTTATATCAATTGTAAGTAATACATTGGTCAAACAATCAAGGTCTTCTAAGAAACAAATGTGAAGCTCCCATGGGGATTACATTAACGCCACTTTGTCCTTATAAACATTCCTAATGGCAAATGGTACAGTCACTTGTTTTGTGATGTGCAAAGTACCCTTTTCAAGAAGCTAATGTAGCTTATAAGGTTAGAGGTGCTTTAAGGTCAACAATCCTAACCTTTCCATAAAGGATTGTGCAACCATGTTGGTACAACTCCCTCCATCTACCATGATTCTATACAACTGTCCTTAAATGGTACACTTTGTATGGAATAAATTCTCTCTTTGGTCTTCCTCGAAGCTTGATAAGGAGCTCAACACTCGTCTCAGTACTAAAGTCATCACTTCTCCTTATTTAGCATAGGTACAAGTCTCCTCTCCCTCCTTAGCTTCAACTCCTCTAACATTCTTCTCCTCCTTTGGCTCACTTCCGTCGGTGCTATCCATTGCATCCTCTCAGAGTACCATAACATGTTGATTTGGACACTTCGTAGCCATGTATCCAAAACATTCGCATTTGAAGTACTTCACTTAGCTTGTCTTCTGTCTAGAGGCTTATCCTTTCTCATATATCCTTGGGGTCGACCTTTCCTCAAGTCGGTTCTACTGGCCTATTTGGCTCTACTGACCTACTCGATTCTACTGGCTTATTTGGTTATCATTGGTTTGGTCATATTTTTCCTTAGCTTAGAAGGATCTCTCAACTTAGCATAAGTAGGTCGATATGGAATATTAGCTTAGGAAAAAGCTAGCTTAAGTTGACTCAAGGCATTTCTTCCTCATTTTTCAACCCTTTACACTACTTTAATGGCCTCTTCTAGTGTATAAAACCTCTATACTTTCACAATGTTACGAACCTCATATCTAAGCAGGGGTTGAAACTCAACATTGTGTAAGCTCTAGTTCTTCCACATTTACTTTAATTATCAACATTTGGAATTCTCTCATGTAGTCATCAACAGATTGACTCCTTTAGTGAAGTTCCTATAACTTTGCAAAGGTATCTTATAGGTAGGTCTCAGCTACGAATCTTCCTCTCAACAATCTCTTCATTTCTTCCCAAGTTCTTACACCTTTTCTTCCATCTCTCGTTTTGGTTACACTTAGATTTTTCCACTACATAGTAGCATATCTAGAAAATTCAAATGCAGTAAGTTACACTTTAACAGCATCGGTGTACCCATAACAGTCAAACACTTTCTTTGCTTTCTCCTTCTACTCTAGATATTCATCTGCTTCTTTACTTCTACCGAAGGGTGGGATTTGGACCTTGACGTTGTTAAGTCATCGAGAAGCTTAGCATCCTTGCTCTTATGATTGAGAGTATTCAACCTCTTATTCTTCCTATCCATACTCTTCAGCATCTACCTCTTCATCGTCCTCCTTAATTTCTTCCAACTTCAACCTTTGTCTAGCAGCTCAGTCTACAACTCCTCTAGCTCAATGGGTCGAACTAGGCAATTAGCTTGGCTACCTTAGTCATGATGCCTCTCAAGAAAATTCTCAAGTGAGTTATGATGGGGTATACCCTATGGTTGTTGTCTATTATCTTACATCGTAGTGACCAAACTCTTAACAAGATCGGTAAGCATGTCAAGCTTATCATAAACTGACCTAAGAGTACTATTATCATTTTGACCTTAACTATCATGAGCACCATTACTTTGGTCACCAATAATACTTTGAATACTTAAATTTGACATTATGTGATATTTCTTTGATAGAGTAACAATACAATACACAACAAGCACTTCTTATTACTTAAAACCTTACTAACACACACCAACAACCTCAACACCTAACACATACAAAAATATCATAGAAATAAACTTGCTCTATTTTCACGATGAAAAATAGAGTAAAATAAAGTAACAACAAGAACTACACTTACCAACCCACAAACCTTCACAACACAGCTCACAACTTCAAAACTTACTGTATGCGAACACGCAGTAGCAATATGAAAGGAGTATAGTAGCTACTAGCAGCAAATACGAACAAAACTTTACTACAACTTTTTACACTCCCTCTTGGAACTATACTATGATACTAGTGAAACTAATACGTCTCCGAGGTCGAATGCATGGAGGAGCACCACAAGGGAAAGGAACCAAAAGAAAAACAAAAGAGGATTAGCAAATTCGAGAATCTATCAATCGGATATGATACAATGATTGATCTTACTCAGCCTATAATTCGCTAAATATAACTAACCAATCTGAACCATAGGGTCACTCACCACTACTTCTTGCTAAAGGGAATAGATAAGAGTTAAGAGAGTGAGAACATTAAGGTTGCTTAAGAAAGAAATTGTAATATTCAAGAATGAAAAGTGATGATGTCTTTGTACAACAAATGGGGGTTTATATATTCACCCCATTAGGGTTACAATACAAACATGAAAAGATAAAAAGGGTAATTTACAAATGGTATACTTGAAATATTTTAAAAAGGGTAAAAGAGATAAAGAATATTTTGAATAGAAAAAGTAAAGAATCATTTTAAAATGGTATGCTAGAAGACATGTGTCGTATGGTAGTTAGCAGTTTGGATTATAATACAACTTAAACAAAGTGAACAAAAGAGTTAGTAGTCAAAGTAGACCAAATCTGGTTTAGGTCAAAGCTCGGTCACTCAATGATGTTCAGATCCCTTTTAGGTTGAGTATCATGCAACTCGGCTCAGACGAAGGTTTGACTCTGGTCGACTTAGATTGGGGTTGGATGTTGGTTAACTTGAGAGATTAGTATGCAAGTTTAGAGGGTCGGCATGATTGCTTGCCAGCTTGGAAGTGGCACAGAGAGTAATGAGGGCTCGACACTTGGGTTAGCTATAGTGTAAAAGATGGAGATTGGGATATGAATCTTCATCATGAATGGGGGTTTAAGCTAGTATCCTTTGTGTGAGTCCTTACAGTCCTCTAGCCTAGCTATGTGCGATTGGTCCAGGGAGTTGATTCTTATCAACAAGTCTCCTTAGTAGAAGCTAAAGTTGTATTGACGCCTAGTGTAGTGTTGCTAATGTTCCTGATTAGTAGTAGTGCTATGATGTGCTTAAGAGCTTAATAATCACTAGGGCTTACTGTAGGGAGTACTAACCATGTGGGTCCTTTGAGATATTGAGAAAATGAGGATGGAAGGGTCAACAAATATAGTAGCTTACATGAAGCTACTCAGAGAATATGACATACAAACAAAAACAACACGACTTAAAACTTCTTTGATACGACTCATAAGCTAATGTTAAGGTTCACTCACTACTAATCTCAAGCTACATGGTAAGATTAGATAAGAGTATAGGAGAAAGTGTACTCGGAGAGGGGTATCTCACAAGAATAAAAATATTCATTAAGTGTAAGGTATCTAATGATAATTACAACTATAGTAAAGGGACTATTTATAGTAAGTCCTTTAGGGCAACAATATAAATAAGCAAATTACATAAAAGAATGAAGAAAGAGATTCCTAGTATGTACAAAAAAGGGTAAATATGACAAATGACGAAAAGGAATATAATACAAATGTAAAAAAAGTAATGGATAGGTGGTTACCTATTAATGGGTTTGTATAGGGGAATCTTATAGTGTTGTAGATGCTCAAATCGAGTGTAATTGTTGTTGGGGACTAGTACTTAGAGTTATCGAGATGAATAAGGGACAATGCTATTCAATCGGCTGAATGAGTAGAGCTCGGCATGTAAGGGACTCAACCTTGACACTTGGCAAGTTTGCCTTGGCACTTGTCATGTCTGTAGATTGGAAGAGTAGTGCTCGGCGTGAGGTAACCTCTTGCTTGACATGCCTCAGGTCAGCCTTAGCACCTAGCAAGTTAGCCTTGACACATGAGGGGTTGGTAATTAGACAAGGGTTAGAGCAAAGCAAGGTGTGTTCAAGTGGGGACCTTAAGGTGTTCACCCATAACTCTTCCATATATAAGAGCTCATCCTTAATAGGCTAATGTGAGAGTATCCTCTTCACTAAAGACTGTATTCTTCAAAGTTAGGTACGGGGTGAGGGGCCCAAGGGTTGGCAATCCATCAGTTCCTCAAGGTTGTTGAAGATTTACTCTCAAATCTTGGTCTTCTTCTTTAGGTACGTAAGGCGTTAGGTTGGTGACATTGAAAGTAGGAGATACTCCATAACCTTCAGGTAGCTCAAGCTTATAGGCATTATTATTGACATGCTGAAGGATTTTAAAAGGTCCATACAACCTGGGAGATAACTTATTTTTCCTCTTCCCTAAAAATTGCGCCTTATTGAGTTGGATCTAAACATGTTCCCTTGGGTTGTAAATGATTAGTCACCTTCCTTGACTTCCCTATTCTCTCTATTAAGGTATAGTCTTAGCTAGTTGCTTGACAACCTTCTAATGTAGTTTCTAAAACTTTTCAACGTGCTACAAGCTTGATTGACTTTCTCCTTAGGAAGTTGGGCTGATAACCATATTCAAGGGTAAGTTTAGGTTAAGTCCATAAACAATCTTGAAAGGCATCCTTCCTGTCGAGCTATGAGTAGGGTGGTGGTAAGTAAACTCAATAATGGGTAAGTAGAGATCCCATTCACGTAGATCCTTTTTAACAATAGCTTGAAGGAGGTTTCTTACTATTATGTTCACAACTTTTATCTAGTCGTCTATCTGTAGATGGTAAGAAGTATTGAACATGAGCTTAGTACCAAGCTTCTTCCATGGGTTTCTCTAGAAGAAGTTCATGAACTTCGAATCACGATCAGACACAGTACTCCTTAGTATTCTATGCAGCCCTATGATCTCTCGCAAAAAGAGGCTAGCAATAAATAAAGTATCATTGGTTTGTGGTAGGGGATGAGGTGGCTCATCTTATTAAACCGATTAACCACCACCATAATAGAATCATGTCTCTACAATATTTTAGGTAAGCCAAGCATGAAATCTATGCTCAGATCAATCCATGGCCATTTTAGTATGGGTAGAGGTATACACTCTCCGTATGACTCCTTTCTTCCCTTAGCTTGTTTGGACACCTCGCAACACTTAAGAACTTTGTATACATCCTTCATCATCCAAGCTAATAGAAATGTTCTTTTAGCAACTTGGCTGTTCTCTTCTCACCAAAGTGGCTAGTTAAGCCTTTAGCATGGGCTTGTTGAACAAGTAATTCCCTAATAAACCCACTTTGTACAAAAATTTATGTTCCCTTCATTCAAAATCCTTAACTCGGATAGAGCCCATCCATAACTCCTTTAATGTTGCACTTGGCTACTAAGAGTCCTAAGTACATGTCATGCTCATACTGATCAGGTAAGGTGCCAAACCCAATTATCTTAACTTATAAAAAGGTAAGAAGAACATGTTGATGAGAAAGCATGTCAACCATGATGTTGGCACTTCCTTTCTTGTATCTAATGACATAATAGAAAGTTTCTAGGTATTCAACCCACTTAGCATGGTATCAAGAAAGCTTTTGTTGTCCTATGAGATGTTTGAGAGACTCATGGTCCGTGTAGATGATGAACTCTCTCAACGATAAGTAATGTTGCCAGTTCTAGAGTACTTAGATAAGAGCATAGAACTCCTTGTCATACGTTAAGTAATTCAGTATGGCACCTTTGAGTTTGTTATTGAAGTATGCAACTGGTCGGCATTCCTACATAAGAGCAGCCCTAATGCCAACTTTAGATGTGTTACATTTTAGTTTAAAAACTTTCTTGAAGTCAGACAAAACAAGTACTAGGGTAGAAGTTAACCTAGATATAATCTCATCAAAGCTTCTTTGAGCTTTCTTGAACCATTTGAATTTAAAGTTTTTCCTGGTCAGCTCAGTTAGTGGGGCAGCTATGGAACTAAAGTTTTGAATGAATTTTTGATAAAACGAAGCTAGACTATGAAAACTCCTTACTTTGGCAGCATTCGTTAGCATTAGCCATTCGAGAATAGCTCGGACTTTCTTGTCATCAACTTTAATACCTCCTTCAGAAAAAACATAACCGAAGAATACTACCTCACTCTAGAAGAATACACATTTCTTCAAATTGTTGAATAAGTGCTCAATATGGAGGATATCGAACACAAACCTCAAGTGCATGACATGAGAGATGAGGTCGATACTATATATCAAAATATTGTCAAAGTAGATAACAATACCCTTACCAATCAATATTCTCAAAACATGGTTCATGAACTGCATAAAAGTGCTTGGTACATTTATCAAACCAAACGACATCACCATCCATTCGAATAAACAATCCTTTATTTTAAAAGCAGTTTTCCACTTATGTCCAGGTCTCATTTTGATCTGGTGGTAACCGCTCTTTAGATTAATCTTCAAAAAGATTTATGTACTATACAATTCATTGAGCATATCATCCAATCAGGATCATATATTAGTACTTGATAGTGATTTTATTGATTACTCAGCTATCAATATACATTCTCCATGAGAATCCTTCTTTAGTATTACGACAGCTAGTACATCATGAGGGCTCATGCCATTTCGAACATATCCTTAATTAATCAATTCATCAACTTGTTTCTTTAGCTTAGTGGCTTGCTTAGTGGTGAACTTATTGGCAAGCCGATTAGGTAAAGCAGCTCTAGGTTAGAGATCCATGTAATCCTCTATTCTTCTAATAGGTGGTAATCCTTTTAGTATCTTGGTAGGAAAAAAATCAGCATACTCTTGAAGTAATGTTTGTACCTTAATAGGTGAAGCTCTAGCTTCTCTTAACTTTAGAAGTTTCCTAACTAATAAGAGTACACACTCTCTCATCTTGACATCTTTAGAAAATTAGGCTCAAGAAATCACTAGGGACTTCCTCTATAGTGATATAGAAATCTTTTCTTATGACTCTTAAACTTCTTTAGGGCTCATTAGGGTTAATATATCCTTCTTCTCATCCTTCTAGAACATATAGGTATTCCTATATCCATCATGTAATACCTTTAAATTAAATAGCCACAATTAGCTAAGTAACATGTATGAGGTACGCATAGGTAGGACATTGTACAAAACCTTGTCCTTGTATCTATCACCAACAGTAATCGGTACTTTAGCTTGCTTAGCAACAGGTAGACCTCCCTTCTCATTTAGCCAATGAATCTTGTATGGCTTAAGGTAAGGGTAAGTTAGTAATTTTAGGGCCTTTACCATTCCTTGACCTGTTGCATTGGTACAACTCGCTCCATCAATGATCAAAGTACATAACTTATCATTCACTTGGCAATTTGTATGGAGGAGGCTCTCCCTCTGCTCATTCTCATTAGAGGAAAAGGTACTAAGAGATCGTCGTACGACTATATAGTAATTAGCTCCGATTTTAGGTAGGGTCGCAACATTTGAGTCTTTTTGAAATTCTCTCAACAAGTGATTACCATCCACCTCCTTCTTACTTTACTAGCACTTTCTACCTTAAACTAGGTTTTTTCTCCCTTGATGGTCATGATACATTGATTCGGACAATGACTATCCATGCGTCCAAAACCAAGACACTTGAAACAGTTAATCTCTCAAGTCTTCCTTCCTAAACTCTAACCTTGGTCCTTCTTGACCTTAAGCTCCTCGACTTTGCTCTTGCTTCTGCCATCATCAAGTTTGCTTGACATCTGACCTCAGCAATCTACCTTGGAATTGTATTAAGCTTGGTTATATCCAGTTCAGCTCAACATACAAATCTTACTAGACAAGCTAGGTCGGTTACTTGGTGCTCGGTTGAGTTGACTTCTCTACCTTTCTACTCTTTGGGCTACTCGAATGGTTTTGTCTAGACTTCCTAACCTTTTCACCTCTACTATAATACTAATCTCGATCCTCAGCCTATAAATGAACCTCTCTATTGTTCGCACCTTAGGTTCTTCAACATCATAGTGAATTATCAACAATTGAAACTCTCGAACATACTTATCAACAGGTTGGCTACTTTGTCTCATGTCTTAAAGACATTGGAAAGTGTCTTGCTCGTAGTGTTCTAGAACAAATCTAATTAGAACTCTCTTTGGCTCATCTACGTTTAGATTTCTCGTCGGGCTCTCTAGCGTACCTTCTATAACTTCTTCCACCACATTATTGCATGCCTAGAAATTTTTAACATAGTTACTTGAATATAAATAGCATCTTCGTAATCATAAAAGTCAAATATCTTTTTAATTTGCACCTTATGCTGTTCGGTTCCTTTTAGGAGCATAGAACTCATGTTCTTCTAACCCATCGTATTGCTTTTCTTCCTCATACTCCTCAACTTCATCCAACTTAAGTCTCCTTTTGGCAACTCTATCAGCATGTCAAGCTAGAGATAAGTTTACACTAATAGTTTCAAGTGCTCAATTCTCACCCACCTGTCTTCTTAGCCTTGTTTAACAATAACTCATTTTTGTAGCCTAGTCTCTACTACCCTCTGTACTGAAATAACCAAATTGGCTATGATGGTAGTAAGGTCTTGTATTTGCTCATTAGTAGTTCACAAGGTCTATTAGGTAACACAACTGCAACCATAAGCATTATTCTTAGCATCATTAATCTCTCCTTGAACATTAGGATTCGACATTTCTTAATATAAACTTCAGAAAGTTAACTATTAAATAGAAGATTCTTACACAACTTTGACAATATGACTTCTTATAGCGACTTAAGAACTTAATCTATTTTCCACTTGAGAAACAAAGTATAACAAAAAAAAAAAAAAAACACTCTAACAAGAAATAATTCAACACTAAGCCTTCAGTCACAACTTTAAGCTCCAATACCAAGATTATATGAAGAGCTTAGTAATCACTAGGGCTTACTGTAGGGAGTACTAACTACGTAGATCCTTTGAGATATTGAAGAAAATAAGGATGGAAGGGTTAGTAAACATGGTAGCTTACATGAAGCTACTCGAAGGATATAACGCATTAACAAACATGATACGACTTAACACTTTACTTGATATGACTCACAAGCTAATGTTAAGCTCCACTAGCCACTAATCTCAAGTTACTTGGTAAGATTAGATAAGAGTGTAGGAGAAGGTGTACTCAGAAAGGGGTATCTCATAAGAAAAAAAAAATTCATTGAGTGTAAGGTATCTAAAGATAATTATAGCTACAGCAAAATGACTATTTATAGTAAATCCTTTAGGACAATAATACAAATAATGAAAATTACATAGAAGATAATGAAGAAAGATTCCTAGTATGTATGAAAAAGGCTTAATATGACAAATGACGAAAGGAATAGTACAAATATCAAAAAAGTAACAAATAAGTGGTTGCCTATCAATGGGTTCATATAGGGGAATCTTATGGCATTATGGATGCTTGGAACAGGTGTGTTGCTTTAGGGATTAGTACTTGGAGTTGTTGAGATGAATAAGGGACAATGTTGTTCGATAGGTTGAATGAGCAGAGCTTGACATGTGGGGGACTCGACTTCGGCACTTAAAAAGTTGGCCTTGACACTTGTCATGTTTGTAGATTAGAAGAGTAAGACTCAATGTGAGGTGACCTTTTGCTTGACATTCGGTAGGTTAGCCTTAGCACTAAAGGGGTTAGTGATTGGACAAGGGTTAAAGTAGAGCAAGGTGCATCCGAGTTAAGACCTTAAAGAGTTTACCCATAACTCTTCCATATATAAGAGCTTGTCTTTGACAGGCTAACGTGAGAGTATCTTCCTTGTGAGAGATTGTAGGTCTCAAAGGCGAGCATGAGTGAAGGGCCCAGAGATTAGAAATCCATCATACTAGTCTCAGATTTTCCCCTAGTACATGATGGCACTACCACATCTTGGCTGCCCCTTAAGTTGTGACAGTATTAAGGTGGTATTTAAGCACTATTTAAAAAGGAATAGAAACTTACCTTAGATATAATAGGAAGCTAACTCAATGAGGTTAAGAGGGATTGAATCGGGCTAGGAGATGTATAATAAAACTTATAACTTTAGAGATTAACAAAACCCTATACTTAAAGGAATTTTTGTATTCTAGGAAAATTTTGAGACTTTTATAGAGCAATGGTTAGAGTTTCACATCAAGAAAGGAGAGACCCTTATTGACTACCATCGTCATCTTTGATTACTCTTTAAGGACTTGGCCCTGATCGGGGAGCTTTTAACATGAGTATAGTACTGTCTTGGTAGAGGGGTAGACTAATGGATCATTGGAGGTTTAGATGTGAGGAGTTACTCATGGACCTCCAATGCCTAGTCTACTCTAATAGCAAGCTTATTCACATACTAGAGCGCGAGTCTTGGATGGTAGGACATTTTGAACAGCCCCTAAAGGTAGCTTTCCTAGTCATTGATGACTATCACCCTTATTGGTCCTAGCTTTTGATGAGTAGAGATAGGTTGGACTTAAGGTTGCTTTTACTAGAGATCATAGAGGTGATCGTCCAACCTTACTTGAGATTAATATTAACTTAGCCTTGGATGTGCTTTGGGGGGAATGGGGCTAGATTATGAATTATGTAAATCCCTAAAATTTTCAACCTAATACCCAAAGTAAACCCTAGTGTGCTAGAAAACTCTTAAAGTTGACAAGGTTAGTTAAGATGAAAACCCTAAGATAACAACTAAAGATTTAATTGCGTAGAACACTTTTATACTTTAAATGTATATAAATACTAGAGATTGCACCCGAAAGTAATAAAACCTTAAAACTATAACTTTAAAGATATAAAAGTACTAATTCACTATAACTTACTATAAAACCCTAATTGATAATATAACCTTAATATCTTGTCAAATCATTAGTAAAAGATCAAAAAAATCTTTCAATCATTCTTAAATACATATAATACTAAAGTAATCCTTTAGGAACTAAGATATTGTGTCACTGATCACATTCATTTTCTAAGTATATAAATAGGTTAGTATTATATAAAGTTAAATGATTAGTTGATGTTTATATTACATATAGTAGACATTAGTATCCTAAATGGTATATTTCATAATAGTTACACTAAGTACCATACTAAATAATGTATTTAGGATATAAATACTTAGAGAGAGATCTCATTAACTATTTTTACTAATCATTTCAATAAACTCCACATTTCCCTTCAATTCCTTAATTTTTTTCCTAAATTTTCCTTAATTACCCTATTATGTACATATAAATTTCACTTAATTTCAAAGAGTTGACTAAGTCAACATGTTGACAAAGTCAACAAAGTGTCATTATCATCTAGAGAATTCTTTCTTTTTCCTTCACCTTATACACTTAATTTTTCCAATTTTGCCCCCATTTGTGCTGTCCACTTCCGCATCCCTTAGACCCACTTGTCTTCATCTTTTTAAACACAAAAACAAAACAAAATAAAGTTCTTCTTCCCTCCTCAAAACCGTGAGCTTCCCCTCTTACTTTGTCCCTTTCAACTTTTCTAATTTCACTTTCACACCTTTACCTACTAACGCAAACCAATAATACATATATACTAGCTTTCT
Source organism: Lumnitzera littorea (assembly GCA_024138015.1). Taxonomy (NCBI): domain Eukaryota; kingdom Viridiplantae; phylum Streptophyta; class Magnoliopsida; order Myrtales; family Combretaceae; genus Lumnitzera; species Lumnitzera littorea. The sequence continues at coordinate 76,212,691 of JAMXBB010000001.1, read as the reverse complement.
TTTCATATAACAAGCAAGAGAAAAGTATGTTATTGTGTAATTTCTTAACTTATTTAGTAGTTAAATGAATAGGCTAAGTTAGTGTAGTAAGCTTATGTGATAAGTCTATATGTGTTGTTAGTAGTAGAAAGCCCCATATTTATGTTTAGAGTGTAGAAATACTTGGTTATATGTGTAGAAATACTTGGTTATACATGTAGAAATACCTATGTACATACATCAAGTGAGTATATATGGAGTATACATATTAGGGTTTTAGTGAAACCCATAGTATAAGTGTATAAATCCTTAGCTAAATGGAAAAAAGAACACATATACATATACTTAAGCATGGGAATACAAGAATATACTTAAGGAATACATGTATGGGTACTCTTGTACATAAATACCCATTATGTACATAACCTAAAATGAGGTATATACTAACTATATGTACATATACCTTACTAAATACACCCTTAAAATGTAAAAATATGAAATTTGTGAAGCTTTCTTAAGAGGGTACTCTAGGCATATGAAAATTCGTATAAAAATACATGTGTCACCATATGTGTATATGGATATATGTATTAGTATACGTATAAGTACATAAGTATACATATTAGTATATTAGAAGTATAAGTATATATATAACATATGTGTAAAGCATATAAATACATAAGGATAAGTATACATATGTAATGGATGATGTAAGCAATGATCTAATCAAATGATGATATAAGCCATTACATAAGCAAATGATGACATAAGCTTTGACATAAGCTTCTAAAATAATAAACCATAAGATCATTTAAGTATAAGAATTAATGGCTAATTAAATCATTAACTACTAAAATAGAACATAAAACTAGCTAATAAAAATAATTAAGCTTCAACAGTTAGAATTTCAATAAATATAGTTTACATCGTAAAACACAAGTTTTAAGGTCCAAAATGAACATCACCGTGTGAATGTACATCTGAAAATGATGAAAAACGATTATAAATTTGTAAATATAAGAAATATAATGAAAAAGTTACATACAATTAGTGATAAAGTCTAATCGGGTAAAAATTGATAGTAATCTAAGTAGAGTTAGGTAAATAGATATCTAGAATTACTAGTTAATTTAATTACTTATTATCCCTGTTATCTTGAAATGATAAGGTGATCCTGATGAGGGTGAGGATCTTCTGATCGATTATTATGGCTAAAGCAAGTCGTCATAGTTAAATGGGTACTCCCGATGACTCTATACTTGTTATGTATTTGTAGTTACTGCACTTAAATTAAATAGTAATAACTTGATGTGTGGGGATTTGGGATATGTATGTGCTTGATACTGATTGCTTACTGTAAAAAATATTGTTTAATACAATAATTGAGGATTTGATTGTATGATTGATTGTTACATGATTTGGATGGTTTGCTGATATTGATTGATCGCCTCATAATTTGACTTAATTATATTTGGCTTATCTTAAATAAAAGCGTCATGCATTATCTTTGCATTGCATTACTTATTTCGGCCGTCACTTCCCGCGGAGGTAAAGAGAGGCCTTACTAGGGTTGTTTATATATATTAAAGTGTTTCTATACGGTGCACTTGTACAACATGACTTTACCTGAACCTACGAGCTTACTAGGTGATAGAAACACCAACCATATGGCTAAGGGTTGAGTCTAGAGATCTTTGCTGTAGGGGTGTAAGTGTGGACTATAGGGTTCATCTCACCGCTCGGGCTAGGATTTTGTGTACTATTGAATTTTCAGAAATGGAAATGTATTTTGTGAAATACGAAATTCAAAGTTATGGTTAAAAACCCAAGTGCTAGAGCTTGGTTATGATTGGTGCTGATGTATCTCCAACCTTTATCTCGGAGGGCGTTAAAATTTGATATTATATGCAGCACTGATCAACTGCATATATTTTTTGGCATACTGCATGTGCATGCATTCATATGGTTGTGATAATTTGTTTGATAACTTGTTTGCCAGTATAGTATGAAGGATAGCTCACTAAGCTCTTGTAGCTTACTCCCCAATACTTTTTCTTTTGTAGGTTGATAGATAATCGAACATGGGTTAAGAGCTGAGTGTTGAGTGCAAGTGTTGAGATATTTTAGAGTTTAGAATTAGAGAGAGATTATTTAGTTCATGTGAAACTTTAAATGTAAATACTACTTATATATTTAGATTTAGTAACTTCAATAAGTTTGAATTTTAATTTTATTCTATTTGATCTTATCATTTGGTAGGGGATACCGATTCTCTGTGATTCTGAGGAATTGTGGGATATCGGACATCCATAGTTATTTATATCCTATAATATATTAATTAACTAACAATTCAACATCCTTAGTAATTAATCATTTAAAGTCTTGCAATCTCTAACTTGTAAGGCGGTTTTCATTTCACAGGTGCACATATGTTATGAAAATTTTAGGTGATTCTACTAGGCCCCCTTTAGGGTCTTGACAAATTGCTAGCTTCGTCTGATGATGAGGACGACCAACTAGAGGAATAGATTCCAAAGGCTCTTACCCCAACCCTAATGGAGGTTGATAGAGATGGCTAAGATCTGCCTTAAGAAGAGGACCCTCTTAAGCTTATGCCTCCTATTAGATAGGATAGTTTTCCAGACCAGTTGGTAGAGCTGGGTGATGGTAGGGCTAAGATGCAGGTAAATGGATCGATGCTTGATCCTCCTTCACTTGCTATAAAGGACCTAAAGGAGGAGGATTGGTTAGAGCTTGATGAAAACTGTGAGCCTTTGACTTATTCTAGTGTGGATTCTAATGGAGATGATTTTGATGATTTTAGCTTTTCCAAATTTGATGATTTTAAGGATGATGAGAGTGTTGGGGTTGGTTTGAATGTATTAGCTAACTTGAGTCATTGTTGTTGGGGTCACCATGTTTTGGATGTACTTATCTTGACTATATGTTTTGAGTTATAGCACTATATCTCTGAAAACTTATTATGAAACTCTCGTATGTGTTTAGCTATAGTATTAGTGTGGATTCACTCTATGGAGGTGACTACCTTTTCAGTATAGCCTCATGTTGTTAAAATGAATGACAAAAATGGCTTCCAACTTGTTTAGTATTTTGCTCTATTATGTTTTATTATTTAGTTTAGAAATTGAAAGTTTTCTTTCCTTAAGGCTTACTTAAGTTGTTTCTATCATTAGGAACATGAGAGGCTAGGGGAGACCTATATTGAGAAGTGATCCCCAGATGATCCATTGGTGAAGGTTCTATAGAGGGATTACATCAAATAGGTGCTAGTTGTAGTACATGAGATGTTGAAAGTCTTTCATAAGAAGGATAAGACACCTCCAGCTCATGTTCCACCTCTTGTACCACCACCACCATTACCACCTCTTATTACATAAGTGCATTTAGCCCCTACAACACCTCCTGGATCCTAAGCCTTAGAGGTCCATGATGCTAGAGTTTATCAAGTAAACTAAGTATTTTGATGGGGACCTAAGTTGCCCTAAGGAAGTTGAGGATTGGTTCATGTAGATTAAGCAAACATTTAAAGCTTTTGAGGTTCCACACCATCTAAGGATCACCTATGGTACTTATATGCCAAGGCTCTATGCTAGGACTTGATAAGAGTCTAAGAGGAGGACAGTAAGAGGTCTGATTACTTAGGAAGTATTCAGGAAGGAGTTGATTTCAAACTATTTTCTAGAGACATTGAGGTTGCAGTACAGTAATGCTTTTCTTTCCATTTAGAAGGGAAATCATACCCTAGATCAATATGAATCAAAGTTTAATAGGTTGTTATAGTTTGCTGATAAGGAGTTTCAATTTAGTGACAAGCTGAGGACTTAGATTTTCATCAAAGGGCTAGATTTTGAGATTAGGTGTAGAGTGCATGAGTTCTAACTGTAGGATTTTAGAGAGGCAGTCGAGATGGCAAAGACTATCAAGAGTGCTAGAGATTCTAAGGACAAGAGTGAGAGGCATAAGGTGAACATATTTGAGAAGAGGCCATTTGAGGGACCTAGCTTTTCTAAGAATGGGAAAAAAGAACATGCAGATTCATGGCCTACAATTGAGGCCAATTACTCTAAGTTCCAATGTAATGAGATGTTGGAGATGTAAGGGAGCACAGTATTTGAGAGAATGCCCCCAACTTTAGTACAGATGTTTCCATTATGAAGAGGGTAGTCATCATATAGTTGAATGTCTTAAGAGAGCTAGCATGACCTTTTTTGTGTGCAAACAAATGGGGCACATTACTCCTAATTGTCCATAGAGGAAGATAGCTCAAACCACCCAACTAGTTTACACCAACGACACTTCCTAGAGGCCTAAAGATAGATAAGTGCGCCAGTAGCCGCACAATCTCAACTAGGCACACTCGTACATGCCAGGATTTATAATTTGGAGGGCAAGTTGGACAATGTGGACAATGGAGATAATGAGGTTATTTGCTAATTTTGAGGAGGGACATACCATTGTATGATATTTGTTGTAGGGAATATACATGTCTCCAATTTACCTATATACGCCTTGTTTGATATGGGAGTGACTCACTCTTTTATCATACTTAAGATTGTCAAGCAAGTAGGATTATAAGTGGTGACTACAAAGTCTAGTTTTGGGATCAAGACTCCTATAGGAATCGTAGTAGTGACCTGAGATGTGGTAAAGAATTGCCCTTTAAAAATCCAAGATAGTGAACCTTATGCTAACTTGATATTAATTGAGATGAATAAGTAAGAGATCATTCAGGATATGAGTTGGATGTCAATTGTGAATGCCTAGGTAAATTGTTGAAGGAAGTGGAATTTGACACCTTAGATGGCACCATAGCCATTTTCAAAGGAGAGTCAATCATAATCAAGCTAGGAGAAATGTAATCACTTAAGTTGGTTTCAGATAAAGGTTTTCAAACATGGGTAGAAGCAAGATTGAACACTACCGAGACAGAAAAAAGAGAAGCTATGGATTGAGGAGATTTGAGTGGTGAATAAAATTCCACTTATTTTTCCCAACAAGTTTCCAAGTTTGCCACCCAAGAAGGAGATTGATTTTGTCATTGGTTTGTTGCTAGGTTTAGAGCCTATTTCAAAGCCACTTTATATAATGGCTTTGGTAGAACTAAAGGAGTTGAAGAAACAATTGCAAGAATTACTAGATCAAGGATTTATCAAACCTAGCATGTCTCCATAGGGAACACCAGTTTTATTTGTTAAGAAGATGGATAAGTCTATGAGATTGTACATAAACTATTGAGACTTAAACAAAGTGAATATCAAGAATAAGTACCCGTTACCTCGAATAGATGACTTGTTTGACTAGTTGAGAGGAGTTAAAGTCTTTTCTAAAATTGATCTATGATCTAGGTATCGCCAACTTAAGATTAAGCCTGAGGATGTCCTTAAGATGGTCTTTAGGATACGATACGGTCATTACAAGTTTTTGGTGATGCCTTTTGGGTTGACAAACATACCGGCTACATTTACAAACTTGATTAACCATTGTTTTCTTACCTTGCCGGATAAGTATGTTATTGTCTTTACCGATGACATCCTAGTGTACTCGACTTCATTTGAGCAACATGAAGAATGTTTAAGAATAGTGTTATAGACATTGAGGGAGCATCGGCTTTACATTAAGTTATCCAAATGCGACTTTTGGTTGAAGGAAATTTCCTTCCTTAGGCACATAATATCAAGAGATGGGATCATAAAGGATCCAAAAAAGATTAAGGCCATAGTTGAATGGAAAAGGATAGAGATAGTCACTAAGGTAAGTAATTTCTTAGGTCTTGTTCGATATTACAAGAAGTTTGTCAAGGATTTCTCCACTATAGCTAGGCCCTTCACCCAGCTGAGTTAGAAGCATGTGAAGTATGAGTAGATAGAAAAAAGAGAACAAAGCTTCCAAGAGTTGAAATGTAGGTTAGTGTTCGCTCTGATTTTAGCCTTACTCAACACCAAAGAGCCTTTCATTGTATACAGTGATGCCTTAAGAAACGGACTTGGTTGTGTGTTGATACAAGATGAGAAAGTCATAGTATATGCATTTAGAATGTTGAGATCTCATGAGCAAAATTACCCATGATCTTAAATTAGTAGTAGTAGTCTTTACCTTGAAGATTTGGATGCATTACCTATATGGGCATAGATATGAGATTTATACAGACCATAAAAGTCTCAAGTACCTCTTCACTAAAAAAGAATTGAATATGAGGCAAAGGATATGGCTTAAGTTGATTAAGGATTATGATCTTGGAATCAATTATTGCCCAAGTCGAGTGAAAGTAGTGTCAAATGCCTTAAGGCATAAGAATCATGTTGAAGTTGCTTCATTTGTCACCAGACAACACTAGTTGATCAAGGAATTTAAAAGAATTAACACTTAATTCACTTAGGCCAAAGGAAACATTGAATTGTCGAAATTGGCCATTAAACCCACAATATTAGAAAGGATTCGAGAAGCCTACAAACTCATTCCAATTTAATGAAGGTGATGGAAGAAATGGCAATTGGCAAGTATTTAAACTTTGATACTAATGAGAGAGGAACAATCCGCATGAAGGATAGGTTATGTATGCTAGAAGATGCATCCTCAGGAAGGAAATCATGAGTGAGGTACATTATTCATGATACTTCATACACCTTGGAGGGATAAAGATATACTAGGATCTTAAGAAGAATTTTTAGTGGAACAACATGAAACGAGACATAGTTGAATATGTGTAAAAGTATGAGACATGCTAAAGAGTTAAAGCTAAGCACTAAAGACTGGGAGGATTGTTGTTACCATTGCCAATCCTCAAATGGAAATGAGAACAAATTACAATGGATTTTGAGTGGATTATTATAGATCCAGGTAGGATTTGATGCTAGGTCATTGTTGATAGACTTACTAAGTCCATACACTTTCTTCTCATCAATATGACATACTCTTTGGAAAAGTTGACACAGATCTATGTAAAGTAAATTGTAAGATGTCATGGTGTTCTAAAGAGTATAGTTTTAGACATAGATGCACAATTTGTGTCCAAATTTTGGAGAAGCTTACATAAACACTTGGGTACACAATTGAACTTTAGCATTACCTATTACCTTTGATCAGATGGACAATCAATAAGAACCGTACAAATCTTAGATGATATGCTAAGGGCTTATGCCATAAAGTTCAAGGTAAATTGGGACATGCATTTTCCCTTGTTGAGTTTGCATACAACAACTTCCATTCAAGTATCAAATGCTACCTTATGAGGCTTTGTATAAGGAGGAAGTGTAGATCTCTTTTGTTTTGGGATGAAGTTGAAAAGTTGGCTCTAGCATCTAATTTGGTGCACAAAGCCATTGAGTGATCATCATTAAGTAAAAGATGAAAGAAGCCTAAGATCGACAAAAGAGTTGGGTAGACATGAAGAGGTGAGAAGTAGAGTTTCAAGTCAATGATTATGTATACCTCAAGAAGAAACCGATAAAGAGTATGAGTCGAGTCTAATATTTTCTTGGCTTTTATAATTTTCCATAACCCGATTAGTATTAAACTCTAACCCATTTAATACTAAACCTTGGCTAGGAGTTAAGAAAAATTCAGTTTTTAAACGTGTTTTGAAAAATCCTTAGAGTTGCTACCCAACCGAGGTTAGGAAATGGTTTAGGTTAAAACTAAATGGGTGGATTTTGTTTCGACTTAGACACTAGTTTACGTGAGGAAAACCGATTTTGGAAAAAAAAAAATAGGTTTTTCGAAAGACCAAAGATCGAGTTTGAAGTTTAGATTCTTTAAACTCTTATTTAAACTCTTACGAATACTATTAACTTTTCAAATTTAAACTTGAATTCCTAAAATCACCATTTTTGAATAACAGCCTAAAAACTACTTTTAATCTAATAATTTTAAACTAAAAGAAAGGAAAAACTAATTTTTTTTTATTTTTTATTTTAACCCAGAGATGCCTACGTACTTGCTATTTAAGATTAGATGTACATAGTTTTTTTTTTTTTTTTTATAAAATTTTAGTGTAATGATTGGTTTTAATTTGAGAAATAGTTGAGTTTAAGTTTTGAACTCATTTAATTTTATTTAAGAAAAAACACCTAAGAGGAAAGGGTCCTAATTTGTTTCTTGGGAAAATTTTAAAGTGCTCTAATTTTGAAAATGGGTTGATTTAATTTTTGTTTATTTGGAAAATTAACATTTCTAAGTGATGAAAAATTATTATTATTATTATTATTATTATTGTTTAAGTTTTAACTAAATAAATACAAACTAAGCTACCATATCCTTTTTCCTTCTTCTTTTTTTTCTTTCTTTTCTTTCGTTTCTTTCTTCTTTTTTGGATTACAATTACATTAGGGATAGAATAATAAACAAACAAATAAATAAACTAAACTAAAATAAAATAAAAATTTGAACCAAATCTAGACAAGAAGAAAATGCATGGGTAGATCGATGTAGAGTGGCTTGAAAATCAAGCTAAAGTAGGCTAACTAGAGAGGAAAGTGTAGGATTTCTAGGGAAAGAGAAGGAGAATAGGGGAAAGAGCAAGAAAGGGAGAGAAAAGGGGCTACTGTAACGCTACGTCAGTCATTTCATCCAGTGAGAAAGTGTCACATATCTTGAAAGATACTTAGCCAATAACATATTGCATACATGGCTTACATATGGCGACATGTGTCATGCTATGTGGTGATACATGTCATATTACATGTGTAGTGACATGTGACCATATGGTGTGTGTATGTGGCAATGCTACGTATCCTACAATGGACATGTGGCATGATGATATTCTGACATGTGGCGATATTTTATGTGTGTTTGTGAAAAAAAAAAAAACAAAAGGCATTCTTATGCCTTTAGTGAGGTTCAAACCTAAGACCTTAAAGTCAATTCTAATGCCATGTCCAAGTGCTGAACCGTTAGGCTATTAGCTTATACTTTGTTCATATGTGCAATTTAATTACACATATAAATAAGGTCAACCTAGGCTAAATTTGAATTTAAGCTCGAGCCCAACATTTTTCCTTTATCTAAGGCCTTGAAAACACTTAAATTTAATAAAGATTTAAGCTATCTAAATTTTTTTTTATTATTTATCATTATCTTCTAAATTTTCCGAATTCTACTATTTTCTCCATTTTTTGTGACTTTTCCAATTTTTATATTTTTTGTGATTTTTTTCTAATTTTTTTTTTCTTTTTCTAATTTTTTATTTTTATTATCATTTATTTTTTTCATTTTTTCTAATATATATATTTTTTATTTTTATAAATTTTTTAATTATTTTTTTAGTTTTTCCCCTAAATTAGGACCCTTTACTCTATTCTAAAAAAAAAATAAAAGAGGGAAAAATAAGCTGTCTACAGTTGCTCCTCTTGGTGGTGAGGTTTGAGTAAAACTTTGCCACAAAAACAAAAGATATATTATTTTTGCCCCAATGGTGGAATTTGTCTTAAAAAGCGCTATAATTAGCTTACTATCCTAGGTTTGGTTCACTAAGCTAGTCAAGAAACTAAAAGAGGAAATGAAGCTTAATTGTACTTCTATGAGTTGATTAACCTATGTAAAGCGCTCCTTCAGCTAGCTAAGACCTGATAGGCTTCCTAAAACCCTAAATAGAAGTAATGAATCAGGGTAATGCTCTATAAGTTGATAAGAACCTTAAAGGAAAAATATGAGTTAAGCTTGGCTCAGACCTGAAAGATGGTACAAGGGTAAGTATCTTATGGGTTGGCTAAAAACTCTACCTAAAAGAATCGCAAATACTGGTTACTATGCAAATGCAAATGTTCAAAAACTAATATGCTAACATCGTATAGAAGTACTTACTTGGTCTTGTTGATAGCACCCAAACTTCTAAACATTTCTTTGAAAAAGTCCTTTCAAAACCACCTAACTTGTTCCTTGAAATAGGCTTAACCCTAAACCCCTATTGTTAACCCAACAAATCTTGTCATGGAGCCTCTAAAGCTTCACTAGCCGTTTAGAGAAGTTATGGATATTAACCTGATACAAAATGCCACCCGCTGTGTTTATCCATCAATTGATTGTCTTTTTATGAACTGAAACCTTTGTCCTTAACTAGTAAATATCTATTGTGAGGTGATTGCCTATCTGGATTTTGCCTTTCCCTAAAAAGCAGACAATAAAAACTCCTCATGAAAGGAGATCAATAATTACTAATGTTCTATACCTCACTTTTCAACTTCTCTCGTTTTTTCAATGTATGAGTTCAATTAAATGGGGTAAAGGAATTGGACCTTTTGCAAGAAAAAAAGGGATGGTGATGATTCCAATGCTAACAACTACCAAGGATACCAACTTTGCTTATAGAGGATGAAAGTTAGACCATACTAACATTCAAGACGATTGGCATTTTCGTGTTCCAAATAAAAATTTTCATTGATTTTCATGGGTAGTACATCTTTATAGAGTCAGCATTTACGGGATCTCTCAATTCTAGACCATCCATTTGAGACAAAATCAAAGCCTTTCTTGGTAACACTCGCTTCACGATATAAGGGCCTCTGTAATTAGGAGCAAATTTTCCTCTTAAATCTTCTGTGTTGGGGAAAGCCTTTCTTAACACCATATCACTTTCTTTGAAGTTTTGAGGTTGCACCCATTTGTTGAAAGCTCAAGCCCTTCTTTGTTGATAACACTGATGATGATATAGGACTGTCAATATTTTCTCATTGATCAAATTTAGCGACTTAATGTGTTTCTTTACCCAATTGGCCTCATCTAACTAGGTTTCTGATAGTACCCTGAGAGATGGGATCTTAACCTCTATTGGTAACACCGCTTCAGTGCCATATACTAAAGAGTAAGGCATTGCTACAATTAATGTTCTGATGGAAGTTCAATTGGCCATGAGCGTGAATGGCTCCAATCTTTGTATGTAATAGCCATCTTTTCAATTATTCTTTTGAGATTTTTATTGGCTACTTCAATGGCTCCATTCATTTGAAGCTGATAAGGTGCAGAGTTCCTGTAGATGATTGTAAACTATCGACACAACTTCGACATAAGCTTGTTATTGAGATTTGTGCCGTTATTGGTGATGATTGTTTCTAGAGCCCTGTATTGAGCTAAGATATTTGTTTTAATAAACTTAACCACTAGCTCTTTAGTAACGCTTATATAAGATGAGGCCTTAACCTACTTATTGAAGTAGTCGATGGCAACCAGTATGAAGCAATGCCTATTGGTGCCTTTGGAGTGATCGAGCCAATGATGTCTATGTGCTACAATGAAAATGGCCATGGTGTTGAGAGTATGTATAATTCTTGAGGTAGGGCATTTATCTTATTTGCATAAACCTAGCGTAAGTAACAATGCCTAATATGTTTAATGCAAACGCTTTCCATTGTTGACGAGTAATATATAAGCTTCATAATCTTCTTAGCGGGTATGTAACTGTTCATGTAGGGGCCACATACTTCCTCATGCACTTCTCTCATCAAAACCTCGGCCTGTTTATTATCCACACAACTTAAAAGTGTACCATCAAAAGATCACTAATACAAGGTAGACTCGCTTACTAAGAATTGGGTAGTCAGTCTTATTAGCATTTTTTTGTCCTTTTTCTCAACTTCTTTAGGGTACATGCCTTATTGTGGGAACATTTTAATATCATGGTACCATGGCTTTTTGTCATATGTACCCTTGATTGCTAGACAGAAAGTAGGCTTTTCTTCAATTTCAATGGTAAGGGGATAAATTTCGACTCCATCAGATATTTGGACCATAAATGCCAGAGTGGCTAATGCATCAACGAATCGATTCTGTATCCTTGGTACATGAGTGAAAGTAATTTTTTTGAATTTCTCCATTAACTCAGTCAAGTGTTGTTGATAAGGTACCAATTTATGGTTCTTTGTCTTGTATTCTCCCTAAGCTTGGCAGATAATGAATGAAGAATCCCCATATACTTCTAATTCTTGAATATCTTTATTTAGGGCCATTTTAAGTCCCATGATGTATGCCTCGTATTCAACAATATTATTGGTATATGGGAAAACAAGCCTTACAACTATAAGGAAATGTGTTTCCTTCAAGGGATATCAGTATTGCCTCGATTCTACACTTAGACATGTTAATAGCTTCGTACAAAAAAAAACATCTTCCACTTCAGGGGTTCATCATCTTTTTCTTCATCAGAACTTCCTTTAGCTACTAAGATATCCTTGTTAGGGAATCTGACATGTACCTCTTAGGGGGTATCATTAGAGGGATTTTCTACTAGCTAATTTGCTAAAGCTTGCCCCTTGACCGAATTCTGGTTTACGTAGGTAAAGTCAAATTCTAATGGTAACACTTGTCACTTTGAGATTTTACCAATTAGGGCTAGTTTTTCTGCTAAGTACCTTAGGGGATCATGCTGAGTTACCAATTGAATCTGATAATAGAGTACGACTTACCTAAGCTGGTGCATTACCCAAACTAAAGCACAGCTTTCGATTTCTAAATACTTCTGTTCCCTTTAGTAAACTTCTTACTTAAGTAGTATATGGCTTGCTCTTTTCCTTCCTCTTCCTTCTAGCCGAGCATATACGATATGGATTCTAATAATATCGTAAGGTATAGAAATAACGACTTCCTAAGTTTAAGAGCTACCAAAATTAGAGGGTTCATAAGATATTCCTTAATTGTTGTAAAGGTTTGCTCACATTTTTCATCTTAGTTTATTTTGTCATTCTTTTTCAATAACTTAAATAAGGGATGACATTTATCTATCAATTGAGGTATGAATTAGGCTATGCAGTTTAAGTGGCCCAATAAGCCTCCGATTTCTTTAACTGTGTATAAAGGAGGCAAGTTGACTATTGCTTTGACTTTATCAAGGTCCACTTCGATGCCTAGTTGATTATGAAACCCAATAATTTCCATGAAGTTACTCCGAAGCTATACTTCTCTGGGTTGAGCTTCAATTGGAATTTTCTCTAACTATTAAACAATCTCCTTAGGTTATGTACATGATTTTCTCCCTCTTTAGATTTTGCAATCATATCATCCACATACACTTCAACTTCTTTGTGCATCATGTCATGAAAGATTATGACTATAGCTCCTTAGTAAGTTACCCTAGCATTTTTTAGTACGAAAGGTATTACATTGTAGCAAAATGTGCCCCAAGTTGTAATGAACATTATCTTAGCTTTATCTTCTTCAAACATTCTAATCTGATTATACCTGCAGAATCCATCCATTAAGGAGAAGAGATAGTTCCCAGCTGTATTATCTACCAAAACATTAATATGAGGTAAAGGGTAATTATCTTTCTTAGTTGTGGTCTTAGAAATCCATGCACACTCTAACTTTTCTATTCTTTTTTTATCACCGGCACAATGTTGGTTACCTACTCAAGATAATCAAACACTTCAATGAAACTGACTTCCAGTAACTTTTTGACTTCTTTTTTAATTTTCAACAAGATATTTGGTTGAAGTCTCCTTAGCTTTTGCTTCTTAGGTTTGATATCTTCTCGTATGGGTAAGTGGTGTACTATAATTGATGGATCTAACGCAAGCATATCTTCATAACTATCTTGATTGGCTCATCAATGGAAATTCTACTCATTTCATGTTTTTGCCAACTCTCTTCCATGTTACTGTGGTCATCGACATCACTCCAAATGACTAACCCAATAGGGTCGAAAGTGATATCAATATTTTCATCACTTATTTGCGTGAGGTATCCCTAGCTTTTATTCAAAGCATTGGATGTGAGCCAAAAGTATGTAAAGAAAAGAGTGTAAGCAAAGAAAGAGTGGAGAATGAAGATTGATTTTTTTATTAGATTGAAAGAAATTTTTTCAAATATAGTTGAGCAAAGGTAATTATTATAAAATTCAATGAAATACTATACCGTGATTTACCCTTTAGCCTAAAGAAGACTTATCGCTATTCATAGGGATGGAGAACCAATTATTCAAGTGTTGAAGCTTATGGGATGGGCCTGTTATCTCATTCTTGCTAAAGGTGTTCTCTTTGGTAGGTTCTGAAGTATAAACATCAACATGGATGAAAGTCTTTGTTAACGGTAAAAAGGTCACTAGGGCGTGATACAATCTGTCACCTCTCTTGCCCTTTGCTTACATATTTTGCAACTCTTCCATCAGAGTTGGAATGTAGTAGAGCCTATAAGTACTAATCTATCCTTCTTTGAATTTTAGCTTCTCATCTTTCCCTTGGTTGGTAATCATACACACTTCTTCAAACATTTGGAAACCAAAGTCCTCTTACTCCTTAATACCAATATAGGGTAAACTTGAAGGTATGGCCCCTACTGAATGTATCCAGGTTCTTCTTAATAAAAGGTTAAAGGTCTTCGGAATGTTTGGAACTTAGAATTGGATGGTGAATGTTTGTGGGCCAATATCAACTGGTAAGTTGATCTCCCTAATAATTTCCCTTCCAGATCCACCAAAAGCCCTAATGTTGTTGAACTCAATTCAATTGTGGTTGCATCGATGCCCAATAGATCTAAGGTGGTAAGAGGGCAAACATTTAGTGATGACCTATTGTCAACCTTCCTCACCCAACTCTTTAGTAGAGAAAGAAATCTAATCCATAGTGAGGATGGAGTTAGCGACTGACCCTATCTTTTCAGCGGATATTTCATGAGGTTCTTTGACTTCCCTCAGAGTTCGGAATAGATCTTCTCCATGTAGTTCAAAAGCCATTAGTAGACTTATAAGAGATACTTATGCTAGAGTCTTAGCAAGCCAATATATTATCTTATACTCACTAGACTTAATCATTTTAGTGAATGTAGACAATCCTTCCTCATATTCAACTGGTTCATTGCTTGGCCTTTCCAACATAGTCTTCTTTTTTAGGTCTTCTTTTGGGTCATAAATTCTACCAAAGCAGGTAATCCCTCCTACAAGTGAACTTAATTGCCCTTTATTTACTACCTGGTAGTTGAGAGGGGTAGTTTTGTGACTTTCAAGGGCTAAAGGCACATGGAAGGTGTACCCTTTGGTCTTTGGAGCTTGCTTCTCCTCCTGTTTATAGAATTTGTAGACCTTGGGCTCTTGATTGGAACCGATCATGTTAATGGTAGGATTGTCAAATATCATGTTGATGATGGGGCCATGGTTGGGCAAGGGATTGTTGTTGGCGTTCGGAATTGGAGCCTCTATGAAGTCTAGCTAGACTATACCTTCGTTGATTAAGTCCTAAATCTTGTTTTTTAATCTTTAGTACGAGTTGGTTGAATGGCTCACCTACTCCAGATGATATTGACACTGTGCAAATTATCTTTCCTTAATTTTTTAAGGATCTGGTTGAGAGGAATTTGTATTTTAGTGAATTGTCTTGGGGCCTTATTGACTTGCGACTAGTTTTTAAATTGTTGCTGAACTGGATTCGTTCTGAAATAGACCTAGGCATTGGGCTTGGTGTTTAAATTGACCATTCTAACAATAGCTTCTTTAGGCTTGCTAGTGGTAGGTTTAGTAAAGGGTGGTCTTCTCTCTTATGATTCTTGCAACTTGCTAGAGGAAATGGCTCTTTCAATCTAGCACCCTTCTACTACTACCTTTACAAAACTAGAGGAGGCCTACCCAAATAGGTAAGAGAAGTAAGGTCTCTCAAGAGTGTTAATGAAAGCTGATGTTAACTCTTTCTCAGTCATGGAGATAGATACCTTTGTAGCTAGTGATCTCCACCTTTAGGCATATTCCTTAAACGATTCATTATGCCTCTTTTGCAAGGTAACCAAGTCCATCATGGTTGATGCTACTTCAACATTAAATTATTGTTGCTCATATAATGTCTTAGCTAGTTTCTCCCATGTGTTTAATTGGCTTAGATCCAATTAGGCATATTAGGTTAAAGTAAGGCCTATTAAGCTATCCTAAAAAGTTTGCACCATGAGTTGGTTGTATTGTACATATTTGACCATCTTTCATACATACAATTTGGTGTGTAGTTTAGGGCAGCTAGTTTCATTGTACTTCTCAAAGTAAGGTACCTTGAATTTTTTAGGGAAGCTTCCGTAGTCATAAGCTGAGTATTCTGTAATACCAACCTACTTAAAACCACCATAACCTTAGAGTGTTTTCATCTTTTCGGTGATCTAATAGGACAACCGCATTTATAGTTTGTTCAATTGATCTTGGTCAACTTCTAGCTTTGGGTTAACCGGGAATGAGTATGTTTTCGGCTCAAAAGTCAGATTAACCTTTGGACAGACCCCTTTTTTCTCAAAAGATTCAAATGATGGGTTGACTTTGGGATAGGCCTCTTCTGGTTCAAGGGGTAGGGCTTCGTCATTCTTTCCATATGGGGCCTTAGTGCTTTCTTCATTTGATGGTATTATGGATCTAAGTAAGACGATGCTGCCAACAAAGAAGCTTAACTGATCTACAATCTTTCCCATTGTTCTTTCTAAGGAGCGAAACCTCAACTCATTGTTGTTGTTGACGTTGTCGTTTTCTTAGTTGGCCGTCCTGGTCTGTGAGCAAGTTTGCATAAGACTTCTTTGGAAGGTTTCCCATTTTGGAGCTATCTTTGCAACCTAGTTTAAGATTACTTCTCAACAAATTAGCACATAAATATTTTAAAGAAATGAAATGAATGTAAAACAAATAAATAAATAAATGTACAAGAATGTATAGATGTATGGCACTGGATGTAAAGACACAAAACCAACAATTAGCCAGCAAGATAGTAATTTTTATTCATTATTTTGCAGCTTTTGGAGTTTCCTTTTATATTATTTGAAAAAATGAAAGTACATTGTTTCAAAGAAGAAAAGTATTCCTATTTCTAGATATTCTTTTAGTGCTTAGCTAGTGTTCTTTTCTTACTCAATTTGTTGGTGCTTCCTTCCTCTTTCTTGGGCTAGGCTCATATGTTTCTTTAAGTTATTTGAGCCTTCTCTAGGTCATCGTTAATTGATGTTCTAAGTTAGTACAATTGTATAAAAACAATAAATAAAAAAATGGATAAATAAATAAATAAATTGCACCTAGTAAGGTGACTTCAAAATTTAATTCTAAATTTGGAAGGTTAGATGATTGACTCTCTTAACATCTTTAGTGGAGTCGCTATCATGTTGAGCCTGATATTTTCCTTACTTTTATAATTTTGCTTAACCCGATTAGTATAAAACTCTAACTCGTTTAATACTCACCTTCAACTAGGAATTAAGAAAAATTTAGTTTTTAAATGTGTTTTGAAAATCTTTAGAGTCGCCACCCAACCGAGCTTGAAAAATGGTTTAGGTCAAAACCAAAGGATTTGGTTTCAACCTAGACAATGGTTTACGTAAGGAAAACTGATTATGAAAAAAAGAGGTTTTTCTAAAAACCAGAGATCAAGTCTAGGGATTAGATTCCTTAAACCCTTATGGGTACTATTAACTTTCCAAATTTAGACTTGAATTCCTAAAATCACCTTTTTCGAATAACAACTTAAAAACTACTTTTAATCGAATAATTTTAAACTAAAAGAAAGGAAAAAACTATTTTTCTTTATTTTTTATGTTGCCAAGAGGTGCATATGTACCTGTTATTCGAGATCTGACGTATGTAATTTTTTGTGTGAAATTTTAGTTCTTTGATTGATTTTAATTTGAGAAACGATGGAGTTTAAGTTTTTAACTCATTTAATTTTATTTAAAATCTTAAGAGGAAAGGGTCCTAATTTGTTTTCTTAGGAAAATTCTAGTGTGCCCTAATTTTGAAAATGGTGCTAACATGTCACCACATCAATCGTGTCATATAGTGAGAAAGTGCCACGTATCTTGAAAGATACATGGCTGATGACATGTCGTGTACGTTGCTGACACATGTCATGCCATGTGGCGACACATGACTGTTTGTTGTGTGTATGTGGTAGTGCCACATGTCCTACAATGGACATATGGTGCAATGATATTCCGACATGTGGCAATGTGTTATGTATGTTTGTGAAAAAGAAAAAAAAAACAAAAGGCATTTTTATGCCTTTGATGAGGTTCAATCTCAGGACTTTCAAGTCAATTCTACTATCATGTCTAAGTACTTAACTGTTAGTATGTTGACTTGTGCTTAATTCCACATATGAATAAGGTTAGTATGTGCTAGATTTGAATCTAAGCCTAGGTCTAACATTGTTCCTTTATCTAAGGCCTTAAAAACACTTAAATTTAATAAAAACTTAAGATGTCTAAAAAAAAATTATTATTTATCATTATTTTCTATGTTTTCCTAAGTTTTCTATTTTTTTCCATTTTTTGTGACTTTTCTAGTTGTTCTATTTTTTATGATTTTTTTTCTAAATTTTTTATTTTTCTAATTTTTTAGTTTTTATTATCTTTTTTATTTTTTTTTCTAAATTATATATTTTTGTATTTATCTAAAAAAATTATTTCATTTTTCCTAAATTAAGATCATTTACCCTATTCTAAAAAACAAAATAAAAAGGGCAAAATGGAGTGTCTATAGTATATATTAGGCAAGGATGCAAGGGAAGCTAAGTCTATGATATATTAAACCTTTTGAGGTACTGGATAGAGTTGGAAATCTTACCTACCAGCTAGTACTACCTCCAAATTTGTCTAAACTACACAACGTCTTTCATGTTGTGATCCTTTACAAGCACATTTCGAACCCAGACAGAGTAATGGAACTAGAATCGATACAACTAAAGGAGAACCTCACCTATGAGGAGCATCTTGTTCAAATTTTAGATCGAAGAACCCCAAAGTTGAGAACTAAAGAGATCAAGTATGTCAAGGTGCTATGGAGAAATCATAAGAAGGAGAAAGAAGCTACCTAGGAAGCTAAGGAGAGGGTAAAACATAAGCACCTAGAGTTGTTTGAAGCACTAGGTAAGCTTTACAATTTTGAGGACAAAACTTTTTTTTAATGGGTAGAGGATGTAAACCTTGCTGGTTTTCAAGCTTAATTGCAAGTTAATCAAGAGAGTTAATGGATAATCCCTATAACCCTATAGAATGTAAGGGTAAAAACCTTAAATAAGATGACCAAACCCTAATTAATATGTTAGAAACCCTACATAAGAAGATTAAACCTTAAAGAAAGTTCAACCCTAAAACCTTAATTGTACATGTGAAACCCTAATACGTGATAAACCCTAAAATGGCTATGAGACCTTAGCAAATTACTTAAAACACTAAAATAATGAGAAAACCTAATCATGTAGTGAAAATCACTCATTAAGTATAAGGAAGTACACTAATCACCTAAAACCCTAAGTTTTGAACATGTATGTGATTCAATAACTATAAACAAACTCAAAACACTAAGGAAGCCCTAGGAGGACATGTAGGTTACTTCAATTAACTAAATTGAAGTAATAAAATGTAATTAAACACTAAAATTCCCTTAATCATTACTATACTAGAATAGGTATTGTATTGAAAATGTAGAGAAAACCATAAGAATACCACCTAGCCACCACCTTTGGAAGGCCTAATAATCTATAAATTTTGATTAATTAGTGTAATAACATGATTAATTAGTGTTAAGTATGATTTTGGATGAAATTAACCAAGTTAAGTGAGATAATGATGAGTTAATGACCTAAACTAGCTTAATTGGTGATTAGAGACTCAAGAATAATGTTAGAATCCCCATTAATGAAGAGAACCAAATCTAGAACTTTAGTAAAAATGGACCAAACGTAAGAACTTTATTAGGCTTAAGGCCCTAAAATGCAAGATAAGCTTAAAAGCACTTAAATGGACTAAGAACAAAGCCCAATAACTTAGTGATAAAATCTGATCTCTAAATTAAAATGCTCATAAAATAAAATATAAAAGACGCATTAAGTCTAAAAGCCCATTTAAGTCATCCCCTATAGGCTCCTTGGTGAATTAAGGCCTTAAATTAGTAAAAAGGGCTAATTGAGATTCACAAGAGTAACATTAAGACACAAATTAAAAGCTATGGAATTTAGGTCGAAACTTAAACTTAAAATACCTAACTAAAGGCCCAAAAGGTCAAGTTTAAGTCCCAATACCCAAAAGTAAGCCCAAAGCCTAAAACTAGGCGTACACCATTGAACAACAAACTTGTTTTGTCTAAATTGAACTTTTACAAGTCCAAACACTAAAAAAGACCTTACTAAATGAAAGAACACTAAACAACGATGAAAAAATGACTACAAGATTGTTAAAAATGAACCTAAAATGAAGAAGTTATGACTAAAATAGGAAAATAATAAAAACAGGAACTTTAGGACAAGAAGAGGTAATAAGGAAGTATAAGATATGATACTTATGTACTTTAATTATAATCTTCAGGTGAGTGGACCTAAGGATTGACTCGACTGAGGATTATTGGGACTATTAGATGCTATGGCTGAGTGAGTATATCAACCTTTGTCTTATCTTATATTTGCTTATAGTGTAGTGCATCAATTAATTATATCCATGAAATTGTTATGCTTGGGGGAAATGAGATTGTTGTATGTACTTGTATTGGTTGCAAATTGCTTACTAAAACACCATAATATATTGAAACCAAGAATTGGTTGCTACATCAATAGATAGGGCTCTAAAGTGTCTATCATATATATTGGTTGGTCACTTGTAAACTGGAATAATAATTATTTGGCCTATAAATAAATTGGTTAGGCATTGCATGCTTCTATATTAATAACAAACGACGCCAACACTATGCAATGGAGTGAGAAATCATGAATGTTGAATCCATTCTTGTTATATGTTATTGTCATTTCCTATGATGTACTTATACGACATAATCTTGTCTCGACCTTTGGGATCTATATGACTATAAGGAGTGTTACCCTTTGCTTGAAGTTGAGCCATGTCTGCTACTTTAAGTCTACCAAGAGAGATGATATTTATTTGTGCGATAGATGTAGAGACTGGGTCCTAATGTGCTTAAATACTTCCTAACCCCAGTAACGATGGGCATAAAATCGTACTTTACACAATTATCTGCAAGTTGTATATGATGTTTGTATTTCATATACTTGTTTGCATTGTGTATGCATGTTTAATTAGCTTGTTTGTAAATTGCTTATTGGTTAGATGGGAAGGTTACTCACTAAGTAGTTGTCGCTTGCCCTCCTATAGTTTTTTGTTGCATAACAACTTATGGTTATAGCTAAGCCATGGGATACTTGAGGTTAGTCTCAATAGCTTTAAGGATGTTAGAGGGAAGATGAGAGCATGAGTGAACATTTACTTTATATTTAGACTCTTAAGCATTTACATTATCTTATAAAGACCTATAGTAACTTAGGCTATTGATCCTTTGGCTATAGCATGTAAGACCTATTTTAGGGGAATACTGCATAACCCTAAGTATTATGTTATCTAACGTTAAGGTTTATATTGTTAAATTATGCTTTGATATTACTTTATACAAATCTCTATAGTGGAAGCTAAGATTGTGTTAATGCCTTTGTAATATGACAAAGGTTCTTGATTAGTAATGGTACTAGTTTCGGATCTTCCCATAATACACAATTGTACTGCCATAATGTGGTTGCCCCTCAAGTTGTAATCATAAGGCCTCCTCCTGTGCTTGTAAACCGTACATGTCTTGGGAATTCGTAAGTGAATCAATGTACTCACAATAAGCTTTCAGATATAGTTGAAATACATCAGTTTTACAATGCGAGTCCAAAATTGTAGTTACAAGATAAATACAATTAATTTCCCCATAATATGTTAATCACTTAAATGCTATTTCAATTATACAATTGTAAAGATTTCAGTTCGTACGTTTCTTGTAAAGCCATAAGAATGTTGATGGATTCCATCACAAAGAGAAGCACACTAGGCTTGTACACTTGAAAAAAAAATTATTGGCACCATGAAAAGCCTTAAGAACCTCGAGTAACTAGATACATATATCCCAGTCACTTAGGTGAAATTCAACCTCCAGTATATTGTATATTGCAAAGTCACAAAGAAGTTCATTGTAAGGAATAGTGCTCTACAATAACTGATAAGTTGAATCTAATGGTGAGTAACATACGTTTTAATTTTCTAGGTCTCTTCTTGTGTTCGATCCATAAGCTTCTCTACTTCTTGTGTAGAGATGGCCTTATTTGATGAAGTTGCAATACCATTTTTATCATGCAAATTTAGAACATGACATGTACATCTAATACAAAAAAAAAAAAAAAAAATATTCTGCCTAACATTAGTTGACAAAAGTTTTTTAGATCCCCAATTAAAGTGGTGTTTACACTAGCATTATCAAATCCAACTAAGAAAATTTTCTTAACTAAATGATACTCATATAGAATAACACTTATAATTTTATATATATATTTTTTGTTGTTTGATACTTGTTGAGTACCCTCAATACCGACACTCTTTTATGTAATTGCCAATTATTGTCAATTCAGTAACAAGTTATACCTATATATGAACTATTATAGAATGGATCAGTCTATATATTAGCATATATTGACATGAATGTATTTAGGGAAGCAAACTTACCTACGAGCTCCTACTTAACTTTGTGGTAAAGCTCCTAGATGGCTTTACTTAATGTACTATGGCTAGCCTTGCACCTATTTGGGTTAAATGTAAGCTACTCGTATCTAATTTGACACAAGATGCACTTTTGTGAAGGATAAGTGCATATTTGCAAGGTACCACACCAAATTGTACTTATGCTTCTCTTTATCATATCGCATTAACGTTGTTTTGGATGAATTACCACCTCGAGCAATTTGCTACTACATCTTATCTATCTTAATATCTCTAAGATGCTTTGATTTTGATAAAGGTAAATTACTTTACACTTTCAAGACATATTTATGCATAAATTGACCATAATTGTGTTCATTTCTTAAGTTTTTTATATTTAATTGTGTAATGTATTGATTTTAGATGAATCAAGAGCAAGGAAATGAAGCTTACACAAGAACAATGAATTTTAAGGCAATCACAACCGTAGGGAGAAGAAAGCCTTGAAGTAAAACTAAGATATACTCCATCACAGGCATGATAATGAAAGATTGGAATGGCTAGCATTGATCACGCCCTCCATTACGTGTGTGATTGAGGAAGTTCTATTGATTCCCTTACCAATCACAACAATGATTTGTTATCAAGAAGATGATCACTACCTTGATCACCAGCGTCATTAGAGGTGACGAAGCGACTAGGAGTTTACGTTCATAGTCATAGTCGTGATAAATGTGGATTTTTGTTTTTTGAGATTATCACTCCCTGAGTCACGAATGTAGTAAGAGTGGACATAACTATTCATCTTTAACATTTTCACACGAACTAGTACATGAAACATGTCTTAACATTAGGCGGTGTCTTGAAGTGGTATATTTCAAGTCTTTTGATGAGTCAAGTATAAATATACTGCAACTTTTAGATAAAAAAAGAGAGAAAATTACATTAGAATCAACATCATTAAGAACATCATGTCACCAACCCACATCATACCTATTCATCCATATTTGTACCCATTGTGTTTACATTTTCAATATAGTTTCTAAGTGTTGTACCATACATTTCCTAAAATTAATCAAGAGAGTTGATTGGAATTCATCATTTGTTTGTTATAAACATTTCTACGATGGAATTCAAAATGGGGTTGTATTCTTCTACTTATCTTACATTAATTTCTTTTTTTTTTTTTGCATTTTATTGGTACATTTTGTTATTTTATCATGTATAAGTAGTAATTTAGGACTTGCTACATCAACATAGTATGAATAAATATGTGAATTAGTAAGTTCCTAATATTTGTTGGTTTTGGTGAATTGAACTTAATAATTTAAATACGGTGTAGTGCAGGACATTGACTTAAGACAAATTTCAATAAAATATGTCGAGAGACAATTCTATTGAATAGATCTAATTCATTGGAACAATGCACTTCTGATAATAGAGATATTATTAGGAAACTGTTTCATCTTCAGGAGAATTGATAAATTAACATGATATTAATGCAATCCAAGTTGGTTGTTAATTCGAAATAGATTCTAATAGACATAATTAGGATTAGAAGTAAATAACTCTAAGAAGAATACTTACATACCTATAATTTTCAGTAGATAACAAGTATTAGGATAAAAAGGTATATTGATAATATCATGTTTGATAGTGAAGCAAGTCTCCATGTTAAGTGTATAGTCAGTCATTTTTTTTTATAACTATCATGTTAATGGAATTATTTTGTGGATTAGTGTAATTCAACTAACAAATTAGAATTTTAATAATTATTCATTTGATAAATTTGGTTGCTAGATAATAGAAAGATCAATCAATACTAGTACTTGAATTTGTTCCTAGTGGAGACGACTCTATACTTATCTACACTAATAAACAATAGGAATACTTGCTTATTTAACTAAGTAAAGGATAACATATAAGAGTTAAATTGTAAGACTCGATAGCTTAGTTAGAGGTAGCCAAGTTTTTGGCACCGTTGCTGAGGAATGGCATCATCATTAGAATAATTAGGATTCTTGTTCTTCTAGCATTTGTTTTCTTTTCTTTTTGTTATTAGTCCTTGTGTTCTTATTACCTTATTTGCTGATTTTCAATTTATGACTTGAAGCTGCTTAATTAAATTAGTAGACTTTGATCCTAAGCCCGAGAGAACTATTTAAAGGAATTAGAGAAAGATTAGAGAGATTTTGGAAAAATCACCAACAAGAGTTAGAAAAGTAAGAGTAGTCTTCAAGTATGAACAAGAGTGATGAGTATTTGGACCTACCAAGAGTGATGAGTTTGTGAATCTTAATATGGCATTCCAAGAGTTTCACCTTTGAATATAGATCCACTTGCTGGCATGGATGGAATCCATGCACCCACTATACCAGAACAAGGAGTCAATCTACCTATGGCTCCAAGGACAATGTTGGATTACTGTAAGCCTAACCTAAAAGGAGCTAGTACAAGTATTGCTCAGTTTAAAGTCCAAGTCAATACTTTTGAGATCAAGCCGAGTATCATTTAGATGATCTAGCAGTGTATCCAGTTTGATGGGTTCAGTGATGAAGACCCCAATAACCATTTATAGCAATTCTTGGAGATGTATAATGCCTTTAAGATAGGTGGAGTTTTAGAGGATGCTATCTGCCTTAGGCTATTCCCATTCTCATTAAGATCTAATGCCAAGCAATGGCTTAACTCTATGCCAAGGAATTCTATCAATACCTAGTAAGAGATGGTTGAGCTATTCATGTGAAAATACTTCCTACCCTCAAGAATGGCTAAGCTAAGGGCAGATATCTCTTCTTTTGGTCAGATGGGTTCAGAGACTTTATATGAAGCATGGGAGAGATGGAAGGATTTGTTAAGAAAGTGCCCCCATCATAGGATTCCAGATTAGCACCAGGTTTAAACCTTTTACAATGGTTTAAACTATACAACCAAGCAGCTCATTGATGCAGCTGCTAGAGGAAGCCTAAACCATAAGTCACTGGAGCAATGCATCCAATTATTTGAAGATATGGCTAATAACCATTATCAATGGTCATCTACAAGAGGAAGAGAAAGAAGGCCAATGGGAAAACATGAGTTGGATGTCACTTCCGCTTTAGCACATAAGGTGGAAGTGTTGGCACGGAAGCTTGATAGTTTTACAATGGGTTAGAAGAAAGCTTTGGCAATTTTAGATTCTGAGTTGACAAGTTCATCAGAGATTGATCAAGTGAAGTAGGTTGATGACATGGGAACCTAATTAGACTAAGGAACGATCCTTTCAATAATACATACAATCCAAGTTAGAGGTATCATCCCAATTTTAGATAGGGCAACATCTATCAAAGCTCCAATATGCAACCTCCTAGATTTCAAAGATAAGTGCCTCTCTCTCAAAATAAGCCAATGTCCCTTGAGGAGATTTTGTCCTAGTACATCAAGGCTTCTGATGCACGTCACCAGGCTACTAAAACCACTTTAAGAAATTAAGGGGCATCGATCCATAACTTGGAAAAGCAAGTTGGTCAAATTATAAAAGCACTTTCAAAAAGGGCTCTAGGATCTCTTTCGAGAAATAATGAGGCAAACCTAAAAGGTAAGGAAGAGTTGAGACTTCTCTAGTCAAGGAATAAAGCTAAAAGCCTCAGGAGACTTTGAACTTGAGATGTTAAACAAGCATGTATTTTTTTTTTTATTAAACTAGTAATTTTGTTTTAGTTGTTTTGAGCACTTTGAAGTTTGTTAAGTTTAAATTATTTTTTGTTGTTCTTGTTATTTGTTTGGTTTGTTTTGAGTATATTTTCTTATAGTTTGATGTAAAAAAAAAAAAAAAAAAGGAAACATCGAGTGGAAGTCATGGAAACTTAAAAGTAAGAGAAGAAGTTCATTAAGTGTGGGAACATAGTTGGAGGATAGAATGTCAACACGCATCACGATTGTGATAAAAAGTAAGTATTTAATTTTTTTAAGTATAGCATCTATCATAGAATCAATCATGGCTATGATAAATTAACAAGGCTAATCCACCTATCCATTACGATAGTGATCACTTTCCTAAGAACTTTTCAATTCAACCACAGCTATGATAAAAAGAGTTATATATGAAATTTGACTGTAGTGCTAGTTACAGGTTTGTTCACACCCATGACTAGTGAAGGGTATAGGCCATGATAGCTCAAAAATTTTAGGTATAGTGCTAATCACAAGATTCATCACGCCCCGTGTCACGATCGTGATCAAGTCCCTGATACCCCACTATATAAGAAATTTTCCTCTCTCTCTTCTCATTTCTCACACATTTTAAAACTCTACCACGTGATAACACTCACCATGCATGTTTCCTACAAAACTCTACCCCCATTTTCTCAACATTTACCCTTACTCTACCCACTTCTAACACTTGTACTGTCATTTTCATCTCTACTACACTCTTCTAAGGTATAATCTTCCTCTTTTTCTTTAGTTTTTTTGCATTTATATAGATTTGATTCACGTAACTTTAGGGTTTGTAAATGTGTATTTACTATGATTTGTAAATGTATTGTGATTGTTTTTGTAGCTATGTTTGTATAGGAATGACACTTTGATTTGCATGATTTTGTGTTGGAATTTAGAATACCAAGCTTAACCCCCAATTTCTATTGATAATTATCAAATTGGGGATTTTTGCAAATTGAGCCTAATTTGATGATTTAGTCTTCTCGTGGTAATTAAGTATTATGTTAGATTGTGTTATTAGTTAGTTTTCTATATGTTGAAGTGTTGTATGGCATTTGAGAATCGAAGTTTGTTTATGTGTTTATGTTGTGAGTTAAAGTATTGTATGGTTAAGGGGAGATATTAATCCTTAGTTGAAGTTCGGGTTACAAGTTGAGTTTATTATGAATTCACTTATGTAATTCGTACTTAGCAATAGGTTAGGGTTGATCATGTTTAGTTAATAGATGCTTTATATTTGTAAGTAGGAGGAAGTTGGAATGGCTATGATTACTCTAAATTGTACATAAGTTTTGCTCCTCTTAAACTAACGCGGATGTTTGTAGATGGCACTTAAGAAATCATTAACAACTTCTTAGCACAAGAGACCTAAGGATGATCGTTTTCCTTCTTCTCCTCCTAAACGATCGAATGTTGCAAGTTTAAGTAGGGCAATTGCTCCACCAACTGGTATGACTGTGGAATAGAAAGAGAGATTTAAGGAATTTGCTGCAAAGAAGATAATCAAAAGACATTGTGTTATAGACTGGGACGTGTTAAGAGAATATGGGTTAAAGATAGCCATGTAGAGGTTGTTGGGAAATAGGCCATGGCTAAAAATTTCGTGATTCAGGAGAAAACCTACAAACAAACAACATTGGCTTTCCTTTCATTGTTCAAAATCAAGTATGAGTATATTGGATCGAAAATGGATAATGAGGTGGAGTTCTTTGCCTTTAGAAGAACTCATACCTTTGATATGTTAACTTTTGTCCGTGCTATGGGATTATATGCTTGAGTTGAGCTGGAAGATG
This sequence comes from Lumnitzera littorea, assembly GCA_024138015.1. NCBI lineage: Eukaryota > Viridiplantae > Streptophyta > Magnoliopsida > Myrtales > Combretaceae > Lumnitzera > Lumnitzera littorea. The sequence goes on along the minus strand of JAMXBB010000001.1, from coordinate 76,184,816 downwards.
ATGAGTTTGTAGCTTTGCCAATAAGTCTTCCCTGAAGAACTTTTGTGAATGAATTTTAGAGAAAAATCTCTAATGAGAATAGTTTCAGAGTGAGCTAGTCCAAAGCTTCAACTTTGAAGAAAGCTAGTGCTCTAATCTTCTACTACATCATGGTTAGGATAATTTATTAGAAGTACAAGAGTCTCAGGGCAATGGGGTAGCATGACTTACTACCCTTGTATAGTGTACTTACAAGGCTTTCTGTGAATGTAGGAATCCTCATCGCATTTGGAATTCGCCGGAAAACATTTGATAAGAGCAAGGGTATTTTTGTTGGAGGACTGATTATGAGAATCCTTAAGAATTTGAGGTTGTGGCCTACTAGTGACAGGCTAAGAGACTTTTGCGTTGAACTAGAACCACTTCTAAGAACCCCTTTTAATCAATGGGGTATTGCAAGAGTCTTGAATCTTGATTTGGACATTGAGGACCTCGGTGCTTCGGATCTCATGCCAACCACATTAAGCTTCTCAATTGGTAATTTGAAGAGGTTGGAAACTAAAGTGGCCAAGATTAAAGAGACTTAAAAGGGAATTTTTGAACTCTTGAAAAATATCGCCATAAAAGTGGGAGCAGTCATTCCCTCTTGTTTTTCTCATCCTCAAACCTAGGAGGATGTAAGTTCTAGTCATCCTTTGGTTCCCCTACCAACAAGTGTTCAGCAAGAAGAAGAAGAAGGTGATGGTTGGAAGAAGAAGACTTTAATGCTGAAGAAGAATTGTTTGAAGAAGAAGAAAGTGGTGAAGGTGAGGAAACTCAAGGAACCAAGTAAGAAACAACAGGACAAGGGGTTAGGAATGAGAGTCAGGAAGAGTCATCTAGGGAGGATGATGACGGCTTGAATGAAGAGACAGAAGCTAAGGATGATTGACTTGTTTTCTTTCTTTTGTTTTATTTTGTTTATTTTTAGACTTATTCACTAGTTGAGAGCTTAATCTTAATGATGTACTATTAATAGAGACTCTCATATCATGTGTTTATTGTATTTTGTTTTAGTTTTGCCTTGATGGTCAGGTCTCTTTTGTTGTTCACTTTTTCATAGTGTTGGAGGCTGTACTATCTTATGGTTTAAGACTCAATGTATTAGTCAAAATTAATATATCAAGAAAGTCTTATTCTCATTGTCTATTGTTTTCATCTTTCTAGTTGTTATTTTTCTATGCCTATTTTATGTTTGCTTTCCTCAAACATTGAGGACAATCTCTCTCTATAAGTGTGGGGAAAGATTAGACCTGTTTATCAAAAGTCACCTGTTTATCAAAAGTCTCCCATTTAAGCAGCTTGTTTGTTTTCAAGTTATGAGTTGATTGAATAGACTGTAAGTTTGGCAAAATAGTAGCTAATTTTGTGCCTTACTTCTTGTGGACTTAGTGTACATAATCAAAATTGTAGGATAAATTCTAAGCGAATCAAACTTACTTGTTATTTAATGAATGAATTTAGAGGTTAGAAGTGAATTGTAGTCTTTAGTTCAAAGTAAATTGGTTATGTTTCTAAACTTACTAAGTAATATATCTACTTGTCAATTACTTTTGAAATGCATTTAATCTTGAATGGAAAAGGCAAATGAAATGATTTACTTGTTGATGCTTATTAAGAATCTCTTCAAAATAGAGTAAATTGAAGTGTTTAAGGATAGGATTAGTAAGGGTAGGCTTTGGTCTCTTAGAAGAACAAATTTTGACCTCGCTACTAATTTTTATCTTTATAACTTTTCAATAAGTATATATAAGGATCGAGTTAGTAAGAGTGGGCTTTAGTCCCTAAAAAAGTGAAGTCTGACTCCACTACTAATTTTTATCCTTATAACCGAGTTAGTAAAGGCGAGCTTTAGTCCCTCAGAAGCATGAAGTCTGACTCTACTACTAATCTTTGGTCTTTATCCTTCTTTAAAAACAAGAAAAAATAATTGAAAATATAATGTATAAGTTGTTTTTGGAGAGATTCAATAGAAGAAGTAGAAATACAGGAGAAGAGGGGATGTAAAATACTTTTTTTTTTAGATTATTGTGCTTAAGAAGTAATTGAAGGCTTTTTATACACTTATAAAAGTGGATGAAGTATAACCAATTTTCTTTTGTTTTATTTGACTTTGTGTTGACTTTGTACCTTTGGAAGCTATCATTAAATAGTAAGGGTGAAACGTGTTTTACTTTGATTAGTCTTAGAATATTGGTTTGTATATTCTAAGAATACAATGTGGTAAGCACAAAGTTAATCCACTAGGAATGTTTTGTCAAATATGCAATTGATTGTTTTTAAATGTTTGATTAAGGACAAGCCAAGTTTAAGTGTAGGGAAATTTGATAAAGGCAAATTACTTTACACTTTCAAGACATTTAGGCATAAATTGACCATAATTATGTTCATTTCTTAAGTTTTTGATTCTTAATTGTATAATGTATTGATTTTAGATGAATCAAGAGTAAGGAAATAAAGTTTACACAAGAACAATGAATTTTAAGGCAATCACGGCCATGAGGAGAAGAAAACCTTGAGGTAAAACTAAGATATACTCCATCACGAGTGTGATAATGAAAGATTGGAATGGCCAACACTAATCATACGTTCCATCACGAGCATGATTGAGCAAGTTCTATTGATTCCTTTACCAATCACAGCTGTGATTGGTTATCAAGAAGATGATCACTCCTTTGATCACAAGCATGATTAGAGGTGATGAAGCAATGAGGAGTTCACGTCCGTAGTCATAGCCGTGATTAGTATAGATTCTTGTTTTTGAAGACTATCATTCCTAAGTTACTAGCATGATAGGAGTAGACATGACTGCAGCTTTTTAACTTTTTTACACGAACTAGTATATAGAACATGTCTTAACATCAAGTGATGTCTTAAAGTGGTATATTTTGAGTCTTTTAATGAGTCAAGTATAAATATACCACAACTTCTAGAGAAAAAAGATAGAGAATTACATCAGAGTTAACATCATTAAGAACATCATATCACCAACTCACATCACACCTATTTCCATTTTCAGTATAATTTCTAAGTGTTGTATCATATTTTTCTGAGAATTACTTGAGAGAGCCGATAAGAATTCATCATTCATTTGTTGTAAAGTTTCTACAGTGAAATTCAAAATGGGGTTGTATTTTTCTACTTATCTTACATTAATTTCTTTTTTATTTTTGCATTTTGTTGAGACATTTTGTTATTTCATCATATATGAATAGTAATTTAGGACTTACTACATTAACTTAGTATGAATAAGTATGTAAATTAGTAAGTTCCTAATATTTGTTGGTTTTGGTGAATTGAACTTAATAATCTAATTACGGTGTAATGTAGAACATTAACTTAGGACATATTTCAATAGAATATGTTTAGAGACAATTCTATTGAACAAATCCAATTCATTAAAACAACTTACTCTTGATAATAAAGATATTATTACGAACGTCGTTGCATCTTTAGGGGAAAAGATAAATCAACATGACATTAATGCGATCTGAGTTAGTTATTAATTCAAAAGAAATTGAAACACAATTAGGATTAGAAGTAAGTAATTCTGAGAAAAATACTTACATACTTGTAATTTTTCGCATATAACAAGTATTATGACAAAAAGTATATTAGTAGTATCGTGCTAGATGGTGAAGCAAGTCTTCATGTTAAGTGTGTAGTTAGTCATTATTTTTGTAACTATTGTGTTAGTGGTATTGATTTGTAGATTAGTGTAATTTAGCTAACAAATTAAGGTTTTAATAATTATTTATTTGATAAATTTGGCTGATAGATAACAGAAAGATTAATCGGTACTAGTGCTTAAATTTGTTCCTAGTGGAGACAATCGTATACTTATTTATATTAATAAACAATAGGTATACTTACGTATTTAACCAAGTAAAGGATAACATATAGGAGTTAAATTGTAAGACTAGGTAGCTCTAATTAGAGGCTATCATATTTCAAACGTCTATTTACAGTACCGTAACCATTGTTGGATTTCCACACATAGTCCCTTACTTGTCTACATCTTTATAAAAATGTTTAGTGAATATATCAGATTTATTAAATCTAAGGGGCTTACTTGAACTTGAAGGTCCTAAACTACCCAACTGTTGACCCATCATTTGCTCTTCTATCTCTAGAATATTTTGAATATCATCCTCCTTCTCTTAAAAGATGGTTGTGAAGGAACTTTTATGTAGAGGTTGAAATCTGAGTGGCAATGGAGGTGTAAGGTCAATATCTCGGGTCATATTACAGTCTCCCCTTAGTGTAGTTGTACTCTAGGTACGACAGTACGTCCATAAAGTTCTATGATGAAGACAATGTGGCCATGGCTTTTGCCTTTTCTTTCCTGCTTAATGGGAAAGCTTTTTTCTTTTTGAAAGAGGAATGTTGGAAAAAAAGATCCATGGAGATTTTTTATTTTTCTTATTGAAAGAAAAATAAATTTACATGAAAAAAAAATAAAGAAATCCTACCAAAGGCAGGAGAGTGAAAATATAAAGGACTAAAAGGAGCAAAATACACAACAAAATTTGAGTACAAAAGCATATTAAGGAGAGCAAATATTAAAGGTAGCATGAGTGCGTGAATGAAATTTGATGAATTTCTGAAAGAGTATGAAACTGTGATTGCATGAATATGAAATTATATGCTCATTTGAAGACAATGAAACCTACATTTGAAATTTAAACTTTCAAATTTCTTTTACTTTGTTTACGTCTCCAGCCTGAAAAAATTGTAGTACGAAATGCATTGCATCACAACTTTGTTCTGCTTTATTTGATAGTAGACTGTGAACTAAAATTTTCAAAATGAGCAAGACAGTCTACTTTCATTTGCAATAATGTGAATCGCTCGTAATAGGATGGCATTGAGTAAAGCAACTTATCTATTGCTAAAATGCGAATTGCCATACCACTTTCATTTCATACTTCATCTTTTTTTTTTTTTTTTTTGGAGTCAATCATGCTCTATGTGCATGATTATTTGTTTGAAAAAAAAAAAAAGAAGGAAATGTAGTGGAGCGCAGAGGTTGCCATATTTCAGTTGAATTACCTTCCCTTAACTACTCCATCCAAAAACACCCAACCACTCCCCCTCTTTTCTTTCTTTTTCTTTTTCTTTTTCTTTTTTACACATGCTGAGCGAAACTATCAGATCGAACCATTAGTTTAATCGGCAATTCAAGCATCAATTTTGGCCTAATAGGTTAGTTTCAAGTCAATTCACAATTTGGAACTAATCTTTGCAACAGTCTGCATCATAACGCAAGATGATGTATTATGGATTTGTGTGTATATAGAAATTGAAATTAATTATGTTTGGAGTAATTGAAGTTGTATCTTGGTGCAGTAAAACTATATATATATATGTGTGTATATTTGAGATATTAGTTCCTAAAATCATTTTTATTTGCAGAATTGAGTATGTGATGAATGAATTTCAACCAAAAGCCTTGTTACTATTGGTAGAGAACACATCCACGTCATGGGCGTATAGAAAATAAAGAAGAAAATGAAATAATAAATGTTCTTTCTCAGTTTTTTCCATAACAACTTCCTAAGAGTATTTTCATCCCATCTCTTTATAATTGTAACTTTCATCTCCGGTATTATGGTTTTATACGAAGTCCTTTTATATAATAGATTTGTGTAAATGTTTGTGTGTGTGTGTTATATAGATGTTTATAAGTATATATTTAAATATTTATAAATGTATAATTTAATGGTAAAATTACATGGGTAGATTAGGCAATTTCCTCGAAAACCTTACTCACTGGTCACTGCAAGTAACTTGGATTGTCCAATAGTGGAACTGGGTGAGTAAGTCATATTAGCTATTTATTTATTTATTATTATTATTGTCTTCTTGGTTTTTTTTTCCATAAATTATATTTGCTGGACATTCGTTAATTGTAATTGGGTGATAAAACTAAAACTATGTATGTATTTAGATATAAGCAGTTCAAGAGTAATCCAAAGTCAACGCAGAGGTTAAGTGTTATCGAGCAGTATTTTATAAATGTGAAAGATACGGATTAACAAACAAATCATGGGAATCTTCAGAGGCCGGAAAAAGTTAATTATGAAACATAGCTTTAAAAGAGAAAAATATTTTTTCTTTTATGTATATCAAGAGAACAATGTTTATTTTAATATTAGATTTAGTGAAGTGGTTTGGTGTTTGACCTTTGATGCAAGTGGTCGAGGATTGAAACCTTAAAAAAGCAATTTTCTTTTACATGTTGCATTTATTTTTATACTTTTAAACAACATTTTCTTTTAGTATTTTTCTCTTTTTTTATTTAAAACTTGTCCTTTAGAATATAACTAATAATATTAAATATCATTCATCATAAAATTATAATTAACTTTAATAAGTTCTCTTTAGTTGCCATTCACTTATTACTAATACACCAATAATAGTAATTAAATTGTTAATATTACAGTTATTTCAATTTTATTAAGCAAATATATATTCCTATAGATAATTCTAATATTGAATTATTTGCATTTGGTCCTAAGACAAGGATAATCATCACTGGATGGGTTTGATTAAAATTTTATATAGCAATCCTAAAGAATATTACTAGATGGATTTTGTGTCCTCATAAAAAAATAAAATAATTACTTAATTCTACGGTGCCGGTAAAATATAAGTAATACTGACTTGGTCAATAATGAATTTTGTCAACTGCACTTTTTTAAGAGGAAAATTATTTTTTTCTAAAAAAAAAAAAAAAAGGGAAGAAGAAGAATAAAAAAGAACGTCTGAATTCCTTCGGAATGGATCTTGGTTTGGTTTGGTAACCTTTGCTATTATATATACTCTTCACTGATCCTTCGGTCTGTAGCAGATAAACCTCACCCATAGCTATAACACCCAATTCCTAAAAACAGAACCTGCTTTTCAGCCCCGATGCACCCTCACTAGATGAATTGCAACCAAAATTGTTCTCCGCGATGATTATATTAAATTTGGTTTTGGTTTCAACAGTTTCCACGAACCGGGTTGAGTAAGAAGCTCGAAGGCCATAGGGCTTATGAGTCGAGCTTTTCATACTCATTGCTCTTTGAGGGAACTAGGTCAGTTATACGGCAGGGATGATTTGGTCCATGTTAATATTGCCGTGGAGGACGTAGATGACATGGACCAAATCATTCCCGTGGAATACCTGACCTAGATCCCTTAAAGCGCAATGAGTATGAAAAAACTCAGCTCCTATGCCCTCTGTGGCCTCTTACTCAAAACTGTTTCGTGGAAGCCAGGAAGACCAAAACCATGTTCAGTGTAATCATCGCAGGTCTACTTTTGGTTGCGGCTCGTCACATGAACATGCATTTGTTATGTTAGGCGCCTCAGGGGTGAAGGATGTGGCTGCAGGATCATATATATATGCAAGCATATTTTTTATGGAATTCAGTGTCTAGTGAGTTCTATCCATTGGAGTCGGGAAGGAGTATTTGTGATAAGTTTAGTACGGAAAATTTAGTTACGGTTGAAATGGGAGTGGAAGAAAATAAGTTGACTAATCATAGTACTTGGAAAGAGTATACTCTGAAGCCGATTGCTGATGCCGCGCCAGCTATTGCTGATACGGCGGATGTTCGCGTATGCGCGAAAAGTTGCGATGATTAACTGAGCATGTGTGAAGTTGGATTGTATTACGTAGATGAAGATGAACACAAATGCAGTTTGTTGTTATATATGCAATGTGCGTGGAGTATAATGCTTAATGCGTGCAATGTCTAATGTCAAACTCGTCGTCTCACTTTGTTGGGGCAATACTTTTTGGGCTTTTATTGTGTTTGTTTCTCTGTGTATTAGACTGGCAATGTTTTTGATTCTTCTTTTCCTCAAAAGGTTTAAGACAAAATCCACTTTTTCCCGAGGAAGGATTAAATTACACCACGTAAGAATAAATTGGATTCAAACCCCTAACATTGTAATGAATGGTTATTTAAAAATATATTACTAATGTAGTTACGCGTTTATTATGATTAATGGTTACATATCATATATATATATATATATATATACATATACATGATATGCATTATCTATCGGATCTTTTTTTTCCTTTTTCGTTTATAAAATAAATTTATAATCAAAGTATAGTATGGTATAATTGCCATGAATGTCTAACACAAAATGACATTTTTCCATCCAGCTAGATCTTCCAATTCAAATATGCAATTTATCAAACACAACTAATTCTAAAAAGTTGTGGTTAGGGATAACCATAGAGCGACTCGGAATGGATCTATACTTGACCGCTATTGTTCTGCAGTGCACTGGCTATGATGCCTATGTTATATAAGAGGGAATACAATTTGATGTGCGAACATAAGTTTTATTGTCTGCTTTTGACAGAGTAAAGTAATACCATTCTGACAAGCAGCCAAAAAAAAAAAAAACAAAGAAAAAGAAAGAAAAAAGGAAAAGAAAAACAAAATATAGTACATGGAAGATATCTTTTAAATTTCGAAAGCCTTAATTCAATATGTTGATAAAAGGTTCGTCACCAAAATCAAATAAAATAAGAAAATACTAATACATCTAACTAATCTTTATGTTCAGTAAGCCTTTCTGTAGACAAAATGTGTTTTATATTTTTCTCACCAATGTCGCCCGCGTCGCCTCCTTGATGCTTAGTTAGGGCAAATGGTAGATTTCCAGCAGTTGATTTTTGCGCCCCTGCTATCAAAGTAGTACTTCTAAGGGAGAAAAACAAAGGAGGAAACCCAACGAAGCAAAGTGATTTCGCAGGCTTTCATGTTTGAGCAATGCGGAAGTAACAATGCGCTTGCCGAAAGAACTTGAGAAAAGCCAAGTTAAAAACGCCAAGACGCCTTAGAGCATCAATATTCCTCGTTCTTTGGAAAGCAATGCGAGGAGAAAGTGACGGTTGGTTCGTTCTTCTAGAATAATATGCATTCCTTTCAAAGGGAATGTGCTTTTTATTTTTATTTTTTTACTTTTTAATTGGTTAAAATATAATATCGGGACTCACAAAAAAAAAAAAAATATATATATATATATATATATATATATATAAAATGATAACAAACTTTTGTAAAAGAACTCAGAAGTAAAGTAGTAGTTGGTTCATTGAGAAAATATTGTCATAGAATATTGATATGGTATTTAAAGTGTATGAATCGGATTCCTTTAGAATAAAGATGCTTTTATATATTTAGTTTTATTTTCGTAAAATAATATAATCTTATTAGATAGGAAAATGAGAAGCAGATGTTTTGTTAAGTCTTCAGACATATTCCATGGAGAATATATGGTACCTTTGAGATGCATTTTGATTATCCATAAAGCTGGAAGGCCTATTTTGCATAACAAATGTGAAACTCTCATGCACCCTGTCCCAAATGTTTTCTATTTTTGTTGCTATGGTTGCCACGATGTTAAGAGGAATTTTCTTCCCTTCTTTCGTTGAACGATTGAAGTTAAAAGAATATTCGGTAGCTTTAGTATGACATCCTGGAACCAGAATGTTACAACTCGCCATAATAATCTATAGGTTGGTAGGAAGAAAAGGGCTAAGCTTGTTCCCTTTTATGTGAATCTTTATTATACTTACTGTTAAGCGGTCTGCTACTTCATTGCTGTTTCTAAATGCTATATAATTGTAGATTTATCTTTTGGTTGGAGGCAATGGACAGCTAAAAATTCTTGTTTTGTTTACCAGGAAGGGTAACAAACTGAGCAGGACGATCATTCCTAATCGAAGTAGAAAACAGTTTAAGATTGTAAAAATAACTGCGTAGGGTTATATCCATCTATACATCTATATGTATATATTTATAATCCAACAACGTCAAATGAACCTATGGTCGACAAAGCGAAAATATGCAATGTCAAACCCGCGAGTGAATAGGTGAACAACCAAACTACTTCAACCTTACAAGAAAGAAAAATCGAAAGAGAACCGTTTTGATTTTATACATATAATATACAAATATTAATAAAAGACTGTGATACATGAAAAGTACAAATCATTAATAATAATTTATTTGAAAAATACTAATTTTATTATTATTTATGTCAATATTTTATTAAATTTATATGACATTTGTTATATTTATATGGCATGTAATATCTAAAGAATTTTTTTTAGGGATAGTTAAAAAAAAAAACTTAAAAAATAAGAAAACAACAAAGACACTATCCAAAACTGAATAAATTAAATAGATTATTTGACTAAAACACCCTTGAAGTTGATCAAGGCACTTTTCAGATTGACCAGCACATCCATTATATATATATAGTGTTAACAAATTTGAGAAACGGTCAAAAGAGGAACTTGATTTGAACAATAAAATTTATTTCCACATTACAGAAAGAAGACAAGTCTATCTTGATCACCCCTCCAAATACAGCGATGCTACCATGAACGACAAAATAAAAATAATAGTAATAAATAATAACGATATATATATATATATACACATTGAAGTGTTAACAAATTTGAGAAACGGTCAAAAGAGGAACTTGAGTTGAACAATAAAATTTATTTCCACGTAACAGAAAGAAGACAAGTCTGTCAGCGATGCCACATAAACGACAAAGTAAAAATAATAATAATAAATAATAGCGACTATACCGAAAGAGTTAAAAGATAAAATAGCCTCACTAAATCCCACCTTGTGACCAATGGTGCATAGACGGGGAAAAAATGACTAATTTATAAAATTGTACGACCTAATTAAGTGATTCATAATTAACTAAAGTCATTAAATAGAGAAAAGAAAGGAAAACAAGTAATCAACTAAATTGCATTAACATAAGATTCATGTGTATTTTTGGTTAATGTGCGCTTGTATTGGTCATGTCGAGTCCACCGTTTTAAGATAGGTTAAGTTATCAATAATGTTCTTGTCAAGTGAGGTTTGCATCATTCTGGCATCTATCAGCCCTACTTAAGGGTATGTTTGCTAAGTTATAAGAGATGTAAATTCATTCACCCATTTACTTTACTCAATGAAACAAGGGAAATACAATCATAATTCATAAAAAATATAATATATATTACTTTATTTAATTAAATTTATAAATAACTTAAAAATAGATACGTAATAGAATTTAATAATTAAATTACTCTTAATCCATTTTTTTCTCAACCAATTCTAAAATAATAAACAATGGTGGTAGTATTGGTGGTTTTGGTCATGGTGTATGCAACGATAATGGTATGGGGATGGTGATGGCGATGGCGACAATAGTGATATTCAATGGTAGTGACAATGATAATGGTCATTGTTAAATTAGGATAAGATTATTTTTGAAAAAAATGTGAGATTTTATAAGAAATTGTGATTCTTTGGTTAAACTAATGAATCCCTATTACTTGATTTTAAGTAATAAGGATTCTTATGAAATTACAATTCAAAAATAAAAAATCAAGTAAATGTCATAATAAGGAATAAGGGTAAAATAGAATTCTAATGCCCTCAAGTAAACAAACATATTAATTAAAGGTCCTAAAAGTATGAGAGAGAGAGAGAAAGAGAGAGAATTAGTTTAATTGAAGTCACCAATGAACTAACCAATGAGCAATAATTAACTAATAGATAAGGATAATTGATGGCATCAATCATCTTGCTTTTAATACTCAGATCAATAATGATAATGATGAGAAATGGCAAATGACAAAGTAGATCAAAAAATAAAAACCTAGCAAGACTAGATAAAATTTGGTTAATTAAAGAAAAATATATAATAAGACTATAGATGTACTAATGATAAATGTATCGGCAATAAATGTAATAGTAATAAATTCAAACTGCTAACGTAACAAATAAAGTAATGTGACGTAATTAGTCATGCACATATGTATATGGGTATAATTATAGCAATAGTTATAACCATCCCTATTTGTGACAAGTGACAACTAAAGAAAAGGGTAGTGAATTAAGGTAAAGCAATTTCTAATGAAAAAGTGAAAGTAGCAGAAGTGAAGATTTATGAAATTTCTATGCAAACCGCTATGAACTTTAGATACAAATATGACCGTAAGTATACTTGAATCAATGCACCAACTGCTATCAACTATGGAAAGATGAAAGCAATACACACACACACACACATACACACACGTACAGAGTTGGATAGAGAAAGAGAGAGAAGAGAGCATACTTGGTGGTGGGTGGTTTTGATTGCTTTGATAGAAGCATAGAGATGATGAAGCTACATTTTTTTTTTTTTTTAGGTGGGGGTGGAGTGTAGGGAGAGGGGGAGAGAGAGAGAGATTGTGTTAGTTTAAAGAGAGAGAGTAGAGGGAAGAGAAAAACAAATTTAGGCTATTTTAGAACACTAAGCTTTTCCATGTCATTTGAGGGGCTAAATTTTGAGGTGGGTAGTTAAAAATTTGGTGTTATTTTAGAATGATTGATATGTTTTGATTTCTGATTGACAACGTAAGTAGATTATAAGAGAATGGGTAGGTAGAAATTTACATTAAATAGCTATAAATTAAATGCATGTTTATGGCATTTTTTATTTTTTCTAATAACATGTTCACATCTTTTTTATTTTTTATTTATAAATGCTACTAAAAATATATAAAAATCTACAACGTTTAAAAAATCTACAAATGTTACCAATTGTTTAAATTCTTATAATTCTTAATTACTCGATTTGTTTGATAATTGCTCAGTGATTACATGATTACATTCATGGAACAGTATGAAAAAACTTTGGGGTCATTATTTTGGTGTATAAATTGCATTTGAGACTTAAGTACTACTCTTTTATTTGCTTGGTTTACGCTCAATTATTTGCATAGTTTGAGCCACCAAGTGCCACTCATCTAAGATACTAGCCAGTCTATAGCATGTAGATTAGCATGGCATCTGCATGTTACACAAATATCAGGTTTGCTTTCGAAATTTAGTTGTGAGCTTGATATCTATTGATTAGCTTTTTTTTTTTTTTCTATTGTTATCTTGAGTTATAGTCACGAGATTGGATATGTATTGCTTGACTCATTACTATTGTATTATATTGTTATTATATTTTGATTTCATCACTTTATCTAAACATAGGTATGGGAAGCAAAGTACACTAAGGTATAGTTGTCAAAATTGTGATTTTATTGTTACTTTGAACATGTAGAATTGTACAAAATCGATAAAATTGTAAGCTAGTAGAGTCGTACATCAAAATTCATAATTTTATAAAAAAATCTATACCTAAATGATTTTGCATCCATTATAACTAAGAAAAACATCATAAAATTATAAATTCATAGAATTACATATTTAACTCATGATTTTAACAACCATAACTAGAGCTATAATTGAAGAAAGTGTGTTATGACTTTTGATTCCCATCAATATGTATATAGAGTTGATTAGTTTGGTTCGACCATTTTTATAAAAGGGATCATTTGTTCTGTAAGGAAATTCTAGTGATGTAAGAACCTAAGACAGGTTTATAAGGGTAGCTGTAGTTCAAGTCTTGAAGTAAAATTAAGGAACTTCTAAGGTGATCATAGATAAATCTAGTAAATGGAGAAGAATAATGATGGTATTAGAGGCATGTGAACTAGGGGTTCGATTAACAACCATGAGTTATGTTTATTGGAGAAAAAGAAGAAGAAACAAGTTTCATTTGATTTGTACTTACGTAGGGCCTAACTTACATATTGAAGTGCTTGCTTAAGCACCAAGATTTTGAAATAGGTGATTATGAGCTTTCTTTATGAATGGATGTGAAATGTTTATGCCAGTATGAACTATGTAGGATAAGCGTCTTAAATGCACTATTTCAGACTAGCAAATGAGTTATTGGTGGTTTGTTTAATGACATGTGGTAAAATAATGAAATTGTTTGAAATAGGTACATGTTTAAACTTAAATTTGCCTTATCCTTATTTATGGTATAGCATAATGATTCGACCTTTAGGTACTCTGTGAGAAGTGTGTTTATTACAAGTTAAAGTAGACACATGAAAGACGAGTCATTATAGTATCTGGAGGAATCATTGTACATAAATATCAATTTGGTTTAGTAGTAATCATAAGCAATTCAATCTATTGTTTAGAGTTAAGATGAGAACCATCTCTATATCCAAACATAGAGGATATTTCACAACCAAGCTCATAATCAATGATATACCTTTAGGAAAAGCAAGTCGTTATTCATCTAATAGGAATCAATTATTTATTATTAGACTAGGTTTATTATATTTAAGTCCATTGAGTTAATGAGTCATGCAAATAATTTCTAATAAGGGTGAGTGAGTACAAGTGGGTAATGTACGGGGCTTTGCCTAATTCCTATCCTATAGGTATAAATTCCCAAACTTTTGAAACAAAAACTATCCTATCGTACCTTAGAACTATCTTATACCTTATAGATTTTATGGGGTATAAGGCACACTATAGAACTTGTAACTTTTTTTCTTTATAAATTCAACATGATACGTTTTTAATAATAGAGATCTTATGAAAAATACATTCATTCATTGAAAATCAACTCATAGAATGGAATCTTAATATACGTTACTTTTATTTTCACAAATAGTAGATTAGAAAATAAACTTAACAATTTTTAACAATAGATTTCAATTTCTCTTTGGCATAACTTCTATTAACAATAGTAAAACACTATACACATTTGACCCTTTTTAATAAACTTGTCTCACAATAATTAAGAGTATACAGAAGTCTAACATATAGCCTAGTAAGAGACATTAAGTACCTTTTAAGGCTGAAAAAATGCAATGGTATTCTTTTTAGTTATTAATATTATTTAATTATTATTTTAAGATAGGTATAGGGTGCAATACCTTGGAACCTCTACCTTATATATTTTAAAGTATAGTACATGTTCTAAGATGAGTATAAGATACCTCAAATTCGTTCCTATACCCTATCTAATGTGAACAAGTTCTAAGAAATTATTACTCAAAACGTACCTTATGACCTTAAAGACCCACCCAGAATCTACTTGGTCAAGTAGGGTCAGAATGGATACCTTGTATAATAAAATTATCTGCTCACCCCTAATTTCTAATTATTCCTACTTATTAGGGTCCATATGAGTTTTAGGCCTTAAGGAAGGTGTGACTAATCAGACTTAGATTTAATCAGGTACCTATCTAAAGAAGGATTATTATTATTATTAGTTGATTGAATGAAATTCATTTATTAACTTTAGACCCTCATATAAGTTAAGGTCTTTACAATTTTTACACTTTAGCTAAGGCCTATGTTAGTTATAGGCTTAGAGAAGAAAATGCACCTAACTAGATTTAGGTTAAGTTTAGCCCATTAGGCTTAATTGATGGAGATTAATAATCACTAATTTTCAATTAGCATTATCATTTTTTTTTTCAATTGATTTAATTAAATCAAGTTAAGTAGGTTAAGTAGCATTGTAAGCTCTTTTAGCTAGACCGACTCATAGGTGGAGGAGCTAATTCATTGGATTTATTTTGGATTACTAGTTTGAGATCCAAGAAATCTTAGTATGAACTATTAAAATAGGGGTAAATATCGCATTTAATATATGAAATTTATCCATGTTACAATTAACATTTTAAAATTTGAAAGCTTCGATTTACTATATACAAACTTTTCAAGGTCATTTTTAGTGTCTAGATTAAGAAGTTAATTGTAAAAATAGGTAAGTATCAAATAGCTAAATGGTTCCAACTTGTTATTTTTTATTTTAGTTCAAATTCCACTTGATCATACCTTATCTAAGAGTTAGATTAACACCTCTAAGACTTGATAACACTCCTAATCATCAAATTAGTTTCAAATTTTTAAGATTCCATGTGCTTTAAATCTTAGGAAGTTCACAAAACAACACTCATTTCACCATCCCAAGCACTAAGCTTTCTAATCCCACTTCTTAAGCACGAAACCATCATCAAACACTAACCAAAACATCAACAACTAGCATGCTCAACACATTTAACATTTTAAAACACCATTTTAGCACATACATTACCAAACCCACTTCAAAGAATCCACATTTTGCTTACTTAAGCACTTAACAAGCTAATCTAAGTTAATATATCAACATCAAACCTCCATTTTAACTAAAAGGTTTGTGAATAGGATAAAGTATATTAAGAAACCCTTTTGGAAATGCAAGGTAATGAGAATGAATAACACATTATCATGGTTTTTAGATTAGAAATTTATCCTTCTAATAAGGAAAAAAAATTATTCTTAATATATTTTTAAGAAAATAGAAATAGCTAACATTAGCGAATACTATCGATTTAAGAAGTGATCAATATCACTGTTATGATTTATACTTGACAAAATGATGCTACATTTAAAGAATTAAAAATAAAATGAATATTGCATTTTTTGGTGGTTTATAATATAGAATTAGCAAATTTGATTGTGGTTCATTTTGGTTTTATATAAGTGAAGCTTAAAAACAATTAAGGTTTTATGCATTTTTACTTTTTTATCATCACTACACTAGATTAAACTAGAGATGCAAGTTAATTTTAGTATCATAGATACACTGATTGAACTGAGACAACTATCTTCAAAACTTAAGACTTTAGTCCTATTAACCGATCCAATCTTTAGTACTTCTCCTTGTTCTTCTTCTCTTCCTCCTTCTCTTTTCAGCTAAAATCTATAGCAGTTCACCATTCTATAGCAAGCTATAGTGGTTAAGTTATAAGTAACATTACGCATCAGTAGCTTAAGATGCATATAATATGAGAGTGTAAAATGGTTTTATGTGGTCTTTTTGTTTGAAGGATTGGTAATGTATTCTTTTTAGTATTAGTAATTGCCTTAGATTGTTGGATAGAAGGGATTGCTATAACCTTATAGGAAATAGATGAGTAATTTAATGATTAACCTCAACCAATTTAAAAAAAATAAATAAATACTTATTTAAATCAATTCAAACTACAACCATGCAAATGACTCCTATATTACAAAACATATTTTTAGTATCATCGTTAAACTCAAGAGAGTAAAATATGTCTAATTTTAGATTTCAAAGTTACATTTTTATTTTCAAATGTTTTAAAAATAGTTTCTTAATGATTTTTTTTTCTCCAACTATATCTAAAATTGAGTGTAGCTTATTAATTGTGTTCGTCCTATTCCATGAGATGAATCTCGAAGCTTATAAAATAAAATAATTTTAAAAATTATGTAAATAATATTACAACTAGCCCGATACACTTGTTGGAGTATAAATGTGAGCTAATACACATTAGTATCCCTAAGGTTTTATCAAAGAAATATGTGTCTACATTCTTAAATACTAATTATATACTTAATGAGAAAGAAATTACATGAATATATAAAGTTTTTTCTATTTTTAACTTTTTAACAAGTATATCTTCTAATAACATTCAATTTACATATAGCCATCACAAAGGTAAAGGAAAAAAAAAAAATAGCTTGTTGCTTAAAAGCCTTTTAGTTTGTCTCTTTTTACATATTGTGTAAGATACCAAAGTAATAAAAGTATGAAACATAATTGTCTCATTTTTTTTCTTTTTGGAAGATCACTGAGTCTCCCATTAAACTTATAAAGTCTCGTTTTTGAAGTGGATTAATTCTTTAACATACCATTGGGTTATTTTTTATTAACATAATGTGCAAAAAAACATCAATAGTCAAATTTGTTTCTAATGGAGATTGCTTTTACTTTTTCTTTATATTTTTCTTCTTTGAAGTAAAAATAAAAGGTATTTCTTTCATTCTTATATTATGAATTTGTCTAACTTCAATTACTAATTTAAAAGAATTTATCTCATTCAAATTGAACACTGAACTTTTGATAAATATCTAACAAATCCCTATAAAAGTGGTTTTATTTTATTTTATTTACTTTACATTATTTCTTTAGTTTTACATAGAAAAAAAAAAACAAGTGACATTTTCCTTTTTGGATAAATAAATTATTATGTTTAAACCTTTTACTAAAAAAAAAAAAAGACTTTTCATCTTTTAACCACCACTTCCCAAGTATCATATTCACAATAATTTTAATAAAACATAGAAAAACAGATTGTCAAAACTTTAGTTTTGAAGTAGAATCGGATAAAATCGTTTCTAAACATAAATTTCAAACAAATATGAATAAGATGTGTAACAATACAATTAGAACCACATATTTTTATAATTTGAGTATGGTTTCATCATTAATTTTGAGAAAGCTTTAATTTCTTCAAACTATGATAAAAAGACAAATTAGGGATGTTGATAAGAGAAAATCGTTTGGGAGATTAAAAAACCTAAATACACTCTACAAAACAAAATTGTCATCATCTGGACTTGGGGAGTTTGCAAGACATGAGAAATCCTAGAGTGTCATTGTTGAAATAATATTTCAACCCTTTAAATAGATAATTGTTATCATAATATAAACATATGATGAAACTTTCATCTTTTTTGTCTTTTTCCTTAAAGAGGGGAGGTGGGAGGTGGGAGGTGGGGAAAGAATTAAGCTATGTTTTTACGTTTCTACAACTTCTTGACTACTTTTCAGTCTTATATTGTAAACTCTAGGAAATTAGTAGTTGAACCTAATTCAAGTCCGAATGTCCTAAACTGTACAATAAGTCGATAAGGCTAATAACAATAAAAGATTATGGAATTTAATAAATCAAATATAACACCAATAACAAAACTCTAGGAACTGATCGAAACCCTAAATCGCATACTAAAACCCTAAAATTGATTTATGCACCATTAATCAAAGTTAAACCCGAATTTGTTCGAAACCCTAAAATTATAAATATAAGCCTATAAAATAGTTAAATAAATTATAAATATTCAATAGTCATATAATTATAGTCGATCACAATTTTCGACTAAATCGCCTATTCGCGTAAAATTTTAACGAAATTGCTACAATAACTTGTAAAAATTATAATTGTAATGGGTACCAATTAAATTGATAAATTTTCACAAAAATTTTAAAATTAATATATGATGAGTATTGTTATAATTTATATTTTTAGAAAAATTACATATATTTATTATTAATTTTTATTTTCTTCCTTTTTCTCTTTTCTTTCTTTTCTTCTTTTCCTTTAGCTTGCCACATCCTGTAAAACAAGGAAAAAAATCAGCATTATAGCAGCCCATGTAACCAAATTAAAATGCCAAGTGTTGAGTTTACAATAAAAGAAAAAAATTGGAAATGATTAATTTTGTCCCATCCTCATTAATGTATAGATTAGGCTATGATTTTTTTTTATTATTCTTATCTTAAGCTTGCTATTCACATCTGGAATAAAGGAGGAAAAAAAATATGGAAAACTAAAAACGTGAAGGGAAGAAGAAAAAGAAGGAAGAAAAGAAGAAGAAAAATTAAAAATAATAGGTAAGTAAATTATTTTTCAAGTATAAATGTATAATATATAGTATGTAATGTATAGATGCAGTATTTGTATGGTATTTTTATACATATAACATTTCTATTACATGCATATATGCATAAATACTTAAATTGAATTATATATGTATGTATAAAGATTTGTATGTATACATGTATGTACATAGGTATATTATACGGAAAGAGTATGTATTATGTATTTTTTTTAGATTACATATAATTGGTAATAAGTATTTTACAAAATAACTACAGGTATATACATATATATATTGGTGTATATATGTTAATTTATTTTCGTATATATACATATATATGTAAATACGTAGTTGTATAGTATATATGTAGTTGTATATTTCTATAAGTGGTAATATATGTTTAAATACATAATGTATATAGGACGTATATATATATATATATATATAGTATATGTTGTGGTATACCGAATATATCATATAATACATGTATAAGTATTTGTATATTATTTATATATATATATATCTATGTATATGGTAATTATATTTATGTACACATATAAACTATATTATATGAGTATACTTATAAGTATAAATACAAATACATGAATATATGTATATGTACATAAGAGTATGTTTGTTTTTATAAAATAAATATATACATACATATGGCGCATAACATATAGTATACAAATTTAGTATACCGAAAAAATATATATAATATAATAATATCTATAAACTAAAATAAATTTATAATTATGTAAGGAGTAGGTATATATATTTATATATATATATATATTATTGTAAATTAAGAATTTCTCAATAAAGTAAAATTATAAAATTTATTAAATATACTATAAGTCTATATATATATATGTGTGTGTGTGTGTATAAATCATGAAATATAGATTAATGATAAGAAAATAAGAAATAATAAAAATAATAATGGCAATAATGATAATAATAATCATAATATGGCTAAAATCTCAAAAATAGGAAAAGTTTGCTCAAAATAATAAAAATATCAAATATATGCTTTAAATAATTATTACATCATAAATATATTAAGAAAAAGTGAAAATTAATATTTTATAATTTTTAAACTTAAATAATAAATTTTGTGATATTTTTATATCACAATTTAAACTATGAGTCACAACATCTAAAACGGACCTCATTACTCGAAAATACACTCGAAAACACACTCGAAAATGATCAAAATAGACTATAAGTTTGTAACGATCCGAGCTAAAACGAAAAAGTTACACGCAATTTGATGAAAAGCTCGAATCAACAATTTCACGTAACTAAGTGAAGTAGATCTTACAAATTATGATACTAATTAGCTTTAAATTCCCAAACATACAAATTTCTATTATTCTAAAGTGATTTTGATATAGATCCTAAGCTGCCACCATATTACTACGACTCCTGAGTTGACCATGACTAAGTGAGTTTTTCTTAATAATTCCATACTTGTTTGTGTTTGTAGTTAGTGAATATAAGTTATGATTGATAAATGAATGTGTATGGGGTTGGGTTATGCTTGTTCATGATAATTGTTGTTAATGGTGGATTTACTTTAAATTTCAATAATGTAATGATTGTTACATAGTAGATTCACTAAGAATTGATTGTTTGTGACTTGGAATGATCACTGCATAAATAAGACCTAATTTTATTTGACTAGAAAAAGTTAACTTGGATCATGCATAATCATACACTGCATAATTAATTCTAGTAGTGACGTTATACGAAGGTAGCGAGAGACCATACGTAGGTTGATTATTGATTGTTATAAATTTCATACGGTACACACATGCGATATGACCTTACTCTGGCCCACGAGATGACTAGGCGTTGGAGGCGCTAACCACCTGGCTAAGGGTCGAGTCCAAAGGCCTTCGTTTAGGGGTGAGTGAGGGTTGTGTGAACCTACTCACAATCATATGTAGAACTCGTTTTGATAAAACTGATAATGAATGTACCATTACATTTTGAATACGAAACGCGGAGTTTCGTTATGAAATAAATTCTAATATGATACCCGAATCTGACTGTACTGATAAATCTCCAACTCTGACTTCGAAGGGCGTTAAATCTAAGTTGCATGCAGTACCTGGTCACTTGCATGTATTTATTTAGCATACTGTTTATCACACATTCATTTGGTTGAACATAACTATTGTATAATTTGATTGCTGTATGGTTGGGAGAAATTATCTCACTAAGCTAGTTAGCTTATACCCTTGTAGTTTTCTCTCATAGGCCGATCTTTTTATAGAGTCAGGCCATCGCAAGCTCGAGGTTAGTTTTTTACACGAGGTCAATGTGGGAGCTAGATGTGATCAAAGAGTATTTATGATAGTTTATAGATCTGAATATGTAATTGATATACTGGTTTAACTTAAGACATGTTTCAAACTTCATATTTGTAAACTTTTATACAAATAGACTATGTGTCATGTTTTTATAATTTTATTATTTATCATGAGATGACATTGCTTAAGTTTGCGCACTTTTGGTAGTTAGCAGTAGTTGTAGCCTTGTGTATCATATAAAAGGGTCGTCGATTGTAAGGGAATTCAATCTACAATCTTTTGTACGGTATACGACGACTACCATGACTAGCTCACTCGAGTCGTGACAGTTAGGTAGTATCAGAGCATGATTCAAACTAAGTTAAATAAAACCTAACCCTAGATAATAGGATACCTTACCTAGGAAGATTGAGAGGGGTAGAACCAGGTTAAGTGTATAAGCTTTATTTTACATACTAAAAGCTATGATAAAGAAATTATAAAACTAACTTTATGCTTTATTGATTTAGAGGACTGAGTTAGAGCTACGGACTTTTTTTACTTTATTCCGTCTTCGAGATGGAGAGAGTTTATGAGATTATCGGCGTCGACTCAGGATTGCTTGCGAGGACTTGGCATTGGTTGGCCAACCTCATACTTTTTATGAGGTACTATCTGCCTAGTATCGAGGGCTGAGCCCCTATTGGATTGATAGGAGGATTTATTGGGTTTTTCCCTTAGTCGGTCGTTTCCCTACTAATGAGGAGATGATCTATTACTTAAAGTCGGAGGAGAGTACAAACCGTACTCAGGAGATTATGTTTTTGGTTGATGCTAATTCCTTCCTACTACCACCATCCTTTGGTTATAGTAGGATAGTTAGACATAGGATAGCCTTAGTTACAGATCACCAAACTGATCATTTTTCTGTTATTGCCTAGGATCAGGCTAGAGTTATGGCTGATATAGGGACTAGTAGGGAGCTATGGTATGATCATACCTATGGCATTGATGTTCTTGTACCACAGTCGAGGTTTGGATTTGATGAACTTGGTTTACTATTAGATACCCCTATCATACATGCCGAGCCATTACAGTAGATACCCCCAGTTGACGAGTTTGAGTACTATCAAGTAGACCCTGGACTTCCACCTATGGTTTTGGTAGGCGGTGACTCATCTGATATACTTATCATTACACTGGATTCATTGGATTTTTGGCTACTAAGAGAGTAGGCTCAACAGATCCCTAGTGAGGAGTTTGGTATATATTCTAATATTAGATCGACTTTTCACGGACACAGATAGGAGAAAGATACAACTGCAGGACCTTCTACTTGACACTAAGAGATGTTGAGGATGATTGTGTTGTATTTTGTTTTGGCTGCTAGTATCGAAGTGATCATGCATACTCTTTTTATTGTATATATTAGGATCATGACTGATCATTTTGTATTTTGAGAGTTTTCATATAGTGAGGTTATTTTGTATTTCGAGAGTTTTAATGTACTCGAGAGCTTTATGTATGGTGAGGACTTATGTATTATGGGAGCTCTTTTGTACTTTGAAAACTCTGTATTTTGATTTGGTCTATACATGTATCAATGGGGTTTCACTCGTTAGAAATGACCACTACATGAATGTAACCTCACTATATTGATAAAAAAATGAAAGATTACAGCCTTTGTTACTATTGTTATGATGTGTATATACATGTATGTTATCTTCATTTGGTATTGGTGGTTTCTATAATTATTTGGAATAAGTTAATCATTATAACTAAATAATTGAAAAATTGGTAATGAATTTCTCAGTCAAGTTAGACGCAGAAGACGGCAACAGGATGAGCAAGCTCAACTTGCTCAAGAAAGGGAACAACCTGTATAAAGAAGACCATCGGGAAGACCTCGAGACAGAACAGATGAGATTCTTGCAGCTATTCATGCGCAGAATGAATTGTTGAGAACATATTTAACTCAGGAGCCAGTACCACCTGTACAAGTACCACCTGTACAAGTACCACCTCCTGTAGTAAACCCGGAGATTCCTTTACTACCTCCACCACCACCAGCTATACTAGCAGAAGTAATGCCCTAAGCACCTATGGATCTCAGGCAACAGCGTAGCCTTTTGCTAGAATTTATACAGTGTAACAAATATTTTGAGGGTATAACCAGTAGACCTGATGAAGCAGAAGATTGGTTACATCAGATTGAAAGATCATTTGAGGCATTCGAGATTACACTGCATCTCAAGCTTATCTACGAGACATATATGTTAAAAATGAGAGCGCGAACTTGGTGGGAATCAAAATAGAGGAATTTGAGAGGACCAATAACTTGGGAAGTTTTTCGACATGAATTTCTGGAGTATTACTTTCCTAGAAGTTTAAGGTTGAAATATAGTGAAGATTTGTTGGACATTACGAAAGAGACGCGTATTGTAGAGCAGTACGAAGCAGAATTTAATAGGTTGTTGCAATTTGCATTACTTGAATATCAAATGAGTGATAGATTGAATATGCAAATCTTTTCCAGGGGATTTGGCGCTGACATAAGAAGAAGAATTATAGAGTTTGAACCAAGAAACTTTACTGATATGGTGGAAAAAGCATGAGTATTAAATAATATAAAAAGGTAAAGTGAGGATGCAGGAAAACGTAAGATAAGTGTATTTGGGAAGAGACCTTTTGAAAGACTTGGTAGAAGTAGTAGTAACAAGATGAGAAGATTTGTAAGACCATCAAGAAGGTTTCAAAGAAAGACTAATGAACCACCGAAGTGTTAGAAGTGTAAAGGGACTCATTACCCTCGAGATTGTTCCCAGTTATAAGGGAAATGCTTTTATTGTGGTGAAAGCTCACATCAGGTAACAAATTGCTATAAAAAGAATGTAGTTACTTGTTTCATCTGCAACAAAGTTGGACATTATTCTACCACTTATCCATAATGCACAACTGCAAATGCTAAGTTACCAAACTACCACCAGCTGTTGGACGTCCTGCCATTGGAAGAGCGATTAGAGGATCAAATGCGGGCAATATACGTCCAGGTGTAGCAAATGCTGCTAGAGTATACAATTTGGAAGGTAATTGGAGTTATGAGGACTATGTAGAAGAAGATTTAGAAGTACCGAAGGGATTGAAGAATTTGTGGATTTCGAGCTGATAGCTGGTATGTATCTTAAATTCTCACTGTTAAATTGCTTTAGTTATTATGAATGGTATATGAGGCATGGAATAAAAATAAGTAAATAGAAGTGGTAAATGAAAACTTATAAAGCTATAACATGAGAATAAAACTTAAGAATTTTGTGATTCAGGGAATATTGACGTAGTTGGACATTCAGTTTATACCTTATTTGATACGGGAGCTACACATTCTTTCATAGCTCCAGGAGTAGTAAAGCAAACGGGTTTAGTTGCAACTGCTACAGATTCAAGTTTAGGAGTGAGAACACTTACTAGAAGTGTAGTAATTACAAGAGAAATGGTGAAAGAGTGTCCTTTAAAGATCCAAAACTTTGACAGTAAAGTAGATATGATTATTTTAGATATGGATAAGTACGAGGCAATATTAGGAATGAATTGGATGGCAAGTGTGAAAGCTACTATTGACTGTAAAGAAAAGTAAGTGTTGTTTGAGGCTTCAAGAGGAAATAAAGCTATATTTCAAGGGAATTATGCAGCAGTAAGAGTACCAGAGCTGAGTACTCTAGAATTGATTACAAATGTTGGTTGGTTGAATGCTTTGCATATTGATTCTAAAAAGTCAAATGTAGAAGAAATTTTAGTGGTGAATGAATTTTCTGATGTATTTCCAGATGAATTACCTGGATTACCACCAAAAGAGAGATCAACTTTGTTATTGATTTGATTCCAGGAACTGAGCCGTTATCTAAAGCTCCATATAGAATGGCTCCAATTGAGTTACAAGAGTTGAAAAGCAATTACAAGAGTTATTGGATCAAGGCTTTATAAGGCCAAGTGTTTCACCCTGAAGAGCACCAGTATTATTTGTTAAGAAGAAGGATGGATCACTTAAGCTTTGTATTGATTACAGACAGTTGAATAAGGTGACCATTAAGAATAAATATCTACTTCCAAGGATTGATGATTTGTTTGATCAATTGCAAGGTGCAAGTGTCTTTTCTAGGATTGACTTAAGGTCAAGCTATCATTAATTGAGAATTAAGTTGGAGGATGTTCCGAAGACAGCGTTTCAGACAAGATATGGTCACTATGAATTTATGGTGATGCCTTTTGGTCTAACGAATGCTCCTGCCACATTCATGGATCTAATGAATCGTATGTTCAGATCTTTATTGGATAAGTGTGTAATTGTGTTCATCGTTGATATTTTGGTATATTCTGCTACATTTGAACAACATGAAGAACATTTAAGAGTGGTGTTACAGACTTTACGAGAACACAAGTTATATGCAAAATTGTCTAAGTGCGATTTCTAGTTAAAGGAAATATCTTTTCTTGGACATGTCATAATAGGGGATGGTGTATCAGTTGATCCTGAAAAGATTAAGGCTATAGTAGAATGGAAAAGACTAGAGATGGTTATTGAGATTCGAAGTTTTCTTGGATTGGCTAGATATTACAGGAAGTTTGTTAAGGACTTCTCAAAGATTTCGAGATCACTTACCCAATTGACATAGAAGAATGTAAAATTTGAGTGGGGTGAAAAACAAGAAAAGGGTTTCCAAGAGTTGAAGAAGAGGTTAGTGTCCGCCTCGATCCTGGTATTGCCAAATGATAAAGAGCCTTTCATTGTGTATACTGATGCTTCTAAAAACGGATTGGGATGTATACTTATGCAAAGCGGAAAAGTGATTGCATATGCTTTGAGATAGTTGAAACCACATGAGCAAAATTATCCAACTCATGATTTGGAACTTACGATTGTAGTGTTTGCATTAAAGTTGTGGCGACACTATCTATATGGATAAAGATGCGAAATTTTTACTGATCATAAGAGCCTTAAGTATTTATTTACTCAAAAGGAGTTGATCCGAATAGCTTCCAAAGGTCAAAGTGGCATACCATAGGGCTCACAAACTAGCCCAATATCACCTTATAATCTCTCTCTCTCTCTCTCTTATATACATACACACACAAACGAACACTTTACTACCTTACATACCAGTATGTAGTGTTAATAGCTATTAAATTTTATGCGATGCATGTCCATTTATTATTGAACTTGATATACTTAAGTCCATATTTAATTGGCAAATCAATATTTGTAAGGTTAAGAGTATACCTCCTCTATAATCATGGGTTAGGAAGTATATCCATCTTATATGGACAAATTTACCATCCACACCAAATGTCACCATCTCTCTCTCTCTCTCTTAGTACTATATTTTAAGAAAAGCATATTATCCTTGTATCAAATTAGATGTATGTGCTTTTATAAATAAACACAAAAATAGAGAGAGAAGTATGAATCCAACAGCTATGATTACACCCTTAAATACTAAATTCCTGTGTACAGCTCAATCAAAGGACATTACTTCTCACTTCTAAGTAGTTTCTAAAGGTTGGAGTAGGTACACCATGGGCTCCTATCAACTAACCCAATACCACCATATAATCACACATATAAATAGATACCTTACTATGCCCACGTTCCAACACATAATGTTAAGAATCATTAATTTTATTTTTTATGAAGTATGGGCAATGCATGTTTGATTATCTACTCATTTTACTCTCTAATTTTACAATTTTAGTAACAACACGTAACCCACCATCTAATAACATTTTATGAACTTGGCGAGTACATGTGGACTCATTTTTTCACAATTTTAGTTATCATCTAAACATTCTAAAGCATGCATTGCTAAAATATTTATGTATGCCAAAAAAATAAATAAACAAATAAGTAAATGAAAATTGCCCTACTTATATATAGTCCATGTAAAAGCATACATATGTATATATAGATAATTTCATGGTTTACACCTTAACTTTATTATTTTTTGCAATTATATACTTAAAGTTTTGACTTGTCTAATTAGACACTTAATTGAAAATTTGGTTGTCACCATCTACACTTTAATTAACTCCAATTCACATAATTAGTTAAGTTAACACAATTAGCCAATAAATTAGTTGCCTATAACCTTAGGCCTCCATTAGGGCCATCAATGCCACCTATGATCGCTATTGGGTCTTGTAGCCTACAATTTTTTAAGCGGATCGTGACCCATTGTTTTGCATGGGTGGTGAATAGTCACCTAACAAGGGTCACATGACTCTCTAAGACAATAGGTGGCCATCCCATTTATTTATTATACTAATAAGATTAACGATGTGAATTAGACTTAATTAAAATGTACATGTTGATAACTAAATCATTAGTTAGGTGTATAAATAGAGAAGTCGAAACTTTGAGTAAATAATCACAAAAAATAGTAAAATTAAGATGTAAACTATGACATTGATTCTATGTATATGTGTATCTCATTTTCATCATTGTTTCTTTCTTTTTTTATTTATAATCTAATGGTCACTTTGTTGGCTTATATTACAACACCACATTCCTCATAAAAAGGAAGAGTAAGATATATATTTCTTTCTACTTGTTTCAACATGCTTATATGTGCATATATTTATATATTTATTACTATATTTCAATCTTTGTCTTGTTCATTCATATGGGTTGCTCAAGTATGTGGTCGATCTAACTTA
Source organism: Lumnitzera littorea (assembly GCA_024138015.1). NCBI lineage: Eukaryota > Viridiplantae > Streptophyta > Magnoliopsida > Myrtales > Combretaceae > Lumnitzera > Lumnitzera littorea. The sequence goes on along the minus strand of JAMXBB010000001.1, from coordinate 76,156,471 downwards.
AAGGAGCTTGAGCTAATGCTATCGTACTGATGTGGCGAGGGTGTAGGTTTAGGCAGGTGAAAGGCCTTAGCAACAATGGCTAAGGTAGTGAACAATCGAATCGAAGGTACCTATAGTGGGGAATAGCCAATGTGTTAGCAATTGTCTTAAAGCAAAGTGTTGATGACCCAAGCAGGATAGAGCTTTGGTTGAAGTGTCAAAGTAGGATACCTTTGTATCCGATTAGGTAGTTGATCCCAAGATGAGTAAACTGAAACCATAAATGGGTGACTTAAGGTATTGAGCAAACCTAGCTAAGCTATGCTTGTAATGGACCAAGCAAGCATGATTACTTGATTCGGGATGTCATGCTTTTGGGATGTTAACCAAGTGGAAGCTGGAGGGACCTTAGGGAAACTTCTTGTGAAAGAAACTTTTCAAATTTTAACCCTACTACATCTGTTTTTGGTGTGTTCAATGTGATGTGATAGGTGTCATATCTTAGTAGGCTAACATGTAGCTATATGCGTTTTGCCTTTTAAAGGTGACCGTTCGATCAAACCTAACCCTATGTATCTAACCTACAGCATTCCAAGGGATTTATGCTTGTGTAAATCCCTATAACTGCCTATGTGATTTCCTAAACATTTGGCCTATAAATAGCACAATCACAATGAGAGATTACTTTTCCGCAATCTCTTTATTCCATTACTGCAAAATTCACTCGTTTACATTGAACTTCTTTAGAGAACTTTTCACACTTCAATCTTCTTCATCACCTTTTACAACCATGTCGACTAACACAGGTGAGATAGGTTTAGACTTGTTACAGCACATCTTTAACTCCAAGTCTACAAGGAGTGATCCTCCCCTAGTAAGAGAGGACGAAGTCTTATCACTAGCACAACTTGATCACTCTACTAAGATGGCCGTAGACACACTGGATAGGACCAGGCTCATCAATACCATCCCTAAGGACATGTATACATATGCCCTTTACCCCCTCCTAAGGATTTATTCGAGGTGCTTAGGATAAGGAAGGGCAGGCCTTAGCGGTCGAGTGAGTACGAGTAAGCCCTTTAGCCCTAGTTGGACCAAGAGTAACTTCATTGTTGAGTCAATCCCTTAGTGGTAGATACGTTTCCGAGTAGGGACGAGTGGGTGACTCTACTATTAGGGAGGCACTTTACAATGTTTGAGAAGTGCTTGGAGTTTGGGCAATGCTTCCCTTCAAGTAACTTTGAGAAGAGCTCTTTAACTTCTACCAATGCAGTCTAACACAAGTTCCTCCCAATGGGTGGAGAGTGTTAAAGACTTTCCAAGTGCCCTACGAGTACTTGGTGATAAGGGCTACTCTCAAGCTTCTCAACTACTTGTATATGTGGAAAAGCATTGGGAGGGGAAGGAGTAGGTGGGGTGGCCATACCTCTAACCCCATCTTGAAAAGAAAGTATTCTATAGCTTTACAAATTCAGTAAAGGGCTGGTAAGATGACTACATTGTGGTCGAGCTGCTCAAGGAGGCAGATTTTTAGACTTGATGGATGGAGGTGGTTTGGACTAAGGCTCAAAAGGGGCTTGGCCCCAGTGATGTAGAGGCAACACAAGAGATTCAGGCCTTCATGGCCCTTAGACATAGCTAAGAGATAAACGCCATGAAGGCCGTGATACTTCTAGTATCGGATCTACAAGCTCTTTCTTAGTATAAAGAAAGCTGTAGTGAAGAAATGGGCCAAAGGTACAGGTTCGTTCCTTTTGCGAACGCCTTCATCTATTGTGCTAGTGTAGAGATGCTTTGCGCGATGTCTCTTTTTGTAAAATGGGGGATATTCCTTATTCGTGCCGGTCACGGTAGAGTTGGTGAATGGTAGTGATTGTTTCTTTTGTTTTTGCCTCTTTTTTCTTTTTCCTTACCGTTTCAATCTTTTTTTTTTCCAAGCAAAAATTTAGCTACAAGGGTTCCCCATCCCTCTATGGATAAGCTTATGAGCCACCAGCAAACAAGGACCAAGGCAGTATAAACAAAGTCAGGGGCTGAAGAGATCATCAAGGTCCAACTAGTAGCTGTTCCTCAAGGGATTACCATTGGGGTCTAAGTAAAGCCTTTGGGTATGGCTCTTCCTTCCCTTGCCCTCATCCCTATTACCGAGCCCATTATTATGGGGGATAAGCCCATTAACGCTGAGTAATTGGATATACAGATGCTTACCCCTCTTGGGGGGATGGGGAAGGAGATGACCCAGGCTACCATCGTGCTTGAAGTGGTAGGGTAAAAGAGAAGGGCTCCCGAGACATTTAGGGAAGCAGCGCCTAAAGCCAAGAAGGACAGGCCTCCAGCGAGTGCCCTTAAGCTAAGTGACTTGGTTCGAGTGGCCGACGACTCCTCCCTATAAGTGTATAGATGAACTTAGGGGCGAGTTTTTTTTTACATTCTCAATAAGTTTAGATACGTAAGGATTGAGCCAAACTCGTTCAAGGTGGTGTCATATGTCTCTTGGAGTGAAGAGCTCCTAAGTTGAGCTCCTAAAGCCAAGATCAAGAAGGTCAAGTGAAAGCTCCTAAGGTAAAAGTAGGAGATTTGGGCTAATGACCTTAGATTGTGGCACTAGACTCTTAGCTACTAAGCCTCATTAGGGTCTCATACTACTAGTAACTAGGTTGTTCTTAAGGACTTATCCAAGGTAGGTGGGGGCAACTCAATGGAGATGGTGGGCCATTTAAGGATGCTTATGTGGCGAGCTAGCCTTTTCCTCTTTACTTGGATGTGCTTCACCCTTGTCATTGAACTAACCTTGGCTTGTGCTTCTTTGTAGTACCATAGCTAGGTATTGCTTTAACTAAGTAAGTACAATGTTGCCCGGAAAGAGGTAAAGGGCTTTTAGGAAGCGTTGCATAGGGTTAAAAAGGACTTGCAAGAGGCAAAGTCCTTTACTAATAAATATTTGGATAAATTTGCCAAAACTAATCAGTACCTACACTGCTCTTAAGTATAGGTAGCTAGGCTTTAAGGATGGCTAAAGGATGTAGAACGACAGAAAGCAGCTACTGAAGGTGTTGCCAAAGGGGTCGACTACTTAAGGGCTCGGCTCAAGAATGAACAGAGGACCAAGGCTCATCTCTCTCAGATATTAGATGAGGAGAGGGAGGCTAAGGCCTAACTTGAGAGGGAGAACGCCAAGCTAAACGCATCGATCACTAAGTTACAAACTAAGCCGGCAATGAAGGACTCTGAATATGACAATATCAAAGCTACTTTGTTAGAGCTGACCGATCTGAAGGTGAGGTTAAAGTGGTAAGTCTAAGAGCTATAGGGGAAAGTTTTAGAGATGGAAGAGATCATCTCTAAAATGTAGAGTAGGGAGGTCCTAAATGATGCCGCCGCAAAGAAGGTCGTCACTGATTATCCAGTGACAAATGAGTAGATGGATGAGTTGGAAGACTTGTCCACCGAATGCACCCGTTACATGAGGAGATAGGTGCTCTCCCATTATCTAGACTTCAACTTGAGCTTCTTGAGTTTTTTTTTTTGGATTTCCCACCTTTTTAGGGAGAAGAAGGAGGCCAAAGTGTGAGAGAAGGAGGCTACTTAAGTAGCCGGCAAAGTCTAACGCGTACTTTCCGCTACTGAAGGCCAGGCATGATGTTACTATGTCCACTTCTACCCTAACAGCTAGGTAGGAGGTTACCCTCAAAGGTGCTTCTTAGGGTGACCAAGGTCAAGGTGATCCTCTTGTTGACCTCTATTAGCAACTTTAACCTTTACTCTAACCTAAAGCCAGCCTCCCTAAGGGTCAGCAACGAATCAACGCTCCGAGCAAATTGAAGCCTTAGACTTACTAAAGTTAGCTGATCCTAAGCAATAGTTTTGTTTTCCTTCTTGTATCTTAACCCAAGATGCCAACCTTAATTTTGTAATTTCTAAGTAATGAAAGAAATTTCAACTTACTCATGTCCCTTGTTGTGCACTTTGGTTTTCTCTTCTCTTCTTCTTCTTCTTTTTTTTTTTTTTTTTTTTTTACATTTTGCATTATTTGAATGCTTGTGTATAGGTATTCCTCTATACAAGGGGTATTTCCTCTTGCCAAAGTTATTAAGGGGGCTAGATTGGTAGCATTCCGACCTGCTTGGTAAGTAGGAGTTCCTCTATGTAAGGGGTGTTTCCCCTTGCTAAAGTTACCCAAGGGGGTTAGGTCGGTGTCATTTTGACCTACCTAGTGAGTGGGAGTTCCTCCACATAAGGGGCATTTCCCTTTGCCAAAGTTACCCAAAGGAATTAAGTCAATGGCATTCTGACTTGCCTAGTGATGCTTATCTAGGGTCGAACATACGGAGAAATACTGTAATGAAACAAATAGAAAAGAAAAAAAAAAAGCTAGCAAATCTCGGGCAGTTATCAATGGATATGACACACCAATTGATCCTACTTGACCTATAATTCATCAGTTATAACTCAACAATCCAAACTAAAGGGGTCATTCGCCACTACTCCTTGCTAAAGGAAATGGATAAGAGTTAAAGGGTAATGGCAACACTAGGGTTGCTAAAAGGAAACTTGATTAAATTATGATGTTAAGGATTCATTGTCCAAGTACAATTAAGTAGGGGTTTATATACCCATCTATTAGGGTTACTTTACATGTATGAAAAGACAAAAGGGTGTTATTACAATTAGGTTATGCAATACATAGTAAAAAGGGTAAAAGCAACAAAGAATATTCAATACGGAAAGTAAATAATCCTTTTAGAATGTTTTACTAAAAGACATGTATCACTCAATTGCTAGACATTAGTATTATGGTAAAAAGTAGACGAGAAAAGGAATTTACAGTCAAGGGCCTACTTGATCGAGATCAAGTCGAAGCTCAATCAATCTCGCTGTAAAGTAGTCAATTGGGGTTAGGGTTGGATATTTGTTGTCAATTCAGGAGCTTAGTTTGAATAGTCTTAGGGTCGTTTACTAAGATATTCTATCATAGTACAATAGTTCAACAGGTTTGGTATACGTGAAGGCTTAGCAGTTAGGTTAGCAAAAAAGGGAAACATAGAGGTTAGGATATGGTTTTCCATCTTGGATAGGGCTTCGAGCTAATATTCTTTAAGTGAGTCCTTTAAGTCCTCTAGCTCGACTTCATCTAATCAATCCATAGGGTTGATTCTTATCATCTGCCTGGGGGTCAAAAAGATTTGTCCTCAAATCTGAAGTAGTCTTTAGCTCTTCTTCTAGGATATTCGCGGGGCCCTCTACTCGTTAGTGAGGAATTAGGTCAAATACATTGAAAATGGGGGAGGCATCATAGTCATCGAATAACTCAATTTGGTAAGTGTTGCGGTTGACCTTCTTCAAGACCTTCAATGGACCATTAGCTTGAGGAGATAGCTTGCTTTATGCAAAGTACGGTAATCGTTCTTGGCTGAGGTGAATCCATACTAAGTCTCCTAGTGGGAAAGAAACAATTATAGGGCCTTGGCTACCAATCTCTTGTTGTCTCTAATTGAACTTGGTAATCTTCCTAATTATAGACTAATGTAGCTCTTGCAATTCTTGAGATCAATTAACTCCAGATTAACTCTCTTCATCAATTGCAAAGGCGTCAATCATATCTAAGGGGATAGTAAGAATGAGGTCATAGATGACCTTGAATGAGGTCTTCCCAATGATGTTGTGGATGGTTCGATTGTATGCGAATTCTACAACCAGTAAACACAATTCCCAATCCCTTGAGTTCTTTCTCACAATAGCTCTAAGTAAGTTTCCTAATGTCTTATTCATCACTTTAGTCTAACCATCAATTTAAGAGTAGCTACTAGAGTTAAACATAAGTTTAGTTCTAAGTCTTCTCTAAAGAGTCTTTTAAAAATAGTTCAAAAATTTTATGTATTGATTTGAAACAATAGTCTTCGGTACTCCATGTAATCACATAACTTCATGCAAAACATATCGGTAATGTATAAAGCATTGTTAGTTAAATGGCAAGGGATGAAGTGCGCCATTTTGCTAAAACAGTCCACTACAACAAATATAAAATCTTTTCCTCTGGATGTCCAGAGTAACCCTAGGATAAAATATATGTTAAGCTTAGCTTAAGGTAAAGTTAGCGTTGGTAGAGGCATATATTCTCCATGAGGCTCTCTCTTCCCCTTAGCTTGCTTGCATACTTTATAATTACCAACTACCTTGTGAACGTCCTTAACCAAATTATGCTAATGAAAGTTTTTTTTTTTCAACAATTTGGCTATCTTAGTCTCCCCTAAGTAACTAAATAATCCACTACTATGAGCTTCCCTGATCAATAGCTCACACGTAGAACAGTTTGGTATACACAACCTTCAATCCTTGAATAGATAGCTATGCTTAAGATAATATACCCCAACAACTACTCCTTTTCGGCATTACTTAATAATCAAACTGAAATGGGAGTTATTATCGTACTGTTCAATGATAAGCACAAATCCCAATAATTTTGTTTGCAAAATGGTCAATAAGGTTTGCTGACGTAACAGAGTATCAGTGACCACATTTGCGCTTCCTTTCTTGTACCGAATCACATACAAAAATCCTTTCATAAATTCTAACCACTTGGCTTATCTCTTCAAGAGTTTGTTTTGATTATCAAGATGCTTCAGAGGCTCATGGCTTTTGTAAATAACAAACTCTCATGATAGCAAATAGTGTTGCTAAACAGTAAGAGCTTGAAAAAAAGAGTATAACTCTTTCTTGTATACAAAGTAGTTCAAGGCAACACCACTCAACTTCTTACCATGGTAACTAACAGGTCGTTTTTCCTACATTAGGATCACGCCAATTTCAATTCAAAAGGCTTATTAAAATTCGATAGTAATAGGACAGGGGTGGAGGTGAGCTTCTTCTTGATCTCCTTGAAGCTCTATTCAGCTCGGTCGTTCCATCTAAACCCATTACTCTTCTTTCTCAACTCGATTAAGGGGGTAGCTATGGTATTGAAGTTTTTAATAAATTGCCTATAGAAAGAAGTCAGGCCATGAAAACTTTGAACTTCAGTGACATTTTTCGACGTCAGCCATTCCAAAACAACTCTAATCTTTTCCTCATATGCTCGGATTCCTTCCTCTAACACTACAAACCTAAGAAAAATCACTTAGTCTTGGTAGAATGTACAATTCTTCAAATTTCCATATAACTTCTAGATTCACAAAATGTTAAAAACTGCTCGGAAATGTTGAACATGGTTGTTTAAGTCGACATTATATATCAATATGTCATTAAAGTACATGACCACACATCTTTTGATCAGAAGGTGCATCACATTGTTCATTAACCTCATGAATATACTCAAGGTATTAGTAAGTCCAAATGGCATAACCAACTATTCATAGAGACCATGATTAGTTTTGAAGGTAGTCTTCCACTCATCACCCGATCTCATGAGAATTTGGTGGTAGCCACTTTGTAGATCAATCTTTGAAAATATTTAGTGCCATAAAGTTCATCCAACATGTCATCAAGCCTCATTATTAGGTACCTGTACTTGATAATGATTCAATTAGTTGCTATACTGTTAATCCATGAACCATCCTTCTTTGGGAAGAGAGAGCTGGTACAGCATAAGGGCTCATGCTCTCCTTCACGTATCGTTACTCTATGAGTTCATCTACTTGTCTTTTCAACTTGGTAACTTGCTTAAGGTTCATTTTGCATGCAAGTTAGTTCAGTAGGGTGGCACTTACTTATAGGTCAATAAAGTGCTTTATTCCTTGAACTAAGGAGTAATCTATTAAGCAGCCCCTTAAGAAACAACTCGGTAAACTCATCAATCAGCCTTTATATTTCATCTGGAACATCCTTTAAGTCTCTCATCTTCAGCAATCCTCTAATCAATAGAAACATAGGCACTTTGGCCTTCTCAATAGCTCAAAGCTCTCTTTGGCTCATTACTAAAGCTTTCTTCTTACTAACTCAGGTAAGCTGATTATGGGTCTCATTTACTTGGGATGAGGTCTTAGGTTTCAACACAATCTTTTTCCCATCCTTATTAAAGGCATAGGTATTCTTATATCCGTTGTATAGAATACATTAGTCGAATAACTAAGGTCTCCTAAGCAATAAGTGTAAAGTCCCATGGGGACGATATGACACACTATTTCGTCCTTATACATACTCCTAACACTAAACGGCATTGTTACTTATTCTATTATGTATAAAGAACCCTTGTCATTCAACTAATGTAGCTTGTAAGGTCAGGGGTGGTTAAAGGTCAACAGACCTAACCTTTGCACGAAGGATCGTGCAATCACGTTAGTATAGCTTCCTCCATCTACTATGATGGTGCACAACTATCCTTTGACAATACACTTAGTATGAAATAAATTTTCCCTCTAATCTTCCTTGGAGTTCAGTAGGGAATTCAGTACTCATTTTAGTATTAGGGTTATTACTTCTCCCTAGTTGGCATAGACATAAGTCTCATCTTCTTCCTTGGTTTTAGCTTTCCTAATATCCTTCTCCTCCTCAAACTCGCTCTCATCAGTAATATCTACTACATCTCCTTGGAGCACCATGACCTACTCGACTATTATCAAGTCGATCATTCCTTTCCTCAATTCGGTATAGCCTCCTCAGCTCGACTTAAATAGGCCAATGCAAAATAGGGGCTCGGGAAAAGGTTGACCCAGGTTGGCTTGAAGTACTTCTTCTCTACCTTTCAACCTTCTATGCTATCTTAATCACCTCTTCTAAGGTATAAAATCTCTGTATGTCCACAATGTTACCAATCTCATACTTAAGCCTAGAAATAAACCTCGATACTATACTGACTTCTAGTTTTTCCACATCGACTCAGATCATAAGCATCTAGAGCTCTCTCACATAGTCATCAATAGATTAGCCTACTTGGCAAAGTTCCTATAACTTTGTAAATGTATCTTGTAATTAAGTCTCGGGTACAAATCTACCCCTTAACAACCTTTTCATCTCATCCTAAGTTCTCACACCTCATCTTCCATCCCTTGCTTTAGCTGTATTCAGATTTCTCCACCACATAGTGGCATACCGAGAGAACTCAAGTGCAATAAGTCGGACCTTAACAGCATCTGTATAACCATAATAGTCAAACACCTTTTTGACCTTCTCTTCTCACTCCCAATGCTCATCTACATCTCTACTTCTATTGAAGGGTGAGATTTAGACCTTGACATTATCTAGTCCTCAAAGAGATCAACATCCTAGCTCCTACGTTCGGTAATAACCACCCTCTTCTTCTTCCTCTCCATACTCCTCGACATTAATCTCCTCATCATCTTCTTCAATCTCCTCTAACTCTAGTTTTTGTCTAGCAACTCGGTCTACTACTCCTCCAACTTGTAGGGGGTAAAACTGGGTGATTAGCTTGGTTACCTTAGCTATAGCCTCTCTCTAAAACATTTTCAGGTAGGTAGCACTACGACATATCCTATGATTGTTGCTTATTAACTTGTATTGCGGTAACCAGACTCTCAACAAGGTTAGTGAGTATGTCAAGTTTATCATCACATAACCCAAGAGTGCTACTTTCATTATGACCATGACCAGGTTAAGCGCCACTACTCTATTCTCCAATAACACCATAAACACTAAAGTCCAACATTGTATAATACTTTCAAATAGATTAACAACACAACAAATGGGAAAACAATGCTATTGTACTACCCAAAACTATGACTAATACACTAACAACTTTAATACCCAATAATCACTTGAACAGAATAGAAATGAACTTGCTCTACTTTCTTAGTGAAAAACAAAGTAACATTGAAACCATACTTACTAACTTACAAATCTTCACTACACAGCTTATAACTCGAGACTTATTCCAAACGAACATACTGCAACAACTACGGAAGGGATAAAGCAACCACTAATAGCAAAGTAAACCAAACTTTACTATAACTTCACATACTCTATCTTGGAACTGCACTCCGATACCAGCGAAGCTAATGTGTCTTTGAGGTCAAATACATGGAGAAACACCACAACAAAGCGAGTAGAAAAGAAAACAAAGAAAAAAAAATGCTAGCAAAGCCTGATTAGCTATCAATGGATATGACACACCAATTAATCCTACTCAGCCTATAATTTGCCGAATTTGACTCAGCAGTCCAAGCTAAAGGGGTTTTAAACCCTACTTTTAATGGGCCTATGATTCGACTAAGAGTACTTCCTGAACGTTTCCAAGGATAAACTAAACTAATAATTCAAGTTTATATTTAAAAACGAACTTAATTTTCCCAATTCGAAAGTTGATTATCGATAAAACTCAAACATGAAGAACTATGGACTCTAAAGTCACTTAAGACCCTAAACCCTAAAACAATTGAGGACTTCTAACCTTAAACAACTAATTGATAATTTAATTTGAATAATTTCATTCAACTCTAGAAAATTTCATAATTTTATAAGAATTGAATCATAATCTACAAAACAATTTAAGAAGTAAATTCTAAAACACTTTCCTATAAGACAATTCCCTTATGTTTATGCCTAAGCCTTTCATGTGAATAAGTGAACTAACCAATCACCCTAAATGACTTATCAATTGAGAGTTGGAGTCATTTATTAATTGATAACTTATCAAAAACTAGTGATAAGATGCTTTCCTTATCACCCCTTCACTTATACTGCTTATAGACAAAATATCACAAGATCTCGCATGCTTAACTTTAATAAAAGAGACAAGATATTTCCATGCCCTAAAGAGACCCTAGATGGCTTGTTCTTACAAGCTAGAAAGGGGGGGGGGGGGGGGGGGGGAAGGACATACCTTTGTCTTTCATCTATCAATCACTTTATCTAACACCTCGATAGATTTCTTTTATTGCAAGGGAACCTCTTTGTTCATCTGGGCCGAGGAATGCCCGAGGTGAGTTTTGTTTGGAGACAGGTTAGAGTAATTAGAGAGAGAAGAGGAGATTTTGTAATAGTTTTTGTAGATAAATATTTATCTTTGTTTTTGTTCATATTATAGATTGAAGATCCTAATGCAATTTCATTTACGAACTACATTTGTTTATAATATTCTTTTGGTATGGAACTTAACGAGTCCATACATTTACATGATTAATTTATATCACAGAAATTAATTCTAGTAAATTGCTATATATTACTTATCTATAGGTCTAGTGATAACATATAGTGGAAGTGGAAGGAGCCTTATGTATTGTATGAAAGGCCTGCGATCAATAAGAGGGTTGATAGTAGACCTTTATATGATACACAGCGATCTATCATGACAAAGATACTGTTGGGTCATAATAGGTTTTAGTGGTATCAGAGCAAGGTTTAAACCATTAATAAAGTAAAGTAAAACCGGACCCTAGACGTTAGGAATCCCTTACTAAGTGAGAAAGAGTAGGGTGGAATTGGGTTAGGATTTTTAAGTTATCAAACGAATAACGAAACTTTCCTAAAAGAATGCATAATCTATAACAAATTTTCTTATTGATTAGGAGAATGCAAACAGGGTTTGTCGGAACCTGGTACTCCTAATGACGCACGAAGGTGAGACTCTTGTCGAGTATCGACCAAGACTTCAAATTATATGGTAAGATGTGGCCCTGGTAGGAACACCATGTAGGCTTCAGGATGTATGGACGTCTTCAAGGGTGGAACTAAGCCCCCATTGGAGAAGGTACTACCAGGATACCTTGATCCAAACACGTAGACCTGTTTTGCTTGACATGGAGTTAACCTACCTCATGGAAAGGGAGGAAGGAGCCGATATCAAAGCTAAAATGGTGTTCTTAGTGCAAGATGAGCCAAGAATGACTACCCCTAGTTTCCAACATTGGCATCAACTAGGTTATGGTAATGCCTTAGCGCGTAAACTGAGGGCTAAGCACCTTTGAGTGATCCAAATGGACGAGCAGAATGGAGTTCCTCCACCAGTATCTCTTATTAACATCTACTTTCCCTATGTGGGGTTGAACATCTTTGACATCTATCCTAATGCCCCTGAATTGGAAGAGGACATTGATATTCTACCTCTTTTTCCGAAGGAATATCAAGTGGAATTGCCACCCAAGCCAAACCCATGTGAATTTCTATTGCCTCACGAGTTGTTCCAGTGGTTTACCATCCAAGGTCACTACCCAGTCCAGGTGAAGGAACCTCGTCTCTATTTCTTAGAAGGAGGCCTCGATAAGTAGGTTAGCTAGATGATGATGAAGCTAGACCTTTTACGAGGCATGATTAGTCAAGGGCAACTTGAACTTCCGAAGTGTTTCCAGTATCATTATTGTAGTGTTAATGTCATTGTATTCTGAGTGAAAGTATAGTGAGGTTCATCTGTATCGTATTGTGTATACTTTTCGATTTGTAGTTGTATTGAGTTTCGATTTTAGTAATCATAGGAAACATTTGTAACTTCAAAGGGATTTGTGTTTGAACTTTATGTATGTTTGGAGAATTATTAAAAGAACTTCTTGTGTATTCTATATTACTTGATCTTAATTTGATGGTGTAATTAAGAAGAAGTACTTTATAATGGATAATTTGAATAAGGACGATATGATTCTCAAGTATTAAAGTTGATTTATTTAAGTAAAGAATTGGATTGAACAAGTTATGGATTGAGTTAATTTGAACTTAACTCTAGAAAAACTTTGTTTTCAACAAACAAAGGTACAAGAGATGACCTCCTAGAGAGAGAGTGCTACCAGAGCAAAACCCAAGACAAAACATACCAGTTGATAGGACTGAAGAGATCCTAATGGCCATACAAACTAATAATGCTCCACTAAGGACTTTTTTAGAGAGGACCTAAGTACCTCCACCATCGGCACCACAAGAGCAAGTCCTTTAGATGCTCGTGCCACCACCTATGGCTATGGAGGGCCAGTTTGCAATAGCACCACCACCACTAGTAAGGTTAGTAAGAGACCCTTACCCAGTTCATCATGAGCTTCGACCACTAAAGAACCTATTACCAAAATTTTCTAAAGTACAATAGATATTTCGATGGGAATGCAAGCTGGCCCGATGAGGCTAAAGATTGGTTGATGCAGGTAGAAAGATCTTTTGAGGCTTTTGAAGTGTCACATCTCTTGAGGATGACCTATGGCACTTATCTACTCCATCTGCAAGCAAGGACTTAATGGGAAACCAAGAGAGGAAGCCTACAACAACCCATCACATGAGAGGATTTCTAGGAGGAGTTATTGAGGCATTACTTCCCTGAGAGTTTGTGAGTAAAGTACAGTGATGAGTTTTTTTGGAATTAGAAGAGGAAACCACACTCTTGAGCAGTATGAGGCGGACTTCACTCACTTACTCCAGTTTGTTCCGCTTAAGTACCATGATAGCAATTGGATGAAGAAGTAGATTTTTGTAAGGGGACTAGACCCCAAATTGAAGAGGAAAGTTTTAGAGTTTCAACCGAGAACTTATAATGAAGCGATTGAAAAAGCTAAAGTGTTAGAAACCGCAAAGAGATAGGGAGAAGAAATATTGAAGCCAAAAGTTACTATTTTTAACAAAAGGCCATTTAAAGGACTTGGAAGCTCAAGTTCTAAGGTAAGGAAGATTTTAAGGCCCTATAAAGTAATCCAAAAGAAGAATGGGAATAGAAAGGTTACATGTTGAAAGTACAGAGGGAATCACTATCCACGAGACTATGCTTAGCTTCGAAACAAGTGTTATTTTTGTGGAGATGGAAATCATTTGGTAGCAAATTGTTTGAAGAAGACTGCTACGGCTTGCTACATTTGCAAACAACTAATACATTTTGCTAACACTTGTCCTCAACGCCAGAATTCCACCGTACAAACTGTGTGATGCCCTTAAATGGGGAGAGTGATTGGAGGAAATAGGTAGAGACCAGGAGCTGTAAATGCTACAAGAGTCTACAATTTAGAAAGAGGACGAGATTATGAGGAGTATCCTGAGGAGGAGGTCATCTACTATGAAGAGGTAGAGGATGTTGTAGACACCAAGCTCATTACAGGTATGTTGCTTAAACTTTCTTTCTAAGCTGAGTTGTATTATAAGAAGTATGTTTAGTAAGAAAAGACTAAAAGCGTTTAATTCAGTAATAAGAGTTTTAAAGTTCAAAAATTGTACCTTATAAAAAATCAACTTCAAATTTGATCCAAGGAATGTTGATATAAAGGAACATTCAGTATACACTTTGTTTGACACCAAAGCAACTCATTCATTCATTGCCCCCAGAGTGGTGAAAAGAGTTAAGTTACCTAACACCATCACCAAATAAAGTTTCAATGTGCGGACTCCTATGGGAAGCGTGGTTACTACAAAGGAGATGGTGAAGAAGTGCCCACTCAGCATACAAAGCCACGAGACTATGACAAATCTTATCATCCTCGATTTGGGAAAACACAAGATGATTATAGGCATGAACTAGATGACATCATGTAGAGCTACAGTTGATTGCAAGAAGAAGAAAGTCTGTTTTAAGGACTTAAAAGAATCTAAGGTGGAATTTCAAGGAGAATTGACTGTACTGGGAACACATGAGCTAAGCTCCTTTAAGTTAATGCTAGAGACAAGTTGGATGAATACAATTGAGGGTGAATCGGAGAGGCCAAGAATAGAAGATATCCAAGTAGTGAACAAGTTTCTTGATGTGTTTTTAGAAGAGCTACTATGATTGCCACCTAAAACGGAGATTGATTTCACCGTTGATTTGATGCCTGAGACTAAGCCAATTTCTAAGGCCCCTTGTAGGATGGCTCCAATAGAGTTAAAGGAACTAAAGAAGTAGCTTCAAGAGTTATTGGACCAAGGTTTTATTAGACCGAGTGTCTCACCTTGAGGAGCACCTGTTTTGTTTGTCAAGAAGAAAGATGGTTTTCTTAGACTCTATATCGACTATAGAAAATTGAACCAAGTTACTATAAAGAACAAGTATCCTTTACCCCATATTGATGACTTGTTCGATAAACTATAAGGCGTGGGTGTATTCTCTCGTATTAATCTAAGATCGGGATATCACCAATTGAGGATCAAACCAAAGGATGTGCCTAAAATAGCATTCAAAACAAGATATGGACATTATGAGTTTTTAGTGATGCCATTCGGATTGACCAATGCGCCTACAATATTCATGGACTTGATGAATAGAGTGTTTAGAGCGTATTTGGACCAATGCGTAATTGTGTTCATTAACAATATCTTGGTATATTTGTCAACCCTAAAACAACATCAAGAACACTTGAGGTTAGTGCTGCAAAACTTAAAGGAATACAAGTTATACGCCAAGTTATCCAAGTGTGATTTTTGGTTGAGAGAGATATCCTTTTTAGGACATGTTATTTCAAGGGAAGGAATAAAAGTGGACCCTGAAAAGATAAGAGTTATCACTGATTAGAAAAGGCTCGAAAAGGTCACAAAAGTGTGGAGTTTCCTTAAGTTGGCTGGATATTATCGGAAGTTTGTGAAGGACTTTTCAAAGATTGCTAAACCACTTACTCAACTGACTCAAAAGAATGAAAGATTCATATGGAGTAAGGAAAGAGAGGAAAGTTTCCAAGAGTTGAAGAGACGGTTAATTTTAGCACCAGTTTTGTTCTCACCTAACAATGAGGAACCTTTTTGGTGTATAATGATGCTTCTAAGAATGGTTTGGGGTATGTACTGATGTAAAATGGAAAAGTGATTACTTATGCTTCATGACAATTGTGACTGCATGAGTAGAATTACCCTACTCACGACCTGGAGTTAGCAGTTATAATGTTTACACTAAAGCTATGGAGGCATTACTTGTATGGTGTCAAATTTACACCGACAACAAGAGCTTGAAATACCTATTCACTTAAAAGGAGTTAAACATGAGACAATGATGTTGGTTAAAGTTGATAAAGGACTATGATCTCAACATTAACTACTACCTTGGGAGAGTAAATATAGTAGCTAATGCTTTAAGCCGAAAGAATTATACCGAAGTTACATCACTTCTTACTGAGCAAAGAGAACTGATTAAAGAATTTGAGAAGATGAACTTGGAATTTGCATAGCATGAAGTAGATGTCGAATTGTCAAACTTAGTCCTTGAGCCAACACTGCAAGAAAGAATATAGGAAGCACAACAAGAAGACCCTACTCTACAACATGTAAGGGAGCAGATGATACTTGGAAGGTATAAGGATTTTTGTCAAGATGAGGATGGATTGATTCGAATGAAGGGACATCTATGCATACCTAACAATCTTGAGCTAAGGAAAGAGATTTTGAAGGAAGCCTACTATTCTGGATATACGGTACATCCTGGAGGGACTAAGATGTACCAAGATCTTAAAAAGAATTTTTGGTGGAGTGGGATGAAACAAGACGTAGCAAACTTCATGCTTAAGTGCAACACCTATCAAAGATTTAAAGCCAAACATCAATGACTAAGAGGATTGTTGCAACCGTTGTTAGTCCCTAAATGGAAATGGGACCAAATCACTATGGACTTTATATGTAGATTTCCTAGAACGGCAACGAACCATGATGCAATATGGGTAGTAGTGGGTTGACTCACAAAGTCAGCACACTCTCTACCCATCAACATGACTTATTCCTTAGAAAAGTTGGCTTGGATATATCTAAAGGAGATAGTACATTTGCATGGAATGCCAGCTGGAACAGTGTCTGATAGAGATCCAAGGTTTGTGTCTAAGTTTTGGGAAAGCTTACAAAAAGTACTGGGAACGAACTTAAAGTTTAGTACAGCTTATCACCCCCAAATAGATGGACAATCCAAGAAAATGATTCAGACTTTAGAAGACATGCTTCAAGCCTATGTTATGGAGTTTAAGGGAAATTGGGATGCTCACTTACCATTAGTTGAGTTTGCGTATAACAGTAGCTACCATTCATCCATCCAGATGCTACCATATAAAGCTTTGTATGGAAGAAGATGCCGATCTCCATTATTTTGGGATGATGTAGAGAGGGCATCTTTAGGACCAGATTTAGTGCAAGAGGCAGCTAAAAAGGTAGTTATCATTAGAAAGCGAATGAAAGAAGCTCAAGACAGACAAAAGAGTTGGGCAAATTAAAAAAGAAGGGAACTGGAGTTCAGTGTAGGAGATCATGTATACTTAAAGGTAAGTCCGATCAAGAGCATTCATTGAGTGAGAACTCAAGGGAAGTTAAGCCCTAGGTTCATCGAACCATTTGACATCCTTGAGAGAGTAGGAAACCTCATGTACCACTTAGCATTACCACCAAACTTAGCTGGAATGCATAACGTGTTCCATGTGCCAGTACTAAGGAAACATGTACATGACCCTGATAATGTAATTAAATTAGAACCGATACAACTCAAAGAAAATCTAGCATATGAAGAACACCCAGTTCGAATCACTGTTAGCAAGGTTTAGAAATTGAGGAACAAGGAAATCAGATATGTAAAACTACTTTGGAGAAACCATGAAAGAGAAGAAGCCACTTGGGAAGCCGAAAAAGAAGTAAGACAAAAGTACCCCTAGTTGATTGAAGTTCTAGGTACGTCTCTAAGTTTTGAGGACAAAACTTATTTTAAGAGAGGGGGGGTGGGTTGGATATAAACCCTACTTTTAGCAGGCCTATAATTCAATTAAGAATACTTCCTAAATGTTTCCAAGGATAAACTAAACTAAGAATTCAAGTTTGCATTTAAAAACAAACTTAATTTTCCCAATTCGAAAGTCGATTATCGATAAAACTCGAACATGAAGAACTGCGGACTTTAAAGTCACTTAAGACCCTAAACCCTAAAACAGTTAAGGACTTCTAACCCTAAATGACTAATTGATAATTTAATTTAAATAATTCCATTCAACTCTAGAAAATTTCATAATTTTATAAGAATTGAATCATAATCTACAAAACAATTTAAGAAGTAAATTATAAAATAATTTCCTATAAGATAATTCCCTTATGTTTATGCCTAAGCCTTTCATGTGAATAAATAAACTAACCAATCACCCTAAATGACTTATCAATTGAGAGTTGGAATCATTTATTAATTGATAACTTATCAAAAACTAGTGATAAGACACTTTTCTTATCACCCCTTCACTTATATTGTTTATGGACAAAATATCACAAGATCTCACATGCTTAACTTTAATAAAGGAGACAAGACATTTCTACTATTCACCCCTTAATGCAATCATCTAGAGTTGCAATTGTTTACTTTTGTGCATGTTACAAGACAACAAAATCAAACTTTTTAAACACACTTTCTACTCTAATTACAACCGGCCACTCTTTTTCCATTTTCTCTCACTTTCAACTTTATTTTCACTTCCTTTTCTCTCACTTTGAAAACAACTCAAAAGAGGAAACAAAAAACCCTACAAAATCTTACAGTTACCACCACCTTCCAAGCATCCACACTTGCAGCACTTTCAACTCCACTTGTATCTTACATTTGCCAACATTCAAAACTCCTTTTAGGATCCTTAGAACACTCCCTAAACCCCACTCCATCGAACCACAACTCAAGTTTCCAAAAAGGGTGCAAGAAGGAGGAAGTAAGATAAAGAGCTTAAGTAAAAACTTAGTGTACAACCACTATATTCTTACTTTATGGATGAGTAAGTGTATCTTGTGTTAGTAGTTTAGTATTTATGTTAGGAGACCATGATTTCTCGAAAATATAAGTATGATCATAAGTTGATGAAACATCTAAGACTACCCTAAGAAGCAAACTCATGAAACCCTTACATGAAAGTTGAAATATGAACATATAAAGTTAGTGTTTTATAGATATACTTGTTTAACAATTTGAATGGAAAATTTTAAGATGAGAAAATCTTGAAATGAGAACCTGAATGAAAGGGAAGCATGTTGGATGAGAGGATTTATAAGTCATTTGGATGTTGTTTTCACTTTTATTAAGTTAAATATGCTCAAATCTAGACTTAGATAAAGGAAAAATCTATCACATGAAGTTTTATGAGAAAACCAACTTTATAAGACATGAACCATGATATGAGAGTTATGATAAGTATGAGATCTACTATTTTCATGTAAAGAATGAGCTAAATAATCATCTCATAGAAAGGAAGTCAAGTTAAGATTTGAATACAAGTAACTTAAGTTCATGATCTAACACCTAAGCTTAAGGAAATGATAAAACAGGTTGAAAAACCAAGATGGAAGCCTACACACCAAACCGACCAGATCTGGAACTTTGTTAAAAGACATTTAAAAATATGATAAAAGTAAGTAAACAAAGTAACAAGACCAACTAAGGCAAGTATAATAAGCGTATTAAGCCTAAAACTCAAAACCGAGCGTAAAACTTCCAAAACGAGTCTCAAACACCAAGTTGAACCCACCTTAAGTTTCTAACTAGCAACTTAGCACAACAATAAAAGTTGTTTTAAGACTCTCAAGAATCCCACAAGACACCTCCTAAGCTTAAGAAAGTAACTATCTTTTATTTGGATAAAAAACAAACCTATTTAACAACTTAAGCAAGAAGTGGTTGTTAACCTTAGGAGTGTAAATCAAAATTGTAAATCTAACCTTAAAGAGTATTTTGAGCCTAGAATGAGATCTTAAGCCTAAACCTAAAGGATTTCCCAAGTTACCAAAAAACCTATTAACCAAACAAAGCCCAAAAGCACTCCAAATTATGATGACCGCTACTATTCTGACCTATAGGCAAATTTGTGTGCTTCATCTCGAAAATATAACCTTACCACATTAAAGTACACTCGAAACAATGAAGATTGTCTATAAGATCATAAAAATTAGATTTAAAACGAGAAATTTATACGTGATTGAACTTTAAGTAAGAAACCGGGAAAAATATGAAAACTAGTCAAGAGTATAACTTAAGGGGTTTTAGCTTAATTTTCTAAATTTTATTTCAAATCCTTATAGTATTATAATTGCGATGTCCAGGGGACCTAGCGTTCTAAGACAACATACCCCCAGACTACTTCGATTGATCTGCATAGTGGTGTAAGTGAATTCCTGATAACTCTTTACTTAATTTTACTTGTAGAATAGATACATCTAAACTTATATATATACATTGGATGCTTATGAGATATAGGAAATGCATTTATGTGAGTTTATGATTGAATGCTATGGCTTGTTAATCACTTGATAATAGTAATTTCTTGCAATAATTCATACGTACGATTATATGGAATGAAATTGTCTGATCACCATGAAAAACTGAATTAATCACTTATATGATTAAGAAATTCAATGAATCATTTATTCCCTACAATTGTATTCGGATGATACCGACTACTACTTTACATAGAAAATGGGAAGAGACTCACAGGAGAAGAGCTTCCTGCAGGATTGAGCACTAGCTATGTCATCATTTATATTAAGTCTCTATCCTAAGTTGACGGGCTTACTAAGTGTCAGGAGACACCAACCATTAGCGAGGGGCTGTATCTTATGGCTTTTGCTTAGGACGTATGTTCATGGATTGCGGAGGCCACCACACCGCTAAACTTAGGATTTTGAAAATATAATTTGTTATTCAAGAAAGAAAGCATATTATATATGGTTTTGTTTTTGACATAAGCACAATAGTGCAAATAATATAAAACCCAAGGGCTAAAACCTGGATTTTGGTTTGCTTCGGTTAATTATCTCCAACCCCGACTATAAGAGGCGTAATTATGAGTTGTATGCAGTTCCTAAGCCACTTCATACTGATTATTCATGCATTTATATGTTTATGCATCTAATAAATTTCTACCATGTTGTATTGACGAGAGTATTTATTTCACTAAGCTTAAGCTTACACCTCGATAAATTTCTTTTGTTATAGGGGAACCTTTTCATTCATCTGGACCGAGGATTGCCCAAGGTGAGTGTCGTTTGGAAACAGGTTAGAGCGATCAAGGAGCGAAGAGCAGATCTTGTAATAGTTTTTGTAGATAACTATATATTTATGTTTTTGTTCATATTATAGATTGAAGTTTCTAATGCAGTTTCCTTTATAAACTGCATTTGTTTGTAATATTCTTTTGGTATGGAACTTAATAAGTCCACACGTTTACTTGATTAATTTACATTATAGAAGTTAATTCTAGTAAATTATTTTATATTACTTATCTATAGGCCTAGTGGTAACGTATAGTGGAAGAGTCTTGTGTATCATATAAAAGGCCTACGATCAACAAAAGGGTTAATAGTGGATCTTTATACGGTACATAGCAATCTAGCACGGTACAATACTGTTGGGTCATGATAGAGGTCACTCGCCACTACTCTTTGCTAAAGAGAATAAATAAGAGTTGAAACGTAATGAGAACACTAGGGTTACTCAAAGGAAACTTGATTAAATTTTGATGTTGAGGATTCATTGTTCGCATACAATTAAGTAGGGGTTTATATACCCATCCATTAAGGTTACTTTTCACTTTACATGTATGAAAAGACAAAAAGGTATTTTTACAATTAGGTTATACAATACATACTAAAAAGGATAAAAGAGAAAGAATATTCAGTACTAAAAGTAAAGAATTCTTCTAGAATATAGTACCAAAGCACACGTGCCATTCAGTAGATGGATGTTAGAAATATGGTACAATGTAGATGAGAAAAAGAATTTGCAATTAGGAGCCAACCTGATCAAGACTAGGTTAGAGCCTAGTCAATCTCACTGTAGAGTAATCAACTGGGGTTAGGGTTGAACATCTATTATCAGTTCGAGAGCTCGGCTTAGATAGTCTTGGGGCTATTTGCTCGGATATTTTGTCATAGTACCCTTATTCGGCAAGTCCGGTACACATGAAGGCTTGGCAGTCAGGTCAGCAAAAAAGGGAAACACAAAGGTCAAGATAGGATTTTTTTGTCTCGAATAGGGTTTTAAGCTAGTATTCTTCAAATGAGTCCTTTGAGTCCTCTAACTCGACTTCGTATGATCGATCTAAGAGATTGATTCCTATCACCCAGTAAGTAAGAGCTCTTTTATACAAGGGGTGTTTCCCCTTACTAAGGTTACCTAAGGTGATTAGGTCGGTGGTGCTCTAACCTACTTAGTAGGTAGGAACTCCTCTGTACAATATAGAAATTGGGCATTCTAACCTGCTTGGTAGGAATTAGGCTTTACGTGTTGGATAAACCTACAAAGTAAAACACTATGAGAGGACGTCGGGGTGTTATCTAGCATGACTAATCCGATTTTTAAGTTAGTATAGTATTTTAGAGAGCAAGGGATACTCGAGAGCAATAGATAAGTTTTAGTATACAAAGTATCAAGTAGTCTTTACCATTAGGTGGTAACCTACTATTTACAGTGGAGTAATGCTAGTAGTTAGACAGCAATTAACAGGTAGAATCCTCTCCCACAAGTATGAGAGAATGTGCTCGTGGTGTCCAATGTATCCTACATATACTAGAGATGATTGTTGACTTAGTCTCTTATCTTTACCCGGTGTTTTTTAGTCATTAAAGAGCCTCTTATGCCCGGTTTCATTAGGCCTAGAGCTTAAGCCTAGGGCGGCAAGCTCTAAATGGTGAGACACATTAACTTTGAACAGACTTGAGGGGCTTATATTTAAAGAGTCCAGTCAACAATTACTCTACTAACTTTTATTATACCAACAACAAAAAAGTGAAATAAAGAGTACCATACATCTCTTTGCCATAATTGTTCCAGCATCTAAACGTGGATGCATTTAAATTTAATTAAGTTACTAGCTTATACAAGGTTCATCCATAGAATGGGTCGAGTTGCTATTTTTAGATGCTGGCAAACGTGCTCAAGCTCTCCCAATTTTCCGGTTGTCGCGACAGGTTGCGTTGAAAAGAAAATGAAAGGGTAAGGACATGGTTGCTAGTTATGACAAAGGAGGGAGGAGAAAAGCTTGTGTGACTATAGGTACAGTCATTGAGTCCAAAAGGTTTTCGTAGTTAATTTAGGTCAAAGAAATGGTGAGCTCGAATAAAACTAATCCAACATTACTTTTACATTAACTTACACCCCATGACTGGATGGTTCACGGACTTTACGTGGCTTGCTTGCCTAGACTTGTTGTGCTGGTGCTAGCGCCAGCCCTGTGCGGGTTTGTGTGTTTAAATTTGGTGGGGTCGGTCTTGGGCAACGTTTAAGGTTGTGTTTGAGTTACATAAGATTTTTATTTTTCTGAATTAGATTTTAGGCCTTAACACGCAGCGATTTCCTTGTCCGCGTGTGGCTATCCACAGCGTCGTGAGTTGGACGCAAATTTTAGGCCTGGTGGTTTAAATAGGATAAAGTCTTATGTTTTAAATTGGATCGCTTGCAATTTTATATTTTTGTTTAGACTTGAACTTATATTTAATATATATATTTCCTGTGTTCCCCATATGTGGGGGGGGTATATGGGCTGGTGGGTTCAATATCTAAATGGGAAAAGCAATTTGGGTGGATTCATATTCTATCTTTATGTGTAGAATTGAACACTATTTAGGCCTAAGTTGCATTTTGTTGTTGATCCCTGTGCATCACATAGATTAGAATAGCTGGTATTTATTTTGGCGCCAATGATGTGTTGGCTCAAGTATGTAATTAAAATTTGAATTCCGTATGATTTATTTACTGGTTGTATTCTAACTTTTAGGATTTAATTTAAATAAATATGTATATTTATTCTTGCGTCTTTAAGCGTGAGTGATTTCCTCCCTAAATTTATTTATTTATGTTTTTCATAGAATTTATGGTTCATGGCTTCATTATTTTTTTTTTTCCCCATATTGCTCTTATACGGATATCTTCTTTTTTGTAAAGATATCGTTTTCGATATTTACCCATTCATTCTTATTCATCACTGTCTTTTTCGCTATTACGAATGACTAAAATATTTGCCAATCGTTTCTTTTAAAATTCGCAGCCCTTACGATAACATATGTTTATATAGCATACTTATTATTCCCAGTCATAAGTAATTATATGTACAATTATATAAGCTTTCAAATAGTTATTATGGAGTTAAATCAAACCATAGAACTATCATTCACATTTGAAACACTAATTATACGCATTATGTATAGTAAGTAGTATATTATAAATGATTTGATTATTTTAAGTATTTTATCCAAATTTCAAAACTCGATAAATCACTTCTGGAAACAATGGGATCTATGCTAAAATAAATTTCAACAGTACATAGGTGTACGATGATGCCCCATTGTAAAGTACACCTGACGTTAAATTCAAATGTACACGGTAATGCGAACATATAGACAGATCTCACTGAATAAATGCGGGTGATTAAAATAATGCATATTGGATAAATTTTATTCCACTCTTATTTTATCAATAAACTTATGTGAATTTTCATGTAAATAATCGGTTAAAAACTACAATATTTTATTGATATCACTATTATATAAACGACCATTAAGACTTTCTCGTGATAGTGACTTTCTTTGAAAAATTTCGATAGCAGCCAATAAAAATTTAGATTATCTTTAAAAAGTGTATTACAAAACCTAAAACACCTTAATATAATTTTTATAAATAGGTAATTTATAAGTGGCACTATATTTTCAAAGGATTTTATATTTATACATATATTATTGATATACTTCTTAAACCCATATATATAGAGTATGCTCAAAGGATTTTATATTGTAATACTATTATGTGCATTTACAAATGTACCATATATACTAATATGAGTTTCAAAGATTAGTAGTTTCATAAAGGTGTATATATATACACATATATATATATATATATATAACACATAGATAATAATGTATATGTCTAATGTATTAAAGGGAAAGGACTTTTTTAACTGTCATTAACTAATTAATTAATAGTATCTCTATTATTTAAACTTACTCAATTATCCTAATATCTTACCTAACTGCCAATTAACTTGAAATAGTTCCATAAACGGTGTTCATCTTAGGTGCACTTACTTCAAACCATCCTTCAGTTATTGCTGTACATTCACCCACGAACTTCTAACCATCCTTCAGGCTTCATCCCACAAGCTATAAATACGAAGTTATTGCTTCCATTTAGCATAAGAAGGTCAGCTATTTGAGTAACTCATACAGTTGGGATTTAAATGCAATAACCATATAAATTTGTATCTCATTATTTTTTATAAGTAATACTATGAGGATAAAGATGCTAAAAAAAATAGAATATCATTTCAATGTTATATATTTTTATAGTTATTTTTATACCAACAATGCGGATGTGTTGTCCACTCATACATATATAAGCTAATCTACATAACAACTAATTGTATTTGCTAATTGCAAAGTGTCATCGTAACACTTCAAAAATATAACATATATAATCCACGTATATATGTATATAAGCTCGTGGTAAGCATATTTAGCATATACATGTATTTACATATAAAATATTGCTTTTGAAAAGTTATAATATATTCAAGGATAAAATTATCTTTCAAATGCATCCATTATCAAATACGTAGATCAAGAGTTTTAGAGTTTCTAAACAACCTATTAGGTAATCTTACTAATCACGATAGCTCTTCTAAACTTCTTTACAGGGAAACAATGAAGTCGTGAGGTTTCTTTTTCTTTCCTTGTCCATGAGAACTTGTTTTTATTCCCTTTTCGAAATTGGTAACTCCTTTATGCACCTATTCTTAGAGGTTTCTTTCTTATTTCTCAAATTTTGGATTTGGCTTGTCAACATTCACCATACAAAGCTCTTATTCCACATATTTTCCTTGCTCTTACTTCCCTAATGTCCTAATAGGACAATCTCAAATAACATGTATGTCCATCATTTTTTCTAAGCAATAAGTCAACTTTATGGGGTTTCACAAATATTAAAAAGGCAATTTATCTAAAAGTTAGCTTCAAAATGGAATCAAATCAAATAGTTTCTATATTTAGATTTCAAACAAATAAGATACTAAAAAAATATGCATAGGAAAAAAAAAAGATAATAAAAATTGAACCTATATTTATTGGAAATAAATCCTTACAATTTATTTTATCTCAATTTTTCTCAGTTTATGCCCTTTGGATTTTGTGATAGTTTCTAATAAGTTTTTAACTATAATTAAAAGACAAATTAGGAATGTTTGCAAGATAGATTCATTTTGACAATTAAAATAAACATGCATCTACTCTGTGAAAGTTCTAACATGTTTGACCAAAGGAGTTTGCAAGACATGAGAGTTTTCATTGTTGAAAGAATATTTCAACCTTTGAATATAAAATTCCCATTACAATTTGATTTTTCTTCAAATTTAATTGATTATAAGTTCACTAGTAATTTGCAAGATTGATGTCGAATCAAAATTACCTCAATCAATCAACATTGAATGAAAAAGAAGCTTAAGATGCTTGATGATATTACGACACTCCTTAAGAAAAAAAGAAAAAATGATCGATGCTTTGATGCATTTATAATTTATTAATCTCCACTTTATCTTTGTATAAGTGTATAATTTGTGCTGTTTTCCATTAATTAATTACTAATACTTGGCTGAAAATGGTACATGACAAGGATGTGTCTTCTCAAGAAAATCACCAATTATACATACCTTACTCACAAATCCCAAACCAAAAAAAACCACACTATCGAAAATTCTTGATTTAAGATTTAAAGAATAAAGCAAGTGTATTGATCGATGCTTTTATTTAATGACTGACAATTACTTAACAAAAAGTGATACAGGTCATGCATTAATAGAAAGAAAAAATATGGGGCAATAAATTATAAAAACATAAAAACATAAATTACATTTTTTTTTAATTTATCAAAAAAAGAAAAAACCAAGGACTAGACAAACACAAAAGTATGCATAGAACATACCCTACAATTTATTTGTTTTTAATTATACAATGTAAGCATATCATAATCTTTCACAATGTTGATTGTATATAGACACTTGTAAACTAATGAAAACATCGATATTACTAAGCTAAAGCAGCTTATTCAACTCCATAAATCATATAACCTAGATTAAAAGTCAATCCAATTAAGTAGTATTCATTTTCCTCTCTTACAACCCATTTTTTTATGTAAAAGAAAGCAATATCGTTAAACTTAACTCAAATGGTTGGTTCAAACATGTAAGAGAGTCAAGGGTTAAAGAGATAAATCAAGTTGGATTGGAGGGTTAGACCGCAGTTAGACGAAACCAACTCTATGGAAAGATCTTGTCAAACCAGGCTAAATCATATGGGTTAAGCCAAGTTTGATAATACTGGAAGAAAATATACAATGAATAATTTTAAACTTTTATATTTGAGATTACACATAGCAAATGTGTATCCCTTTAGTATGGCTCTAATCTAATCATCTCCATTTCTCTAACATAAGCAAAATTTCCCCTAACCTCGACGACAAGCTTAACATCATGTTAAGGAGAAGAGGAACTATCAATTATGAGAAGAAAACTCGTAAAGGAACATATTTGTAGACTTGATACCATATTCAAGCCAAAACATTAAAGTATTAGGTAAATAGGCTTTTTTCACTTGTATATCATTTGCTTGTCAATTAAATCGACTAATCCCACTCCGTGAGCAGCTTATTCCATCCCATCCCAATAAAATTATCGACTC
Source organism: Lumnitzera littorea (assembly GCA_024138015.1). Lineage (NCBI taxonomy): Eukaryota > Viridiplantae > Streptophyta > Magnoliopsida > Myrtales > Combretaceae > Lumnitzera > Lumnitzera littorea. Next base: position 76,129,024 of record JAMXBB010000001.1, on the reverse strand, counting down.
CGATACGACTTGTTAAGGAGAAGGGAGTCATCAATCATGGGTAGAAAACTTATGAAGGAACACATTCGTGAACTTAATACCATATTTAACCTAAAACTTAAGGTATTAGGTTAATGGGTTTTTCTCCACTTATATATCATTCACTTTACTTTTATATTTCCAATATGGGATTCTCTTTCAATATGAGATTCCCTTTTTCTACATGCTCTCAATTATATCCCAACAAAAGGCTTTAGGTTGGATATGATGCTAAGTCCACAAGTCTAATCCTTCACAAACTTTCACTCGATTATTAAAGGTTACTCTTATCCCAAAAAGTGGTATTAGAGGAAATGGTTTAGCTAAGATGAGTTAGAGTGATTATAGTGGCTTAACTTCCATAAATGAGCTATCTCATGTGGAAAGAAGAGCTATGTCATGGTGACTCATGTGAAGCCTATAATATCAATGAGCAAGGTGGGGTATAAGTCGCTCATGACCTAGGCTTAGTTGAGTCAATTGACAAGCTCTTAATAAGATCACAAGAGGTTTCCCCTCAAAGGGTGACAAGATGTAAGGTCCAATGTGGAAGGAGGCTCACACTTGGGATAGAGAGTTTTGTGATAGAAGTATTAATAAGTGAAGAAAATGAAATCCCACATTGAAAAGATAAGATTGAAATGAACCATATATAAGTGAAGAAGACTCATAACCTAATATCTTAAGGTTTTAGGTTGAATATGGTGTCGAGCCCATAAGTCTATTCCTTCACAAGTTCTCCCCATAATTCAAGGCTCCCGTTCTCCTCAACACATCACCAACTGGCTTTAATTTATATTACTTTCCTATAGTATATTTCACCAATTTGCTCTCTTCCAAGTCTATACTCACTTCCTATATTCTAATTTCTAATTCTAATAGTAAACCTCCTATGAAAACACAATTTCTAAATAAAATCCTTACATAGGACTCCGCCATGATTGCATTAATTCGTGTTGAACCTAAGTGCCATTTTGTTTATATTGATAGAAAAATTTATTTGTATATGCTATGCTAATGAGCATATGATAAATGTAAATACTCTCATGTTTATGTAAGTTGAAAGCACGAGTTTTCTTATATTTTCTATGTGCTTGATGGTGTTTTTATGCAAAAGTATCTCTCTCTAACTACTACATATCCAACCACCAACGTCAAAATGAAAATTGGAGTACAAACAAGTAAATAAACTAAAGAAGAAAACTTCAACCAAATGAACTTCATTTGACCAAAATGCCTCAAAATGGTCGAGAGTCTTGAAGCAAGGACTTCATTTGATTGATTTCCCATGAGATCTAGACTAAGTCATCCTATAAGGCCAACAAACACTTCATTTGACCAAGGTTACATGTTGGTTAAACAAAATCAATGCCCTATTTTAAGCTAAGCCTATTAACTAATATAGTTCGATTGAAGTGCCTCTTTGTTGATATTTTTTAATTTGCATATAGCCATTGGATTATATGGAGGTGGAGAAAGAAAAAGTGGGTTATTACTTATAATCCCTCAATTAATCTCTTATCATCTTTGTGGTATCATCTTGATACTGTCTTAGTATTGTTTTCATGTTATTTGTTTTTGTTAAAAACATTAAAAAGAGAGAGAGATATTAAAATAAGTGAAAATACAAGTACATAATTATCCTTCTTACAAAACTAAATACCTAATAAGTCTCCATAAAAGTGAACTTATTACGCTTTACTTTTTTTTAGTATTACAAAAAGAAAGAAAAGGTGTTAGAGTTCCCTTTTTCCTATGGATAAATCATTATGTCCAAACCTTTTTGAAAATAAGAATTTTCACTTTTCAATCACCATTTTTCAAGCACCATATTACCATAATTATAATAAGATACAGAAAAAAGACAATATGTTTGATAGTTGATTTCGAAATGCAATCAAACCGGATAGTTTTCTTAAATTTAGATTTCAAACAAAGAAGAAATACTAGATAATATATATATATATATATATGACAAAAGAAGAATACAGCGACAATACAATCAAAACCTATATTTATATGATTTGCCTGTGGATTCCTCATTTGTTTCCAGTAAGCTTTTAACTATGATGAAAGGATAAATTAGGAATTTTAACGGGATAGATTCATTTTGGAGATTACTCTACAAAAGAACTTTGCTAACATCTCCACCTAAGAGGTTTGCAGAACATGAGAAATCAGGGAGTTCTATTGTTGAAATAATATTTGAACCTCAATATATATTTCTCATTACAATTTGATTTTTCTTGAAATTTAGATAGCTAGTTATTTGCATGTATTGATGACCAAACTCTCTCAATTAACGATTTGCGCCACATTGAATAAAAACGAAGTTTAAGATGCTTGGAGATATAATGATACTTTCTTTTCTTTTCTTTTCTTTTTTCATTTTTCCCTTAAGAAAAAGGGAAACATTAAAAAATTTTAACTTGTATTTAAACACTTATTGAGCTTTGTTTTGTCTTTATAAAATGCATAGTTTGTGTTATTTTCCATTAATCGATTGCCAGAACTTGGTTGAAAATGGCACATAGCATATACAGGTCCACCCAGGAAATTCACAAATTATGCAATTACTTGATTTAGGATTGAGAATAAAAAAAAAATATATATATATATATATTTTTTATTTGGTGTTTTTAAATAAAATGTATAATATAGGGTTCTCTTAGGATGACACATGTGTCACATGCCACTTTTAACTAATGACCGACAATTATTCGACGAAAGGCAATAGAGGATGAAAAAGACAAAAAACACAGCAATAAATTATAAATGCACAAAAATATACGTCATATTTTTATAATATCAAAGAAATGAAAAAAAAAAAAAAAAAGGACTAAACAAGCATAAAGATACACAACAAAGTAAAACACACCCTGCAATTTATTTGCTTTTATTGTATGAAGTAAGTATATCATAATTTTTTCTAACATATTAATATTTTGCATATACTTGTAAACTAATGAAAATATCTATGCAACTAAGTTAAAACATTACTTTGATTAGGGGTATAATCAAATCGAGTCAAACCACTACAATATTAAGCTTGAGCTCAACTTGAAAACTCAAAATTTGAGTTTGATTGAGTTTTAAATTTTAAGTTTGAGCTTGACTTGAAAATATATATGATAAGTTCGAGCTTGATTTAATTAGTTCGATTAAGCTGAACTTTTTATAAATTTTCCTAACTAATATTAGATTCGTTTATATTTAAATAAATTAAAAATTATACCAAATTCAATTAGGTTAGAGAGCTTGGCAAGTTTAGTATTTTAAAGCCTAAGCTCGGCTCAATTTACTACTCAAGTAGCTCAAGCTCGACTTAATTATCATCAAATCAAATTAGAAAAAAACTTAAGCTAAGCTTGAATAGTTTGTAAATCAGCTTAGTTTGTTTAGACCCCTAACTTCAACTCCATAAATTACATGATATAGTTTAAAAATTAATCCAATTGAGTAGCTTCTTTCCCCTCTTACAACTAACATTTTCATATAAAGTAGCTAAGTTTCTATTTTGTTAGGATAAAAGAAGTTTGGTATTATGAGTGAAATGTTTTGAGAGACTAGTCTTTCTTTTTTTTTCCACAAAAAAAAAAGTAATAATGTACAATACGCGCTTTGAAGAGAGATTGAGCCTTAAGTCTATGGAATGGAAGTAATCAATTAGTCCATGTTTCTTAAAAGCTGTTGTGTTGTGCAAAGGTAAAAGCAGTTTTGACTATCTAAAGTTCTGATCAATGAAGAAGAAACAAAGGCATATAGGGCTGCTTGAAAATGGAGAGGGAGAGAAAGGAAGGAAGAAGAAAAGTAAACACTAGATGATTCATGAAATATGATATCACATACATGGTTAGTCGCACCACAATACATATGTGAAGATAAAAGAGAGAAAAATAAATAAATAAATATACGTTAATAGTAGATTCTCTATAAGAGTTATAAGAGGCCATATAAGTTGCATTGACTAAATGAGAAGGGAGCATTATATATCACTCAGTAAGTACTACTATCGATAACTATCGAAAATTACTTCGACGAGATTTTCTACAATGTGCTGCTCATATGTGCTTTACACGTATTGCTTGGCCAACCATGGCTATTTGATAAACGAGCTATCCATGATGGATATAAGAACACGTATGTGTTCGAGAAGGATGGCAGGAAGATTATGCTAAACCTAATGCTACCAAGTGAAGTTAACAAACGGCAAACAAGACTTGCTCGCGGATCGAAGAAAACCTTGATGATGAGTAAAGCTAAGCTCTGAGAGGCCATTAAAGCCGAAGTATTGACCTTCATGTTGGTTAAGCATTTATTAGAATTGAAGGAGTGGGGTAAACTACCCCCGGAAGTAAGAGAGTTGCTGAATGAATATGCCAATCAGTTTCTAGAGCAGTTGCTGGAAGGATTGCCACCGTTCAAAGGAATAGAACATTGCATTAATTTGATACCTGGTGCCACACAACTAAATAAGCCAGCCTATTGAATGAGTCCCAAATATGTTTCTAAGCTCCAACTATAAGTTAATGAGCTGCTAGAAAGAGGATATGTTAGGGAGAGTCTTATCCCTTGTGCTGTTCCAGTGCTTCTAGTATCGAAAAAGGATGGAACCTGGCGAATGTGTATTAATAGCTAAGCCGTGAATAAGATAACGATCAAATACAGGTATCCTATTCCTAAGTTAGAAGATATGCTGGACAAGCTGAGTAGAGCCAAGATCTTTAATAAGATTGATTTAAAATTTGGCTACCATCAAATTCACATGAGGCTAAGAGATGAGTGGAAGACTACATTCAAAACTCGGCATGGACTCTACTAATGGATGGTAATGCCCTTTGGCTTATCGAATGCCTCCAGCACTTTCAAGTGACTGATGAATCATGTACTAAGAAATATGATGGGGAAGTGTATCATAGTGTACTTTGATGATATCCTAGTGTAAATTACCAACATGTTGAGTCATTGTAAACATCTCCGTGCTATGTTAAATGTCCTCCATGTTGAGAGATTATTCAACAATCTTAAGAAATGTTGCTTTTGCTAAGAGGAAGTTTTATTCTTGGGCTATGTAGTAAGTGGAGGAAGTTTACGAGTGAATGACGAGAAGATTCAAGAAATTGTCGAATGATTGACTCCTACTACTTATGCCGAAGTGAGGAGTTCCTATAGACTGGCTTCCTTCTATAGAAGATTCATAAGGAATTTTAATACCCTCGCCATACCCCTTACTGAGCTGATGAAAAAGAATATTAACTTCAGATGGAGAGAAAAGGAGGAGAGAAGTTTTACCAAGATAAAGGAAAGGTTAACCTCTACCTCTACCTCTATACTAGTTTTACCTGATTTTGAGAAAATATTTGAGCTAAAGTGTAACGTGTCAAGCATTAGGATAAGTATTGTCCTAATAAAGGAAGGTCGACCAATTGCCTACCACAATGAGAAGCTTAGGAGACCTCAACTAAACTACTCTATGTATGACAAAGAAGTCTTGGTGCTGATCTGAGTACTACTAAGATAATTTGTCATTTATACCGATCATGAGTCCTTAAAGTACCTTCGAAGTCAGACAAAGTTGTCAAAGCGACAAGTGAGATGGGTCAAATTCCTTAAAGGATTCAACTTTGTGATAAAATACAAGCAGGGAAAAAGCAATGTAGTCGCGGATGCCCTTTTAAGAAGACAAGCTCTTTTAACTAAACTACAAACCAGGCTATTTGGGTTTGTGAGTATCAAAGAGCAGTATTCTGAGGATCCACACTTTGGGCCCATACTTGCGTATTGTATCGATGGAAGGATAGTGGATAAGTATCATATGGAGGAGGGATACTTGTTCCAAGGAGGGAAATTATGCATGTCGACTTGTTCACTTCAAGAGTTACTAATCAAGGAAGCTTACAACAGAGGACTGTCAAGACATTTTAGGGAGAGAAGGACCTATGAGCTGTTGAATGTTCGTTTCTTCTAGCCAAGAATGAGGCAAGATGTGCACCAAGTTGTTGAAAGCTGCATTGTGTACAAGAGAGCTAAATGCCAAGCTAAGTAAGGGAAAGCAATGTTTTTGCCTATTTTGATGAGACCTTAGATTGAGTTAAGTACGGACTTTGTTTTCGAACTACCCCGTACTACCCGAGGCAAAGATTTTATAATGGTTATCGTGGATAGGTTTAGCAAGATAGCACACTTGTGCCCTGCTCCAAAACTAACGATGCTTCGGCTATTGCTTCTCTCTTCTTGCAGGAAATTGTTAAGTTACACAGCGTACCAAGAAGCATAGTATCAAACCAAGATCCAAAATTCTTGAGCCATTTCTAGAGAACTCTTTGGCAACGAATGGGGACAAAACCACCATTTAGCACTTCCTGTCACCCCTAAATGGATAGCCAAACAAAGGTAGTCGATCGTACTTTAGGATCGCTATTCCAAGCTACTGTAAGCAAGAACTTAGTTGATTGGAACATCTGCTTACTAGTAGTCAAATTCACTTACAACTGAACAGTATATGATACCACCAAACAGACTCCTTTTGAAGTTGTCTATGGTTTCAATCCCGAATTGCCCCTCAATCATACCTATGTACCTTAGTTCGAGTAAGAAAACCTTAACATGAAAGCCTAAGTACAATCCCTTCAGCACATCTACGACAAGGCAACTCGAAATATTGACCAAGCCACCAGAAGAATGCAAGAGAAGGCCAACTGTAGAATGGCTAAACAATTCCAATCAAGAGACTTGGTGTGGTTGCACCTGAGCAAGGAAAGGTTTCCAAACAAGAGAAGGAACAAGCTATCTGCAAGGGCTGAATGACCCTTTAGAATCCTCTAAAAGATCAATAATAATGCCTATGCGTTAGAGCTACCCAAAGATTATCAGGTTTCTAACACCTTCAAATTTGTTGACCTCAATCCATATCACCCTGATGAGGAGCAAATCGAAGACTATTTAGATTTGATCCCAAATCTAAATCAACGTGAAAGGAATGATAAGAATCAAGCTATTGGGCCTTTAACCAAGCTAAGCTCAAGGGCTAAAGGGATTGGTAAGGCGAATCCTCCTACTCCAACTGACTCTTACTGAAGCCGAATATCTCCTTACCGACCAACTCTATATGCCGAGCCGTATAATTGCTCACTACTCAATGGTCATGTGCCAAATTGTAGATTGCCAAGACAGTAGCTAAACCATGCACGCTTACCTACTCTCGTCTGAGTTAACCAATTGCTCAGCATCACCCTTATCAAGAGATCGAGAGAGACTTCAGACTAACCCTTAGCCACCTTTGCTCAAACAAGCAATCTGATCGTACACTTTGTTTGCATCCTCCAACAACCTTACCAATGCACCTCCACTACGTATAAAATCTGCTACACTAATTATTGTTTTTCTTAAATGTTCATTTTTACCCTTTGTATTCTTTGTATATTACTTCTTTAGGAAATACCCTTTTTGGTCTTTTTTCCTTTTAGGCAAGTTACCCTAACTTATTAAGTATAAATAACCTTGTACTCATAACCAGAAATATCAACTTAACATCAATACACTAAATATTCTTCCTTGCGTAAACACTTTTTTCGTTCACTCTCATTTTACTTTTATCCTTACCCTTAAGCAAGGCTAGGTGGTGAGTAACCTCACCAAACCAACTCATGTGTCATATCAAGTTGTACCATAAGTCCTCAAAAGTTCCATTGGTGCGTCATATTCTCTAGAGCTGTTTGGAGGGTTTTGCTTACTTTTCATTCGTTCTTCGTTCTTTTGTGCATTCCTTATCATCTCTTTTCAAGCTTTCGACAAGCTTAGACCCATTTAACGATCGACCTTATCTGTTCTTGGTCACAGTTCGCATCAATAGTTATAACCAAGCAACTTAGCCAAATATTTATGTTGCTCTAGTGTTTGAATGATTTGTATTAGTAGCTCTTTTGAATTCCTATGATCAATACATATGATAAAATGAGACCTGAACAAGTATCGTTGGTACTTCCTTACAGCTACTATGATGCAACACCATAACATAAGCTAATGCTTTAGATAAATGTACAGGAAACTTCTTACTAAAGTAGACAATTGGATGTTTGTTTTGAAGAAGGATAGCATTAGTACCTATCCTAAATGCATCGATCTCTATTATAAATAGTTTCCTAAAATTTAGTAGTAGTAGGATAGAGGCACTAATCAAAGCATTCTTTAACTTCTCAAAAGCTGCTTTGGCTTATTTAGTTTGCTGAAAATTATCATGTTGTAGCATAGCAATTAATTAAGTAGCTATAATGGTATATCCTTTAAAAAATCTCCTAAAGAAACCAAAAAGTCTAAAAAATGCTTTAAGCTTCTTTACATTCTATGGTAATATCCAATGTTTCATAGCTTCAACCTTGTGTAGCTTTCAACATACTCCATTCTCTGAGCTAATATATCCTAAATCTATAAAGAGGATTGATTGAGTGCCACTTTCTTCACTTTAAGTAAAGAGTGTTCTCAATCAAATCTATAAAGAAGATTGATCAAGTGGCACTTCATATGAAAATTTCAAAACTAAAACTTGACTCGAATTTGATTAAATCTAGTATTTTGAAATTGAGCTCTACTCAATTAATAAAAAATAAGAACATGCAAACTTCACTTCGACTAACATTTAAACAAGAATGAAGCTTGATTTAACTTGTGAGTTAGTTGAGTTAAACTTCATGAAACTTAAGCTTAACTCAATAAAATACTTGAATGGCTCATGATAGTGCTTCATTCAATAAAATACTTGAGCAACTCAATCTTGAACACAACTTTATTGTTGTCAAACTGAATACAAGTAACTTGTAGGTAGTTTTGGTAGTTTATATTCTTTTAAACTTTTATATAGATAAGATAATTACAAAAATTGCCTACTAGATCTATAATTCCATACTTTTTTATAATTGTTTTTTGAACTACATAATAAGATGCACAGACTTAAAGGTATTCTTAGCTTATTTAGACACACATAGATGCACATGAAATATACATAAATATAAATATATATATGTATATTTATGTATAAGTTGAACTTATGTTGGCATGCCTAAATGAATGATGAAATAATTATGTGAATTATATATGCAAGTGTTTCCCTTTTCTTTTTCTTTTTCTTTTTTTTTTTTTTTTTTTTTTGTTCTGGAGAAAAAGAGAATGCAATCTTTTTTTTCTTTTGTACATGATGGTTATTAAGTTATAACTTATGCATGTCCAGATAAGCATAACTATAATAAAGTGACTTTGCTCTACCCTACCTTTTGTAACTCATTTTTTATATTTTAGATTTTATGAATGATGTATTCTCTATATCTCAGAGTTGCACTTGTTGATATAGGACAATACTCATGTGTTTTTAAAAAGATGAGATAAAATCAATATCATATGTAAAACTACATTCTACGTTAGTAACTTCACAACTCACTTGTCTTTCCTCAATTGTAGTTTTTAAAAACTATATAGAGTTTGGTGTAAATTTATTATAATATATAATTTCAAAAGCTTTTTTGTTATCATACCTCTTATTATTATTTTTATCCATCATACCTCTTCAATGTCAACCTTTGTTATTAATTATACCTAATCGCTTTTAACTTTCATTCATAGTTTTTCTTTCCTCAAACTACTCATCCTTTTGTATAAGTAAGGGTATCATTTAGAATCATAGCAACTTTGTATAAAAAACTAATATAATTTGCATTCTTGATGTTTCATTTTTAAATTATAAAATCTTATAAAGTTTTCTAAATTAATGGATCATTTTTATGGAAAACCATAACAATTGTATAAAGTTTTAATAATTCTTTTATGAAAAAAAAATATTGTTTAACTTATACTCATAACAACGACAATTTACAAGAAATTCTTTAATATGTCAATTGTGATTTTTTTAAGGAAATATTTATTATTTTACTTATATGTATATTTTAGACCAATAACCACATATAATGTGGGTCTTTAATTGGTTATATTAAGGTCCATTGTCTCAATAAAAATATATTTCCAAAAACATTTTCCTTTATTTTGTTAGATTGAAAATAACCATTTAAGTAGAAAACATTTCCCTTGTAAGGGATATTAAATGGAGGAACCTAACATTTTTTAGAAAAAAGGCTTATGCTTTTTCAAAGGGAAAAAATACAAGTCATTTTTTGGACTACTTTACACAAGTTTTCTAACATTTGAAAAGTAATTTTTATTTGATTTTTATTAGAATTGACTTATAAATTATAATTATAAAGAAACTTTCATTAAAAAATTAACTCAAAACATTTGCTAGTAAAATTTTTGGAAAATATAGGCCAAGGAGGTTATACTAATGAACATTAAACATTAGTCTATCTATTATACTATTATATAAATAGCTTATGATGTGCCTAGGAGGTGAAATTAACTAGGGCTTACCACAAACAAAGGTGGTTCCTTCAAGTTATTGAAGAAATAAGGGATGAATTGCAAAACATAGCTAATCTTAAGGCAATTGCAGTGGATGTGACTCACCATTATAGCTCAACAAGACTTAATACCAACTTAATATGACTTGCAAACTACTACTGAGGTCCATTCGCCATTAACCATAGCTATGATAAAATAAAAAAGAGTGTAAGAACTTGAAGAGGATTCACAAGTAAGGAAATTCTATGGTTTCAATAATGATGAAGATGATTTTGGCAGCATTCTTTAGATGCTATTTATGGTAAGTCTCTAAGGTAATGAATGGGAATGGAACAAAACAAAAAGGGAAAATACTAAAAGCTTTTCTATGACTAAACAAAAGGGTGTAAAATTGGTATAAGGTAAAAAGGAATATAGAAGCCAAAAAGGAAACATACTGCATTAGTTGTTGCTATGGAATAGAAAAGGGGGCATCTTTAGTAGGAACATCCTAAGGCAGGGATGGAGTAAGCATTAGAGCTCGAGTTGGATAGTGTTGTAATTTGTGCACAATGTGCCAAAACACTTTTGATGCATTTATAGATATTATTTATAAAAGGTAAGTATTTATTGTGTTTATATACTTTTCTACTAATATATATTTTACAATAAAGTCCCATAGATAATTAGAGTATGTATAAAATTATAATAAAAGTGTATTATTAGTGAGATTTCATTACATTATATTATCTAAAAATTATCTTTAGTTAAATAAATATCTAGAGGGGACATGGATATTTAGACCAATACATTGTATAATTAAGGTAATTCTCACTAAACCGAAGGAAAGAGATCCAAGTTATATAAGTGGCTAGCCAAAGTTAAATAGGTATACTAGACATGATCCATTAATAGAAAACAACACATGTTTAATGTCATTAGTCCCTCCTTTAAATGAACAAGTGTAAATAATCTTTAGACTTGAGACCTTCAAATATCTTATATATGGAATATTGTGTTTTAATTTCGTTAAACGTTGTCTTTATTTGGATTGTAAATAATACGATTATTGGGTACAATAAGAAATATAAAGAGGATAATGATAAGTCAAGATAGAATTTATCACTCTCTTGGATTAGAGAGTCAATATCTAGTGCCACTTGATTAAGATAATAGTGACTTATAAGCTTGTGGCCACAGCAAGTATTATTGAGTCTATTTTATCTTGAAAACCAAGTAAAATGATTAAATATTGATGACATGACATGTAATGGTTTAATCGGTATATCATTTGATGAAAAGATTTAATTATCCAGTAATCAGTTCATAGTGGTTTCTTATTCACACTTTTTGTATTATGTTAGATAACCAATAACTGTTGCTAGATAGTTACCTTGGTTCATGTTTAAATAGATATTACCTTTATGTATAGAATAAATGGGAAGCAATTTTTTTTTATAACATAGTATATATTTACGGTTAAATACCTTTCAAAAGTTATGTATTTTATTATTTACTTTTCGTGTAAAAGTAGATGAAATTTATTAATTCTATGTTTAATTGCTATTGAAAAGTTAATGGCAATTGAAAGGATATGTAATTTATTAATTTCATATTCAATTGCAATTGAAAAGTTTATAGCAATTAAAAGGTTGTCTATCATTAGTTCCATGTTTAATTGTTATGCAATTGAAAGGTTGTGACAATTGAAAAATTCATGGAATAAAAGCTCTCTTTCATGAATTTTATTTAATGTTTAAAAGAGACAAGTGCAGGAGAAAGAGTTTGATGATGATTTTCTATTTGGAGAAACACCAAAAGAAAAGGCAAAAGAGAGATATGATATTTTGTTTCCTAGTTTTTTTTTTTCTAATTTTAGTAGCAATTATCTAGCAATATAAAAGATTATAATTTATTCTTGTTAAGTGTGTGTGAATACCGTTAAAGGGACTATGTTTGGAGTCCTTGTGGTGAACACATTTTAAAACAACAAATCAGATTCAAATTTCAATTAAACTCTATCTTTAAGAGGAGTTTTCATCATGGAAAAGGTAGTTTTATAATATTTTACTAACATATGTATTTTTATTACATGTCACACATGGATTTTAAGATTGGTTTTATAGTAATTTTTATTTCCGCTATGTTTTTTTCTAATCTATAAACCCTAATAGTAGTATCAGAGCAACTTGTGTAACATGTAAAATATATGTTGATATTAACCTAGATTTGATTCATAGAATCATTGTTATGATCTTGATGGGATTAATTTATTCATGTTTACATTATGGTTTTGATGTGAAACATAGGATCTTTTGCTTTTGGATTGAAAACATTTATATCCTTTATAAGTTTAAACTGTTTTTTGATATCGATAGTGTGTTTTGATCCATGGATCAAGAAATTCCATAAATAAAGGTTTTTTTTATGAAAATTTGGCTATAGTAATCTCAAGTATATATATCTGGATTATAATAATTATTTTGAATCAATTGGTTAATATAATTTATGTTATTTATGGAGTTATTATTGCTTACGCATGACCATGGGCCTAAGCATGAATGGTTTTTATGTGAATATTTATGAATTTATTAAATAGAGCCTACATGTCTTTCGGACAGGTTGATTCAAAATATGGATGTATTTTTTTTTTTTTGTCTATGTACCCATAGATAAAATGTAAATTGAGTGTATGTAGTTCTATGAACCTAAATTTAAATTCCATCTATACTCTGTTTTCTAAATTTTTTCTTTTTAGAAAATTAGTTTTAGTACTAGAAATGCAAAATTGGAGATCTATATTTACTCGAGACATAGAGAAGTCCAAAAGGCTAAAGAGAAGTTGCATCCAAGTTAATGGATTTGGTCCCATGACCTTTTTATAGTAAGCCTAGCCTCGGCCCATTTTTTTTAGCTGGCCTATGATCATTGCATTATTGTTTTATTTATTTTTTGTATGCAAGTGTTGTTAATGATTGACAATAGTGTACATGATTGATGAGACATTATGAAATCCCCTAAATATATTAAGTAAAGGTTCAGTAATGTTGCCCTCCAATTATAAATTATAAAATAGTTAGGATTGCATGTGAGTCGGTACAACATAGTTGTGGGCTCACATTAAATAACTGTAATTTTTATAATTTATTACTAGGTTGACTTAAATTGAATTGTTGATTTGTTAGCTCAATTAAGATTAACAATTTAACAAGCAAGTATTGGGTTTTAAAGTTATACTTAAAAGGAGCACTTAATAGGACATCCAAAAGTTGTATAGTTTTACGATTAACAAGTTAATTAAGGCCTACCTAAAATAATGTAATATGTAGGTATAGCTCAATTGTATGCATATTAATTTTATTTAAAATTTTGGATCCACTAGAAAACCTTCCAATAGGGTATTCCGAATCTAATAGAGGGTGTTATTATATTTGAGTAAAATAGTGGGAGATATTTTAAAAGTCCTTTTATAAAATAAATTCATAAACACTAAACTCTACATCTATTTTGCAAATCTAAAATGTCAAATAGCAACAATAACATTTTGCTGCGATCTATTCTTGATAAAGACAATATCCCCGTTGAACCAAATTTCCTTGACTGGTTAAGGAAATTGAAAATTGTCTTTAGACATGAAAGGAAATTATATGTCTTAGAAAAGGAAGAAATTAAAGAACCGGGCGAGGATACCACCATAGAAGAATATGAGCAATATTAGAAATACTTGGAGAACTCTATTGATGTCCAGTGTCTCATACTGTCTATAATATTTTTTGAATTGCAAAAGCAACATGAGAATATGTTTGCAAGAAAGATATATGCTCACTTGCATGAGCTATTCCAAGAAAGTGCTAAGGCCAAACGGTATAATACGTCTCGAGCCCTATTTAACTTTAAGATGGCTGAGGGGAGTAAAGTTAGGCCTCATGTACTAAGATGATAGGGTACATGGAGAAGCTCGAAAGCTTAAGCTCTAAGTTGGATGAAAACTTGGACATCGATCTGATATTAGCTTCTCTACTAGATTCCTTTTCCCAGTTTGTCATGAACTATAACATGAACGGAATGGAGAGGTCACTAATAGATTTGCTTGCCATGTTGAAGACAGCTGAAAAAGACTTAAAGTCTAAGTCAAAGATGCCTCATGAGGTTCTCTTTATTAGTACGTCATAAAAAAAAAAGGTTAATGGAACTAACAATTCCAAGGGTAAGCAAGCAAAGAAAGGTGAGCAATCCAAACTCAATAAGGGGCAACAAAAGGCCAATTCTGATGAGAAGGAAGCAATGTGTTTCCATTGTGGCAAGAAAGGCTATTAGAAGAGGAATCGTGCTAAATTCAAGAAAAAGATGTCAAGTGAGAATAACACCTCAAATATCTTTATGATTGAATACAATTTTTCTATTTCTTCTACATGGGTCATAAATACAAGATGTGGTTCTCAAATTTGTGTTGACTTGCAGGGTTTAAGTGAGAACAAGAAGTTGTCTAAGGGAGAAATGGACCTATGAGTAGCTAATGGAGCAAGAGTTGCTACTTTAGCTATAGGAACCTATATCATTTCTTTACTTAACTGACTTGTATTATAATTAGACAATTATTATTATGTTCCTAGTTTCACCAAAAACATAATTTCAGTATCATGTTTAGATACTAAGGGATTTCTTTTTTCAATTTAAAAACAAAAGTTGTCCATTTTATATGAATGGAATGTTTTATGGTGATGGAACATTAGTGAACGATTTTTATATTCTTAGTACTAATGAATCTACTCATTGTATTGAGACTAAGAAACAAAAAATGCATTATTCAAATTTAACTTACCTATGGCATTGTAGACTTTGCCATGTAAACAAGAGATGCTTAGTTAAATTTCATTCTAAAGGGTATTTGGATTTATTTGATTTTGAATTCATAGATACTTGCGAAGCATATTTACAAGGTAAAATGGCTAAGAAACCTTTTACCAAGAAAGGTGAAAGGGCAAAAGAGTTATTAAAATTCGTACATAGTGATGTTTGTGGGCTGTTATTAGCTGAAACTACAGGTGGATTTTCTTACTTTTTAACTTTTACTAATGATTTAATAGTTATGGATGTATCTACTTGATGAGACATAAGTTAGAGACTTTTGAGAAATTCAAAGAATTTAAAAGTGAAGTAGAAAATCAACTTGGCAAGAAGATAAAAACACTTTGTAATGATAAAGGAGGAGAATATCATAGTCAAGAGTTCATTGACTACCTAAAGAAGTGTGGAATAATTTCTCAATTCACATTTCTTAGAATGCCAGAATGGAATGATGTTTTGGAGAAGAGGAACCATACCCTAATAGACATGGTTAGGTTGATGATGATGAGTCATGCAAGTCTTCCTTTAACCTTTTGGGGTTATGCCTTGGAAACAATAAAATATATACTAAACCATGTTCCAATTAAGGTAGCAGATAAAACAACATATGAGTTATGGTTTGGGAGGAAACCAATTTATCTTATCTTAAAAGTTAGGGACTGTGATGTTTACATGAAGAGTGAATTCTCAAATAAGCTTACAATAAAGTTTATTAAATGTACATTTATAGAATATCCTAAAGAAACTAAGGGATATTACTTTTATCTTCCAAGTAAGCATAAAGTGTTTGTTGCTCGATATGCTACATTCTTAGAGAGAGAGTTTATCTCTAAAAAAAGTAGTGGGAGTAAAGTAGATTTTAAATAAATTTAAGATTCTATAAATGAGTTGGAACATGAGTAATTAGGTGTGAAACAAACATCATAAGTACTCGTGGTGATATAACCAAAGATTGCTCCTAAAATACAAGAATCATATAGGTCAATAAGAGTACGTTGAGAACCTAAAAGGTTAAATTTACTCATAACACATCAGGAAGATGTACTACTCGTCAAAAATGACGAACCGTTGACATATGAAGAAGCAATTGCTTCACCAAACTCTAAGAAATGGTTAGAAGCCATGAAATCTGAGATGGACTCCATATACACCAACCAAGTATGGGATTTGGTAGATGCATTGGTTGAGGTAAACCTATAGGGTACAAATGGGTCTTTAAAAAGAAGACTAGCATGGGTAAGAATATAAGTACCTATAAAGCTAGGCTAATAGCAAAAACTCAATGTCATGGAATTGATTATGTTGAAACTTTTTCACCAATAGCAATGCGTAAGTCCATTCGAATTTTGCTTACAATAGCAGCTTATAAAGGTTATGAGATTTGGCAAATAGATGTTAAAACATCTTTCCTAAATGGAAAGTTAAAGGAGGAAGTGTACATAGTACAACCTCTTGGTTTTCTAGCACTTAAGAATGTCAATAAAATTTGTAAGTTAAAGAGGTCCATTTATGGATTGAGGCAAGCTTCTTGGAGCAGGAATTTGAGATTCGATGAGGCAATCAAGGAATTTGGCTATCTTAAGAATTCAAAAGAACCTTATGTTTACAAGAAGGTGAGTATGAGCACGATTGTGCTCTTAGTTTTATATGTTAATGATATCTTTCTAATTGGAAATGATATACTTACCCTAGTGTCTAACAAGGCTTGGTTAGGTAAGTACTTCTCTATGAAAGACTTAGGAGAAGTAGACCATATCTTAGGAATTAAGATATACTGAACTAAGTATAAGAGGCTGCTTGGACTAAGTCAATACATGTACATTGACAAAGTATTAAATAGATTCAATATGAAAAATTCCAAGAGAAGAGTTTTGCCTATATCTCTCCAAGGCAATGTGTCCAAAAATCCAAGAGGAGAAGGATAAAATTGACAGAATACCATATGCCTTAGCAATTAGGTCCATAATGTATGTCATGATATGTACGTAACCAGACATTGCTGATGTTGTGAGCATGACTAGTAGATATTAAGCCAACATAGTTGAGGGTCCCTTGGCTACTGTTAAGACCATTCTCAAGTATCTAAGAAGAACAAAAGATATGTTCTTAGTTTATGGAGGAGATGAGGAACTAGTTGTAAGAGGATATACTAACACTAGTTTCCAAATAAATCAAGATGATCTGAAATTGTAGCAAGGTTATGTATTTTGCTTAAACCATGAGCTGTTTGTTAGAGGAGTTCCTAATAAGAGACAGTAGCAAATTCTATAGCAAAGTCCAAATACATAACGGCTTCTAAAGTAGCTAAAGAAGTCGTATGGATCAGAAACTTTATCTCTGATTTAAAGTGGTTCCAAGTATTGGAGATCCTATTACACTATATGATATGGTACAGGAGATTGGGCTAATCAATTTCTGAGCTTCAAGTTACATTGGCGACCTGCTCTTGCATTCTATATGTGTCAAAGACTTATTTGGAAGCTCTATGTATGGAAGACCTATTTATGAGCTCTTCCTGGATAGATATATTCAGCTTAGATCGCTTACCTAGCTCAACCATGTCTGCTTGGTTCATCATCGCCTGCTCGACTCAATTAGTCTTACTCGTTTCGGTATGTCAACTCAATCAGGTCGGTCAGATTTTCAAGTCTACCTAGATCAAGTGTTTAAGGTCTCTAGTAGCTTATCGGCTCTTCACCTTAGATATATCTTATTTGGTTACTTATTTTCAAATTATTTAAACTTTCTATTTCTTGTATTATTTTTAAATTACCCTCATGTTCATTTTTGTATTTATGGGAATGTTACCAAGGCATCCTTTTAGCCCTTTTATTTACAATTTTGCCATTATATATAAATAGAACACTTGTATAGGGTTTTAAAGATTTTGACAATTAATGAAAAACCCTTGAGTCTTTTCTCTTGGAAAGTTCTTTTCTACCTCCTTTAATCAATCCCTTTAGCAAGGATTATGGTAAGTAACCCTAAGCCTAATGTTTGTACGTCATATTAGGTACTAGCTTAGGTCCTTGTGTAGTTCTATGATACATCATATCCATAAAGTTAGTATGCGTGATTGCTAAACCATCGATTTTCATTATTTTTCAAGCCATCTCACAGCCCAGACCCATCCATTGGTTTTGTGTGATATTAAGTTCGTGTGTTCATCCACAAATCATATCATCTTGGTATCAAAGCTCTAAGGTTTCATCCTTTGGGGCTTCTTAAAGAATTCTTGGTAAGATACTGTTCTAAATGTAAAGAGGAAGAGAATACAACAAGTAAGCAATTTGATATCTGGGGTTTTATCTTCATATGAACTGGTTATTATTTTGAGAGTGAGTTTAGCTTTTACATCGAGTCTTAAATATGGTACATACTTGCTAAGTTTTAACATTCTTCCTTGTTATTATTATTATTGTTATTATCATCATCATGGAACCGCTTAAGATTGGGAAAGCTATTGTTCACAAAACCCATAAGTAGCCTAACTTAGTATTTGCAAAGTTGGTTTTTGGTTATTTAGCCACAGTTACTTTTTAGGGTTTTGAACCAAAAGACACAACTAAAGAGGGACACTTAACCTTAATTGTAGTGGGTGCTTGATTTCTTGCAATATCCACTCCTGATTTTGATTTGGGTGTTTGCTGTAATGTGATTTTCAAGTTGTTTAAAGTATATTATAGTGATCGTGTTGGGGTTGGGCTGTGTAGTTGAAGTGTATGTCAAACATATGCTCCATCTAAGGTTGTGCATGTACTGAGCTATTTGAATTGTTGTTGTGCTACAATGTATAACTGATGACAATTAATGGTGGGTAAGAGTGCTTAAAGAGTGAGAGGGCTCGATTTGGTGTGTATAGACTGTAGTGTAATTGAGAATGTGGAGAGTGTTGTCTGTTCGTTGTCACTAGAGCTACTATTATCGTGGTTTACGGACGAAGCATTAAGTACAAGTAGAGGAAGACCAAGTAGTCAATACTCAAAGAAGGAATGTGTTGTGCAATAGTGTTCGAAGCTATTTTGCCTTAAACTAGAGTGGAGACTATAGCGTACAATGCGTGATTGTGTTGTTGTATGGGTGTAGACTATGCGTTAAACAGGTGTAGCCCCCAATAGAGCTTGTAAACACCTAATTTTTTCCCCTTCGTAAGTCCTAATTTTTTATTTTTTAAAAAAAGGGTCCTAATTCAAAAAAATAGAAAAATAAATAATAATAATATAAGATAAAAATAATAAAAATTGACAAATGATGAAAATACCAAAAAAATGAGAAAAAGAAAAAAATAAAAAAGATTTTTTAGATTTTAGGAAGTAAATTATTTTAGGGACAAATAATTTTAGTTTTAGCTTAGTACAAATAATTATTTTAGGGAGTCACGTAGTTTAAGTGTAATTCAATTGTACTAAAACTCAAGGCACGGGCTAATGGCCTAATGGATTAGCATTAGGGTATTTAATGTGGAATGAGTTTAAGGCCACAGTTTTGAATCTTGTTAGACACTTATATGTCTTTCATTTTTCCATCTTTTATAAAAAGCAAGATAAATGAGCGAGATCATATCTAATCAAATCTTCTTTGTTTGAATTCGAATAGTTAGAGAATATTCGAATCTAGTTTGCTTTTATTAAATCAAATTTGAAATTAATTCGGATCTAATTTAATTTTTATCAAATTAGGTACAATAGATACGATTCAATATGATTTGGTTTAGGTTTTATAGATATACACACTCCCGAAAGAATCCTTCATTCATGGTGAAAAAACGAAAAACATACAACTCCTTGTACACTGTCTTCCAGATCATGAAGAGCAGTAAACTCCAATCGCAATTTCATCACTATTGTTCACGTCACCTTAGCACTTCACAATGCAGCGCACGACTAGGCACATGCAATAGTGGTTCACTATAACACTGTCCCAGTTCTACACAATCCATCTTTCATTGCCGATCACGAGCACTGTCCTTTGCTGTTGTCCCATGCTGTTAAACACTGTTGCTAGGATGCCACCTTACACAGCCACCTTACAATCGCAATACTGTCACTTCTCCACCAATGCTCTGATAGTCTAACACTAGTCATTGAGGCTGAAAATGGCCTTCCATACGTACGCCACATCCATGCACATCCTCTTATCATGCGGCTAAATCTCATCGAGCATGACATTGTCCATCGCCACTATTGCAAACAGCAACTTAGGTTCAATGGTTTAGATTTTTATTATTATATTATATTATTATTTATGTTAATAACATGATATATGAATAATATATATATATATATGTGAGTGTATGTGTGTTAGTTTAGGATACTTCTTTTAATATTAGTTTTTTTTATTATATAGATTAAATACATTATATTGATTTAAGTGTTGTTTAATAGTAGTATAAATATAAATATATATATGTATTAGTTTAGGGATTGTTTGGATTAGATTTTTTTTTAAGGATTTATCACATAGAAAACTATTTTAAAAAATAAAAATTAATAAAAGACCCTTTTAAAAAAATATATAGGACTTTTAGAGTATTTTTTTTATAAAACAAAAATACTCAAGAATTAGGGCTCATTTAGATTTTTTTTAATAAATTAAATCAATTAAAAAACGTAAATCCAATCAATTTCAAAATTAAAATTAACCAACACACTAAAATTTTCGAAAAGAACTATGATCATTTGATCCCAACTAGTGGGTATGTATGCACCTTTAGGGCGACGATAAAATATGTAGAAACTTAGGTTCTTTTTCTTTTGATTTTTTATTTATTTATTTTCTCTTTAAAAACATTATAAGTAGAAGGATAATCCTAATTTCAGTAAATAGAGAGTGGTACCGATTATGGTTTAATAAATTAGCCCCCCTAACTCGAAACCCTTTGGTTTTTCATTCAAATTAAAATCAAAGACTGGTGGCCAAATCGTAATCAATCTACTCAATTGATTACAGTTTCTTTTTCTTTTCCCGATTTTAGTCAAGTGGCAACTCCAAAAACTTTTCCTAAATAAGAAACCAGAATTTTCTAATTTCTTTAGTCGAGAATTAATATTAAATGGGTTAGGTTTTAGTATTAATCGGAAATGGGGAAATTAATTTTTAAAAAGATACCAAAAAATTAGGCTCGCCAGTTTAGTGACTTCACTAGAGACGCTAGAAGGCTAGCCACTAGAATTTACCGAAGATAGGATTATTTTTCAAGAAAAAAAAAACAACAAAGGATCGAAAAATATAAAGACAAAAAAAAAAGGGGGGAACTTAGGTATGTTATTTTATTTATTTTATATTTTTTTTTATTTTATTTCTTTTTTACTAACATTTTCTTTATTGTAGTTTATTTAGGGGATAATTTTGGGGGTTTATTTTGTTTTTATTTCTCTACATCATAAACGCATGGTAGATACAGTCAAAACCAGGCCATCTTAGGACCTTAGGAGGGGAGCCATTATGTAAGTTTCAGATGTTGTGGGGCAACCACCTTCCGGGGCCGATCGGGTTGCCCCACTCAAGTTCAAATTTAACTACAAAACCATTGCTTTAAAAAAACGTAATGGTTGTAGAACTTGATAACCTTTTGAACCTACCCTTTGTATTACACAAAAACTTTTTTTCAAAAAAAAATTACAAGAACCTATGATGTGGTAGACCTAAATGGATAAAGACAGTTGTGAAGTTATAGTTGTAATATTTCATTGTAAATAATTTGTAATAATTCTGTGTAAAGTTTGGAATAGGTGATGATTGTAATTTTGATTTTTTCTTTTTTCTTTTTTTACATAACTATGGCTAGATCGAGTCAAAGGGCTTTCAAATAGATCCACATCTACCCACCTCATTAGCCTTAAGAGATACTCTAGATATGGTTCCAACTTTTTAGCCCAAATAAGTAAGAATTTATTAGAAACAAGATTAGGCTCATCTTGCCCCTATAGAAGAGCCTTATGAATATTACCTAGTTACAGACCTTAGTACATCTATTAAGGCTCGAATCTATCATTTTCGTTTAGGCTCACATCTGTTGAGTCCAACCTTTGCAGAGTAAATAAATAAAAATAATAAAAACAAAAAAAAAAAGAAACAAAACAAAAAGAATCAAACCTATAAAATAATTTCAAGTAGTTACTATTTTGCCTAGTATCCTACCAGTCAAAAATATTCATTCTTTTGGATAAATTGACTCCTTAGCCTTTATCATTCAAAATAAATATGATTTAGATTTTTATTTAGTCTTTTTCCTTTAAAATTCCTCATTTGTAAATAGACCTTCAGTAATGTTGTTCTAGGTTTGTATATAGAATTCTAGTAAAGCAACCCTCCATTTACAATTCCATAACTCGGTCTTTGTAACACAAAAGCCCTAACTTTTCCTCTCTCTCTTTCAAAAAAGAAAAAAAAAAGAAAGAAAAAAGAAGGAAAGGAAAGAAAAGAAAAAGAAATAAATTTGCTAACGGTTACAAATCCTTATCGGGTTCGAGACAAACACAATTACTTGGCCCATTAAGGTAGCGAACCTAAACAGACCCACTTGGCTCGAGAAAATAACCAACCAAACCCAAGCCCTAGCCCATCAAGATAGTTGAACTAACTTAAGGCTCGAGCCATCAAGTCCAACCATGAACCGAGTCAAAACACAAAGCCATGAAACACTATCCTAAGCTTGATCCCCTGTACAAACAAAAAGGGCAATTCATTAGTCCCTTCCACTTCAAAAGTTGTCAATTCCCACCCATTTGAACTCTGAAGAACCTAACCCAAAATCACATATGGAAGCTCAAGGGTGTTAAGACCTATAAGTCTAGGGCATGGGGCATTTAGTCTTTGAAATTTTACAACTGGGGCATGTTCCAAGGAATTGGGGAGTAAGGTCAATACCCTAAGGTCAATCAATCCTTATGTAAAGAATTGGTAACTCACTTTTAAAAAGTTTTGAATGAAAAGAGGTAAGCTATATCCTATACACTAACCCTTAAACACTTTGAGAGTTAAGAGACATCATGGTGAGGATATTTTGAACTCATTCCTTAAAGGAGGTTCATTTTGAATTTGATACGCAGACCAGAATGAAGTTAGGCATTTATTTTCAAATCCCAAACCCAATTATCCTTTGATAACCCTGTTATAACCCCGTTGGACTGATCTGGAGTCCTTTCAAATCTAAACCCTGTCAAGAACCACCCCCACAGTGAGGCAATTCGGAGGTTAGGGTCATTGATTATGAGAGATGGATAAAATTGATTCATGTTTACCCTAGTAATAACAATTCAAGGATAATTTTTGTTTTCGATAAATTATTCCCTTTGAAGAAGAGCTAACATTTTTTTAAATACCCCAAAGGCTACACATACCTTACCTAAGCCAATGCACTCTAAACCTATGGATTTAAGGCCTTGATTCATCTAGAGACAAAAACTTGACAAAAGGGATAGTTATTTTTTAGGAAAGAAAAGAAAAAAATGAAATGAAAAAAGAAAAAAAGAAAAATAAAAAAACTAGGAAAAAGGAAAATGAAGAAATACCCAAATATTAGGCTTGAGAAAATCCTCAATCAAAGAAGGCTTAAGTTGCTCAAAAAACACAAGGCCTTAAATCGCATTCCCAACTAAAAACACAAAACCTCATATTCATTTAGAATCATGTTCTTAACCACAAACCAAAAACTCCATATTCAATTCAAAATCACACTCCAAATCACGAACATAAACCCTTTCTATCCACTCAATTCTCAAACACAAGACCTTCCCACCCACATTACCTCCCTACTCAAAGCTCTTCTAATTTTGAAGAATAATTTATCTAAGATAAAAATTATTTTTGAAACTAGGGCAAGCACATATCTAGTTCATTCCTAAGGGTTCTTGACTTGTACCCCTCAGGTTGGATGAAAGCACTTCTTTCAAAATAGACCCTCTTAATTAACTTCTTTTGAAACCATTTGACCAAAAGCCCAGTTTACAATACTGAACCCAAAAAGACCTAACAAATCGATCAGAGCGTATCACTTACAAATTGGATTATAATTTTTGGAATAGTAATCAAGAGTGAAATCCATACCGAGAGTGCGTAAGGAAGTCCTCTTCGACTAGACTAATCATGATTTACCTTTTCCTTACGAAATGAATGTTTAAGGCCTATCCAAGAAGCTCATTATCTAGGTTACAAACTAGGGTGGATATGAGATACCTTACATGATTATAGTGTTTGCCTTTTAAATACGAATTTTTATCTGTTAGTAAACTTTCAAGGAAAAAGAAGGAAAAAAGAAAATGAAAAGACATGAAAAGGAGAGAGAGAAAGTGGAGGCTTGTTACAAGTTTTTCCATTCATTTTCCAATCCATTTCATCCACAACGGCCAAATTTTCAATTTATGTTATAAACAGTTTTCCAAATTCCTCGTTTGTAAATTTCTCAAATCAAGAGTTTTTTTCGAGTCAGCTATGTTCCTTAGTTTTACTTTCAACTGTCAATAGAGTTTAAGCAAGTTCGAAGGGTGCTTGCCCTTTATCCGTTTTCTCAAGGATATAGCCAACTCATAGAGCACTATTCCTATCCATATCTTCTTTAGTGCTTCAGTTAGCTTATGGAGCGCTATCCAGATTCATATTTTCATTTAGGGATCTAGCCAACTCATAGAACGCGGTCCCAATCTAAAGTTTCTTAAGCTTCTGACTAGCTCCCAAAACACAATCCTAATTTATAATCTCTTAGGGAGCTAGCCAACTCGTGAGGGTAGTCCCAATTCAGAGTTACTTAGACTCCCAATTATCCGACTCACAAAACGTTACCCAACTCAAAATTTCTTTAAGGGATTTAGCAAGCTCAGGAAGCGCTACCCCAATTCAAGTTTTCCTCATTTTTAGGTTTTAGCCAACTCAAAGGGCACTTTAACTGCCTTGGTTAGTCAACTCATTAGGGCACAACCAAGTTTTCTCATTTTTAGGTCTTAACCAGCTCAAAGGGTGCTTTGACTGCCTTAGTGAGTTAACTCATTAGGGCACGACCAAGTTTCTTCTTATCTTTAGGTCTTAGCTAGCTCAAAGGGTGCTTTGACCACTTTGGTTAGTTAGCTCATTAAGGTACGACTATGTTTTCCTCATTTTTAGGTCTTAACCAGCTCAAATGGCACTTTGACCGCCTTGGTTAGTCAGCTCATTAGGGCACAGCCAAGTTTTCTCATTTTTAGGTCTTAGCCAGCTCAAATGGTGCTTTAACCGCCATGGTTAGTCAACTGATTAGGGTACAACCAAGTTTTCTTCATTCTTTAGGTCTTAACCAGCTCAAAGGGCACTTTGACTGCCTTAATTAGTCAACTCATTAGGGCACGATCAAGTTTCCTTATTTTTTAGGTCTTAGCTAGCTCAAAGAGTGCTTTAACCACCTTTGTTAGTCAACTCATTAGGGTACGACCAAGTTTTCTCATCTTTAAGTCTTAGCCAGCTCAAGGAGCGCTTTGACTGCCTTAGTTAGTTAGCTCATTACAACACGACTAAGTTTTCTCGTTCTTCAGGTCTTAGCCAGCTTAAAGGATGCTTTAGCCACCTTGGTTAGTCAACTCATTAGGAGACAACCAAATTTCCTCATTCTTTAGGTCTTAGTTAGCTCAAAGGGCACTTTAGCCACCTTGGTTAGTCAGCTCATTAGGGCATGACCAAGTTTCTTCATTCCTTAGGTCTTAGCCAACTCAAAGGACACTTTGACCGCCTTAATTAGTCAGCTCATTAGGGCACGACTAAGTTTTTTCATTCTTTAAGTCTTAGCCAGCTCAAAGGGCACTTTGATCGCCTCGGTTAGTCAACTCATTGGGGCATAACTAAGTTCTCTCATTCTGTTAGGGTTTTAGCTAACTCTAAAAGCGCTTACCCATTTCATCTAGTTTAGAGCCTTAGCCAGCTTAAGAAGTGCTTCGCCTGCCTTAGTTAATCAGCTCATAGGAGCACAACCAAGTTCTCTCATTCTGTTAGGGTTTTAGCCAGCTCTAGAAGCGCTTACCCATTTCATTTGGTTTAGGGTCTTAGCCCGCCTTAGTTAGTCAGCCTATAAGGGGCATGACCAAGTTCTTGTTATTCTTTTAAGGGATTTTTGCCAACCCACAAGGGCGCTACTCTTGCTGTTCTTTGTTTCAAACTAATCATCGTCAAATGTCTTAACGTTTCTTAGGATAGAGTCATCTCGAGGCAAAAACGGTGTCTTTTTTGTCTTTGTGGTAAAGTTTTACTCAAACTTCACTATAAAGAGGAGCAGCTGTAGACACCTAATTTTTGCCCCTTCGTAAGTCTTAATTTTTTATTTTTTAAAAAAAGAGTCCTAATTCAAAAAACTAGAAAAATAAATAATAATAATAATAATAGATAAAAATAACAAAAATTAAAAAATGATGAAAATACCAAAAAATTTGAGAAAAATAAAAAAAAATTAAAAAGATTTTTTAGATTTTTAGGAAGTAAATTATTTTAGAAACAAATAGTTTTAGTTTTAGTTTAGTACAAATAATTATTTTAGGGAGTCGCATGATCTAAGTACAATTCAATTGTATTAAAACTCAAGGAATGGACCAACGACCTAATAGATTAGTATTGGGGTATTTAATGTGGAATGAGTTTGAGGTCACAGAGTCGAATCTTGTTAAACACTTATATGTCTTTTATTTTTCTATCTTTTATAAAAAGCGAGATAAATAAGCGAGATAAATAAGCGAGATCATATCTAATCAAATCTTCTTTGTTTGAATTTGAATAGTTAGAGAATATTCGAATCCAGTTTGATTTTATTAAATCAGATTTGAAATTAATTCGGATCTAGTTTAATTTTTATCAAATTAGGTACAATGGATACGATTTGATATAATTTGGTTTGAGTTTTATAAATACACACACTCCCAAAAGAATCCTTCGTTTACGGTGAGAAAAACAAAAAACATGCAACTCCTTGTATACTGTCTTCCAAATCACGAACAACAATAAACTCCAGTCGCAATTTCATCACTACTATTCACGTCAACCTTAGCACTTCACAATGCAGCACACGACTAGGCACACGCAGTAGTGGTTCGTTGTAACACTATCCCAGTTCCACATAATCCGTCTTTCACTATCGATCATGAGCACTACCCTTTGCTATTGTCCCATGCTGTTGAGCACTATTGCTGGGATGCTACCTTACACAGTTACCTTATAATCGCAGTACTGTCGCTTCACCATCAATGTTCTGATAATCTAACACTAGTCATTGAGGCTGAAAATAGCCTTCCATACGTACGCCGCATCCATGCACATCCTCTTATCATACGGCCAGATCTCATCGAGCAAGACATCATCCATCGCCACTGTTGCAAACAGCAACTTAGGTTCGATGGTTTAGATTTTTATTATTATATTATATTATTATTTATGTTAATAATATGATATATGAATAATATATATATATATATATATGAGTGTGTGTGTATTAGTTTAAGATACTTCTTTTAGTATTAGTTTTTTTTTATTATATAGATTAAATACATTATATTTATTTAAGTGTTGTTTAATGGTTGTATAGATATAAATATATATATATGTATTAGTTTAGGGATTGTTTGGTTTAGATTCTTTTTTTTTTTAAGGATTTATCACATAGAAAACTATTTAAAAAAATAAAAATTAATAAAAGACCCTTTTAAAAAAATATATAGGACTTTTAGAGTATTTCTTTATTAAACAAAAAAAAAACTCAAGAATTAGTGCTCATTTACATTTTTTTTAATAAATTAAATTAATTAAAAAAACGTAAATCCGATTAGTTTCAAAATTAAAATCAACCAATACAATAAAGTTTTTTAAAAGAATTACGATCGTCTGATCCCAGCTAGCGGGTACGTAGACACTTTTGAAGCGATGATAAAATATATAGAAATTTAGGTTTTTTTTCTTTTGATTTTGTATTTATTTATTTTCTCTTTAAAAATATTATAATTAGAAGGATAATTCTAATTTTGGTAAATAGATAGTGGTATCCATTAGAATTTAATAGGTTAGCCCCCGAACTCGGAATCCTCTGATTCTTTATTCAAATTGAAATTAAAGACCAATGACCAAATCATAATCAATATATCCAATTAATTACGGTTTCTTTTTCTTTTCCCAACTTTAGTCAAGTAACGACTCTAAAAACTTTTCCTAAATAAGAAACCAGAATTTCTCAATTTCTTTAGTCGAGGGTTAATATTAAATGAGTTAGGGTTTAATGTTAATTGGAAATGGGGAAATCAATTTTAAATAGAAAACCGAAAAATTAGACTCAACAAAGCTATGACTTGTACTTTTGTGCACGTTTAAGTACCGAGCTGCAGTGTATCCATGAGCTACTAAGTAGAAATTCCAATGAAAAGAATTGTCTAAGCTGATTAACTTGTTTGTGCTGCTTTGTATTGGACGAGTAGTGTTGATGCCAAGTTGTTGTAATCCTTAGCCGAGCTGCTTTGTTTCTAGCTGTTACCGAGCTCTCAAGTTGTCAATGTCTGAACTGCCGAGCTGAAGTTGTGCCATGCTGTTGTATGCCGAATCGAAGACCTGTTGCTAAGCTTAATTGTAATTAATTGCCAAATAGAGAGTCGTGCTACTCTGTTGCTATCAAGCTAGTGTATGTGCGTTTGAAGTATGCTACATAGTGAAGAGTACTTGGTTTGAAGTTGCCTGACTGAGCACTTGTGATTCATGCAAAGAGCTTGTAGCTGTGCATTCAAGCTAAACTAGTTGGCTAAGTAACGTGCTGAACAGAGTTGTGATTGGAAGTAATGTCGGTGCCGTGCTTATATTGTACCATGGTGTTTGAGTCGAAGGACTAGTTTCCGAACTGAGCTAGAGGAGTGTTTATCTGAGATGATAAATAACTTGCCGAACTGATTGGAGTGTGTGAACCAAGCTATTGTTTGTATCCGATCCAAAACAGTCGCCTTGCAGAGCCGTTGACGTAGCAGTAACCAAGCTGAAATACTCTGTATTTCTTCCATTGCCGAGCTGCGTCTAGGAGCTAAAAGTAGAAGGAGATCGAACGTAAAGTTGTGTCGTATAATGCCAAGCTTGTGGAACAGTGGAAATTGCCGAACTGAAGCTATCGAGTAGCGATTTGTTTGTATCCAAGCTACTATAGTGCATGTCCGAAGTAATTTTAAGTGCAGGAGGAACTGTTGTGTGTGTAGTAGAGGTGTTAGAGCTGAGCTACTTGCGTGTCGGAGCTATCTTGATCATTGTCCGAGCAAAAGTGAATCTGAGCTTCTTGAATTCTAAGGGTAACTAATGTTGTGTAGAGAAAAGAATTACCGAGCTGTGTATGCACAAAGTCTGAACCACTACATTATTTGACCGAGCTGTTGTATTGCTTGTGTCATGCTATTAAATTATTTGTGTCGAGCTATCCAGAAGAGATTGGAAAATCTGTTGTAATAGTTTACGGACATGTGCCCAATTGTTGCTTTGTGTGACTGAGTTGCTGTCCTATTTGGTTGAAGTGTTGAGGTGAAATGGAGTGTGTATGTTGTGTGTCTACCAAATAGAAGTTCCGAGAGTAACTAATAGTGAAGAGAATTGCCGAGGCAAAACTAAGCTATCCTTTTCCAAGAAGTTGATCTGCCGTGGCGTCTATCTGTTGCCAAACTGCTACAATCGAAAAGGAAACTGAGCTGTTGCGCACTGGACCAACTGCCTCGTGACTTCTTGTGTGACTGAACTGAACCATCCTAATTTCCGAGCTGAACGTATGTACGCTAAAGAACAGAAGTGTGAAGGTATAGAAGGGGTTGTAGCATATAGTTGAAAAATGAAAGTGCCGTGTTCTTGAATTTATTTCAATAGTGTTGAATTTGAATTTATTTGACATGGAATCTAGAGCTTAATATAGGCAAAACAATATACGGGACTTGAGGACTAAGTCTTATTACCAAGCTCCAAATCCCGTTTCCCCTTATGTGTTGGAACAATTAAAGGGTATACTTGTTGAGCTCAAGGAGCTCAAAGAAGAAATGACACAACAAAAGATCACCTAATTAGAGAATATTGAAGAGGATGAAACTGGAGGAAAAAAAATAGGAGTTGAGGATGAGGAGGAGGTTGAAAAGGAAAGACAAGTTGAGTTAAAGCTAGACTCCCGTGTTCTCGAAATGATTCCATTGTCATTAATACTTGATGCTATCAATGACTACTGGTATTACTATATAAGTCTTTTAAATGTCAAATCCTCTTATCTTGATCCATTGTTGGGGTTGTCCCAAGGCAATATGTGTTGTAGTAGTATTATACTTGTGAGATGCTACAAATTGTGTATTGGAGTTTTTCAAGGTCATGGTGATGGATATTTGTATTTGGATTGTGTTGTTCTTGTCCTCAGTGCTCTCACATTAGAGAAATTTGAAGTGTATAGATGGCTAAAGAAAGAACTAAGTGGTGAGCAAGTAAAAGAGGTGAAAGCTACCGAGTATGATGTTGTGAAGCCAACATTGAGAAAGTGTGAAGCTTTAAGGATTCTTGAGGTAGAAAAGGAGTATGTGATCTTATATGTTCAATTCCCTAAGCTCATCACATGAAGTTTGGGCTAAAAGTGTTATCCCCCTTGATCGATAGTTGCTAAGGCTACTTAAGTGAAGTTGATTGGGCTTATGACGAATGGAAGGAGCACTTGCTGATGACCACATTGGTGTAGGAGCTAGAGTACTTTTTTGTGCTTATATTTTATTTCTGTAGGTTAGTATTTGATCTAGGTGGGATTTGGAGCTACCCCTTACCATGTTTTGGGCCAAAACTTGTCTAATAGGGAGGGAATGATATGGTACAGGAGACTAAGCTAATCAATTTCCGAGCTTCGGGCTATGTTGGCAACTTGCTCTTGCATTCTCTATGTGCCAAAGACTTATTTGGAAGCTCTACATATAGAAGACCTGTTTATGAGCTCTTCCTAGATAGATATGTTCAGCTTAGATGGCCTGCTTGGCTCGGTCATGTCTGCTTGGCTCGACCATGTCTGCTCAGCTTAGTATCACCTACTCAGCTCAGCCAATCCTACTTGTTTTAGTATGTTGGCTTATCAAGTCAGTCAGATTTTTAAGTCTACCTAGATCGGGTCTTTATGGTCTCTAGTAGCTCATCAGCTCTCCACCTTGGATATCTCATTTGGTTACTTATTTTCATATTATTTAGACTTCCTATTTCTTTTTTTTTTTTAAATTACCCTCATGTTTATTTTTGTATTTACAAGAATACCACTAGAGCAACCTTTTAGCCCTTTTATTTATAATTTTGCCACTATATATAAATAGAACACTTGTATAGGGCTTTAGAGACTTTGATAAGTAATGAAAAACCCTTGAGTCTTTTCTCTTAGAAAGCCCTTCTCTACCTACTCTTATCAATCCCTTTAGTAAGGATTGTGGCGAGCAACCCTAGGCCTAATGTTCGTCCGTCATATTGGGTACTAGCTTAGGTTTGTATGTAGTTCTACGATGCATCATATCCATAAAGTTAGTATGCAAGATTGCTAAACCATCAACTTTTATTTATTTTTCAAGCCATCTCGTAACCTGGACCCATCCATTGGTTTTTGTGTGATACTAGGTTCATATATTCACCCATGAATTTGTATCACTATATTGTAATAACAATGCAGCTATAGCTTAGGCTAAAAAACTAAGGTCTCACTAGAGGTCTAGACATGTACTCTACAAGTTTCACATCCTTAGAGAGATAGTTTAAAGGGGTGATGCATTGGTTTGCAAAGTAGCAATAGGTGAAAATGTTGCTAATCCACTCACAAAGGCCTTACCTCAATAGAAACATGAGACCTATGTGAGGAGTTTAGGACTTAGAGTCTATAGTGCTTGGCAATAGTACAAGTGGGAGTGTTGTAATTTGTATACAATATGCCAAGACACTTTTGATGTATTTATGGATATTATTTATAAAAGGCAAGTATTTATTGTATTTATATATTTTTCTGCTGGTACATATTTTACAATAAAGTCCCATGGATAATTAGAGTATATATGGAATTATAATAAAGGTATATTATCAATGAGATTTCATTACATTGTATTTTCTAAAAGTAGTCCTTGGTTGAATAAATATCTGAAGGGGACATAGATATTTAAACCAACACGTTATATAACTAAGGTCATTCTCACTGAATTAAGGAAAAGAGATCCGAGTTATAGAAGTGGGTACCCAAAGTTAAGTGGGTACAGTGGACACAACCCGTTGATAGAGGACACCGCATATTTAATGTCATTGGTCCCTCATCTAAATGAACGAGTATAAATAATCCCTAAACTTGAGACTATCATATATCATATTTATGGAATGTTATGCTTTAATTCCATTAAATGTAGTCTTTATTTAGATTGTAAATAATACAATTATTGGGTACGAGATAAAATATAAAGAGCATAGTGATAAGTCAAGACAAAATTCATCGCTCTCTTGGATTAAGGAGTCAATATCCAAGGCCTCTTAGTTAAAATAATAATGACTTCTAAGCCCGTAGTCACAGTAAGTATTATTGAGTCTATTTTATCTTAGAAACCAAGTAAAAGATTAAACATTGATAACATAACATGAAATGGTTTAATCAGGATGTCATTTGATGAAAAGATTTAATTACGTAGTAATCAATTCATAGTAGTTTCTTGTTTACACTTTTTCTATTACGTTGGATGATCAATAACTGTTACTAAACGGTTGCCTTGGTTTATATTTAAATAGACATTACCTTCATGTATAGAAATCTAGAGGGTTGCATACTATAACACGATTAATGGGAACAAAGTTTTGACGAAAAATTTTAATAAATACTAAAATTTATCAATATTTATTTTAAAATTAGAACAAATTGATCTAAAATAATAAATTGGAAACAATTTATTTTATTGCATAGTATATATTTTCAGTTAAATACCTTTTAAAGGTTATGTATTTTATTATTGCTTTTTCGTGTAAAGATAGATAGAATTTATTAATTTCATGTTTAATTACTATTGAAAAGTTGATGGCAATTGAAAGGATATGGAATTTATTAATCTCATATTCAATTGCAATTAAAAAGTTGTCTACCATTAATTCCATATTTAATTGTTATGCAACTAAAAGGTTGTGACAATTGGTCTCTTTCATTAATTTTAGTTAATGTTTAAAAGAGACAAGGGTAAGAGAAAGAGTTTGATGATGATTTTCTATTTAGAGAAATACCAAAAGAAAATGCAAAAGAGAGATATAATATTTTGTCTTCCTAATTTTTTTCTAATTCTAATCTTGTTATCTAGCAATATAAAGGATTACAATTTATTCTTATTAACATGTGTTGAATACCGCTAAAGGGACTACGTTTAGAGTTCTTGTGATGAACACATTTTGAAATAACAAATTGGATTCAGATTTCAACTGAACTCCATCCCCAAGAGGAGACAATACTTCTCATCACAAAAAATGTAGTTTTAATAATCTTTTGTTAACATATATATTTTTATTGCATGCACACATGAATCCTAGGATAGGTTTTACAATAATTTTTGTTTCTGATGCGTTCTTTCTAATCTATAAAACCTAACATATAGTTGCTCAGGCTTATCAAGTTACTAGAGAGCTTGGTAGCTCTATCATAAGATAGATGTTCTTTTAGGATGAAGCTTGGGGTTAGTCTACCAAACCACCTTCTACTTAATGTAGGGTAAATTTTGAAAGTTAGCTTAAGAGGTCACGACTATACATAGCTTGGTTTTCTTACATGTTAGTACTAACCATCATTTAGTTTGGTGTACTTCAATAGCTTAGTAGCT
Source organism: Lumnitzera littorea (assembly GCA_024138015.1). NCBI lineage: Eukaryota > Viridiplantae > Streptophyta > Magnoliopsida > Myrtales > Combretaceae > Lumnitzera > Lumnitzera littorea. Next base: position 76,094,990 of record JAMXBB010000001.1, on the reverse strand, counting down.
TGGTACCATCCATCATCTAGACTTAAACAACTCAAGGCCAACTTCTATTCAACTCAGACAAGTGTCTGGCCTCCTAAGCAAGTCAATGATCAATTTAAGAAAGAGTCATACATGTGAATCAACTTATCATCGGCGGAATAGGTAGTCACGATGCACTTGCCTAGGTTCTATAGGCTATGGAGTCATGCCATTATGATGGGACTAAAGCTCGACACAACCTTGGTTGAGCTAGGAGTATCATGAGCTTGTAATATATTCATGGTAATATGTTGATGATACTTTATCCAAGTATGATATAAAATTCATGTTAAACTATGGAAAATTCTTTTCAACATGTTTTCATAAAGATAATCAAACACATGAAAACATGTCATTTTTAAAAAAAAATTCTTTGAAACAAATGGGGGCTTAGATTTTATTATATTGTAAGCCGACATTTTCTGCCCTTTTATGTGTTTAGCCCAATGGTCTTCGTCGAGCCTAATTTTTTCTCAATTTTTATTTATTTTTCTTAAACCGATCAATACTAAACCCTAGCTTGCTAATCTTCAACTAAGAGTTAATAAAAATTTGGTTTTCTATTTTTTTAAAACTTGGAGTCACCACCCAACCGAAGTTAAGAAAAAAAATGAGTTATGCTGAATCAATTAGGTGGATCGGTTTAACCTAGTCACTTATCTATTAGAAAACCAATTTTAAGAAAAGGTTTTGAAAACCAAATATTCAAGTCTGAGGGCTAACCTTTTAAATCCTTAAAAGATACTACTTTTATCTTTTCGAAATTAATTTTATCTTTTAGAATACCCATTTTAACTATTTCTAAATTTATAATTAAAACTAATTCTATTTGCATAAATAACAAATCGAAATTATTTACAAAAGGGAAAATAAAAATATTTCTCTATTTCAAGTTGCCCCGTACATGCCTACATACCCTCTAATAAGGATCAAACTTTTCGTAGTTCATTTCTGAAAACATTAGCGAGTTGGCTCATTTTAACTTCTGAAAACTAGATGAGTTTACGTTTTTAACTTGATTCGGATTATTTAAAGAAACTTTCTAAAAAGGGTCCTAAAGTTGGTTTATTATATTTTTGAAAATTTTAAAGGTCTTAGTTTTGAAAACAAGTTGACTTTATTTTATTCTTTTCATTCATTTTTTTTAAAGAAGATTTTCTAGGTGGTAAAATTTTTATTTTATTTTATTCTTTTATCATTATTGTTTTTTCTTGTTTAAGTTTTAATCGAGAAAATAAAACAAAAATAAACTAAGCTACTTTATCTTTTATTTTTCTTTTTTTTACCCTTTTTTTATATTACAATTACAATACATTTATAAGAATAAATAAATAAATAATAAAAAGTACAAAATAAGCTGAATCAAAGTTGGGTTAGATCTTGAGTAGTTTGAATGGGTAGGATTTTTGGGTCTAACTTTAGATCCTAGGTTAGATTTGAAGCTCCAAGGGTCGAGAGGGGGAGAAGTTGACAACAGCAATGTGGAAGGGGTCATTCAACTTGATATAGCTACCAAAACTTGTGAGAAATAATGTTTTTGTGAAAATCAAATTGGAAATAGGTGGGGTAGGTTCGATGCCTTAACCAATGGTGGCTATTACAGTGGTTTTGCAATTTGGACAATGGAGGTGGTTGTGGAGAACATGTATAGTGGCTATTGGATATTAATGAAGGGTTAAGACTTAGGTTTTCAGTGGTGTTGAAGCTCATGGTGAGCTTGAATTTAAGTGTTACATGGTAGAGCTAGGGTTTCGAATGGTGGTGGTGGTAGAAAATGGTGGTTCAAGGTTTGTTTGGTGACGGCGTTAAGGAGCATGGCTAAGGGAAAAGGTTAGTGGAGTGGGGAACTAAGGTCGTGGAGAGGCACTTGCAATGGTAATGGCCTTAAGTTGAAGGTAACCATTGATATAGACCTTAAGGATGAACACACAGAACCCAGTATCACACAAAAACCAATAGATGGGTCCGGATCGCGAGATGGCCCAAAAGATAAATGAAAGTCAATGGTTTAGCAAATCCCACGTACTAACTTTACAGATATGACACACTGTAGAACCACACATAGACCTAAGACTTACCAAATGTGACGTACCAGTTCGAGCGATAGGGTTGCTCGTCACAATCCTTGCTAAAGGAATTAATAAGAGTCGATAAAAAGAGAACTTTCCTAAAGAAACGACTCAAAAGGGGTTTTTCATTAAAATGTCGAAGTCTATCTAAAACCCTATATAAGTGTTCTATTTATACAAAGTGGTAAAGTTGTAAATAAATAAAATGACTAAGAATGCTTTAGTGGCAATGCTGTGAATATAAGATAGACATGAGGCTAATTACAAGTAAAATACAAGAAATAGAAAATCCGAATATATAAATAAAATAGATAGCCAAGTGAGATCTTCGGGTAAGGGCTGATGCTTTAATTCCAAAGAGTTATTGGGGACTCGAAGCCGTAATCTAAGTAAACTTTTGATCCTAGATAACCTATCTTGTCCGAAGCTAGCCTGATATGTCTGGGTCCAACTTGATATGTCCGGTATCGATATGATATGCCTAAGGACCGACCTAATATGTCTGAGGTTGACCTCTCTTGGGTAGTGGAAGAGCTAATATGACAGTAGGTGACCTCGTATGGTCAGGCCGATCTAGCGTTGACATGGCCAACCTATTTAATATTGTCCCGATACTTCCGAGCTGATATGGAATAGGCGAGTAGCTTCATCTTAACCAAGCAGATCTTGGCCAAACAGACTTGATCGAGCAAATTGACATCAGTAAAGTAAGGTGGATGGGCAGGCCAGGACAATCTTAAATGGCTTATTCGAGTAGACTCGACAGAATATAATAGAGCCGACTATAGTAAGGCAGAATGGATCAAGTTTAGCAAGGAAAACCTAGCAAAGCAGGGCACAAACAATAGGCCAAGATAGAACTTGCAAAGCATATCAGGTCTTCCAATATTGCCATAGCTCATAGATAAGTTTGTAGGAGGGTTTAGTCAAGGTAGAGTAAGGTGTACTCAACACAACAAGGTAAACCCAATAAAGTAGGGCAAGCCATTCAGCAATGATAAAGCACATAAATAGGTCTTCCATTCTTGCAAAGCTCGTAAGTAAGCCTCCCATGTAGTCTAAAGCTTGGCATATCATCGAGTCGGTACCTAGAATCTTATCAACGATGGTGGTCATAAAGTTAGAGAGAGAGAGAGAGAGTTGCCTTAGTAGAGAGAGAGAGTTGCCTCAGTGGAGAGAGAGAGCTACCGTAGTAGAGATAGAGAGCTTATGGAGAGTATTTCTAATATTGCCAACATTGATTTCTTTTTAGAACTCAACATGGAGAGCCTATCTATACTAGCCAAAGGAAGATTAAGCTTCCAAAGTTTTATTTTGATTAAATTCAAAAATTAATCTGAGCATTTGATTGAGCTTAGATTTTGAGATTTATTTCAATTTTAGGAAATTTGTTGGTCAAAGAGCACTGATTTATGTATGATCTTACTAGAACGAAGTAATAAAAGCTTCGATATTTAATGATTTGGTATAATTGAGCACCATTAAGCTTGGAGGAAATTTTGAATTTCAAACTTTTTCTTGATTTTTATCCCACAATTTAACCTTTTGAATGAATATATTTGGATATGTTTTTGGGTTTAATCTAAAGTATGCCAAGTGTACTTCACAATTTCACCATTAATTTAGTGAAATAGCAAAGAAAAACGGACCAACCATGCTCTTGAAGTAAGCTATCTAAGAAGGCAACTATGAGAAATACCAGGGAAAAGAAAAGAAAATGGATGAAAGAGGGGGGAAAGAGATGCTGACATGGCCTCATATCAGCCAAGATGTCTAATGGCATCGTGCCACCTGTCTTGACAAGATACGTGGCAGAAATGCGAACGTATCATCGTACTACATGTCAAAGATGCTAACGTGGTACCACATTAGCTTGCAGTCACAACTAGGTAATGCCACACGTCAACAATGGATATGTAGCCTAGTGACATACCGATACATGGTAAGTGAGCTTTTTGAAAAGATAAAAGACACTTCATGCCTATAGTGAGATTCTAACCTAAGATATCTATGTTAAATGCAATGTCAAGTCCAAGTGTTGTACCATTAGGCCGTTGGCTTATGTCTTTTTTTATCTTGTAACCTATTAAAACAAACTTAAAATCTTATAAAATAAAGTGCTACTCAATTAAATTATTTACAACTCTAAATATTATTTTCCTAAAAATAATTTATTTATCTAAAATATCCATTTTACTTAAAAATTCTACTCCTTTTTTTCACTATTTTCTAATTTTTTTTGTTTTTTCTAAATTTTCTATTTTTTGTATTTTTTCTAAATTAGGATCCCTTTTCCTTATTATAAAAAAAAAAATTCTAAAGTTACAAGAGAGCAAAAATAAGGTGTCTACAATGGCTCCTCTTTGTAATAAAATTTAAGTAAAACTTTATCACAAAGACCAAAAAAAAAAGGCACCATTTTTGCCTTAGGTGAAAATCTCCTAAAAATCACTACAATTAGCTAGCTGTCCTAAGCTTAGTCCACTAAAGATTTGGTGAATGGTGAAAGGTGAAATAGAGAGAAGGCACTATAAGATCTAGCCAAGATATAAAAATGAGTTTAGAAGGGTCTAGTGCCCTAGGAGCTGGCTAGAATAATTAGTTTGAAACTTGGTTGTACCCCTAAGCAGGAGCTTCTAGCAACCCTAAATTAGCATTGATTTGAGAAAACCTAGACGTGCTCATCTAAGGTAACTAACCTAGGCAGGATGAGTAATGCACTCCTTGAGCTAGCTAAGACCCTAAATGAGAAGCCGGTTGTACTTATTTGAGTTAACTAACCTAGGTGAACAGGTAAAGTACTCCTTGAGCTAATTAAGACCCTAAATGAGAACTTGATCGTATTCCTTTAAGCTAACTAACCTAAGTGAACGGGTGAAACACTAGTCGAGCTGGCTAAGACCTTAAATAAGAACCTAGTTATACTCCTTTGAGTTGGCTAACCTAGGTGAACGAGCGAAGTACTCCTCGAGCTAGCTAAGACCCTAAATGAGATCCTAGTCGTACTCCTTTGAGCTAACTAACCTAGGTAAATGGGCAAAATGCTCCTCGAGCTGACTAAGACCCTAAATGAGAACCTAATCATGCTCCTTTGAGCTGACTAACTTAAGTGAACGAGCAAAGCACTCCTCGAGCTAGCTAAGATCCTAAATAAGAACTTGGTCGTGCTCCTTTAAGTTAACTAACCTAAGTGAACAAGCAAAGAGCTCCTTGAGCTGGTTGAGACCATAAAGAAATTGAAAAACTAGTCATGCCCCTATAAGTTGACTAACCTAGGTAAATGGGCAAAGTACTCCTTGAGATGGCTAAGACCTTAAATAATAAATTGAAACCTAGTCATGCCCCTTTTGAGTTGACTAACCTAGGCGAGAGCATCTCTAAGGGACTAGGAACTCTAAATGAGAATTGATTTAAAAAACTTAATCGTACTCTTCTAAGCTGATTAGCCTAGGTGAACGGGCAAAGCACTCCTTAAGCACACTCCTTATGCTAGCTAAGACCCTAAAAGAGAAATTGAAGCTTAATCGTGCTCCTACGAGCTGACTAACCTAAGCGAAATTAGTAAAGTACTCCTTAAGCTATCTAAGACCTTAAAAAGAGATTTGACTAGTCAACAGTCTTTAAGCTAGCTAAGACCCTCAAGATATTGAGGTAGGATAGCACTCCTTGAGCTGGTGAAGACCCTAAAGAGATTGAGGCGAGATAGCACTACTTGAGTTAGCTAAAACCTTAAAAGAGATTGAGATGAGATAGTGCTCCTTGAGTTAGCTAAAACCTTAAAAGAGCTTTGTGAAGGAAAGTGCCTTATAAGCTTGCTAAAACCCTAAAGAGATTGATGATGGGAAGCGCTCTATGGGTTCACTAAGAATGTTAAAGAGAGATTGATGATGGGAAGCGCCCCACAGGCTCACTAAGACCTTAAGAGAAATTGATGAAGGGAAGTGCCCCATGAGCTCGCTAAAAATTTGATGAGGGGAAACGCCTTACAGGCTCACTAAAACGCTAAATAGAGATTGGTGATGGGAAGCATCCTATGAGTTTGCTAAGACCCTAAAGAGAGATTGGTAATGGAAAGTGCCCTATAGGCTCGCTAAACCTTAAGAGAAATTGACAGAAGAAAAGTGTCCTATAGGCTCGCTAAACCCCCAATTTTATTTTTTAAAATAGGATAGAGAGTTCTAATTTAAGAAAATACAAATAAAAAATAAAAAATTTAGCAAAAACAAAAAAATAAGAAATTTTAGAAAAATCACAAAAAGTAGAAAATTTAAGAAATTTAAATAAGTATTTAAATAATAAGTTTTTTATTTTTAGTGTTTTAATTAGAAGAGGAATGTTAAGCTTGAGCTTAGATTCAAATCTAACTCGAGCAGACCTTGTCCATATGTGCAATTTGGTTACACATATGGATAAGACACAAGCTAACGGCTTGACGGTTCAGCATTCTAACTTAACATTGGATATAGCTTGAAGGTCTTGAGTTCGAATCTCATCAAAGGCAAAAAATACCTTTTATTTTTCTAAAGAATGTACCTACCACATATCATGATATTACTGGATCATGTATCTAATTCTGACATGTAGTACTTTAGGACACATTACGTTATGTACATGTAGCATGCCATGGATACGTATCAACCACGTAGCTGACATGTGACATGACACATCATCAACCACATGTATTTTAGGACACATGGCACTTCCCTATTGAATCGCGCAGCTGATGTGACACTACATCAACGTTCTGTCAGCACCTCTCTCTCTCTCTCTCTCTTTCCTTCCCTTTCCCTCCTTTTCCCAAACAAAATAGCCGCACCCCCTTCACTTTAGCCTCATTTTTCACACAATTTCCATGCTTAAACACACCAATTAATGGATATTTCTTATTTTAGACATAGAATGCTTCAAATTGAAATCAAAAACACATCTAGATACAACCATTTAATGAGTCAAATCAAGTTTTGAAAATCGAAAAAAGTTGGAATACACAACTTTTCATCCAAGATTGAATCTCCATGATTTAAGCTATGAAATGATTTTCGAAGCTTCTGCTCAATCCTTTTGGTAAAAATAGAAGTTTTAGACTTGCTTTGATAAGAACACAACTCCAATCTGTGGTCAATTCCAAGATTCGATCCAAGTCATCCTCCTCCATTCAACCTCTAATTATTGATGCTTTTATCACTTTCCATCCCAAATGCAAGCTCCAATACTATAAGTAGGAGCTCGAACAAGCATTTGGGGATAGTGCTCTCATTATCGAAGTCTCTCTCTTGTCTTATGAACTCTCTCTTTACTGCATAAGCACTCTCTTTCTCTTTACAATTCTCCCTCTTTGGCGACTCTTAAACCACATGACTGCCACTACGCATACCCCGACAGTCCGAGCTTCTTAATACCACCACTTCTAACCCTTGCTGTGGCAACCACCATCACTAAGGGTTTTGTATAAAACCCAACCCACAACCACCATTGCCAAACAACCACCACCTCTTGACTCCATCCAAAATTGAGCATACGACTAACTCCATTATGCTTTTGAACCTAAGAGCAGACCACTCTCTTGTCCTTAGAAGCCATTGTGCAAGGCATACAATTTCCACCACTTGCAACCAAAACCAAACACCACCTAAATGCCACCATTTGGCTAAGGCACTCGGCCTACCCCCCTATACTCCAATCTAGTACTCATGAAAAAGCCGTTACCTACTTGATTTGGTGGTTGGAACATCTTCAGCCACCTCACTGCTACTCTCTCCCTTCTTTCTAGCTATGACCTGATCCATGACCCATTGGAGCCCTAAGTCTTACTCGACTCGAAGACCTAAATCTGACCCACGCTTGCAAGCTTTTAGTTCGACCTCTTTGTTTTCATTGTAACATGATCTGTATTTTTTATTTTATTTATTATTGTATTTTTCGATTATACTTGTAAAAAGAAAAAAAAAAAGAAAAAGAGAAAGAGAGAGAAAAGGAAAAAGAAAAAAATAAGTAAGTTTAGTTTTATTTTATTAATTAAAACATAAAAAGGAAAAAATAATAAATAAATAAATAAGTAAATTAAAATTAAAAAAAAAAACATTTTCATCACTTTGTAAAATTATTTTTCAAATAAATATTAATAGTTAATACTTTTCCAAAACTAGGGCACTATTTAGAGTTTCCCAAAAATAAAACCCTAATTTAGGACCTTTTTTTAGAAAATTTCCTTAAATAATCAAATCAAATAAAAAAAAAACGTAAACTCGATGTGTTTTCAAAATTAAAATAAATCTAACACACTAAAATTTTACAAAAAGAATTGCATACGTCTAATCTTGAATTGCGGGTACATAGACACATCCGAGACGATGTAAAAAAATAAAAAAAAATTAGTTTTTTAGTTTAAAATTATTCGATTAAAAGTAGTTGTTCAGCTGTCACTCAAAATACGTGATTTTAGGAATTCAAGTCTAAATTTAGAAAGTTGATGATTACCATAAGGGTTTAAAGAATCTAACTCTTGGACTCAATCTCTAGTCTTTCGAAAAACCTTTTTTTTTCAAAAATCAATTTTCCTCACATAAACCAATGTCTTGGTCAAAACCAAATCCATCCATTTAGTTTTTACCTTAACCATTTCCCAACTTTGGTCGAGTCACAATAACAAAAATTTACAAAATTCATTTTAAAAACTAAGTTTTTGCTTAACTACTAGTCGAAGGTTAGTATTAAGCGGGTTAAGATTTAATATTAACCAGATTCAAGAAACTTTTAAAAAAAAAAATCTAGGTTAACAACAACTTATAGGTTCACTAAGAAATTAAAGAAGGGAAGCACCTTATAGGCTGACTAAGATCCTTAAAAGAGTTGAGACAAATGGGATAGCACTATAAGAGCTAGCTAGAACCCTAAAGACAGACTAAAGATGTGACAGTGCTTTAAGAGCTAGTTAGAACCCTAAAAATTAATAGAAGATGGGACAATGCTCTAAGAACTAGCTAGAACCCTAAAAAAATGATTAAAGATGGGATAATGCTCTAAAAGCTAGCTAGAACCCTAAAAACGAATTAAAGATGGGATAGTGCTTTAAGAGTTGGCTAAAAACCTTTAAAAAATAATGAAAGATTGAAGAAGCAAAGCAAGGAACATAACCAGTTTGAAAAGCTTCCTGACTTAAAAAATATAAATAAAGAATTTGGTGAAAAACCATTGATGACAAAAAAGGCATCAAGGATTAGGTCTCTTAATCAAAAAAAGAGTTGATGGGCATCAAAAACTTCATCAATGAGAATGACTTAGACTATTGTGGTCAACTTAAAAGGTGCGACTACATTAGAAAGAGGTAGGCGACATGAATTGAAAGCTTGATCACTCAAGCTAACACGGACTTCGATAAAAAATTTGTAACAAACCTTTACTTTCTCTCTCTCTCTCTCTTTTTCTTTTTTTTTTTCTCTTTCTCTTTTTTTAAAAAAAAAATGTTTGCTAACGGGTATAAATTCTTATTAAAGAAGCAAATATTATAATCATCCCCTTCCTTGGTAACCACATTCTTCTGGGTCTTTAAAAATGTCTCCTAAGTTTAAACATTCCTTCCCTTAAGGAAAATGTCGCTTATGATTAGTTTAGTCAAAGAAGACTTCCTTATACAATTTTGGTCTAGATTTTACTCTTAACTATTATTCCAAAAATTATAGTTTATTTTGTAGGTAATACACTATGATCAATCTATTAGGTCTTTTTTTGTCCAATATTATGAATTAGGCTTTTGGATAAATGGTTTCAACCGGACTGATGAGAAGTCTTATTTTGAAAGATTTATTTATTCAACCCAGGTATATAAGGTTAAGAACCTTTAGAAAAGAACTAGAAGTGTGCTTACCCCAATTTCAAAAATAATTTTTATTAAAAATAAATTATCTTGTAGGTAAGGAGGTCTTATGGGTAGGGAGGCCATATTGGTGGGGAAGCCTTATTAGATTCATCATAGGTAAGAAAGTTTTTTTGTTTGTGATTTTGAAATGTGATTAAGAGTAGATATGGAGGTTTTGTGTTTTTAGGCTTGGAATGTAACTCGAGGCTTTGCATTTTTTAGGCTATTTGGGCTTTGATTCCTAGTCTTTTGATTCAGTTTTGCTACCTTTGCTAAGTTGTGATATATCTTTTGAGGTTTTCGTCTTATACTTGGGCTTAATTTTCCTACCTCTTTTCTTTCTTCTTTTTCTTCTTCTCCTTCTCCTTTTTGTTTTATTTTTTTATTGCTCCATTATTTTTGCTCTTCTTTTTTTTTCATTAGCCTCAAGAGTGATCATTTCCATTGCCAAGTTTTTTTTTTTTTTTGTCTTTAAGAGATTCAAGGCCCTAAGTCCATAGATTTTTAGTGTACAAACTTAGGTGAGGTATGTATAAGTTTGAAGTGTTCAAAAAGGGGTTGGCTCTTCTTCATTTCAAAGCAAAATAACTTATAAAAAATAAAAGTCATCTTTGAATTAATGTTGCTGAAACAAGCATAAACCAGTTTTTATCTTTTTCTCCTAATAAACGACCCTAACCTCTAAATTGCCCTAGTATGGAGTAGTTCTCAACAATGTTTAAATTTGAAAATACTCCAAGTTGGTCCAATAGGGGTTAACAAAAGATAATTATGTCTTAGGATTTGAAAATGAATGCCTAACTTTATTTTAAATTACATATCAAATTCAAAATTGATTTCCTTTAAGGAATGAGTCTAAAGCATCCTCACTACGATATCACTTAACTCTTAAAGTGTGTATTTTAGGGTTAGTGTTTAGGATTCAGTTTATCCCTTTTCATCCTAAACCTTTTAAAAATGAGTTACCAATTCTTTAGGTAGTAGTCTACATTTATTTTCCCTTAAGTGAAGATAGACTTTGCCCCCTAGTTTCTTAAAATATGCCTTAGTGTAATACTTTTTATTTGATTTGAATTCAAGACTGAGGTTGCATTTAATTTCATATTTGACTTGGTTTATAATTAGGCTTCTTTTTTTTTTCTTTTTCAAGGGACCAATGATTTTGGCTATGTTCAACTACCTTAATGGGCCAAGGTTTGTCTTTAGTTTAACTGCCTTGATAGGCTATGGGTTTTGGGTTAGCTCTCAAAACGAGCTAAGGGTTAATGTAATGGGCCGTAGTTTGTGTTTAGGTTGGCTACCTAAATGGGCCTAGGGTTAATGTTTGGGTTGGCTTCCTTAACAAGCCGAAGGGTTTTACTTAGGTTGAGCTCATAAGAATTTGTAATCATCAGCAAATTTCTTCTTTTTTTTCTTTTTCTCCTTTTTTTATGAGAGATAAAGATAGGGCTTTATTTTATAGAAATCGAGAAATCTAAATACAAATGGAGATTTTGGGGTTTTATTTACAAGTCTAAGGAATTTATTTACATTTCCCTAAATGAGAAGGAACAATGGTTAAATAAATGCTTATTGAAGGACTATTTACAAAAAGGGAATCCTAAAGAATGAAGAACAACAACCTAAAGAGAACTTTTATTATTTTGAAAAACCAAAGTACAGAAAACAAAGGGAGAGGGCTTAACATTTATTCTTGATTTTTATTTGATGAAACTTGACATTTATTCTAGGCCTCTTAGCTATAAACTAGACTCCTAAAGTAAGTCTCATAGATGAGTTTTAAGGTCTTCCAGCATTTCGTGGGTTTCCCCAATGACTTGTCTAAGAACGGTTTTTAAGGCCCGGTTGTGAGCTTCAAAGGGTTCGAGCTTTTCCTTTAGAAAGGCAATTTTAACCTTTAGTAGCTGCTCACAAATTCTAGGGAGGTCCTATAGCCTATCAGTTCTCTTATTGTTCACTCGGTCATCTACTATTTTAGGCCTAAACATTTCATAGATAGGAATCGGTTATCGATGAAACAAAAGAATGTACGTGGAAATAAACGTATGCTAGCTATATTGGGTTAATACATCACTCCTTAAATTGCAACCCTATTGTCGAAAAGAAAAATGATTAAGTTTCTAAAACACTCTAATATAAGTAGGATTCCAACTTTTAGGAGTAGTATATTAACTCATGTTTTAAGTGTATGCGATTTAGGTAAATTATAAAGGTCCTTAAACTCTGTAACCTTACACATTTTTAAAAAAACAGTTCCTTAGTCACATAAAAGTTTAAGTGAGGTAGCCTAGTCGGCCTTGAGTGATGGTTAACCCACAATACTTGAAACCTACACAATAGCTCTCCTCCTAGGGCCTTAAGACAACTTGTTTTTGACCGTATCTACCCTGTATCTTTCATGCAATAAATGATGCCCTATATCCCCATGTATGTTGCATGCAAAATAAATACAACAATTAAAACAAAGTATATACATGAAATGAATTATAACAATAAATAAATAAACAAATGAATAAATAACATAGGTATTTCGGAAGCCAAATTTAATTTCGAAGAGTGTTTAAGTGGCTAGCTCTCTCGGCTCTTGATGTCTCTAGTGAAGTCGGCAAACTGTTGAGCCTAATTTTTTCTCGGTTTTTATTTATTTTTCATAACCCCATCAATGTTAAACCCTAATCCTTTTAATATTAATCCTCGACTAAAAGTTAAGAAAAATTTGGTATTCTATATTTTTAAAACTTGGAGCCATCACCCGACCAGGGTCAAGAAAAAGAATGGATATGTTAAATTGATTGGGTAGATCGGTTTAACCTAGCCATAAGTCTATTGGAAAACCAATTTTAAGAAAAAGTTTCAAAACCAAATATTTAAGTCCAAGAGCTAACCTTTTAAACCCTTAAAGGGTACCACTTATATCTTTCTGAAATAAATTTTATCTTTTAAAATACCCATTTTAACTATTTCTAAATTTATAATTAAAACTAATTCTATTTGCATAAATAACAAATCGAAATTATTTACAAAAGGGAAAATAAAATGATTTCCCTATTTTAAGTTATCTTATGAATGTCTACGTACCCACTAATAGAAATCAAACTTTTTACAATTTGTTCCTAAAAACATAGCGAGTTGGTTCTTTTTAACTTCTGAAAAATAATCGAATTTACGTTTTTAACCTAATTCAACTTATTTAAAGAAACTTTCTAAAAAGGATCCTAAACTTGGTTTTTTATATTTTTGAAAATTCTAAAGATCCTAATTTTGAAAACAAGTTAGCTTTATTTTATTCTTTTGATTCCATTTTTTTTAAAGAAGGTTTTTTAGGTGGTAAAATTTTAATTTTTATTTTATTTTATTCTTTTATCATTATTATTTTTTCTTATTTAAGTTTTAACTGGGAAAATAAAACAAAAATAAACTAAGCTACTCTATCTTTTTTCTTTTCTTTTCTTTTCTTTTTCTTCTTCTTTTTTTTTTTTTGTTTTTCAACCTTTTTTTTCTATATTACAATTACAATGCATTTACAAGAATAAATAATAAAAAATATAAAATAAGCTAAAACAAAGTCAAGGCCAAACCAAAGGAGTACCTAAGGTAGATCTTAAGCAATTTGGATGGGTCAAATTTTCGAGTCTGACTTCGAATCTTGGATTGAATTTGGAGCTTCATGGGTAAAGAGAGGGAGAAGTTGACAGCAACAGTGCGAAGGAGATTGTTCAACTTGATCCAACCACCAAAACTTACAAGAAATGATGTTTTTGTGAAAATCAAATTGGAAATAGGCGGGGTAAGCTCAATGCCTTGACTAATGGTGGCTATTATGGTAGTTTTGCAATTTAGACAACAATAGTGGTTGTGGAGAACACATGTAGTGGCTACTAGATCTTGGTGAAGGGTTGAGACTTGGGTTTTTGATGGTGCTAAAGCTTGTGGTGAAGTTGAATTTAAGTGTTGCACAATGGAGTTAGGGTCTCGAATGGTGGTGGCGATGGAAAACGGTAGTTAAGGGTTGTTTGGTAATAGCATTAGGGGATACGACCAAAGGAGAGGGTTAGTAGAGTGAGGAACTAGGGTCATAGGGAAGCTCATGGTGGTGGCAGGCTTAAGTTGAAGGCAATCATAGTGGTCGCAAAGTTAAACAAAGAGAGTTACTGTAGTAGAGAGAGAGAGCTCGTGGAAAGTATTTCCGATATTACCAGTATTGATTTTTTTTTTTAGAACTCAACAAAGAGAGCCCATTTATACTAACCAAAGGAAGATTAGGCTTGAAAAGTTTTTATTTTGATTGAATTCAAAAATTAATTTGAGTATTTGACCAAGCTTGGATTTCGTAATTTATTTCGATTTTAGGAAATTTGTTGGTCAAAGAGTACTGATTTGTGCATGATCTTGCTAAAACAAAGCTGTAATATCCCATAAATTAGCAATCAATACATGAACATCTGAATAATAGGACAAAGCCCTATCCTTGTATAATTAGGGTCAATAGTTAATCTAAAGCATTCAAAAAAGTAAACTGATTAGATTAAAAACTTACGAGAAACTTGATAACCCTAATCAAGAATTTCCGTACATTTGGAAGTTCATAATATAATAAGAATATCAAAATACAATCAAAATAGTGAGAATTTCCTCTATATGAGACCGTAAAGTCGAATTTAGGGCAATCGTATCATATCCGATTAAGTCTGAACTTTACAACTAAGTTAGAAAAATTAGTTGCAATAACTTAGTAAAGTTAGATTTCAAAAATAACAATCCAAAATCCTAAATTTAGCATTAAAAATGTGATTATTCAATATAGTATAAAAATGATCGAAACCTCTAAAACCGAGCTCAAAATGCGACAAGGACTTAGAGATAAGTTAATGAGGCAATAAAAGAAAATAATATATCATAATATATTATATGAGTATACACGTATTTTTATAAGTATTCTCGATATATATAATAAATATACCCATAAATTAACCTAAAATTATATAATTATGCATAATAAACAATAAAATCGCAAAACTAAGTAGGAAAAGTATCTTAAAAATAAAAGATATGCTAGAAACGTGAAAACACGTATATAATTACTCATTACGTATATGATATATATATATAGGATATATACCCGTATATTAACAAAATCATTAAATACTAATATAAAACACCAAAATACCTTAAAATATTATCTAAAAATTATAAAAAAAAAATTAAAAAATGGCCTAAAATATGATTTGATAAAATGTGGAGTAGCTTAAAAAGGATAACAAGCTATATCAAAAGCAAATTTATAAAACATTGACACCTCCTATTATGTGTTTTTCAAGGAAAATATTAAAAAAATTACTTAATAATTAAGGAAAAATTGTAACTAACCCTAATTACTATAAATAAGACTCCCTTACAATAGATACACGTTTAGGAACCCAAATTATAGAAAGGAAAAATAAAAAAAAAATCAAAGGAAAATAGAAAAAATTAAAACAAAAACAAAGCAAAGATCGAGCTAACACAATTCCCTAACCATCCGATGACCTGAAGTGGAGCACTGCCACCACCTAGTAGAGCCACCTCTTTGGCCAACGGTGGCCAAAGCCCCAATGAATTTAGGTTCCGAGTTTTTTCCCTATTTTCTTTTATTTTTGAAAAATTATTAAATTATTTGAGAAAAATATGAAAAAATTAATTCCTAGGTTATTTTAGATTTAATTTCATTTGGTAAATTTATTTTAACAAAATTAGGAATATTTAATCTACTTACTTAACAAATGTACTATTCACCTGAAATATAAAATTCAAAATAAATACACTAAATAATGTAATTTCTAACTCAAAATTTTTGTGTAAAATACATATGATATATGGATAATTTCTATGTATCTCAATTTTTTATTTGGGTATTTTTAATATTTATTATATTGTTTTGCCTAAAAATAGCTAGAAATTAGGGTGAAAATGTGAAATAAATAGGATTTATAAAATTAAATGGTGAAATTGATCTATGTTGATTTTTAGTGAAGTATAATAATGTTAGGATAGGTTGAAAATAATTTTGTACAAAAAGAATCATATTTGGGTAATTAAGTATCATTTCAGGATAAAATCGTAATTTCGAATATATAGGCAATAAATCAATAACACGAAACTAAGTGATGACTGAATTCCCTATATTTTTAGGAGTCTATAAAAACTTTCAAGGAATTATTTGGTAACCCGAGCTATTTATTACGAATTTACATAGTAAAATAGCTTAAATAACAAACCGATACCTAATTTTAGTAATAATAGGTTAAAACATGATAAATAGTTGGATAAAAACTATCTATATGTGTAATGATCAAATTGGATAAAAAGTATATTTTTAATATATTTAATGTTATTTTAATAACCAAGATATGTTATCGGGATATTATGGTTAGATAATACTTATATTATGGGTTTTATTGAAAAATTAGGTAAAATATGGTTTAATAACATAAATTACGTATAGTACAATAATATTTGATTAGATACGTATAATTATATTAAAAACTCGAATTACACGTTAAAATTTATCTTTAGAAATAGGACCCGTAATACATGTCGTTAGGTTTGTATAAACCCAACGATACTATTTTTACTAAAATCGAATAATTTTATGTAATTTAACCTATAACTTTATAATATTACTAGAATATACATATTATGATAACCCTACTAGAATTACAACATGATTTAATCAATTAAAAGTATGTTTCAATACAATCAAAACGATATATTATACGTAATAGTATAATTACATATATTATTAATAATTAATAACTTAACTCAATATATATAACATAATAAAACTAAATATTATTATGATAATATACTTTATACATACATATATATATATATATATATAACCGTTTTAGATAAAACCATAATATTTTCATAACCATTACGAAAACTGAATTTAAGTTTTATATATACAGGGCCTCCCAATGATTAGACCGTTGATGATACGAGTTTTCCTAAGTGAGCGTCAGGATAGGTAAGTGGGATCAGTGCTTTACAAAATTTTGGGATATTATTTCAGAATATCAGGAGATTTTTGTATGTATTGGCTTGTGATTGTAGTTAACTGTTTGTACGTATGCAACATTTGTGATTGGATTTTGATTTGCTGTAATGGGAGCTAAGCTCCATGATATGATTATTCTATAAATATTACCATACTTGAATTATTTGAACTTAGTTGATCACCCTAAAAAGATGAACTAACCCAAACTTGGCTTAATACCTAACTCAATATGCATCGCAACCTACTAAGGGTAACAACTAAGATTCTTTGGCTAAACACAAATTCTTTTCAATGAGGATAACTGAAATGGTCCTATTCTCACCCTTGGTCAAACTAAGTGATAAGAGAAGAGGTATGGGCAAGGTTGGAGGCCGTAGTTCGAAGGTGGTCATAAGAGGAGAGTGTTTTCTATTGCACAAGCCCTGGTTTAATTTCGATTCATGAGTATATGACGTCAATTTCCTCAACCCTAATTAGAGCTAGCACAATTTCTCTAATCTCACAATGAATCGAATAATGTCGTATAATAGCATTTGCTTATACATGCATTGCATTTAGCCAATTTGGTTGAAAACCCTACTTGTGATGTGCTGAGTGTATACTTCTGTCTCTGCCCACCTACTAAACAAGTTGTCGCTCATTCCCTTATAGTTTGTTTTGCAAGTTTCAATTGGATTACAAGTACCTACCCAACACTAAAACACTAATAAATTGGGATAAGGGGATGAGATACAACAAGAGATGATCGATTATTATCCTTAATATTAACTTTTTGTCTTTTAAGGAAAACTAAACAAGACTCTACAAATGGCTTGATAGTTTTCAATATTTTGGTCTGTATGTAAAATGACAAATACCTATGGGATTTACTATCACTCTTTTATAAGGTTAAATTACAAGTTTATTTTCAACAAATTATTTTAAAGAATTACTCAGTAGGTTTATATTAAATAGGTATCGAATTGGATGCTTTAAAGGGTTAAAGTTGAATACGCTTAATGTGAACTAGGTCTAAGATAGTAGTTGTAAGGACAGTTTCTATTTTAAGATGGCTCATACAGCAGGACTGTTACAACTTCACCTTTTCAAGGCGTGACAGAAGCAATGGAAGCTTCGATATTTAACGATTTGCTAGAATCGAGTACCATTAAGCTTGGAGGAAAATTCAGATTTCAAACTTTTCTTGATTTTCATCCCACAATTTAACCTTTTAAATGAATGTATTTAGATGTGTTTTTGGGTTTAATCCCAAGTATGCTAAGCGTACTTCACAATTTCACCATTAATTTGATGAAATCATGAAGAAAAATGGACCAACCATGCTCTTGAAGTAAGCTGTCCAAGAAGGTAAGTACAAGAAATACTAAGGAAAAGGAAAGAAAATGGATGGAAAGGGGGGAAAAGAGATGTTGATGTAGCGCCACGTTAGCCAAGGTGTCTAATGGTATTGTACCACGTGTCTTAGCCGAACATGTAACAGAGATACCAATGTGTCATTGTGCCATGTATCAAAGACGTGGCACCAACTCATAGTCATAACCAAGTAATGATACGTATCAACAATAGACACATGGCTTAATGACATGCTGACACATGGTGAGTGAGCTCTTGTGAAAATATTAAAAGCACTTTACCCCTATAGCGAGATTAGAACCCAGGATCTCTATGTCAAATGCAATATCAAGTCTAAGTGTAGTACCATTAAGCCGTTGACTTGTGTCTTGTTTTATCTTGCAACTAAATATTACTTAACCTATTAAAATAAACTAAAAATCCCATAAAATAAAGTGCTACTCAATTAAATTATTTATAACTCTAAATATTATTTTCTTGAAAATAATTTATTTATCTAAAATGTCCATTTTACTTAAAAATTCTACCCCTTTTTTAAAATTTTTTTCACTATTTTCTATTTTTTTTTATTTTCTATTTTTTTGTATTTTTTTCTAAATTATGGCTCCTTTTCCCTATTCTAAAAGAAAATTCTAAAGTTATAGAGAGTAAAAATGGAGCATCTATAGTCCTTTTCTCTTATGAAAATTAGACTCAGCTAACCTAAACAACTTTTATTTATTAAAGATAAGGAAATTGATAACCATGATCTAATCTCCAAATAATAGTAGCTTTATAAGGCACTTTAGGGTTTTTCATTTCGAACCTTACCTCATTCAAATATAAGTGCAAAAACACTAACCACCTCAAAAAAGGATACTCCTCTTCCTCTCTTCTTTCTCTATCTCATGAACATTATTTGTTTCATAATAAAGTTTTATTTTTGCTACTTTCAAGTTGTTTAGTGGTTTTTGATGTAAAATTGATGATTTGTTCCTGTTTTAGTAGAACAAAACGTTGCTAATTTTATGATTAGTTCTTCAATTTTGCTTTTTTTTTTAATCTTTAATTTTGTTTACACTTTCTTGTTGATATAATTATAATTCACATTTTAGGTAAATTTAGTTCATATACTTACATTACATCGTCAAAGTAATGTATATGGCTATCAAATTTGTAATTTTTGTTCAAGGTTTTATGGGGTATTTCACTATGTATTTGGGGTGTGTTTGATTTCGCAAGATGTCATATAGCTATTGTTTTGATTCTATGTTCAAGTTGTTTATATGCAAACTAGAGAAGTGCAAATACCCACTCTCAATTCCAAATTTATAGAAAAAATCACACTCTAACAAATGTAGCAACCAATTGTAGAAAATACAACCTAAAACATTATTAGATTCAAAATGTCCATTTATTTATTTATTTTTCTATTTATTTAATACTATATATTTGATTGTAACGTAGATAAAGAATTAAAAAAAAAGGGCATACAAATTTCTTGAATTACATGTAGTTCGAGAAAAAATATGTTTTAAAATAAATACAAAAACCATATAAAAATAAACCATCTCTTACTTCCTATTACATGGTTTTTGTATTTATTTATATATTTTAATGTTTCCACTACTTTTTCTGGAAACTAATTTTTAACTCATCATTATTGCAGCAATTGAATAATGGTGAAAATTATAGAGCTCAATAATTATTCTTCTCACGTTTTTCTCTATGCACATTCTCCTTCTACACTTTTAATTTCCAAGTTCTATACGAACCACCCAGCAACTTTCCAATCTATATATCTTACTTTACAAAGTAAATTTTGCTAACCATTCTTTACAGAAAAAGAAATCTATAGATGCTTATAAACGCATAGAGATACTAAAGAAAATTTGGAGTAGTTGAGATTATCACATAGCCCGTCTTCATCAATGGTTTTGGCGGAAATTTAGTGCATAGCAACAAAAAAGCTATAAAATTGTCGCAATTTTATAAAGTATTTCATATAATGATAGTTTTTCTAGCTATTTCTTTGCAAGAAAGTGAAAGATTTGTTAGAATAAAAGACAAGAAAGGTATATTTGTTGGTAAAATTTTATTTGATTTGTACATGAAGTTTTTGGTTATTGAATAATGAATTTAATATCATTTTTTATTAGGATTTTTTGTTTTTATGCATTAACATTATTTAGTGCCATAATAATTTTTTATTCATTAATTTGCTAGGGAAGAAGCAAGGATGATGATGAGACAATTGTCTCATCCATATATCACATTAGGTGTGTTTCGCAAAATGTCATATAATTGTTATTATTGTGCCAATTCAAGTTATTTTGCTGCAAACTAGAGAGGAGTAAATACTTACTTCTCCCTTAATTTCAAATTTGCAATAAAAAATCACACTCAAACAAATACAATAACTAATTGTATAAAATATAACCTAAAACATTCTTGGATTCCAAATGTCTATTCTCTTTATTCATTTATTTTTATATTTATTTAATAGTGAAAATTTGATTGTAATGTAATTGAAGAATAGAAAAAAAAAAAAAAAAAAAGGACACACAAATTTTTTTTAATTATGTGTAGTTTGATTTTGACCCCACCTTATGTACGAGATGCTATTTGCTAATTAATACCATGTGCAATGCATGGATTTTGTTTCAAAGTATATTAAACAAAATAATGGATTTACTTAAACATTTTGACTATATATTACATGTTAATTTTATGAAATATTATGCTTTTTAAAAGAGTTATAACTCTTTAAATCATAAAAAATGCAACATTCCCTATTTAGGATTGTGTCATTTTTGTATCAAGTCATGTAAAGACTGTACCCTATCATGTAATGGTCATAAATCCTCCTTAAGTTCCATTTTATACTTAAAAACACATTTTTTTATGGGATAAAGTGTACCTCAATTTTTAAAAATGTTCATTTTGGTGCTTGAGTTATTTGAATTATATCATATTATAGCTTCTATTAGTTTCACAAGCAATGGACGTTAAAGTCTACCAAGGTGGTGTCCTTCTCCCCTAGCTAGCCATGAGAATTTTTTTTTGTTTTTTAAGAACAAACAATTCAAGTGGCAAGGAAATGCTAGTAGTGCTCTTTAGTGCCATCATTGGCCAAAAAGAGTAACGAAAAACAAAAACCGTAATATAATCTTAAATCAAAATCCTAATCTGAAACTCGCACAACTTTAATCGTCTTCTACACCCACACACCAATAGCAAGGAGAAATACACTTCAAGTGTCATTACTCTAGAAATACTACAGGTGATGATGCATATGGATGCAACGAGACTCGAACTAAGAATGGGTATTTGGGTTCGAGGGAGTATGCAAAATAAGGAATGAGAGGGGGGTTTTGACAATGAATGTGTATGGATATCATGCACCATGGCATAAGCACAATTAAGGGGTTTAAGCCCGAAATAGGGTTCGATTCAACTCATGAATGCTAAATGTTGCTCGAGGTTTCAAATGAGAGGTTAGATGTGACTTATTAACTTACTTAAATGAAGGGTTCGCCACAATCTCAAGGGTAAGATTGATAAGAACACGAGAGATTAAGGAGTAAAGCACACTTAATAATCCAAAAAGCCAACTTAAAGGGGCTCCAGAATGTCCTTGCTTCCAAAAGGAACATTCACGTATAAATTCTCTATCTAAATACTCTTCACTATCTTTGAGAATTACAATACTTACTATTTATAGCAAGTCCTAAAACCCTAGTGGCAAAACTGTAAATAATATACAAGACCTTAAACCTTAGAGAATGGCCCACAATTAAAACAAGAAAACATTTACAAAGTATACAAAACTATGCATTTAACGAAGTGGTCAACATGTAGTCATCCAAGCTATCTGTAGGCTTGAATAGAGGCTAGTTAATAATCAGGTGTCCAAACAAGGGTAAGATGTTTAGAAGTCTTATTATGCTTGCTCAAGCTCCCAATGAGGTCAGCCTACAATTGTTGCACTCGTGGATTACTTGGCACTAGCTATACCAAGCTATGTTAAGCTGTTCTTTAGCTTAGGGGCTTCAATCGTTTGGTTTCGTATCATCTCGATAGATGATAAGCTTGATGCCAGATGGTTTCTTTTCCTCCCTTCAAGCTTTGTCATCAGTCTAGCCTTAACAAGAGCAAGTTATCCTCAGGTTAGGACAAGTCGGCTTCGACTTCGGCTTCGACTTCTAGTTGGTCGATCTCGGCTTCTAACAATTCAGCCTCAATAATAAGGTCATTGCAGGCTGATTCCTATCATCACCGTGAGGTTGAAAAGAAGTCGTCCTCAACTTTAGGTTATGAGTGCATGCATGGATGCCGAATAGGCTCCTCTTCCCCTTTCTCTTTACTATGGGTGTCGGGCTATTTTTGGATCTCCTCTATACTCATAGGGGTCAAGCAATAGCTTTTCCCATCATTTCAAACCGTATAGGTATTAAGGAAGCCATCGTAGATCATTCTCCGATCATACTCCTAAGGTCAGCTAAGAAGCAAATTTGTTGCATTCATAGGTATTACGTTGAAGTCAACCTTGTCCTCATATTGTTCGGCCTTAAATGTTATCCGAGCTCTCTTATGTACATGGACTATGCCCTTATCACTAAACCACTTTAGTCCATATAGGCGAGGATGCAAGTAGATTAGCAATTTCATCTTCTCTACTAGCTTAGTAAAAACGATGTTAGTGCAACTACCTCCATTAACTACTAGGGAACAAGTCTTCCTATTCACCAAACATCGGATCTAAAATAAGTTCTCCCTTTAACTTGAGTCTTCCATCATGTCGACTCATCTACTTATTAGGGCCAAAGGTTCTCCCTCATCAAGGTAGACATTTATTGCTTCCTCACTCTCAGAGATCTCATCACTATGGCTCTTTACCTGAGCATCGGGTCCTTTACCCTTCAAAATCATTACCCTCTTGTTCAGGCATTGAGAGGCAATGTTTCCATAATCTAAGCATTTAAAGCACTTAACTTCTCGAGCTTTTGTTGTTGGGTACTCTCTCCTTCCGTACTTTCTTAGCATCAGCCTCATTAAGTCAACTTGACTCTCCTTTCTCCATCCTTTCCTCGAGCTTTTTCTACTTTGCATACCTCTCAAGCTCAGGGCTACCTTGTTAAGGTTGGATGGTTGGCCTCTAATGCCTCCTCCTCCTCCGATATTCTACTCTCAAGGCTAGGTTGATCAATTCATCCAATGAATTGAATGGTTGGAGTTCGACTATGTCGATAATGTCGTCTTAAAGTCCACTCAGGAACCTGGCAATGGTGCGGTCCTGTGGCTCGGCAATCTTGCATCTCGTCATTAGAGTTTTGAACTCCTGTAAGTACTCTTCAATAGTGTTTCGACCTTACCTTAGGTGCTAAAAAGCATGGAGCATCTCTTGCTTGAAGTAGGTTGGCACAAAGCACTGATTCATCAACCTCTTCATAAGCCTCCAAGTTCTGATCAACTCTTCTCCTTCGGCATCTCACTTGGCAATCAACTTATCCCACCAAAGACTTACATATTCAATAAGGGCTAGCGAGGCTAACTTAACCTTGGTTCTGTCATCACACTCATAGCATTCAAACAACTTCTCGACTCGAGGAACCCAGTTAAGGAACTCTTTAGGTTGGCTACTACCATTGAAGGTTGGCAGCTTAAGCTTGATGTTGTTAAGTCTTCAATTCTATGCTCGAGGTTCATCCCTTGCATTCCAAGCTGATCGGTTCACTTATGATTGGCCACTTCTATTAGAGCTCTACTCGGCCATATCCCTTCTCAATCTTAGCTCTCTTCTTCGAGCCCTATGGTTCACCTTATAATCAATACTCATATCATTGCTCCTCCTCAGCTCAAGTCAATTTTCTCTCCTTCTCAGCTTGGCAGCTCTTCACAGCTGTTGTTCATCATTATCAAGCTCGTTTGAACCACTTCGATTAATGGTTACACGTTCCTTTCTTTCACCTCGACCATTACGTCCTCAACCCTTGACTAACCTAGTAAGCTCTTGGATGAAATCAGTAAGATTTTGAATTTGATATTCCGTGTCATCAATACATCTCCTCAAGCTTTCGCGAAGACTATCTCCACTATTATTGACACTATCTTCCAACATTAAGGTCTGTACAATAAATTCTAGAGAGAGAAAATTTAACAAATATGTAACACACTCAAACTGTACTCAATTTGGAACTACTACTAAGACAATTCCACAAATACCACTGTAACAAAATATAACTAACAGCAACCTAGAAATTACTGTTACTCGATTTTTGTAGCTATCCATAGTTGACAAATACTACGGTAACTAAAATTGACTACTGAAATTACTATTAAGAACATGAACAACAGACTTTACTAAAGAACGATGATTAACAGAAATGTTCAAACCATGAGTTAAACATTAACGAACACTAACATACACATCTCCCTAAAGCTCTGATACCAGTGAAGCTGATGCGTTTGGACGCTGCGGGACTCAAACCAAGAATGGGTATTCAGGTTCAAGGGAGTATGTAGAATAAGGAGTGAGAAGGGGGTTTTGACAGTGAAAGTGTATGGATATCACACGCTAAGGCACAAACACAATTAGGGGGTTTAAGCCCAAAATAAAGTTTGATTGGACTCACAAATGTTAAATGTTGCTCGAGGTTTCAAATGAAAGGTTATCCTCAAGTTAGGACAGGTCAGCTTCAGCTTCTGGTTGGTCAATCTCAACTTTTGATAGTTTAGCCTCGGTAAGAGGGTCGTTATAGGCTAATTCCTATCAAGTGATGTACAATGCTTATGTAGACTAAAGTGCAATATGCAAAGAGCTTGAACCTTGAAAAAATATGGAAGAAAATTATATGATTGTCCTTTATATTGTGAGAATAACAATTGAGTTTCCTTTGGTAGGTTGATACAATGATGGCCGAGTTACAGTAACAAGAAGGGAATCAAACGTTAGAGAGTTAGACATTAGAGAGTCAAATGGTTCTACAACAAAAGTTGGATGCTTTGCAACAAGAGATCTATATGCTGAAGCAAGGCATGAAGGCACTTACTGACAAGAAAATGATGACAAGATAGGGAAATTTGTCAAGTAGGTGTTGATTCCTTGGGTTGTTGTTATATTATTTCTATCTTAGATCATTTGTGTTATGGAAAAGGGTGTTATAGGAATCAACTCCCCAAACCCATCATTCGCAATCAGGCTAGAAGACTACAAGGACTTATTTGACCTATTTAGCTTGAGAGCTCTTAAAGGATGAGGAGCCCATTAACACCTAAGGCTTGTTGCACTTAATCTAACCAAAACGCTAGCCGTAGTAGAAACTAAAATACCCACCAACCTATTCCTAAACAAGTTGGTGGCATTGTGGGCTTTAGAGAGCTTAAGTCTCCCCTAAGTCTTGTCCCTCGAGCATCGAACCTCCATATACCATCCATCTTAAATACTACCTAAGCACCTAATGAGAATCAATCACCAATCGAGCTTCAAGCACCCTCTAAGCACTGCAACCAAGCACTAACCTAATCTAGATTAAGTCTGCTAATTTACCAAGTTCTCTTCTATGTCATGCTGAACTACTCACTCTAGTCACTGAACTATCTTAGTGCTAAGGACTTCATTTTCTCAAGGATAACTGAGCACAGCACATTTCTATCCTCCCTATTAGAATTACTAATCATCTATTGATACATGGTCTTGGTACAAAATTTTAGAAATATTCCCCATAGATTCATTTATCATTTTTATACCTTTTAGTATTAGTCTTAGGAATCTTTTGTATATTATCTGTAATTTACCCCTTCTTGTCTTTTCTCACATCATGTAACCCTAGGGAGGCACATATATAAGCCTTAGTTCTATTGTAATGTGAACATCACTGCTTAGCATATTGAATTATGATATTTCCATTCTGAGAACATGTTTCTTCTACTGACTCTTATCTATTCCCTTTAATAAAGAATGGTGGTGAGTGACCTTAATTTTCACTTTGTACATCATATCAAATGATAGATTAGACTAAGTAGGATTAGTTGGTGCATGATATCCAACTAGTAGCTCTCAAGTTTTGTTAATTTCTTCTGATTTCCTTATTTTCTATTTATTGTGGCAAGCCTCTATATGTCTTAGTCCCAAAGACACATTAGGGTATATAGCTCCAAAATAGGTTTTGGAGTATCTTTATGTATAAAGAATTTATGTTGGTGGTTCTATATTATATTAAGGCGTAGTCAAGTATGTATTTGGTCTGTATTGTACTGTTATTTTATGTAGTTTGTTGGTAACTAGTGAACCGTACTTAGGGGTGTTGTGTTTCTTCTCTTTCCATCTCTCTAAATGATAGTAGTGAATGGTGCTGAATTTATCATTTTAGACAGTAATACCCGTAGAGTTGATGGATAATCTTGAGTTGAGTCAAGTGAAGGAGAAAATTATTTATCTTAATCTTCTCTTAATTTACCAATTCAATCTTTGCTTGAGTCCAATTCTAGTTTTATTTTTCATGTTTGAACATCAATAAACACTTTATTGAACACTTCACATGCAACCCTGACCAAGCATCTAAACAATTTTGTTTTATTAATGTAATTATTAGTCTCATTTTGAAAAAACAAAGATATGCTTAATCAATTAAATAGGGTCCTAATGGTATGCATATTTATTTGTCTTAAAATGTATGAAAAATGCCTAATAAATGTGACAACTAAAGTACTAGAAGTAGTAGTTACTAGATGATAAAATTGTCATCTACAATATTTATAGTAAGTTCTATGAATAGCATATAGCGCCAAGAGAGAAAAGTGTATCAACCAATAGCAGTTAGCTAAATCAATTACTATGATGAATAATATTGATATTAATTATAGCAGGTGATATTAGTAAATTTTTATCCTCTTTAGTGACTGCTCAACAATATGCTACTGTTTTCATCTTCCTACAGTCACATTTTTAACCTAGTATGACAACCAGGAGGACTTTGGGCTTAGCCCTCTAGTGGGCTAAAATGTCCAACCTAACTTAGTTAAACATTTGAATTAAAATAGAAGGCATGAACAATTTAGCAACTGCAAGCCCTAACTGAACAATTGCCCACTTCCCATGAACTCTAGCATGTAACTAAATTAAGCAATCGCCACTTGTCTTAAGTAGCTCAACTGTCTACTACTCTAACTATCAAATAAAAGCCAGGATAAAGGCTTATAAATATGCGAGCACAACTGCTGTAAGAACTCTCTACATGCTCTCACTACTTACTTGTGTACTTATTACAAAGAATACTTAATCAAAACTTTGACTTAGTGATGTACTTAGGAGCTGAGTTGATCACTAGGGCTTACTATAGGGAGTAGTAACAACAAGTCCTTTGAAGTATCGAAGAATGAAAGAATGGAAAAGGTCGACAAACTTAGTAACTTTCGTAAAGCTACTCGAAGAATATGACACACCAACAAATACAACATAGCTTAATATTTCACTTAATATGACTCACAAGCAAATACTAAGGTCCACTTACCGTTAATCTCAAGCTACTAGGTAATATTAGATAAGAGAGTAAGAGAAAGTATACTCGAAGAAAGGTATCTCATAAGAATAAGTATATTCATTAACTATAAAGGTATAAGATGATTTCAGCTACAATAAAAATGACTATCTATAGTAAGTCTGATAACTCTGATTTTAAACATATTTCATATGATGATTTTATAGTATTTCCCTCATATTTTTTGTTTTCTTTAAAGAAATTAATACTTAATTGAGTAAAATTTTGATTTCAAGGTTTGAACGTGTTTTAGGATCGAAAACGAAGAAAAGGAATCAAGTTTCACTCAAATCGGAGTTCAAATGAAGAAGTTTTGAAGTTACACAGTCTGGAACATGGCCAGTCCCCAGGCTGTGTCCATCCAGAAAAATTTGCCAGGTGCAAAAAGTTACACGACTTGGGGACACGGCCATGTCCCAAGCCATATCTAGTGACGAAAACAGAATCCTTATAATACATATATAAAAGGATATCTAAGGGTTTAGACAAAAGAGAGACATTAGAGAAAACAAACGAGACACGAGAGAAGAGAAGAGACTTGAGGAGAAAGGGAAGAAAAAGGCAAGAGCAATACCAACTTCAAGATTAGAGAGATTGTTCATCAATTAAAGGGGTTTTCCATGTTTTATTTTATGTTTTTTTATGGAACTCATTTTTAGATTCATTATGATAGCTTAGAATTCGTGTATTTAGGATTATGGAACCTAGGGTTTCATGTGACTTTTGGGTTGATTTATAATTTTCAATAAAGTTTCTATCTTTTCTTGATTCAATTATGTTGTTTAATTGTTAATTGATATTTCTAGAGTATCAATTTATGATATTATGCATGATGATTGAGAAATTGCATGTGTAATTAGATCTAGGCATAATTGGAGAGAATTACATGTATACTTAGAGATAAGATACGTGTTTCCTTCGGAAAGTTAATTATTTGTGTGGAAATTCATTATACATTAATGCAATTCTAAGTTATATTACTAAGTGAAGAGATTTCGGTAAATAATTTAGGGTTAGGGTTAATATGCTTGAGAAAGATATTAGCTTTAATTGTGAATTCCTTCGGTCAAGAATAATAGAAACTGAATTGAATATATTTTAAGCAGTCACATGTTAAACACTAGGGGAAATAATTCCTAAATACGTTATTAATTTCTTAAAGTCGTTCGTAGTTTTATTGCTTTCTAATTTGCTTAATCAAGTCTCATAATTAGTTTAGATGGTTAATTTTAATATTTTTAATTCATTCAATTTATCACAATTTTCCGGTTAGATAATAAAGCTAAGGTTAATATTAGTACTCGAAATCTCTGAGGGATCGACTCAGACTCACATCCACTATATTAAAATCGATAGGTACACTTGCCTAATATCAAAGTCCTTTATGGCAACAATATAATAATGGAAAATTACATAAAAGACAATGTAAGAAACAAATTCTT
Organism: Lumnitzera littorea; assembly: GCA_024138015.1. NCBI lineage: Eukaryota > Viridiplantae > Streptophyta > Magnoliopsida > Myrtales > Combretaceae > Lumnitzera > Lumnitzera littorea. The sequence goes on along the minus strand of JAMXBB010000001.1, from coordinate 76,065,699 downwards.
AGTTGTATGAAAAAAGGTAAATGTGACCAAAAACAAAAAGGAATATAGTACAATTGTTAGAAAAGTAAGGGACAAGCGGCAACCTGCCACTAGGTACATAGTTAGCGATCTTGGGGCGTTGTATATAAGTTTAAATGATGCTAGAGTTATTTTGTACATGAAGCTATCGAAGTGATGGGAATCCACCTCTGACCATATCTAAGTCGAGACCTATCAATGCTTACCAAGGCCAAGCTGCAGCCAAAAGGATGAGGGGAAGGAAAATAAACACTCAACATCAACTCTATCGTCAGCTGAGTTGTCGAAAAATCACAAGGTTGAGTACTCAAGACCAAAGAACCACTTGGCACAACCCTAAGAGGCTAACACCAACTAATTCCAAAACTCAGCAGTTATGGGCCGACCTCTCTGGTGTCTTGACTAAGCATGCGAGACGTTAAGGACCCCTTCCCAAACCCGTACATCCAATTGCCAACCCCGTCTGCTTTGGATACTACTCCCAAGACATGCTGAATGACTACATGCCGAGTTCTATAAAATGCATAGTTTTGCATTCTTATACATGTTTCCCTTTATTTTATTTATGGGCCCAATTCGTTAGGGTTTAAGGCCTTGTACTTTATTTACAGTGTTGCCACTAGGATTTAAGACTTGCTATAAATAGCAACATTTGTACTAACAGAGATATAGACAGATACAAATAGATATATAGAGATATATATAGAATGAAACTTCCCTTTTTTGAGCAAGGCTATACGTGAGTTAGCATTTACCGAATTATTGAGTGTTGATTAACCTCTTTAATCGTCCTTACGTTCTTATCAATCTTGTTCTCAGATTGTGGTGGACCACTTCAATTGAAACGGTTAGTGAGTTGCATCTAACCTTCATTTGAAACCCCAACCAACATTTAGTATTCATAGGTTGAATCAAACTCTATTTCAAGCTCAAACCCCTGACCGTGTTTGTGTCTTGGTGAGTTATATCTATCCACATTCACTATCAAAACCCTTCCTGTTCTTCGTACCCATTTTCCTTAAATACCCATTCTTGTTCATTTCCAAATCCATTGTTGTTTCTTTCTGCATCGATCCTTAGATTCCTTATCATCTTAGCATCAGACATTCAATCCTTATCACGAAGTGATTGCATGATGCTACAATTCTTTACACTAAGAGGGCACTCCATAGCTCTATAGGCTGGAAGAGAAGGGCTTAGTATGTAGTTATCTCAAACTCAACACTTGGAAGGTCAACCTCGACACTTGATAAGTCGATGATTAGGCAAGGATCTTAGCAAAGTAGAATGTGTCTAAGCTAGAACTTTAGAGAGTTCACCCACAATTCTTCTACGTATAGGAGCTCATCCTAAGTAAGCTAACAAGAGAGAATCCTCCTAGTAAGAGATTGGAGGCCTTAGAGACAGGCGCGAGGGGGGAATCAGGAGGTCAACAATCCATCACTTAGGTATTGGAATTACTACACCGAAATAGCTGCAACATACCTAAAGCTTAACTTATTTCTCTCTTTCAAGATTTACTACCTAGTTCTAGAGGTGTGTAAGTGGTCTTTAGCCTGCAAGCTAACCCATTTAACTTGCTTTTTAAATAGGTTTGAGCTAAGGTTTTTTGGCCCATTTAAAAGCTAGCCAAATGAGCCCTAGCCATTTAACCCACAAGCTAAAGGGGGTTGATTTGGGTAAGCTCATTTAATACATTTATGCCTTTAGCCTACGGGCCCACCCATTTAACCTACTTTTTAAATGAGTTAGAGCTGAGATTTTTTTGCCTATTTAAATGCGGGTCAAATGAGCCCAACCCGTTTAATCTGGAGGCTAAAGTAAGCCAGGCCAAGTTAGCCCATTTAACCTGCGTATACACCTCTACCTAGTGTGAATGTTAATCGAAAACATTTTATCTATTTTGAACCATTTCCATAATGCCTAAGACTAGACTTACTAAGAGTGCTGGTGCTGGGACTGCTTCCCAGTAGTTGGGGGGGTAAGGAGTAAGTACCACCTTGATGAAGATCAGTTGGCCAGATTGGAGCAGCTTTGTGTTGATATGGCTAAAGAAAATCAAGAATTATTTAAGAAAAGTGATGGGATTTTGTATTTGATCCAAAAGAATAGCTCACCTATTTAAAGCCATGAGCACGAAAAGAATAGTATCAAGGATTCTGGCAATTCGGTCTATTCTTCAGAATTGGTAAGGAAGCTGGTTAGAGTAACACTAATAGGAATCGACCCCTTAAACCGATCATAAGAAATTGAGCTAGAGGAGTTCAAGGGCTCGCACGGAAAATACTAGCTTTAAGCCATAGCCAAAACGGGGACTCCTATTCCAATCTGACCTCTTACCAACCTATCTGTCAAATCCTCACGTATATCCAGCATGCTCCTGCCTAACTAAAGGTAACCCAGGAAAGGCTAGCTAAACCAAAATCTCTAATTGACCACTGGCGCCTGAATCCAATTCAGCTGACTTCCTAACCAGATTGATTAGCTCCCAACTTGATCCAGATCAGGTCGACCCCTGACTACCAGTACTTCCTATTTCTACCTATGTTGTATCATACTCCTAACTTACAACCATCAAGTGACACATGCCTTCTAACATAATGTTCCAGAATGATTCTTTCCTTTCCATGCTAAATATTCTTTGTCCTTTTTAGTATGATTCATGTAACGTAATTGTAAAATAACCTTTTGTCCTTTCATACATGTAAAATAACCTTAGTGAGCAAGTTTGTAAACCTCCACTTCACTTATATACAAACAATCATCCTTGAATACAGAAATTACTCATTTGAGCAACCTTAGTGTTCTTGTTATTCAACTCTTATCTATTCCCTTTAGCAAGGAGTAGTGGTGAGTGACCCTTTAATTCGGACCAGTGTGTCATATCCAGTGGATTGTATGCCAAGTAAGATCGAGTAGTGTGTCATATTCATTCAATAGCTGCCCAGACTTTTGTAACCTTTTTCCTATTTATTTTGGTTAGTTCGTTGTGGTGCCTCTCCATGCGTCTAACCCTAGAGACACATCAACTTTGCTTATATCAGAGAACGGTTCCGTAAAGGAGTGTGTGAAGTTTCTATACACTTTACTGTTGGTGGCTACTGTATTCCTTCCATAGCTACTACAGTGTGTTTAAGTATTCGTAAGTGCAGTTTCATTGATAGTCTGTTTTCCATTGCAACAACAAAGTAAGTTTGTTAGTAATTTGTTAACCTGTTCGAAAAGGTATTACTTTATGTCATATTCAAGTGTTTAAGGAGTTATTAATGACCAGAGTAATGGTGCTCAACCTGGTCATAGTCATAATGGTAATAATACCCCCAAGGTTTGTTGATGACAAACTTAACAAACTCACAAACCTTATTGAGAGTCTAGTCACCGCAATGTAAGTTAATAGGCAACAACCCCAAGGTGTTCAGCAACAAAACCCACAGGATGGCACCCCTAAGAGACATTATGGCTAAGGCAATCAGACCAATCACCCAATTCGACCGCTACGAGCTAGAGGAGTAGCTGATAGAGCTGATAGACAAAGACTGGAGTTGAAGGAGATTGGGGAAGATGACCAGGAGATTGATGTCGAAGAGTTTGGTGAAGAAGAAGTTGATTATTACCAAACACAGGGATGAAGACACCAAGTTCCTTGAGGGCTAAATAATGTTAAAGTGTAAATCCCGCCCTTCGGTGGAAGTAAAGATACAGATGAATACTTGGAGTGGGAAGAGAAGGTTAAGAAAGTATTTAAGTGTTCTAGGTATAAGGATGTGGTCAAGGTCCAACTTGCTACATTGGAATTTACTAGATATGCTACTATATAGTGGAAGAATCTGAATGTAGCTAGGCCAAGAGATGGAAGACAAGGTGTTAAGACTTGGGACGAGATGAAAAGGTTGTTGAGGGGTAGATTTATGCCCGAAACGTACTTATAAGATACGTTTGCCAAGTTACAAGAGCTTCGCTAAGGAAGCTGAATTGATGATGACTACGTAAGAGAGTTCCAGATGTTAATGATTCGAGTCGACGTGGAAGAGCTAAAGGCCCGTACAGTGTCAAGGTTCATTTTTGGGCTCAAGTATGAGATTCACAATATCGTGGAAGTACGGAGGTTTTGTAATTTGGAAAAGGCCATCAAGATAGCGTAAAGGGTTGAAAAGCAAAGGAGGAATGTTCCAAGCTGACCTGGGCCAACATACTCCCGGGCCCCAATACTACGCCGACCTGTTCAAGCCAAGCCGAGGAGACCATACTGAACTGAGGAAAAGAATGACCAACCTAACAATAACCAAGCAGGTTAGCATGGCCGAGTTGAAGATAGGCTACCCTCGAGAATGTATGAAAAGGGACAGACCTCCAGACAGAAGTCTAGCAAAGTGAAATACTTTAAATGCTTAGGCTTCGAACCAATGTGTCATGGTGCTCTATGGAGATGCAATAGATAGCACCAATGAGAGTGAGCCTGAGAAGGAGAAAGATGTTCGAAAGGTTGAAGCCGAAGAGGAAGAGGAGACCTATGTCTATGCCGATTAGGGAAAAGTGATGACCCTAGTCTTAAGATGAGTCTTGAGTTCCTTACTAAACCTTGAGGAAGTCCAGAAGGAGAATTTGTTCCATACTAAGTGCACCATCAAAGGCTAATTACGCACGATCATAGTTGATGGAGGAAGTTGCACTAATGTAGTTGCATAATCCTTTGTGCAAAGGTTGTATCTGCCAACCTCAAAGCATCCTTGACCTTATAAGCTGCATTAGCTTCATGACAAGGGTACTTTGCATGTGACTAAACAAGAGATCATGCCATTCAATATTGGAAATGTATACAGGGACAAAGTGGTGCGTAATGTCTTCCCTATAGGAGCTTCACATCTCTACTTAGATGACCTTAGTTATTCAACCGATATATTATGGACAATAAATATAGAAACACTTATGCCTTTGTTAAGGATGAAAGGAAGATAGTGTTGCAACCCCTAACCCCATCTTAAGTAAATGAAACCCATCATTAACCCACCTGAGCTAGCAAGAAAAAGGCCCTAGTGATGAGTCCTAGCGAACTCCAATCTGTTAAGAAGGTTGATGAACCAATGTTCTTGTTGGTTAGACAATTGATGGAGATTAAGGAGTTGCAGGAAGTCTCAGAAGAAATTCGATGCTTGCTAGATGAGCTTTCTGACCTGTTTCCGAAAGAACTGCCCAAAGGACTACCACCAATCCGAGGCATGAAGCACTATATTGATCTACAACCGGATGCTGCTTTACCTAACCAACCTGCAAACAAGATGAACCCTGAGCAAGCTGTCAAGCTGAAAGGATAGGTAGATAAACTCATTGAGTGAGGATATGTGAAGGAGAGCATGAGCCCTTGTGCTGTACCAGCTCTGCTCATTCTGAAGAAGGATGGTTCATGGCACATGTGCATCGACAGCCGAGCGATCAACCTAATTACTGTCAAGTATAGATACTCGATACTAAGGCTTGATGACATATTGGATGAGCTTCATAGTGCAAGGATATTTTCAAAGATTGATCTACGGAGTGGCTACCACTAAATTTGCATAAGACCGGGCAATGAATGGAAGACTACCTTTAAAACTAAGCGCGGACTCTACGAATGGTTGGTTATGCCATTCGGACTTACTAACGCACCAAGAACATTCATGAGGTTAATGAACCATGTGTTGCACCCTCTTCTTTGAAGATGTGTGGTCGTATATTTTGACAACATACTGGTATATAATGCCAACCTGAACAAGCATGTTCGACATCTCTGTGACATAGTTGATACTTTATGAGCTGAGAAATTGTTTAGGAATGTCAAAAAGTGTACATTCTACTAGAATAAGATGGTTTTCCTAAGGTTTGTAGTGTTAGGAGAAGGAATCCGAGCAGATAAGGAAAAGATCTAAGCTATTCTAGAATAGCCGATGCCAAAGACCATCACCAAAGTCTGAAGTTTTCTTGGCCTAGCTTTTTTCTATAGGCGATTTATTAAGGACTTCAACACAATAGCTGCCTCATTGACCAAACTGACAAAGAAAAATGAAGGGTCCAGGTCAAACGATTGAGCTAAGTGAAGCTTTAGGAAGATCAAGGAGAAGCTTACCTTAGCGCCTGTCCTTTCACTACCAGATTTTGACCAGACCTTCGAACTAGAGTATGACGCATCAAGAGTTGGGATTGGTGCTATCCTGATGCAAGAACAATGGCCCGTCGCTTACCACAGTGAATTAAGTGGTCCAACCTTGAACTATTTTGTGTATGAGAATGAGTTGTACTCCCTTTTCTAAGCCCTCATTGTTTAGCAACACTACCTACTGCCATGAGAGTTTGTTATTTACACTGACCATGAATCATTGAAGCATCTTGGGAGTCAGAATAAACTCTCTAAGAGGCAAGCTAAATGGTTGGAATTCATGGAAGGGTTCTCGTACATCATTTGGCATAAGAAGGGGAGTGCAAATGTAGTTGCCAATGCTCTGTCATGACGGCAAACTTTGCTGACCACTTTGTAGACAAAATTATTGGGATTCTCACTCATCACAAAGCAATATGCTGCTGACCCTCACTTTGGTCTCATTGCTGAACAATGTCAAGTAAGGGTAGTTGTTGAGGAATATTATCTTAAGGATGATTATCTGTTCAAGGACTGCAAGCTATGTATTCCAAACTACTCCACATGAGAACTGTTGGTTTGGGAAGCTCACAATGGTAGACTTTTAAGCCACTTTAGGAAGGTCAAGACTGCCGATCTGTTGAAGGAGAATTTCTATTAGCCAAGTTTGGCTAAGGATATCCATAAGGTAATTGGTAGTTGTAAAGTATGTAAACGTACTAAGGGGAAGAGAGAACCCCATGGAGAGTATATGCCTTTGCAACGCCAACTTTACCTTAAGCCAGTCTCAACATAGACTTTATCCTAGGGTTACCTTGAACATCCAAAGGGAAAGGTTTTATTCTTGTTGTAATGGATCATTTCCTTAAGATGGCGCACTTCATTCCGTGCCATCAAACAAACGATGCTTTATATATTGCTGATTTGTTTTTGCAGGAGATTGTCCAACTACATGGAGTACCAAAGATGATTGTCTCCGATGAGGACACAAAATTCTTGAGCTATTTTTAGAAGACCCTTTAGAGAAAACTTAGGACTAAACTCATATTCAGTTCCTGTAACTACCCTCAAACTGATGGCCAAACTAAAGTGGTTAATAGGACATTAGACAATCAGCTCAGAGCTATTGTAGGAAAGAACTTGAGGGATTGACATCTGTGCCTACCAGTTATAGAGTTCACATACAACCGAACTGTCCATAGCACTACTGGGAAGACCCCATTCAAGGTCATCCATGGCCTTAACCCCACCGTTCCCGTAGATATGATTGGTACCCCAGTAACTACTAAAGAAAACCAATTTAGAGTAGACCGAGCCCAAGAATTGCATGAGCTACACTAGTCTGTCACAAGGAAGATGGCCAAGTTCGATCAGAGACAATAAGAGATTAGTAGCCGAGGTTATCAAACTATTTCTTTCCAACCAGGAGACCTAGCATGAATTCATCTCAACCGAGAGTGATTCCTGCACTTAAGACAAAGCAAACTATCTCCTTGAGTCCTAAAGAAGATCAACCGCAATGCTTACCAGATCAAGTTACCTGACGACTATGGTGTCTCCTCTACCTTCAATGTATCCAATCTGATTCCCCACTAACCAACCGAAAAAAACCCTGTGAGTGCCCTAGAAGAACGAGCAGAAACCGCTTCAAATTTGAGGACAAATCTTTCTGACCCCTAAGCAGATAATAGGAATCAACCCCCTGAACCAATCACAAGAAGCCGGGCTAAATGACTTCAAGGGCTTACATGGAAAATACTAACTCTAAGCCATAGCTAAAACGGGGACTCCTATTCTAATCCGACCTCTTATCGACCTATCTGTCAAATCCTCACGTATATCCAGCATGCTCCTGCCCAGCTAAAGGTAACCTAGGAAAGGCTAGCCGAGCCGAAATCTCCAACTGACCACTGGCACCTGACTCCAATTCAGTTAACTTCTTAACCAGACTGATTGGTTCCTAATCTGATCCAGATCAAGTCAGCCCCTAACTACCAGCACTTCTTATTTTTACCTATGTTGTATCATACTCCTAACTTACAACCATCAAGTGACACCTACCTTCTGATACAATGTTCTAGAATGATTCTTTCCTTTCCATACTGAATATTTTTTGTCCTTTTTACCCCTTTTTAGTATGATTCATGTAACGTAATTGTAAGATATCCTTTTGTCTTTTCATACATGTAAAATAACCTTAGTAGGCAAGTTTGTAAACCCCCACTTCACTTGTACACAAACAATCATCCTTGAATACAGAAATTACTCATTTGAGCAACCTTATCTATTCCCTTTATTTAACTCTTATCTATTCCCTTTAGTAAGGAGTAGTGGTGAGTGACCCTTCAATTTAAACCAATATGTCATATCCGGCGGATTGTAAGCCAAGTAAGATTAAGTAGTGCATCATATCCATTCGATAGCTACTCGGACTTTGCTAACCTTTTTCCTGTTTATTTTAGTTTGTTTGTTGTGGTGCCTCTCCGTGTGTCTGACCCCGAAGACACACCAGATACATTAAACTCTAGCACATGCACTTAATAAAGTAGACAAAGGAAAGTAACTATAGCAAGCGTACTGTACTTGTCCTTCATATATAAGCTCTCTTGCTTTAACTAGTTAGCAATTTACCACTAAGAAGAGTTTATTTGTCCTAAAAATTCTTGAAATGGCAATACCTCAACACATCAAGCTCCCACAGTTTAAAACTTATGATGGGATAAAAGACCTAAAGGAACACTTAAATACTACCGTACTCTTGCCAAGTTGCATGACTGGAGTAATGCAATGGCCTATCAAGCATTCCCCTCAACATTATAAAATGCTGCAAGTATGTAATTTAAGCATTTGAAGCTAAATACTATAACATGTTTTAAGGACTTTACAAAGGTGTTTTCTCGACACTTCTTTATGAGCAAACTATTTGTTAAGGATTTTTCTATCCTTAACACTATCAAGTAAAGATATGATGAATCAATTAGGGAATACCTGGCTCGGTTTATGGCTAAGATGGTTCAAATCCTTGAATTAGAGATGAGAGTTTTCTTAAATGCAGTGATTGATGGAGTGAAGCCCCATGAAAACTTCTTTAAGTTTCTAGCTAAAAATAATCCAAAAACATTTGTGGAATTCAACACCAAGGCTACTTCCTACATTTGACAAGAAGATAATATAAAAACTCAGCATAAGGCTAACCAAACTATAATTGACCAAAAGAGCAATAAGAATAAAAGAAGTAAGAAGGACAGGCTTAGTGGTCAAGATGATCAATACTCTAAAGGGGGTAATAATGAAAGCAAAAGGGTATCAATTCTGACCTATTTTGTTCATACCCTCCTTAATCGCCTAATATTAGATATATTGATCGAAGTGTGAAACCAAAGGGTATTACAATGACCTAAATGTATGAGGGGAAACCCATCACGAAGTAATTCAAATAAATATTGTGATTTACATTATGATAGAGGACACAATACAAATAAGTGCATACAACTCAAGAATGCTATTATGGATGCAATCCAAAGAGGCTATTTGAGCAAGTTCTTAGCTCGTGATGCCGAGAACATTGAGCAACTAATACAGAGGACAAGATGATGTGTACGGACGCAGCAGGACTCAAACTAAGAATGGGTATTTAGGTTCAAGGGAGTATACAGAACAGGCAGTAAGAAGGGGGTTTTGACAGTAAATGTGTATGCATATCACGAACCAAGGCACAAACACAATTAGGGGGTTTGAACTCAAAATAGGGTTTAATTTGACTCACAAACGCTAAATGTTACTCAAGGTTTCAAATGAGAGGTTAGATGTGACTCACTAACTTACTCAAATGAAGGGTTCACTGCAATCTTAAGGGCAAGATTGATAAGAACACGAGAGATTAAGGAGTAAAGCACACTCAATAATCCGAAAATCCAGCTTAAATGGGCTCAAGAATGTCCTTTCTTCTAGAAAGAATGTCCAACTGTAAATTCTCTATCTAAATACTCTTCACTATCTTTGATAATTACAATACTTACTATTTATAACAAGTCCTAAAACCCTAGTGACAAAACTGTAAATAATATACAAGGCCTTAAACCTCAAAGAATGGCCCACAATTGAAATAAGAAAAACATTTACAAAGCATACAAAATTGTGCATTTAATGGAGTGGTTAACATATAGTCATCTGAGTTGTTTGTGGGCCCAAGCAAAGGCTGGTTGGCAGTGGGGTGTCCAAGAAAGGGTGGGATGTTTGGAAGTCTTATTATGCTTGCCCGAGCTCCCAGTGAGGTTGGCCTATGGTTGCTATACTCATAGATTGCTTGGTACTAGCTTTATTGAGCTATGCCGAGCTGTTCTTTGGCTTAGGGCCTTTGGTCATTTGGTTTCTTATTGTCTTGGCAGATAACAAGCTTAATGCCGAATGGTTCCTTTTCCTCCCTTTGGCCTTTGGTCATTAGTCCAACCTCGACAAAAGCAAGTCATCCTTAGGTTAGGACAAGTCGACTTCGGCTTCTAGTTGGTCAATCTCAACTTCTAGCAATTCAACCTCAGCAAAAGGGTCATCACGAGTTGATTCCTATCAGAAGAGATGAGCAAGATCAAGATAGTCGACCTCCTTAAGCCAAAAGAGAGGTGAGAGAAGGAGGTAACAACAATAGGGCCCCAAATGGTATTATGAACACTTCTATCAACGGACCCTCCAATTTAAGCTAATCTTACTCTTTGAGCTCAACTAAGACCATAAATTATGTTTTCAATGTATAAGGAAAAAAAAGTAAAGGTCGACAACTGCATTTCTTTTGCAAAAAACAAAAAAAAAAAAAAAAAGAATTCAAAGGCATATAAAGGTCTCATGATGCTATGTTAGTGATCAACATGACAATGGCCAACTTTGAAGTCAAGAAGATTTTAATTGACACAGGAAGTTCGGTCGATATTATATTCCAGCATGCTTTTAACTAGATGAAGATAAAGATTAAGGTACGGTTGAGATCTTATGACTATGTGATTAAACTCCTAATTTAGATTGGAGATAATGATAATATAGCAGAAGACAAAGTGGACTTCCTCGTCATTAGGTGTTGGTCGTCCTATAATATGATCATGGGTCAACCATGCTAGAACCTGTTCGACATAGTTCCTTTAACAACACACTTAAAGGCTAAGTTCCCCACTCCTACAAGGGTTAAAGTCTATAGGAGATACCAACAATTGCTTAAGTCATTATATCTAAGATCACTCAAGTACAAGGAAGTTTTCCATATTGAGGCAAACCCTGAAAGTAAGTCAAGCAATATGGAAAGTACCGAAGTTGAAGAAGTTTAGCTTGGAAGCGAGCCTGATAGAACTACTTAGATTGGGAAGCCTTTGCCAATGAAGCTCAAACAAGATCTAATAAAGTTCCTTTAGGATAATGCTAATGTGTTTGCATGGACTCCCTCGTATATGTCGAGTATCCCGAGAGAAGTCATGATGCATAAATTTAAAATAAATCCCAATGCAAAAGTTTTTCAGTAGAAGAAAAGGCACTTTACCCTTGAACGGTAGGCTACAATTGAAGAAGAAGTCCACAAATTGCTAAAAGCAAGATTTATACAAGAAGAGCCTTATCCAACATAGTTAGTCAATTGTGTGCTAGTCAAGAAGTCAAACAATAAGTAACGCATGTCTATAGACTTCACTTATTTGAACAAGACCTACCCTAAAGATCACTTTCCCCTACCTAAGGTTGACCGAATGGTGGATTCAATTGTTACACATGCTTTGGTCAGTTTCATGGATGCATTTTCCAGATATAATCAAATCAGGATGGAAAAAGAGGATGAGGTACATACTTCATTTGTGACAAACTTTGGAACATATTGTTATATGGTCATACCCCTTAAGCTAAAGAATGTTGGTATGACTTATGAAAGACTCGTGATAAAGATGTTCGAGCCTTAGATCCACTCTAATGTTGAAGTTTATGTCAATGATATGATAGTTAAGAGCAAGAAAGAAGATCAACATCTTGCCAACCTTCACGAGATGTTTGACACATTGAGGAGGTATAATATGAAGCTGAACCTATAGAAAAGTGTTTTTAGAGCCACATCAGGAAAATTTTTGGGTTACATGGTGACTCAACAGGGCATTGGGTGAATCCCAGGAAGATTGAAGCTATTAAAAACATGAAGTCCCCAAGAATGATCACAGAAGTTCAAGAATTGATAAGTCGGATTACCGCCTTGAATAGATTTGTCTTATAAGAGTACAAATAGATGTGTAGAGTTTTTTAAAGTTTTGAAAATTCCTAAGGAATTTATATGGACTGATGAATGTAAGGTTGCATTCAAAGAGTTGAAAGATTTCCTATCATCTCCACCAATACTTTCAAAACCTATACCTAGGGAGGATTTATTTCTTTATTTATCTATCAGCAACCAAGCTCTTTCCTCTTTAGTAGTTCGTGTTAAGGGGAAGGAACATCAGTCAATTTATTATGTGAGCCATAGCTTAGAAGGCCTAGAGCAGCGATATACTAAGATTGAAATGTTTGTGTTGGCCATGATGATATCAACTAGGAATCTCAAGCCATATTTTAAAGCTCACCAAATTGTAATTCTTACAAATCAACTACTATGGTAAGCCTTGTAATGACCTAATGGTTCAAGAAGAATGATGAAATATGCTCTTGAATTGAGTGCCTATGGTGTTCAATGTAAACCCAAAACAACACTAAAAGTATAAGTATCGGTAGACTTTGTAATAGAATTCATAAGAGAGGAGGATAGTGTCAAGCTATATGAAAAACCAGTTTAGAATTTGTATGTAGATAGCTCTTCGACTTAAAAAGACTGTAAAGCAGGGCTTGACAATGAGGGCCACATAATATGAAAATCCAATACGCATTGAAATTTAGATTCCCAACAAGCAACAATGAGGCCGAATAAAAAGTCTTAATTGCTGAATTGAAATTAGCTAAGGAAGTTGGAGCCAAGAAAGTTGAGGTGTTTTCAGATTCGCTATTAATTGTCAACCAAGCTAAAGGAGACTATACAGCAAAAGAGGAAGTAGTGAGCAAATACTTAACCATGGTACAAACACTTATAAAGTAATTTCAATTCTTTACCATTGTGAAGTTCCCCAAAGCATGGAATATTGCTACCGGTAAATTGTCAAAGTTAGCTAATATGTCACTTTTGGACTTGAATGACAAACTCTTTATTGAGTAACTACCGAGCAAAAGCCTGGAAGCAATGGAGCAATGTTGTGAAGTGCAACCTCATCTGAAAAGAAAAAAAGATCTTAAATGGATCCAATCATCGAATATCTAAGAGATGGGGTACTTCCCCCTAACAAGAAGGAAGCTTAAAGGCTTGTGTACCAAGCCACAAACTACACCATGATTGACAACAAGCTTTATAAGTGTGGCTTGATTCGATCATATCTTCGTTGCCTTATACCTAAGAAAGCTCAATAAGTTCTCTTTGATCTGCATGTGGGAGAATGTAGTAATCATGTTAAGGCTCAAACATTGTATATTCAAGCATTAAGGCTTGACTACTATTAGCTAACTATGAAAGAGGACGCTAAGAGCATAATACAACAATAGCCACAATGCTAAGAATATGAAGTTTTGAGCCATGCACCATTGAGTGAACCGCATAGCCTTACTAGCCCTTAGCCTTTTGCTCAATGGGGCTGGGACATAGTCAAACCTTTCTCTAAGGCTAATTGACAACGACAGTTCATAATAGTTGTAGTAGATTATTTTACCTAGTAGGTTGAAGCTAAAGTAGTGACAAAGATAACTAAGAAGAAGGTCAAATCATTTATGTCAAACCTTACTTTAGCAAGATTTAGGGTCCCTTACATGATTATCACTAACAATGGCCTATAGTTAGATAATGACAAGTTATAAGGTTTTTATGAGAAGCATGGCATACAATTGAATTACACTTTGGTGGCTTATCTGCAAATGAATGGGCAAGTATAAGCCATCAACAAAACCATATTATACAACTTAAAGCAAAGAGTTGATCAAGTGAAGGGAACATGGGTTGACGAGTTCCCTAATATTACATAGGTATACAGGACCACCAATAGAACATTAATAGGGAAACTCTATTCAAACTAGCCTTTAGGTCGGAGGTTATCCTGTCGATCGAGCTAGAAATGCCTAATTTACCCATGTAAAGGTTCAACATCATGGCAAATCAAGTTAGCTTAACAGCTAATCTAGATACCATTGAGGAAATCGAAGGCATTACTAGAGCAAAGGTAGTTGATTATCAACATTAGGCGGGACATTATTACAATAAAAAAGTCAAGCATAAAGTCTTCTGACCTGGAGATTTAGTTTGCAAGAAGATGGAAGAAATAAGAATGCAAGATAATCAAGGGAATGGAGCCTACAGATAAGAGAGGTTAGATGGGCAAGTCATCTCTCGGGCATAAAATGCTGAAAATTTGAAGCTATATTTCAAATAGTTGTGTTTAATTTCTTTTTTAGAATATGTTGTTCTCGTGTGTTAGCACTTAGCAATTATTTTAGAACTATGCAAGCCAATAACCCTTATCATGACAAAATGAATTTTTTTTTTCTTTTATGATCTATTGCGTAGCTTTACATTAATGTTTTCAATTCATCCTAATCAAATCATGATTAATGGATAATATAGTTTAAGCCTGTATGGTAAACAAGATATTCTAATAAAGTTCTGACCTCATATGATTACTAAGCCAAGGAAGTTATCGCATTATACGGTCTGTAGACACCCCATTGTTACCTCCTATGTTATTTTAAAGCGCTCAAATAAAAGGCCTTACATAAAAAAATAAAAAAATAAAAAAAAAACACAAAAAACAAGAAAAGTTTGAAAATACAAAAAAAATGGAAAAATTACAAAAAAAATTTTTAAAAAATACAAAAAAGGGAGAAAATGTAAAAAAATAAAAAAAATATATAGAATTTTAAAGGAATAAAGGGCATCAGGGCTAAATTAGAAGTCAAGCAAGCCTATGCAATCTAATAGAATTCTAATTTTTTAAGAAAAAAAAAGGCCATTTTATTAAAAATTAATTTTTTAGATTAAGTTTAACTTGCTTGTTTTAGAATGTTTTGAAAATAGATAATTTAAGTTGATCTTGGCTTCAAACGGTGTTTCAATCAGACTTAAATTGACTACCTTATGAGCATTTGAAATTTTAAGTAAAGTCAAGCACTAAAAGCAATCGAGCCTATAATTCTATCAAATTGGTTGATTTTTGAAAATAACTTGCCTAATAGACCTAATAATTGCCCATGAAAAAAAAAAAAAATTCAAGACTCAAATGGTTTAGAGAAATTTTTAAGGCCTACAGTTCATTGGGCCTTTCACTAAAGTCAACACTTCAAAGAATATATATTATTTTTTGCTGACATAAATTGAGAAACAAGCTTGATCTAGTGGTCCATGTCTTGGGTTAGCACATGGGGAAATTAAGGAAGTCTAAGGCTCGACTTCCAATAGGCGCTATGCGTGCTTTTTTTTCTAAAGCCAACAAAGCGCTACGTGGCACACTCCTACTGGCTGGATGGAATTCCTCCATTATTATCCTCCTGGAAAGCTCGAATGTGTAGAAATGGAAAGGAAAATACCCCGCACGATGTAATCACTTTTTTTTGCCTGAGTTAACTCATTTTTTTGCTAAATTTGACCAAACAAATGCAAGACTCAATAGAGTACATGGCATACTTTATGTCTAGACTCAAATTTTATCCAGAAACATAAGTTTTGTGAATCAAATCGGGCTTTCAAAATGGAAATAAACCAAACAATGTACATTTTACAACTTTCAAGATTAACCATTTTTAGAAAAAATTGAAGCTTCCAAGCTTTATGAAGGCAAGTCCATATCTTCCCCACGTCCAATAAAGCCTCAATCTCGATTATTTCCCGCAAAAACATAGAATATTCGAGCATCAAAGTTTATACTCGTAATTTTTTAACTTTAAATGATCTTTCCATGCATAACTTGAGCTCTATAAGTATAAAAGGAGGGTCATAGGTCGCATTTAGGTAGAGACATTCACTTGTAATCACTCGCACAAGTTTGCATACTCACTTTCTTACTCTAACTTGAACTCTTTTCTCCTTCTAGAAGATCCCAATTTTTTGGTTTTTCAAGAAAAGCTAATTCTTCCATTGAGCTCCTCATGCTAAAAAACCTTAGAAAACACCATCCATTTGCTTCGGTTAGTCTTCAATTAAGCTCTACAATCGCTCTTTCTACCTATCTTAAACTACTACGAGCCATCCCTTAAACTACCTCCATTTAAAAAAATAATCCCACCAATGAATTCCATGACCCCAAAAACATAGGAAACTACCCCTAGCGTGCTTTAATCTACTTTCATTCAAGCTCCATCTCATCTTTCTATCTCTACCCAAAGTTAACCACCACGAACCACCACTATATCCACCACTTCAAGGCAAGGCATTGTCACTATTATGATTTTCACCTATGAAAACCTCATAAAAGCATCCTCACCCGCTGGAAATGGTCTCCAGAATGGTCTAGAGCAACTAATGCCACCACCCCTCTCTCTCTATGTATGTACTAGGCATATGACCCATGGAGCTCCATATTCGACCCAACCCAATCCACAATTGGCTCCTAACTCCGACCCATGACCCATTGACTCTTTGACCAAGTTCATTTCCTTTTTTTTCATTTATTTTTTTATTTTTGTTTATTTTATTTGTCCAGATATTAAGATAAATAAATAAATTTCATTAACATATGAGCATGTGTAGTCCATAGGTGTTATAGGATAAACACCTCCCAAGATCAAGTAGAGCCTACATGTAATGAATAAAATAGTAAAAAAATAAAAAATAAAATAAATAAATTTTAAAAAAGGGTTTCTTAAAAATAATATATAAATAAATAAGGTGCATTGTGTAATTCTAAGGGTGTTGTGGGGTAACAATCAGTCTCAAAACTAATAAGGCCCACGTACCTTTCAATGTTAAAAACTATATAAAATAATTTAGAAAAAACAAAAAAAAATTGCTTTAAAGAAATTATTTATTTCCTAGGAAAATAAATTGATAAGACTTTCCCTAAAAAAAAATTGTTTTATGAATAATTTTTTCTTAGGACTCTTCTTGTAGGTGTAAAGGTTTAGTTGTGATGGTTACGTATGTGTTACGTGATAGATCACGCTACAAGTGACTAAGGAAATGACTTGACTTACACTTGTAAGATGATCAGAAGAAATAGGATGTGGAGGAGGAGTAGTTAATTTTGGTAAAGCTCTAATACGTATGGTGACAGGTAGAGAAACACAATGGTATCAAACTCCACGATCAATGATGAATAGGGTAATGTTCTTAAGGTATTTAAGTGTTTGATCTTTAAAACAAGAATACCAACAGAATAATGACATTAGTTGGATTTTGTATCCTGTCCAAATGAGGAAGTGAAGGGGTATTTATAGGAAATGGTAGTTGATTCGATTCATTAGATCATGAAGGTAATCGATAGCTAGGATTGAATCCTTCTCTTAATCGATTTGAGATAGACCTCTTTTATCTACTTAAGCCTAAATAGTCTTATATTATTAGTATGAGCCAAATCAAGAAAGATTGGATTGGGCAGACCAATCCAACAGACTCTACTCCAAGCCTACCATGCTAAATCTACACGAATCATCCCAAATTTCATGGGCTTGACTCTCTAGGCCCTATCACTTTAGCCCAAGAAGTCAAATCCATTTTGATTTTCCATTTTGATTTTTGGGTTCAATGCTCCAATTCAAATTTTGCTCTCTACATTTTGCCCCTTAACCAAAGTCTTTCAAACAAAGTTGAAGGGGTTTGGGCATCGAATAGGCCTGTTAAAAGGCTAAGTTGCTACTTAGTGCACGTGCTATGGAATAGTTGCATTACTTCTGATACGTCTAAATATATCTAAGGATGTTTACTTTTTTGACAATTTGTAATGTGGAAGCCTAAGCGTTAATGCTACAATTATTATTCTTTTACCTAGTGCACAAGTTCACAACACTATTCAATTACCTGCGCCACTTTGGCTATTCAAAGTTATATTGCTTCCTAGTTATGCATTAAATACTCTTCTATTTGTAGATGCATTTATTCGCCTTCTTCATTCTATTTGTATAGACTATTTACTTCTTGAGTCGACTCTACTTTTATTTGTTCGTGCTTTACCTAAAGCTTGGCCATTCTTAGCTTATTGAGGTCAAATTTCATTCATAAATTATTTCCCAAAACAGTACTTCAATACAAGTTGCATAAGTTTAATCACAACTTATTCTACACATTAAGGCACCAACTTACCAATGTAGTCGTTTCGTGCAATAAAAGAAGGTAAATCATGCTCCATAAAGAGCTCCATTTGATCAAAAGTCCATCATCCAATATTATAGATGTGCAAAGCAATAGGAAATAACTGACAATAAATCCATTCTATGTATTAATAGATAGGAACCATTCACTTGAATCATATCATTACCTATTCACTATTTTTAAGTACTCTATGAAACTCAAGTTATTCTCTTTACCATCATATTGACAAGTAGTATTGCACTGAATGCATAATCGAAATCAATTAATAAATTATGCATTACACATCGACCTTGACATTTGTTCATCACACTTTAGTGCAGTACAAAGGCTCTACTACAAAATATGGCCTTAACTCTAAAATTTCTTTTTATTTGCCATGAGAAATCATATTCAATGCAATTTGTCAAATAACTGTTTCAATTGAATATTACTTTAGCCTTGTCACATGATTCCTTCACATTTATTTAGTTGCCCATACTTCAATCAAACTAAACCCGCATTGTTAAAATCAATTCGAACCCATAATTTCCCCATTAGCCCATAGTAGAAATATTACACTTCAGGATAGATACATGACAATTTAATTTTCTCAAATGTCCTTGTTGGCTTAGACCTAATGGCCTTTTGAATTTCTTATACAAATTGTTTGAGTCACCAAAATGCTTAAGACCTAACATCCTAAATTTATTAGATGATCAATATCTCATTGAGTAGCCATGTTAATATTTAACCATCAAGCATAAAGAGAAAGAAACCTGTTGTTCTTTTTCAAGCACCAAATGTTTAAAAAAAGACACATAGGCCACTATTGGTAGAATATTAACCTCATTGCCAACTCATTCATGCAATGGATAAACATTGATATCCTTTATTATACAAGCACATAATGTGTCATGATCTGATAGGGAGATGGTACAATTAGGGAATATTTTTTTGTTATTGTTTCTCTACTGCAAACATCAGCATACCACCACTCTTTTATAAATAGGCCAGCATTTTCATCATGCATTCCAACCCTCATGAAATCACAACAACCCCAAAAGATTCATGCTCTATCCATATTTAATTACTCAAGCACCTAAGCATCTTCCTCTTTCGTTGTTTCCTTAAGCTTCTAGTTTTGTTTTTTTATCTACTTTCCTGTTCTTTCTTTCCTTTTCTTTATTATTATTACTTTCTCCTTCCTGCAACATTTACATCACATCCTCTACTTTTCACACATCAAGCTCCACTCCTCTACCTTCATTTCACTATACAAATTTTCCCTTGATTTCACCTTCATCTGTGCCATTCACATTATCTTTATTACACTTCTTCGATTTCATATTTTTTTGAACCTCATACACATTCCCTTTTTCTTTTTTTTTTTAACTAAATACAAATTCCAGCTAAACACAAGTTCATCCTCCATATAGTTTCTTTTTCAATTTTACTTATGTAGACAAGGCTCTTTAGACATGAGCCCATCCAGATCTGATATGTCTTGTCACTTGGGGCTCACCACTAAAGGCTCAAGCCTTAGGCCTGGATTGATTGAGCCCAAAGAGCTCTTCAACAAGAAGCTTTTCAATGGCTAGAATGCACAAGATAAGGATAAGATATCAAGTCAATAGCCACGTTCGAGATAAGTGAGACACATTAGATGCCACGATCCTACTATCCCGTACTTACGAAAGAAGATCTCTCCTCACTAACTGTCCTCCAACTACAAGCACTACTCCATTATAAATACCCTGTCACTAGCTAACAATAAAGCTCTTTATACTCTATACACCAAGCTTGTCTATTACTCCAAAGCACTTTCTATTCTCCAAGAGTTAACTACTAACTTAAGCATCGGAGTAGCCATGCTGGACAACACCCCGACATCCCCTCATAGTGTTTTGTTTTACTATATGTAGAGCCCAATCACCATTATGAGACTTCCGAGCAGCAGGGGAGTAAGGCCGCTAGCGATGCTGGGCTAGTCACCAACAATAAGACCCCCTTCACTAGGGGCATCCAAGATGAAGTGTTGCTTCCCAATAGCAAACTTCCATCCCTAGACCAATATGATGGCATAAGTGACCCTAATGATCAGCTCCTCTACTTCCGTACCCTCATGAACCTTCATGATCATGGGATGCTATCATATGCAAGGCTTTCTTGGGCACCCTAAGGAAGGCAACTTGAACGCCTCCTTGATAATTCTATCAACTCCTTTGATGAGCTGGCGCAAAGATTCAGCCTCCACTTTAGGGCTAGCAAGCCCTTACCCAAGGACATGTCCTTATACCTCATAAGGTAGGGTAAAGGTGAATCCCTACACGACTACATGGCCCAATTCAATAATGCCGGGGTCAAGATCCCTCAGCTAGATGAAGGAGTTGTTGTTCATGCCACCCAGTTAGGCATCAAACCTTCAAGAAACTTCTTCCAATCACTTATGAAAGGAAAACCCAAGACCTTAGCCGACTTCTAGAATAAAGCCTAAAAGTACATCAACTAGGAGGACAATATTCGTATTAGGTACGATGCGGACTAAGAAAGGTCAAGTGGGAGGCAGGATAAGGATAGATTTTCTGTGAAAGATCGCATCGGCAAAAGGGTGCCAAGCAAACCTAAGGGAGAAAGCTCAAGAAAGAAGAAGCACCAAGCAATGAGAGATCTGCTCCCTCCTCCCATCTATACAAAATATGCCCCCTTAAATAGACCTATTGCTCAAGTCTATTCGAAAGTGAAGCATCGGAATTTGTTCCAAAAGCTACAAAAAGTATGAGGAAACCCCAATCGTTGGAACTCCAATAAATACTACCAATTTCATGATGACCATGGCCACACCACCAACAAGTGCTTATAATTGAAGAACGCCATCAAGTATGTCATTCAGCAAGGCTACTTCAATGAATATGTAGCCAATCTGAGGAATGATGACCATTTTGATGATGATGGAGACAGGGCACCTCAGAGGCGACAGATGGAGAACACCCACATCATGTAGAACAATGATTGTCGTAACAACTGTACCCCCAATGGCGTCATTAACGTAATTATGGGGGAAGTCGCATCCTAGGAGCCCATCAAGCACTAATAACTGAGTTAATGCCCCATCAAAGGTGTTGTTGAAGGAAGAAGAGACAGAAATTGGATACTTCCATCTCCTTCTCCAATGAAGATCTTGAAGGGGTTGATATACCCCATCAAGATGCCCTCGTAATAAGGGCGAAAATCTCAAATTTTGAGGTTCTAAAGATTATGATGAACACTGATAATTCTACTTATATACTTTTCCTCCATACTTACGAAAGGATGAGGAAGAAGTTGCCAGTGAAAACGAAGCCGTACTACCATAATCTAATCGACTTCAACAAAAGCACTGTCCAAGCCTAAGGGATCATAACGTTAGACCTAGAACTTGAAGATGATGACTACCTAGCACAACGACCTACAGAATTCATCCTAATTGACTATCCCTCCCCCAACAACTCACTCTTAGGAAGACCAAGCCTAAATGAGTTTGAGGTGATCACATCCTCCCTTCATTTGAAGGCTAAATTTTTTACCTTGACCAAGGTGGGAGTATGTAGGTGTGATCAAAAGCTCTCGCAAGAACTGTACGTTAGGGCCGCCAAGGGAGATGGCTTCTTTACTCTAAATAATGGCTTATAAGAGAAGCCTATTAAGAGAAGCGAGCTAAGGCAAAAAAATAGAAGTCTAGATCAAACCTTCACTCGAGCAGACCACAAGAGTCGAGATTGAGACGCCATGTAAAGTGAAGGATGAAATCATCGCTCTCCTGTAGGCAAACTCAAATAAGTTCGCATGGTCGGCATTAGACATGCTTGGAATCTCACCCAATCTAGCAACCCATAGCCTTAATATCGATACTATGGCACAGCTTATCGAGCAAAAAAAGAGGCATCTTGGTCTAAAGAGGTAAGCCACAATCAAGGAAGAGGTACAAAAGTTGCTTAAGGCTGGCTTCGTAAGGGAGGAAAAGTACCCGGCCTAGCTAGCAAACATAGTGCTAGTCAAGAAGAAGAAAGGGAATGGTGAATCTACGTCAATTACTCCAACCTTAATAAAGCCTACCTAAAAGACTGTTTCCCTCTCCCGAGAATCAATTAATTCATCAATTCCACTACGGGACACACCCTACTGAGCTTTATGGACAGCTTCTTGGGGTACAACCAAATCAAAATGGACTCAAAGGATGAAGTACATACCTCCTTTGTCACTAATTATGACATATACTGCTACACTGTAATGCTGTTCAGTCTGAAAAACACTGGGGCTACATACCAACGTATAGCGACAAAATTGTTTAAGCCTTAGATTGGGCACAATATTGAGGTGTACATCGATGACATGATTATCAAGAGCTAGAAGCCAAATGATCATGTCAAGGACCTCTAGGAAGCCTTCAACCAAATGCGCGCGTACGACATGAAGCTAAACCCTTACATCTTCGGGATCAGATCCAGTAAATTCCGTGTCTTCCTGGTGACTCAAAGAGGTATCGAGGCCAACCCTAAGAAGATTATTGCCATTAAGGAAATGAAGCCTCCAACCTTAGTCCGAGACATACAAAAGGTCACCGACATGGTAGCTACATTGAGTAAGTTCATCTCAAAGAGTACAAACAAATGCGTTAAGTTCTTCAAAATCCTGAAAAAACCAAAGGGTTTTGAATGGACCTTGAAGTGCACTGTCGCTTTTCAGCAGCTCCAGGACTTCCTCGTGCACCCATCGATCCTCTCCAAGCCTATCCATGGGGAAGACCTATTTTTATGCCTAACCGTGAGCGACTAAGTGCTCTCCTTTGTGCTAGTCAAAATAGAGGGAAGAAAATACAAGCTCATATAGCATGTCAACCATATACTCCATAGGCTTGAGGTTAGGTATACCCAAGTAGAAAAGCTTGCCCTGGCCGTCGTTATCACAACACGACGGCTAAGCCCCTACTTCTAAGCATACTAAATAATCATACTTACAGATCAACCGCTACGTACCATGTTGCAGAAGCCTAATGCGTTTAGATAGATGATGAAGTACATGACAGAATTGAGCGTATACGGAATCCAGCATCAACCACGAACGGCCTATAAGGCACAAGTGTTAGTTGACTTCACGGTAAATTATACAAGAGAGGAGGAAGCACCACTAGACATTGACAAACTGATGTGGACTCAGCATGTCAATGGATCATCCACCTTGAGTAGTAGAGGTGCAGGTCTCATTTTACCTAGCCCACACAAAGTTACAATCTGCTATGCCCTTAAGTTTAAGTTTGATTCCTACAATAACAAATCCGAATATGAGGCCCTTATCACTGGTCTTAAATTGGCCAAGGAGATCGATGCCAAGCATTTACAGATCTTCTTAGACTTTATGTTTG
Source organism: Lumnitzera littorea (assembly GCA_024138015.1). NCBI lineage: Eukaryota > Viridiplantae > Streptophyta > Magnoliopsida > Myrtales > Combretaceae > Lumnitzera > Lumnitzera littorea. The sequence continues at coordinate 76,041,870 of JAMXBB010000001.1, read as the reverse complement.
TCATCTAACAAGTCCGAAGCTAAGGACGACACTATGGCTAAGTACCTTAAGAAGGTAAAGAGCCTTCTAGCTAAATTCCCTTCATAGAACATTACGAAGATCCCCTAACTCTAGAACTCAACAGCAGATTGGCTATCTAAACTCACCTCTATTGGGATACAGAAGCCTGAGGTAAAGGATAAGAAAATCTTTATAAAATACTTGCCAAAAAAGAGCATAACTCCGAGCTTGGCTAAAGTTTTGGAATTGACTACAACAACACCAGAGCCAAGCTGGATAGATCCTATCCTGAGTTATTTGGAGCAGGGTACACTTCCGAATAATAGGAGGGAGGCAAAGAAGCTCTGGTATTACGCCACTAACTATACATTAGTTGACGGTGTCTTATATCACAAGGGAGTCAACCTTCCCCTACTCCAATGCATCTAAGAAGGTGAAAGGCTGCACGTCATGGAAAAGTTGCAAGCCAGAGTGTATAGCAATCATATTCAGTCCCAAGCCCTTTACCTTTAAGCACTATGACTCAAGTATTATTAGCCTACCATAAGGTAAGACATGAAAGCCATATCCCAAAAGTACCCACAGTGCCAGTTAGTCATGCACCTAGCACTAGCCTCCAACTCCTGACCAACCCATAGCCGTTCATACAATGGGGAATTGATATTCTCAATGCCTTCCCAAAAGCTTTAGGAGGACAACAATTCATAATTATTGCTGTTGACTACTTCATGAAGTGGGTGGAAGCTAAGGCAATGGCAAAGATCACAAAGAGAAGTATTGAATTTTTCATTAGAAACAATATTCTCTCTCGGTTTAGGGTCCCCTATGCTCTAATCATAGACAACAGATGACAATTTGATAACCCCAAGTTCAGGGAATTCTGCGCCAAGCATCACATCACCCTGCACTTCAACTTAGTTGCCCACCCCAATCAAATAAACAAGTTAAGGCAACTAACCAGATTATCTTGGACAGCTTGAAGAAGTGCATGGACTAATCTCAAGGTACCTAGGCTAACAAACTACCCAATATCCTATGGGGTAATAGGGCCACCCATTGCACTTCTACAAGGGAGGCCCCCTTTCGCCTAGCATTCGGGTCAAAAGCAATCCTGCAGTCCTTCCCATCAAACTTGAGCTTCCTAATATGCAAACTCAAAGTTTTGATGTTACCCTTAACGAGTCATTATTGCAAGCTAGTGTTGATACCATTGAGGAAATTAGAGACCTTGCTATAGCTCGAGTAACTACATACCAACATCGAACCACTCGATACTATGATCAAAAGGCCAAACATAAGGAGTTCAAGGTTGGCAATCTAGTGTGTCAAAAGCTAGAAGCCATAGATTCACAAGAAAGGCAAGGCAAGTTGGCCCCCAATTGGGAAGGCCTGATCAAAGTTAGGGAAAGATTGGGTAATGGAGTATACAGATTGGAAAGACTGGATGACAAGCTCATCCCATGCACATAGAATGCCAATAATCTTTGGCTCTATTTCGATTAGCATATTTTTGTGTATATCTTTCCAAAATAATGAAATAAACAATTTGCTTCATAATTAGTTGTCTACCCCTCTCCCTCTCTCTCCTTCTTTTTGTTGCCATCCTAGCCCTTAAAAGGGCAAACAGACCGTTCACCGAGCAAGTTGGAACGCCACTAACCTGACCTCCTTAGGTAAACTTGGCAAAGAGAAACACTCCTTATATAAAGTAACCCCTACTATCGAGTAGCTCGAAACACCACCTACCTGACCCCTCAAGTAACCTTAGCAAGGGCAAACACCCTTTACATATAGGAACTCCCACTTTTCAAGCAGTCTAAAACGCCACCAACCTAACCCCCTCAGGTATCCTCGGCAAGGGAAAATACCCCTTATACAAAGTAACCCCTACTATTAGGCAGGTCAGAACACCACCAACCTAACCCTTTCCGGTAACCTTAGCAAGGGAAAACACCCTTTACACAAAGTAACCCCTACTATCAGACAAGTCGAAACACCACCAACTTAACCCATTCGAGTAACCTCAGCAAAGGGAAACACCCCTTGCAAAGAATAACCCCCACTATCAGTGTGGGTCAAGACACTGCAGCCCTGACCCCTAACCTCGACAAAGGGAAACACCTCTTGCATAGAGAAATTCCTACATGAATATATTCAAAGGTAAAATAAGAAAAACTAGTATACAATAGGAGGCAAGTAAAAAATCTCATTTATTGATTGCAAAATTATACAATTAAGGCCAGCATCTCAACCTAGCATACATATAAAAAAAAAAAGGGAAAAAACACACTATCGCCTTGGATCTACTAGCTCTAGGAACTCTAAAAAGTCCAAAGCTTCGATCTACTCAAAGCATTGGTCTGATAGTGACTCTTGAGGAGGCTAGCCTTGGGTTGAAGTGGAGGCTAAAGGTTGCTTATGAGGGTCATCAAAAGGATTGCCTAAATCTCAATTATCCCAAGAAGCAGCTTCTAAGGCGGCCTCCTGCTAAACTGCTGGGGTAGAGGTGGATGTCGAAGTGCCTTGCCCAATCACAACAGCAAAGGGGGTGCTCAAGACATCGCAAGCCACTTGAGCAGCCTCCGTCTCTTGCGCTTAAGCCTCTCTCTTCTCATTGAAGGTTAGGGAATCCAAAAAGTTAAGGAAACTTAAGTCAAGGTCCAGATAATGGAAGAGTGTCTCTTGCCTTGTGTAGCAAGTAGAGTCGATGGTCTGGACTTCCAACTTGTCCAACCATTCCTCTATCTTTCAATAATTAGCAATGGCTTTTTTTGCAGCGACGTCACTGAGGACCTCCCCACTCTCCATTTTGATGATCTCCTCCATCTCCAAAACTTTCCCTTATAGCTTCTAGACTTTTCGTTCTAACCCCACCCTCAAACTAACCAACTCTAGCGAAGTGGCTTTGACACTTTCACACTTGGACACCTTCATTGCCAACTTAGTTTGTAACCTAGTAACCGATACCTTCAGCCCAGTATACTCCTTCTCAAGTTAGGCCTTAGCCTCCCTCTCCTTGTCTAGCTACTGAGAGAGGTGAGCCTTAGTCCTCTATTTGACCTTTAGTTAAGCCTTCAGGTCATCAACCTTCTTTGCTACCTTCTCAACTTTATCTCTCTCTCTTTTTGCATCCTTCAACCACGCTTGAAGCCCCACCACTTGCACATAAGAGTAACATAGGTGCTGGTTAGCTTTGGAGAATTTTTCAAAGTATTTATTAGTAGAAGACTCTACCTCTCATAAGTACTTCTCAGCCCGGTGCAATGCCTCCCTAAAGCCCTTTACCTCTTCTCAGGCGGCATCATACTTGCTTAATTGAAGCAACACCTAGCAATAATACTGCAAAGAAACGCAAGCCAAGGTTAGTCCAATGAAAAGGACGAAGCGCATTAAGATAAAAGGGTGAAGGCTTACCTGTCGCATGAGTGTGCTCAAATGGTCTACCATCTCCATTGGGTCACCACCACCTATCATGGATAGCCACTCAAGCATAGCCCAGTCGCCAAGGGTATAAGACCCCAATGAAGCCTGATAGTTGAGAGTCTAGTGCCACAATATAAGGTCATCAGCCCCGATTTCCTACTTAAGCCTCAAGAGCTTTCCCCTAACCCTCTTCATCTTAGACTCGAGAGCTTAGCTAAGTAACTCTTCATTCCAAGAGATATACAGTATTTCCTTAAATGAGTCCAACTCAATTCCTAGGTATCTAAACTTATTGAGGACATCAAAAAACTCATCCCTAAGTTCATCTATACACTTGAAAGGATGAGCCGTCGACCACTCAACCTAAGAGGTATGACTCAAAGGTAGCCCCACCAGGTGTCTTTACTTCTTGGTTTTAGGCCCAGCCTCCCTAGTCGTTTCAGGAGCTTTCCTCTTTCACCCTGTAGCTTCAGGTAAGGCGTTGACCTCTACTATCTCCTCTTCTCTCACCCCTGGAGGGGTGAACATCTAAACCTCCAGCTCCTCTGCATCGGTACCCTTATCCCCTACAAGAATAGGCTCAGTAACGGGGATGAGGGTAGGGGTAGGGATAGCCATGCCTAAAGGCACCGCATATAGTGACTTGTCCCGAATACCGATGGTAATCCCATGAAGAATAGCCATCGGTCGTGCCCTACCGGTCTCCCTAGCCTCTAGCTTCGCTCGTGCAATCTTGCCCTTCAGCTCGTCTTCCTTAGCTCTAGCCTGACGGTAACTCATCAGCTCATTCATAGAGGGATAAGGAACCCTCTCAGCCAAATCTTTACCTACAAAAATAGATTTAAGTAATGAGGAAAAGAAAAAAGCAAAATGAACAAAAGAAACTACTACTACCATTCACAAAACTTCGTTGTAAATAGCACAACCAAGGAAGTTCCCCCATTCTACAGAAGCACCGGATGAAGCACCTCAACACTAGCACAACAGACGAAGGCACTTGCAAATAGAACAAACCTCTACCTTCAGCTCACTTCTTAACCATAGCCTTCTTCATCCTAAAGAAGAGCTCGAAGATTGGATGCCTGAAGTATCTCCCTACTATCTCTGTTGCATTAATCTCTTAGCCATACCTTAAGGCCATAAAAGCCTGAATCTCTCATATGGCTTTCGCATCACTAGGGCCAACCTCTTTCTAGGCCTCAATCTAGAGCAGCTCGATCTACCGTATCCAAAAATTTGCCTCTCCGGGTAGTTCGGCCACTACGTAGTTGTCTTGCTAACCCTTTATGGAATCCACAAGGCCATAGAATATTTTCTTCCTTGGATGGGGTAACAGGTATAGCCACACCCCTCTTTCCCACCACCACCACCACCACCACACCCCCCCGCAACACTCTTCCACATGTAAAAGTGGTTGAAGAGCTTGGGAGTGGCCCTTATTACCAAATACTCATACAACACCTAAAAAGCCTTCAATGGCCTCCATTTATTGGGAAAGACCTATACCGGACTACACTAGTAGAAGTTAAAGAGCTCTTTCTTGAAGCGGCTTAGGGGGAAGTGTTGCCCATACTCAAGATACTTCTTGAAAACTACAAAACACCTCCTTGATAGCAAGGCTATACGCTCTTCCCTCCTTAGTAATCGTATCTGCCACCCAGGGATTGCCTTAACAATAAAGTTACCCAAGACCCAACTAAGGGCAATGGGTTTACTCTTGCTCACCTAGCCGTTAGGCACCTTGCCCATCACAGGCACATCAAACTTATCTCTAAGAGGGAGCAAAGGGATGTATGCATATACATCCCTCAGGATGGTGTCGATAAGCCTAGCCCTATCCAGCACCTCCACCACCATTCTAGTGGAATTGTCTAATTATGCCAATGATGGGACTTCATCCTCTCCTACTGGAGGCAGAAACATTTCTTGTAGATTCAAAGTCAAAAACATGTAGTGATGAAGCTGAGCCAGTCTCACCTCTATTACTCCATATGGTCATAAAGTTTGAAGAAGAATGAAGCTTGAAAAACTTTTGAAGAAAGTTTAATGCAAAAGTGGAATTCACATAAATGGAATAGAGAGATTGCAGAAAAGTGATCTCTCGTTGTGATTGTACTATTTATAGGCTAAATGCTTAGGAAACTATATAAGCGGTTATTAGGATTTGTATAAGCACAATTCCTTTAGAATGCTGCAGACTAAATACGTAGAGCAAGTTTTGATCAGATGGTCATCTTTAAAAGGTAAAACGCATGTAGTTACATATCAATCTGCTATGATAGGATACCTATCACATCACATTAAATGCATAGAAAATAGGCACGCTTGGGTCAGAATTTGAAAAAGTTTCTTTTATAAGAAGTTCCCCCATTGTCCCTCCAACTTCCACCTAGTTGGCATGATTGAGGTATAGGTCGAGTGCTGCTTGACTAGACTAGCTTGTAGACTTGAATTACCTGCCTAATGAGATGCGAAGGTATCCTGCTCTAATACCCTAACCAAGGCTCCATCCTGCTCAAGTCATTAGCACTTCACTTCAAGATAATTGCTAACCACCTCGGTCTATCCTACCTCAGACATCTTCAGCCCAGGTAACCACTACTTCGGACATCTTCACCTTAGCCTACCACTAGCTTAGACCTACATCCTCGCTACATTGGCACTATAGCACCAAGTTGAGCCCTTTTGAGTCGGACCAACCACATGCCTAAACAGCCGCTATAACCCTTCTCCTTGCTTTCACCTCAGCAACGAGACTACGGCGGGGGGGGTGTAAGTATTGATAGGGCTCTTTAGATATGAGCACCTCAAGCTCGTCTAGATTTAATACGTCTTATCACTTAGGGCTTATCACCATTGGCTCAAACCTTAGGCCTAGATTGATCGAGCCTAAAGAGCTCTTCAATAGTTAGAATGTATAAGATAAGGATAAGATACTAAGTCAACAGCCACCTCCAAGATAGTCAACAGCCACCTCCAAGATAAGTGGGATACGTCGGATGCCACGATCCTACTCTTCCATACTTGTGGGAGAAAATCTCTTCCCACTAACTATCCTCTAACTACAAGCGTTATTCTATTATAAATACCATGTCACCATTTAACAATAAAACTCTCTATACTCTGCAAACCAAGCTTACTTATTGCTCTAAAGTACCTTCTATTTTCTAAGAGTTCATTACTGATTTAAGCATCAGAGTGATCACGCTAGACAACATCCCATCATCCCCTTATAGTGTTTTGTTTTGTAGGCCTACTTGGTATAGAGCCCAATCACCACTGGCAAATATCATGAGACGACAACATATATCCGCCTCACACACATACTCTTTCTCCTTCTTTCTTCTTCTGTTAATGATACAATTATACATTGAAGATAGATACTGCCGTTGAGGATAGTAGTTCTTCTAACCTTACCGAAGTTAGCAACCAGTACCAAAACATTGTAATGACATTTGAAGAACAAAGTTGAAACTACTGGAAGGGCCAAACTTGAAGACAAAATTGGAGCTTGAAAATAGAAGAAACTGTAGCTGCCTGAAGAATACCAAGGAGGCAGACCGGGAGTAATTAAAGTCCACTATGCCATTGAAGACCGTTGAAATAGGATCTAGAGTTTAAAAAAAAATATTGGAGCCGAAGGTTGCCAAAGTTCTGAAGACTGAAGATCCCCCGAAGTCGCTAAAGAAGATTGAAGGAGTTCGAAGCTGCTGCTATGGAAATTGAAGAACCAACCAAATCTGATAGTGACTAAGAGAAATTGATTAGTTGCAGCAACGACGCATGTTGTCAAAGGTCAATGGTTATACCTCCTCTCTTTTTTTTTTTTATCTATTTAATATTTCCAACTTCTTTTCTTAGCTTCGGTACTCACCTTTGTCGTCATTCTTTGATGGGCGCACAGAAATCTGATAATAATAGAAGCAATTGACCTAAATTGGCAGCAAGTAGGTTGGTATAAAAGAGCTGTTATATTCGGTATGACAGTGATTCCAAATACTTGTAATGAGTCGATGCATGAACATATACCACCGTATTACTTCATCCTGTCACCGTAGCTTGACCCTTTTTAAAAAAAAAAATTATTTCACTGTCCATTGTATTTTTCGTTTGTCATGATCTATCTTTCTGTACTGGTTGTACTCTAGTTGACATGGTTGCTTCAATGAATCCTTTCTCTTAGCACCTTAAATATTACTATTAATGTAATCCGATTGTCCTTGAGTTGATCTTAATTTTGTCTTTCCGCTCTCGTGTTGTTCCATGCATCTCTCTTATCCATGGCATATTCACTGGTTTCGAATGAAACTTCACACCTTGAATCTTGCAAAACAAGCACTTCATAACTATAATGAATAACAGCAAATACATGCCACTTTCTAGAAATAATAAACAAGAGGCCTGCTTTCTAAACAAGCTGCACCCTTTCAATGGACTTTGTATAATATGCATAGCCCTGTTAAGAGGATTGTTGTTGTTGCATTCAAGAAGAGCTTGTGGTTTCTTCGCTCCCTTAAATCAACTCAAAGTCCAATCCTCTTCATAATTGCCTTCCACCAACCAGGTAGCAACTCCTTTCCGCCTTCACTCAATGCCAAGTCAACAGAGTTGTGACCTCCAAGAAACGTTAGTGTTGGGTCATCACTAATCACTTCAATAGAATGTCATTTCATCATTTTTCAAATGAATTTTTTTGGCCAAATCTTTCCTCTTTTTGTGCAAACTAAGTATAACATTTTACCATTACCATCCCAGTAATCTCACTTTCATCAAGCATCGCTTTAAAAAATTTTACTAGCGGAGGCATCAATATCTTAATCTCAAGCTAGTTCAGCCAACGTTATGCTCCGTGACATTACACCCCCAATCAAAATGTACCCGTTACCAACCGTCAATGTCCATACGATATCATTCCTTAATACTTCAACAAACCTAGGATCCGCATTCCCTGAGATAAGAAAGTTCCACTACAATACAATTATTTTGGGCATTTCGTCCAATAGCTTGTGTACATAAGTGGTACTACCTGACATAACGTAAATAGCGACTCTTCCGAAGCCTCTAGGCTTGCACAATAATCCTTCTTCATAAAACCAATACCAAAACGAACTGTTTAATCCCTTTTTCACTGCTTAATTCTTTCAAAGCTTCAATAATCAGTGAGCCAAGTAAAGACGAACCTCAATCAAAATTGCCATAACTCGGAGCTAGAGATATAGGGGTATAACAATCTAAATCCAACAAACGGAGATGGAATTAGAAATTTGGTTTTGAGCTTGGGAAAAAAAATTAAAAATTTTCGAACTTGATTTGGGAGTATAGGGTTTTCGCAAGAGTGTTTAGCTGATGAAGGTAATATCACATCAGAATATATGGCTCGGGGTTTTAAAGTTTTCTTGCTTTAGTTGAAAGAGGAGGGAGAGTGATGTTGTGTTCGATAAGGAAAGGAGGAAGTTGGAGAAAGATGTGGTGTGGAGATCGAGGGAGTACACGATGGTTGACACAGAGAGGAAGAAACTTTCGATCATTGAAGGGGAAAGGGGAACTGTGTGGAGGCAGTTTATACAAGGTCAGAAAGAAAAAGATGGCGTTATGAGAGCGAGATAGAGGGCATGAATCTTCGTGATATTGTATAGAGGGCAGAGTGAACCGAGTTTATCGAAGTCAAAAGGAGTGTGGCCATATACATGTCCACTTGTCCAGGATACAAGTTTGTCTATAAGAAAGATATTAACAATATCAAAGCATAAATTTGGAGACATGTAAATAATAGGTAATAAGAATTTCAGTATTGAATTTGTAAAAGAGATGTAGTAGAAGCTTGTAATATTTTATCTTCTCGGTGTGTAGTATCTAGAAGTTTTCGAAATTTAAGTTGAGAATAACATAATAATATGGTAATAAATTGGAAACATAGGTCAGATTTTGAGTTTGACTTAATTGAGAGTGTATACGAATGCATGGGTAGCATACCACCTTCGTGTGGTTCTGGGAAGTAGAAATGGAAATTGGAATTTCATCAGGACCTTGCCGTGGAAAAGAAATAATAATAACTTTTTCCTTTAATTTGCATGGTGGCATTAGGATTTAGAAATGAATTGCTTGGCTAGCAAAAATTGAATATGCTTTGGGGTTGATTTTTTTCTTTTTTTTTTTTTCACATGGGCATGTTGATCCCAATACATATGAACTTAGAGTAGTTTTTATAAATTACAATACATCCTGCTTTGATTGATGCCATGTGTATTTGAACCTTGTTATTTCAAAGCCACTTTGAATATGCCTTTTCACATAGTATGGTTACTGAACACGAGGCTAGCGCCCGATGTCATACTTGGATAAGTATATTTCCTCTTAGGGTTGAGATCGCAAAATTGCGTGGATCTATATTCACTGCTCCATGGCGTGTTAGAAAATTCCTTTCTATTTCCAGCACCTAACTATCTTTCTTGCGAGTTTTTAAACCAATTCGGTATGTATTTTCCTTATTTCATCCAATACGTAGGCCTTCTTTTTTTATGAAGGAGTATCTCTTTTCTTTTGTTACCAAATAATTTATCTTCTTTATCTAAATTTGCAGATAACATCCAAAGATGAGTAAGAATCCTAAGAAGAAGGGACCCAAGAAGAGTAAAGGCAAACAAATGCTAACCATTCAAAATGGTTGTATTCCAATTGTGTTCTCTCCATGGGATAAGTGGTTTAACACGCTGATAAAAGAGGACTCCTTTTGGTGTAATGTAAGAAGACAAGACTTATATGAGTAACCTATTGCCCATGATGCTCTACACTTCGTAAAGCAAGAACTTCAGGTGCACAAGAGGAGAAATATAAAAGGGCATTCAGTGCTCTAATTTAGGAATGAAAGAAAAGAGGTCCTATGGCCTTAAGGCTTGTTTTACTTCCTTTAGATACCCATAGCCAACTATGCTGATTGGGTAAATCATATTTTGAGTAACCCAACATATACCAATGTTTTGGAGAAGGTAGACATGTACTTTCCAATGTACATCTCATCTCGTTTCAACTTCCCTTAGTCCAACAACATGGAGGTTTAGAGGGTAATAATGTGTAATTAGAGTATCTAGACACACACATTCGTAGTTGCATAAGGTGAGATTACACCTACTCTTGAGGATGTCAACACACTCCTAAACCTTTGTAAATTCAGTGCGATCGATATTACCACGTCTATAATTTCAAAAGAGGATCAAGACTTAATCTCAACATTAGAGGCTAAAAGAAAGAAAGCTATTGATGCATGAAGAAAAGTCCCATTTAACGTCGAGGTAAGACATTCTTTGAAAGGAATGAAGAATATGAGTGAGTACCAATACTTTTACTTGTCGTTCCATTTTGATAATCTAAAAAGCTATCTCATGAATAGTCTCTTTGTACAGGTATGAATTGAAAGTTTTTCTTGCTTGCTGGTTGTCTTTGTACGTGTTTCCAGGTAGCTTGGAAGATGGCATATGCCTATGTTTGTTCCATTTTGCAATCCGTATTGTACGTGGGGAACGTTTCACCTTGGGGCTATTCTACTTAAGATTGCTATATAAGCTCCTCGATCTCTATCACAAGGCATCCATTTAATCAATAGGTTGGTATGTCATAGTATCTTACGCATATATGGTATTCTTGCAAATCTTCTTTTGTAAGCGATATAAAGTATTGCAATTACTATCTTAACGGACCTAAATGTAGTAAGCCACCAACTTAAGCATGGGTTAATATGTGACCTTTGGGTGCCTTGTCAGATGTCATAGACAATTACAAGGAAGTCACTTTTCATCCTTATATTAGCAAAATACCTAGGTACATATGGTTTCCACACTTCTATCCAAAAAGGTCAAAAGATATAATAAATTTACTTGGTGAAAGAGAAAGACTTGATGTTACCAAAGCTGGCTTTATTCTTTAGTGTTTGTTTAGAGGTCTCCCCTCTTTACATGACTAAGGTAACTCCACCAGTCATTCTCTTAAGTATAAAGTGATGTTGTATGCACCGCATCAAGTTGCTCGACAATTCGGTTCTGATCAAGGCGTCCCTTCAAAGGTATCAATTGATGATGACTTTGACGAATATTGTAGATTGTTGAGCTTAGAGGATTTTAGAAACATCCGTTTGGGAGTGAAGCAGTTATTCGTCCCATTAATAAGTCGCTCTGGGATCACATCTACAGGTTGGCTTACATACTGGATAGGTTGTTTGGAGGACTTTAAAAGATATGCAACTACACCAGTCAAAGATAAGCTTCAAGTGAGGACTATTTATAAGGATGAATTTTTATTTCGAGCCCCCAGCAAAAAGAGAAAGTCATCTTTTAGAGCAAAGGATAAGAATAAGAAAGATCCTTCCACTACTAAGTAACAGCAATGCAATGCTTAATCTAGATGAATATTGAAAAGAAAGCTAATTGAATGAAAGCAAGCTCATATGACTAGAGTCGCATATTTCATTTGAATTATGATATATCATACTTTTTACACATGAAACTTTTTAATGTATTGGAAATTTATAGGTGTTGTAATGGCATCAGTCTTGGGATTCCTGGGTTTGTAATACCCACTTTCATGTACGTCCTTGACAATGAAAAGCCCTTACTACTTGGGTGTAAATTTCGATGCTAGAATACCTTGGTGCACATGATCGGCTATACAAAGTACAACATCGCCCTGATGAAATGATCTCTTTCTCACTAGGCAATCTTAAGCCACCACAAGTTTGTGCTGATAATTAATAAGACTATGCTTGGCAACATCACACCCTTCATCTAGTGCTTCTAAATCCATCATTCATTATATGTCGAGTTCAAGCTTACATATATGGCCAATCTAGCAAATGAGATCAAAACCCTTATTAGAACCACTACCTCAACTTCGTTTACTAAAGATAAGGGAGTTGCCTGTGTTGGCCTTCGTTTTGATGTCCTATAAGCCCAAAGCACCAATGTTAGCTTGTCGTGCCATTCCTTAAGATTGTCATGTACCATATGGCTAAGGACTTTCAATAATTTCAATAAGCTCTTATTAGTGGCCTCAACTTGCCTATTCCCTTTTGGGTAGCAAGGCGTGGACTTTACGTGATCTATATTGTAGGAAGCCAACAATTGATAAACATGTGAATTAATGAAACGAGTACCGTTGTCAAATAGAATACACTTCGGGATCCTGAATCTACATCTAATGCTCTCCTTTATGAAACTCGCAATAACTAGCCATATCGCCTTCTTCAAAGAAGCCACCTCTACCCATTTCAGAGCATTATATTCCAACTAAAATCCATATGCATCCCTTTGATGAGGGATATATAGGTTCGATAAGATCAAATACCCATTTGTGAAAAGGCTAGAGAGTTGTAATACTGTAAAGTGTAACTGTGGAGGCATGAATGGCATCACCATGCTATTGGCAAACAGCATACTTCTTAGTGAAATGGAAAGCATCTACCTCCATTATAGGCTAATAGTACCCTTTATCAAGTAGATAATAATATAACTTCCTTCCTCCTTGATGTTCTCTACATTCTCTAACATGGCAACATGTACTTCAGCCAAAATGGTTTCTGTTTCAGGAGGTGCAATGCATTTTAAGGGTTTTCCTATAAATGATACTCTATAAAGTTCACCCTCATGCATAAGATATTTCCTAACTTTACGCTTTACAAGCTTGGCATCCATACTATTCGTAGGTAGCACACTATTTTCTAAGTAATCAATGTACAAACGCCTCTAGTCACCAACACTAGATACAAAATTGTACTCACTTTGATCAAGTAGTTCAGAACATTTAAGGCGACGTATTTGCACTTGAAGTACATCTTTTGTCATCAAAGGCCAATAATAACCTACACGTTGAATACAAAAATACAACAGCGAACCTTCCTCCTTACACCAAACTGGTGATATTTGTCTAATTTGATGTGAGCCTCTTCAAACCCAATGCAATGGGACAATATGCCTTCTAGGCTTTTATAATATAATATCCCATTAATTTAACAAAGTTCTTCAAGGTTGAATTAGAAGCTACACTAAAATGCGTTAACTATTCCATAATTAGGATGCACTAATCATTTTGCACTTCTTCATCTTCTTTAAGGAAATTCAAGGTCGAACATAGTATAAATTTCTTAACCACTCAAACATTTACACCATCACTTGTATCTTGAACTAGAATCTTAGATGCTAAAGTGGCCAATGTATCAGCGTATCAATTCTTGGATTGAGTTGTGTGCTTGTATTGCACAGAATTAAACTTTCTAACAAAAGCCTGCACTATAGCCCTATAAGGTGCAAGTGTAAGTTTCTTCAATCCAAATTCACCTGTAACCTATTTAATTATCAAATTTAAGTCACCTCGAATACATAAATGATGCATCCTAACTTCATATGTAGATAATAAACCAAGTAATAATGCTTCATATTTAGCTTCATTATTAGGTGCATCAATTCCTACTCCCCAATGGTACCTCCTGACCTCAGGTGATGTCAGTACAATTCCTACTCCCCAACCTTGATTTTCTATAGAGCCATCAAATTGCAATATCCATTCCCCTGTTGTCTCAATCATTAAAGAATCCTCATGGAACTCAACTAGTATGGTTTCCATACTCAATCCCTCTTAGGCGTTTGGGAACTATGCTAGTGATCAACTAAATATTGTAACTTGACAGTTTTAGGGGATTGTACTAAAATATCAAATTCTTTAAGGAGAAGCAACCATTTGGCTACTCATCTTAATAAAGTTGGTTGAGACAATAAATACTTGATCGGATCCGAACGAGTTACCAAATTGATCTTATGCACAAGAAAGTAACATCGTAGTTTCTACATGACAAATACCAGTGCGAGACAATGCTTCTCAGAATCCAAGTAATTAACCTCGTTCCCTTAAAGGGTTCCGCTCAAATAATATATATGTCACTTTTGACCATCTACTTCTTACATAAGTAAAGCTCCAATAGACTTGTCAGTAGAAGTAAGATATAAGATCAATCGCTTTCCTTTGATAGGTATGGTCATAATCTTTAGGGAAATCAGGATTATCTTAATCTTCTAAATCGCTTCTTCATGGATTTGATCCCATTCAAATGAAATTCGCTTTTTCAAAAGTTAATGCAATAGATACAAAATCTTCGCAAGTGCAAGTATGAGCCTTCTAATATACAAGACCTTTCCCATGAAGGTTTTTAATTCCTTTAGGCTGGTAAGAGATGGCATTGATCTTATAGCTTGCACTTTTGCAAGTTTAACATCAATTCCTTTTTTATGAACAACAAACCTAACAAACTTCCTTGAAAACACTCTAAAAACACATTTATGGGGGTTCTTGTGAAGCTTATATAGCTAGCATCACTCAAAGACTCTTTGTAAATAAACCAAGTGATTAGTTACCCTTCTAGACTTGATGACTATGTTATCAACATAATCCTCCATAAAACCATGCATCATGTCATAAAATAGAGCAGTCATTGGCTTCTGATATGTGCCACCCACATTCTTAAGTCTAAATGGCATGACAATATAATAAAAGTTCTCATCTAGTGTACGAAAAGCAATATACTCTACGTCCCCTATCATCATCTTAATTTGATTGTAACCACTAAAGCCATCCACAATGACTTGTAGTTGCATCTATCAAAGTATCAACATTTGGTAAAGGAAAGTCATCCTTAGGACAAGCCTTATTCAAATCCTAAAAATCCACACATACTCTTGTCTATCTATTCTTCTTCTTATAGGAACAATATTAATAAGCCAAGTAAGATGTTCAATTGGCCTTATAAACTTAGCTCATAACAATTTCTCTACTTCCTGCTTGATCTGCACCTTGATCTCAAGACGGAAAACTCTTTATCCTCACTTTACAGGTGTAGCTCCCAGAGCAATATTCAATCCATGCACTATAAGGCTAGGATCCAATCCAAGCATCTCTTCGTAAGTCCCTGCAAACACATCCTTATATTCTTTCAACAACTTAATAATATGAACTTTTATTTCCTATGGAAGACTCTTACTTATAAAGATTAATCACTGCGATTCTCTTAGTCATGCTAGAACTAACTCTTCTATTTCCTTAGTTTAAGGCTTTATTTGATCTTATAACTACTGTAAGGCAAGCTGGACTTCTTGCACTGGTATGGAATCTAAAGAGGGGAGGCACACCTCTTCAAACCCCTCAAACCATCATAAGCGATACATATGTCTTCCATCCTTTCTAATAAAACTTTCAATTTTATTAGATTGCTTACTCTTCTTCCTTCCCCCACGACAACTATACATCCTTCTCTTCTTTCGTTGGCCCTCGTGGACTTCTTCCCATGTAAGTAAGGGAACACTAAACAACTTGGCTATGGCTATTTCCTCATCCTTAGCAAACTCATCGAAGAATCTTGATTCAGTAAAATCTAATTCATGTTGTTCAAAAGGATTCTTTGTAGTTAGGATGAATACATCTTTCCCATTCTAATGCCCTTTAATACACTGATGTAACGTTAAAGGAACTCAATTGTGATCATGTAACGACTTTCTACCCATAAGCAAGTGATATTCTATAAGCAGAACGATCACATGAAAAGTAGTGGTGTTATGAATAGGCCAACTTTGAGATCAACAATGACATATCCCATAGAGTCTGTAGGAGTATGACTAAAGCCATTTATTGATATAGGCTCTTTAATCAAGTGCCGGATATCAATCCCTGCAACTTTGAAAGTACTCATTGGCATTATATTCAAGGAGGAACTATTACTAATGAAAGTTCTTTTAATCAGGTAACCATTAAGAACACCTTCCACATATAGTATACAGTTATGATTAAAGCTTTTCGCACACATATCTACTTCAGTGAATAAGATGGTGTTTTCGTATGCCCTGGCCATTCTCTTCATGGGCTGTGTTGTGCTTTACTCTACATATTGACCCTTAGAGATCTACGTAAGTGCAACCATTGCTGCAAGCCTAGCGTTTTCATTAAATTCTAGCAAGTCAAAAAAGTTTCTAAAATTTGCAATTTTTAATAATGTCGTAACAAGAGATGGATACTCATCTTCATGAGTTTCCATTGACTTTCCTTTACTTCCGAAGGGTTGTGTGTCGATCATTTCAATCGTGGAGGGGTCATGGCTAATGGCATTGACAACACCTCTCTAGTCGTTATGAGCTAGAAGTAGATTATTTCTAACATCGTTGTTGTCTATAATTAACTCATCGCACACAACCCTGTCATTGAATATTCTCTTCAAAGTGTAACAATCTTTTATCAGATGACCAAGACTCTAATGAAATCTACAATACTTAGGATCGTTCTTCTCTTCATTTGTAGAGAGATGTTCAACCTTTGGGAGCTTAAGATTTCCATCATGCAGCCATTGGTCAAGCATTTGATGCACCTTAGCAATTAGGCATGGATACATTAGCACTGGTCTAAAGTTGTAGGATTTGTCATTTCTAGGTTTCTTCATTCCTTTTTGTGATTCTCCTTAAGCAGCATTCATAGATGAAGCACGCTTATTAAATCTCCTAACCTCATTTCTTTACCGAGCTACTGAATTGTTGGTCCTTCGTACGTTCTCCACTAATGCTACAAAAGAAGCCAATGAAAGGCTCTCAAGATAAATTGCGTATTCAAGGAATATTCCTTAAGTACAAATCTTAACTAATTCCCTCTCATCACAGACATCTTGTATATCTAAAGAGCATTCTTTAAACCGCATGATATAGTCCATGAGATCCTTGTTGACCCTCTAACAAATTCATCCCATGTTAATGAGAGTGACCCTTTCTTTAGTAGAGAAAAATTTTTCCAAAAACATCCTACACATTCTACCCCATGAATCGAGTGATCCTCGTGGGAGATTAACAATTAAGTGTAAGCTTTTTCTATAAGAGACTTCAATGATTCCTTTAACTTCAAATCATCATCTTATCTATACACTTCTAGAGTTTCAACAAGTATTCCTTAGCACTTCTTTCTTCCCATTAAATAACATGAATTTCGGACTTACATAAACCTTTAGATAAGGTTTCATAATGATGCACGGATGGTATGGGAGCTTTAGTTCTAACACACTTAGTGTAGATTTTGCCTATATTTCCCTCATGTACACATCCAGATCCTCTTTAGTCATAAATAAAACCCTTTAAGTAGATGTTTCCATCCTTATCAACATTGTAGAAGCAACGTTAGTAAAATTTACAGGCGTAGAATTTACTAGAGCCGAATCTATAAGGGTAAGGTGCATAAATTCAACAATTGTAACACGTAGGGTGGCACATGAAGAAGATGAACCTTCAATCTGAATTCCCTGATTTATCATTTGAAACAAGGTATGCTGTATGGGTATAGGCCTCACCACAAGAAGCTGCTCTTCAGCTCTAAGAGCATCTTACTCACTAGTAACTGGGGGATTAAGTAGTTAAGGAGTTTGTACAAGATATTGTTGCACCACATTAGAGGGATACAAAGTAGTTGCCCCTTGTTGTGCAGTAATGAAAGCAGCCGAAACAAGTACACACTAGGCAAACATCGCCTTAAGTTCGTTAAAATTCCAATTGGTTTGTTGGAGCTCTTGCACTAGTTACACATTTGTCGAAGACACCTTCTTGAGTACCATCTCCTTGATTCATACCTTTGACTAGAGGCAAGTTTTGGTTGTTGGTAACGATAGTACCATCTTGTTCTTAATTATTGTTGTCCATAAGATCAACAGGTCTCCTATGTGGAGGCACCATGATATAAGTATCAAGTCTTCCTCCCCAATGGCGTCACTAGAAAATGTAGGTGTAATGGTTCAATTATGATTGTTACATACTTACTACGTAACAGATCTCACTACATGTAACTAAGAAAATAACTTGACTTACATGCATAGGATGATGTTCTTGATGTGTTTAAGTATTTGATCTTTAAAATAGGATTTCAGTAGAGTAACGGCGTTAGTTAGATTTTGTCTCCTATCCAAATGAGAAAGTGAAAGGATATTTATAAGAAATGGTAGTTAATTCAATCAATTGAATCATGATGATAATCAATTGCTAGGATTGAATCCTTCCCTTAATGGACTTGAATGGAGCTGAATGGACCTCTTTTGTGAGCTTAGGCCCAAATGGCCTTATATTATTAGTGTAAGCCAAACTAAGAAAAGTTGGATCAAGTGAACCGATCTAACGAGCTTTACTCCAAGCCCATCATGCCAAATCTCTCCTAATCATCCCAAATTTCATGAGCTTAACTTTAGGCCCTATCACCCTAACCAAAGGAATCAAATCCATTTCGATTTTTTAGGCTCAAGGCTTTAATTCAAATTTAGCCATCTACACTTCCTTATTTAAAAATACTAATAAATCATTTTTGCTAATTTTAGAAAACTAGGTATTTTTCTTTAAAATATTTTTTAAAAAAAGTTTTATCACTTAGAAAAGGTTTTTAAAAAAAAAACCAATAAACTCTTTTCCAAAAATCAGAAAATAGGAGTCTTTAAAATATAAACAAAAATAAAATTAGGACCTTTTTCCAAGAATATTGAATAAACCTGTTAGTGGTTTAAACCCACTTGTTTTCAAAATTAAAAAAAAAAAATCAAATCACTAAAGTTTTATAAAAAGGAACTATGGCAGTCTAATTTCGAATAATACATATATAGGCACCTATCAGACAACCATAAAAAAATAAAAATTTTATTTTTCCCCTTCTTTTCTTAGGAAAAAAAAACTTCAAGAAAATAATAATAAAGAAAAAGAAAAAAATCAAAATAAAAAAAAATGTTTCCTTTAAGTTTAAGGGGTATTTAAAAGTTAAAGCCCAAATTAATATTTTAATATGGTAACCTTAGGGTTTTAATAGGTTAACCTCCGAACTAATTATCTTTAGTTTCTTTAAAACTTTTTTTGAAAGGTTGTCAAAACGTAGACCAGTAGCTAAATTAAAACTAATCTGCTCAGTTGGTTTTAATTTACTCAATTTTTCCTAATTTCACCGGGTGGCAACTCCTATTTAACAAAAACAAAAGAAATTGCTTTTTCTTTTGTTGAGGATTTAAATTAACAATCAATGAGCTTAAATGGTTTCAATGAGTTTTGACCGAATATGGTTAATGAACTCAACTAATCTTGATAAACTCTAATCTAGTTAAATCAACGAACTTAGACACTCGAAATAAGTTCTGATTTAATAACGATCAAAGAACCTCTTTTGTCTACACTTATAAGGGTTAATAGGTAGATGATTATCACCCTAATTAAAACAGGGACTCAAACGCAAGTCATTAGAAGCCTTCTCAAGTGAGTTTCATACTTCAATTCTCGAGTGTGTGAAACAAAACACACTAAAATTAAAAATTTGAATACACCAACAAAATGATTGAGATAAGTTCAAAAACTACAATCAACAAGGTCAGCATCCCAACTTGATGAAAATTCAAATCATAAATAAAGTCAATTAGATGATTGATCGGTAACATTCTCCTTAACCGCATTGGTTGAATTGGGATCATGATCAGCAACACCCGAAAATAATTAAAGAATGCTTTCTAAAATTCAAAAAAGGGTAAACGTAAACTAAACTCAAAATACTTCAAATACACATGGAACCCACAATCACTAGGAAGACATACTCTCTCATCCTTCCTAGGCTAACATAATTTCCAGTCCATTGGAAGATCCTCAAAATACTTATTGTACTTGGCTATAACTGCCTTAATAGCACCACTTTCTACTCCATCAGGAGAATCGATATCATATACAACATTATCGTAAAGGTACCTTACGATCTTCCTATCCTCTCCATCATCAAGGTAAATGTCTATTATTAATGCATCAATACAAGCAACCTTCTTATACCTTTTTATAGCACTGTTAGCCAAGCCACTGGATGTTGAGGCTAATCTAGTTGCTTTATGGGGGAGAGAAGGAGTAACCTCAAAATTATTTAGACTAGGGAAAATTCTACTTCTATCCATACCTGATCAGTTTGAAAGCTTTGAAAAACTTGAACTTAAGAATATTTCAAGTAATCTAAAAAAGGAAAAGAGTGAGAAGAAGAGAACACTATAAAGCATGGCACTTGGTGATAGTAAATTGACAAAAAAGTTTACTCTTTCTCTTAAGGGTTTTTATAAGCATCAACCTAGCGTTATCTACTTTCTTGGAAACTAAAGACAATTTTTTGGATTCAAATGTGATCTGATTATGAAGCATTAATGAAAGACGTGTATCTGCTGACAAAAATCCAACAAATGTGGTGTAGTCAATAGTTATAGAAGAGTGTAGTATAATGATGGTTAATCTAACAGTTGTCATGCGCATGCGCACTATACATGAATAGGCAGGAAAAAAGAAGGTTATAACCCTTAATTAGGAGTTTGTACAACGCTCGATAGTGAATATGGGATAAAATGTTGTTCTATAGAGAGCTAAACAACCATGCTCTACAACTATACAACTTAACCAAAAAAATAGGTACGAATACTTGCCTACTCACCTAACACGTTAAGGATACCTTTAGCTCACTCCCATACTTAAGTCCTCGACCAAGGGAGTTGGGGGCAAACGATGTTAGTAAAATTTCACCTCTTTAGTGATTGCCTGGCAATATGCCAAGCAAGTTTTGCAGTCTGTCGACCCCATTTTCATCTTGTTGGAATCACATTTCTGACCTAATTTGATGACTATGAGGACTTTAGGCTTAGCTATCCAATGGGCCAAAAAGCTTAGCCAGCTTTAATTAGACATTTGAATTCAAATGAAGGGTGCGAACAATTTAACAACTGCTAACCCTAGCCATACAAATTGTTACATCCCGACTTAGTACGGAATGTACCAGTACATGGGAATACATGTTGAAAACTTAACTCAACCTGCTCATTCATCAAAAGATAACATTATTTACATGATAAAGGGGTTGCTACATTGGAATTTAGCTAAGTATTTTATTACATTTTATGTATACAACATAATATTTACATCAAAACATGAACCAGCTTTTTTTTTTTTTTTTCCTTTCTTAACTTCACAATAGTAGGATTCTTGACTTAATACCAATTCCATACAAAAGTCACTGACTCCAACTTACGCTCTCAGTATATATATATATATATATATATATATATCCCCCCTTAGTGTTGGGCCCCTCACGATGCAGTTAACTTGAGGATAAAATACTTTATCTCCTCAACTACTGAAACTGAGTGAGAGTGGATAACAAACAACATAATATAGAAAATATGATAGACAACTTACAATACTGCGTATCACAACTGAAACATTTCAATTGTAACCTATAGGTTTAACTTTACATATACATCCACCTAACCAGGTATTTACTACTAGCAATGCAGCATGCTATGCTCATGTACATGGCATGCATTGGTACTGATATCCTATGCCCTCCAATCTTCTTCCGGTTAGTCAACATAGCCGGGCATCTAAATACAGCATCCAGGAACCAATGGGCAATAAGGGGCTACCTAGGAATAGGACCCCCACCAAATTAGACTACACACTGTAGTCTACCATTTTCAATAAGAGCAATAAGGAGTTGCCTGAGAGTAAGACTGTAAACCCAACTTTTAGTGGGCCTAAGACTTGATTAAGAGTACTTTCCGAACGTTCCTAAAGGTCAACTAAACCAAAAACTTAAGTATATATTTAGAAACGAATTAAATTTTTTCCAATTCAAAAGCCAATTGTCGATAAAACCCAAGCTTGAAGAACTGCAAGCTCTAAAGTCATTTAAAACCCTAAACCTTAAAACAATTAAGGAATTTTAACCCTAAGTAATTAATCGATAATTTAATTTGAATAATTTTATTCAACTTTTAGAAAATTTCACAATTTTATAAAAATCAAATCATAAATTACAAAACAATGCGAGATGAAAACACTAAAACAATTTCCTATAAGGCCATGCCCTTATCTTCATGTATAAGCTTTACACATAAATAAGTAGACTAACCAATCACCTTAGATAACTTATCAATTGAGAGTTGGAATCATTTATCAATTGATAACTTATCAAAATCTAGTGATAAGACAATTTCCTTATCACCCCTTCACTTATACTATATATGGATAATTTTTCATAAGATTTCATAAGCTTAACTTTAATAAATGAGACAAGACCACTTTATGGCCCAAAAAGACTTTAAATGGCAGATTTGGACAAAGGAGAAAGGGGGGCCATGCTCTTGTCTTTCAACCATCAATCACTTTCTCTTACATATCACTATTTACCCCTTAATGCTTACATCATCAATAGTTACAATTGTTGACTTTTGTGTAAGCAACAAGACAATCAATTAAAGCTTCTTCCACACACTTCTTTTCTCATATAAGATCTGCCACTCTCTCCCTCTTTCACTCTCATTTTCACTTCCTTTTCTCTCACTTTAAACACAAATCAAAAGAAGAAATCAAACTCCACAAATTCCCAACATTGCCGTCACCATTTTTGCTTCCATACTCACGGCAATTTCTCTTCTTATTCTTGTGTCATTTTCTTTTACCATCTAAGATCTTTTAAGACCATTAGAACCTTCCACAAACCCCATTCCAAGAGACCAAAAGATTCGGGTTCCAAAAGGTGGCAAAAAGGAGGAAGCAAAGTTAAGAGCTTAAGTGGAACCTTAGTGCACAACCATCAAACTTTGCTTTAAGGATGAGTAAGTGTTTCTTGTGATTTGTGGGTTAATATTTATGTTAGGAGACTTTGATTTCTTGAAGATATAAGTAAGGTTTAAGTTGTTATAACACCAAAAATCGTTTTAAGAAACAAACCATGAAACCCTTACATGACGTTGAAACATGAGCATGTAAAGTTGGTGTTTTGTAAAGACATTTGTTTAATGCTTTGAATGAAAGATTTTAAGTTAAGAAAATCTTGAAATAAGAACTTTAATGGAGGATGAGCATGCTGGACGTGAGGGTTCCATAGTCATTTGGATATTGATTTTGTTTCCATTAAGTTAAACATGCTCAAATCTAGACTTAAGTTAAAGAAAAATCCATCACATGAGGTTTTATGAAGAAACCAACTTTTTATGACATGAGCTATGATATGGGAGTTGTATATTGTGTGGAACATGAGTTAAAGAATCATCTTGTGGAAGAAAAGTTAAGTTAAGATTTGGACACAAGTAGTTAAGTGCATAATCTACCACCTAAACTTAAGGAAATGGTGAAACAAGTTGAAAAACCAAGTAAGAACCCCTTTGAACCATCATGAACAGATCTGGAATGTGGGAAAAAGAAGCTTAAAAATATGATAAAAGTGAATGAACAAAGTGAGAAGATTAACCAAAGCAAGTATGGTAAGCATACAAAGCCTAAAACCCAAAACCAAGCCTAAAACTCTCAAAACAAACCTAAAACTCTAAATCGGGCCTTCAATGAAATTCTGACCAGCACCTTAAAGTATCAAGAGAGGTTGTTTTGAAGCCCATAAGAAATCCACCTAAGGCCCCATAAGCCTACTAAAGTCATTAACTTTAGTTTGAACCAAAAACAAGCCCATTTGACAACTTAAGCCCACTAAAGGACCCAAGAAGTGGTTGTTAGCCTTAGGAATATAAATCAAAGTTGTAAATTTGATCTCAAGGAGTATTTTAAGCCTAGGATAAAATCTTAAGACCAAGCCCAAAGGATTTCTCAAGTTATCAAAAAGCCCATTTACCAAACAAGGCCCAAAAGCACTCCAACACATGAGGAACGCTACTGTTCTGACCCATGGATAGATTTTCATGCCTCATTTCGAAAATCTAACCTCACCACATTAAAGTACACTCGAAAATGATGAAGATTGACTATAAGATCATAAAAATCGGATTTAAAATGAGAAAGTTATACGCGATTGAACTTTTAAGTAAAATCGGGAAAAATTATGAAACCAAGTCCAAAGTATAACTTAAAGGGTTTTAGCTTAGTTTTCTAAGTTTTATTTCAAATCCTTATAGTATCGTATTTGTGATGTCCAGGGGACCCGGCTTTGGGGAGACGACCTATCTAGGATTATTTTAATTGATCCGCATGACTGGGTGAGTAAATTCCCGATGACTCTTTACTTGATTGTGCTTGTAGAATAGATGCACCTAAACTTATATATATATAAATTTGGATGCTTGTGGGATATGGGAGATGCATGTGTATGAATTTGTGGATGAATGTGATGACTTGTTAATTATATTTAATAAGGGGAATTGTTTGCATTATATATACATGTGAATTGTATGGAATGAAATTGTCTGATCACCTTGAAAATCGAGATAATCACTTATCTGATTAAGAAATCAAAATGAATCATGCATACCCCATATTGCATACGGATAACATCGACTGCCGCTTCACGCAAAAGATGGGAAGGGATTCACAGGAATACGAGTTTCCTGCAGGATTGAGCACTAGCTACGCCATCATATATATTTAGTCTCTGTCTTAAGCTGATGGGCTTATTAGGCGCTGGGAGACGCCAACCGTCGGCGAAGGGCCAAGTCTTGTAGCTTCTGCTTAGGGTGTGTGATTGTAGATTGCGGAGGCCACCACACTGCTAGACTTTAGATTTTGAAAATATGATTTATTATTCGGTAATGAAAGTATATATATGTATGTATATACATAGTTTTGTTTTGACTTAAGCACAATAGTGCTAATGAATTAAAACCCAAGGTCTAGAACCCAAATTTTGGTTTGGGTCGGTTAATTATCTCCAAACCCCGACTTCAGGGGGCATAATTCTGAGTCGTATGCAGTTCCTAGGCCACTGCATACGTTGTTTGGCATACTGATTATTCATGCATTCATATGATTGTACATCTAATAAATTTTGCCATGCGGTATTGATGAGGGTAATTATCTCACTAAGCGTAAGCTTACACCCCAATAGTTCTTTTCCTTGCAGGTTGATCGATAGTTGGGAATGGGATAGGAATCGAGTGCAGAGTGTTACTGAATCAGTATGATGAAAAGCTTGTGTAGTTAATTCGGAATGCTCCGAAAAACGACTAATGTCTCAATTAAGTTTAGTACCTTTAGTAAGTTTTAGAATTTTCTAAAATTGTCTATCTTATTTCATTACTTTGGTAGGGCATACCGATTCTCTACGATTTTGAGGAATTGTGGAAAAATTGGATATCCATAATTATATATATTATATAATGAGTCAATGAACTAAAATTGAAGATCCTAGCGAATAACTATTTAAAGTCTTGCAATCTCTGACTTGCAAGGCGATTTTCTTATCATGGGTGCACACGTGATATGGAAATTCTAGGCAATACTACCAGGCCCCTCCTAAGGTCGCTTCAAAGACCCTTAACTTTACTTTATAAAATTAGACTATACATTGTAGTTCACCAAATCAAAGCGGTAACACTGCCAAATTAGACCACACACTATAGTCTACCAAATCAAAGTGGTAATATTGCCAAAGTAGACCACATTATAGTCTACTAAATTTGACTATCAAATTAGTCATGATGTTCAGGTAATGCAATCCATATGCTTCTAAAAACTAAGTTCATAAAGCCATATTCTTTCCATGATCACTTAGAAGCCTTATTCTAAAAGTTCTGACCCATAGGTCTCTTTTTGTGCCAAGCCATGCCATGATATGCAATATCAACTTAAGTATATCACTTAACACAACCAGTCTTTCAGTTTTATTCAACCTAGTGATCTAATTCTAGTTTTCGAACTCTCCCTAGTGGATCTTACTTAAGGTTCACTTAAATGAACACCTAAAAGATTAAGTTAGCAATCACTAAATTTTTCTAGTTAGCACAATAATTTGTAAACACAAGTCATCACCTAACGTAGCAACATAACAATTTAACCAAGGTATAATTACTATCATTCATAATCACCACATTAGCATTCACCATAGTAACATATCAATTCACCCAAGATATATTCATATTCAATCAATATAGTATCAAGCGGTATACAATATTATGAGTAGCAATATATTTACTTCAAGCATGAGTTAGATGCACTTACCTAGACTCAATAATAGCGCAAAATCCTAAACTCTACTAAGTGATCCTTCCTTACTTATCATACCTATGAAAATATAACATAGTCTTCAAATCAAATATAAGTCGAACCCGAACTGTTCTAAGCTTTTATTTCCGTGTTTTTAAACTTTGTTTAATTGTATCATACTCATTTCTTATTCGTTTTCAATAAAATTTATATCATCATAATCATTATTTTAAGTACTATTAAGATATCTTAAGAATCAAGTCTTTCAATATTATCAAAATCTAAAAATACCCTTTTATATTACCAATTTGACTATATGTTATTATAAATTCGTAATTAATCCAAATAAACCCTAAATATAAATTAAAAATCCTAAATTTCCTCATTTCCCAAGCTAGTCAGCATTCATTATGTATCCAAAAATACTTATCCTTTGCATATTTAACAAATATCACATTAGTATTAATTACTATATCATATTTTAGGCAAATATATAGTTTTATATTATGAAAATACATTAAAAAAGCATACAAGCCCAATTAATTTCACAAAAAAATCCTATGGACTCACAAAAATATGTAGTTTAATTATTGGCTATAAATTATACTAAATTAACTATTATCTATTTTTACGAAAATAGCGGTTTTAACTCAAAATTAGTGAAAACTAATCAAATAAGTGAATTTAGTCATAAGATAAAATTCAAGTGTCCCAAACATCGTTTGAACTTCCAGAAATCATAATATATAGGGCTCATACTTTAATTTTGTTAAAAAATAATTATTTTAACAATTCGGTAAAATTGATAATTTTATTCAAAATAATTATAAAAAAATAGTAAACATACTTAATTTCAAAAATTCTTGTTACCAAAATTAAATACATATATTGGGTGTACTATATACAAAAATTAAGCTTAAAACAATATCATCTAATATTTATAAAAATTAGTTTAATTTTCACCCAAACAAGGAATTTTCTTAAGGAACCCATATTTACACAAATTATTTAATTAAAATAAAGTTACTACATTAATATACACCTAAAATAATCCTAGAAAACCAAATTTCATAATTAATTGATAACATTTGATATTTTTACAAAATTAAATAAGTTATAAGCAGAATTTTGGTTCGCCTGAATCAACTACCTTCGACCATCACCTGGCTGTTGCACCTTGTTGGAACACCTTCTCTAACCACCCTCTATTGGATCTCGAAGCCGCTCCAAGTCAAGTTATGGTTTGGTATACGAACCACCCAACACTCATTCCGACCCTATTTATTGTTCTATTTTTATTTTATTTTTTTCTAATTTTTTCGAATTTTCTAAAGTTATTTTATTGTGTTTTTATGTTGGTAAAATATTGCAAATGAGTTTTGGACCCTCATTTATAGGCTTTAAGATTTTTTGCATGTAAAAAAAGTAAATTACACATGTCAAATTCATGTTTTCCTATGCGCCATGTGTCATCTCCTTATTAACCAAGCATTGGTTCATCATTTCCAATTGATATCAGCTTGACACATCATTTGATTACTCATCCATCCGATTTTTTTATTAATTTTTCATTATTTTACCTAATTTTAATAATTCATTGTTATTTATGTATATATTTAATACATATAATGTATATCACATGTAATATATGTATATTATATATAATTCAACTTCATTCATCATTTTTTAAATTTAATTAACTAATCTCTAATATTTCGCTTATCTAAAAGCTTGAAGTTTATGATTACAGACTTTATCAATAAATTAACGTTTTTCTTAAATTAATATTTTTATATAGCTTATTTTAAGAAATTGACTTTACTTAAATTACTCTGTCTAACTTTTTTAATTTCATTGTAAAGTTTCAAATAAAATAAATAATATAGCTCGGCACCCTAAATTTCGAGACTCGGATTCTATGGTTATTGAATTGTCTCAAAATCCTCGGATATTACACAAATGCTTACTTCCCATGACATTCAAAATGAGATTGAATTAAGGAGTCGCTACGTATCTTAGGTAGTTCAATTGTCTGCTACTCTAGTTATCAAACAAAAGCCAAGAGAGAAGCCTATAAATATGGGAGCATGACTACTGTAAAAGCTTTCTACACACTTTAACTACTTACTCTCATACTTGCTTCTAAGAATACATAATCAAAACTCTAACTTAGGCATCTAAGTGGCTACTTAGATTAACTTCAGTATCTCCAAAGCCTAACTTGTTTCTAAAGGTGTGCAAGTGAGCTTTGACCAACAGATCAACTCATTTAACCTGCTTTTAAAACAGGTTTGAGCCGAGGTTTTTTGGCTCGTTTAAAAAATGGGTCAAATTAGCTCGGCCCATTTAATTCGCGGGTAAAAGTAGGCATGTTTGAGCCAGCTTGTTTAGCATATTTACGCTTTTGGCTCATAAGCCAACCCGTTTAACCCTCTTTTTAAATAGGTTTGGGTTAGGTTTTTTAGCCCATTTAAACAACAGGCCAAATGAGCTACTTATACACCTCTACTTGTTTCTCTCTTTTAGGAATTATTACCTAGTGCAGATTTCGACCAACAATAGTGGGTTCTATGATGTAGTTGTCTTTCGTTAGATATGGGAATGTATTTGATAAAGAATAGTGATATTAATTAATTAAATACATAGATCTTGAATGGAGTATTTAGAAAGGAAGGAATGAAAAATTCATTATAAGACAAAGGCAATCATCCTTCTTACAAACCAATGTTACTTAAGAGAGAAATTCAGTGTTTTTAATAGTAGAAAGTGCATTTTTTAAGCTCAAGAGTGAATTAGAGCGAGCAAGCTACCTTGCCTTTCCCATAGGAACATTCGCAATAAATCTAATGCACTATAGATAAAGACATCTACTTAGCCTTCTTTATTGCCTCTAATGGAGGACATTGGCTCGTAAGAAGATTGGAAAGGTTGTTCAGGGGTTCACAGCTAAATTCCACCATAATGTACAATTAGAATTCGAATGCTCCGCATTTTACCAGGAAGGAACAAACCAAGAGAACGAATCTATAAGGTTATCACCTTCTTTAGCTAGATCTTCCATGGATTTTCATGTTATGAAGCTTGTAGAGGATAGCATTAGAAAGCTTCATGTTTTCGCGATGCCCAATGCACTTAAACAAGCCCTCTTAAGGCTAATGGACTATTTCGGTTCTTCATTTCATCCCCAATGAAGGGACATTTAACCAGATTGTAAAAATACAAAAAAAGTCTTAGCAGCTAGTGTGGCTTGCCATCAAGCTGTCCTTCATGAAACTACTTATTGCTTAAGTGTTCTTGGTAAAGAACTTCCCTTCCCCTATCTTTTCATACTGCTAAGGATGCTTAATGCCACTTTACCAACTAGCATTACCTATACAATGACTTCAAACGGGCTTACCCCAATTGTCTCATTATAGGGCTCCAAATTCCCTTTTTGGAAACATATTATAATAAAGAAAATTTCTACTAATTCAAAAGTTACACCCACTTTACCTATAACTAGGAAAACAGTTGAAAATAAAAACTAAAGGAATATTAACCAACAGCTACTTAACCTTGTTCGAAACTAATGGAGCTGAGAATAAATAAACAAGTAAATGTTTAACAACTACAGTATTGTAGCCCTTAGATAATAAAATAACAAAGGTCAAGCAAAAATGTTTAGCATTGTAGAATTGCAGCCCCTACAATTGTAGCTATGTTATACTTTTTTTAACAACTTTAGAGAAGAGAGAGTAGAATAAAAAAGGGAATAGAAAGAAAATAAGACAAATGCATTGGTAAGTCCAACCACTGCTAACATTGGAGCAAAAAACATAAGATTAATAGCTTAACAAAGTTCTTTCATTAATAATAATTCCAACCCCTGCTAACATTTGAAGCTGCTAAGTGTGCATCTATTAAAAAAAACTCTTGTCACAACTAGATTGATACATGACTCAAAAAACTAACTTAACACGCATAGCATTCCTCATACTCCTTCAAAAAACCATACAATAAAGGAGTTAGTCAATGCGCAAGAAACAAAAGACACCAACATCTAATAGTTTCCTCAAAACCATTAATCTCTAATTTATACTGATAAAACCATTTGTATCACCCTACTTTGATTTCCCCTTAGATGACTCTAAGTAATTCTTCTTAGGTGATGCAATTAGCCGCGTACTTATTTGTATGATGAACATAACAACTTTATCCATTACTATCCTCTTTTTCATTTTTAGGTTCAAAACTATATTTTCACCATCATACACATAGATAGTCTCAGGTGCGTTTGCTATACATTCAAACTTTGATTGTCCATCCTCTTCAGTTTCTCCATGCTCTAACTCAATTGTTATCCAAGGAGCTTATGTGGTTAGCAATAGAGAATTAATAATTTGACTTGTCTGATGAATGAGCACAAATGCTTGTATTTCATGCCATGGATGGCTACTCTAGTCAGTTTAATTGAACAAGGCCATATGCTCATATGTGCTAAAGATCTATATTTGAATAGGTCTTATTGAAATCTCACATATTCCCAATGAAACTAGCAATACAATTGCTGTTTCCTTATTTAACAATGCCTTTAAAAAAAAAAATAGAAAGCACGGATTGGAAAGAACAAATGAAGTTGTACATGAATCACAAATTCTACAAGATATTCCATACAACTGATAAAGTATATGTCTAATTTTGGAAAATTTTTCATCACGATGAAAATATGGCCAATTTTAGGGAACTTTTCAAAACTATGAAATATGGCCAGCTTTGGGGAAATTTTCAATACTATGAGAATATGGCTAGTTTTGGGGAAATTTTCAATAGAAAGGAATTGGAATTTTACTATCATCATTTCTAAACATTAAATGTGCAAAAGTAAACTTCAAAGTTAGAACAAGTAAACATAGTCATACCTTTTGCTTGTTGTTGATGATAGTCTAACCCCTACCTCCATCATTCTTATCAATTTCCAAGTCCTCCATCGACTTCTGCATAAACTAAGTCCATGTGTCCTTATTTTCTATCTTAACAATAGCTTAAGTTATGGAAAACATTTAATTATTTACATCTTGACCTACTGTTGACAACACTTCTCCTTTGCAAATACCCTTCGAGAAGCAACATCAACCCTGAATACTTGCCTGTAACCATCTAAAAACCCTCTCTGCAAGCATAAAAACCAATGTAAAACTTATAAAGGGGTTATTTCATGCTCTTAGGTATTTTCTACTTACTTACTTGTATTGATTTCGAGTACAAGTACCCTTTTGTTGAAGGTCATTCGAGCTTTTCCTAGGAGGATGGCATGAGCTATTTCAATATCATAGAGCCCGGTACTCAAACATTGGCTCGAGGTATTTTCTCTACACCTTCTTACCTAGATGATGGGAGATAAGCTTCATTTTCAAAGGGAAAATAGCCTAGATCGCCAATTAAGGCCCTTAAATGATAGCTCAATGATAGTTCCATTAGCATCAAAATCCCTACGAACATTCATGAAAACAATGAAGTTCGAATTTTTCCTCAGAAGCTCTTGGGCATAATCCCATAACATTCCATATTCCTTTACTTATGAGCCTATGGTGTACTTAAGAGCTCAATTATCACTAGGACTTACTGGGGTAGAATTGAATTGAAATGGGTCCTTTAAGATATCGAAGAAAATTAGAGAAAAACAATCCACAATCGAACAAGAGTAACTGACGTGAAGCTGCTTAAAGAATGTGACTCATGAACAAACACAACACGAGTTAACACCTCACTTAATATGACGTACAGGTTGATGTCAAGGTCCACCCACCACTAATCCTGAGCTACTCGGTAAAATTAGATAAGAGTGTAAGGGGTATGGACTTGGAGAAAATTATCTCATAAGAACAGAGTATTCAATATTAAGATGTAAGTTATCCCCCGCTTACAAGAGAAAAGGGCTATTTATAGTAAGGCCCTAAGACAGTATTACAAATAAAGAAATTATAAAAAAGTATTTACAAAAAGAGGATTCCCAATACATACGAAAATGGTAAAATGGACAACAAATAAAAAATGGAAAAGTAATTAAATGTCAGACAAGATGGACAGCCGGTAGTGTAACATTGGTCCCGTATGAATATTCTTTAAGTACAGCAAGTGGAAAGAGTCAAAATGTTCTAGCACTAAAGGGGGTCGGGATGAGACAAATGGTGGTATGCCAAAAGAAACTACTCAACCATTTAAGTGAGTCTCTCGTTACTTGACAATAGATTCTCGATAGCAGTTTGTCAAAGTACTCGATACAGTATCCTCGGTAAGGGAATGGTCAGCATCGTCACTACTAAGTGTACAGATTAACATATGATAATATGGGGAGCTTAGAGAGTTCAACCACCCTTCTTCGATGTACAGTTTCTCGTCATCGGCAGGTTGCCGAGAGAGAATTCTTCGGGAGAGAGATTAGAGGCCTCGAAGGTGCACACGAGTAATGGGACTGCTAACCAGCAGTGCATCAACCCATAAGTTCCTCCATAACCCTTAACTTAGTTAGCCTACACTATATTATGGTAACACTAATGCCCATATGCTCCTATACCAACTCCTTTAAAATGTGTAACTTGCTATTTAGTGTAGCTTTTATGGTTAACCTAAATATTTTGGCTATAGTTTTACTCTTAACTTGTTTATTTTTCAAAGAGATACCACAAGTGTACTTTCCTCTATATGTTTTCAGGTGAAATGTTTTTGTCTCCCTTCATATGAACCATATATCAAGCATAGGCATTTTTCATTTGCGCATATTGCTTGGACTTTACTTTTGTTGTTTTTAATAAATTTTATTTGTCTTTATTCTATCATGGACATTTTTGACAATTGCATCCTTGGACCCTTTTAGATCTAAAAATATCATTGATACACAAAACACAGAATTTTCGACATTGCTATCATACAGTAGATACTTGTTTTTCTCCTTAATAATTTTTTCCTCACCACTTTCCTCCCCTTATTGTATTTTAAAGTCATCAAGGTCCCCATCTTCACTATAATTCATTTCCTCACTTATACCATCGTCATCTCCCTCTAACGGGCTATAATCAAGGTCATCAACATTCGTGACAATTGATCTATGTATACTTTCATGATTGATTTTCTTACTCTTACCAAGATATATATCTCTAACTACCTTAAGAGCTCTTCACACTTCTATAGGCTCCTCATCTGACTCTTCTTTACTACTAAGACCTCCTATATAATCTTCCTCTTCTTCCTCATTAGATTTTTCTCCACTAACATTACCTTTTTGCCTGAACGACTCTCCAAAGCTTCCATTAGATGGGTGTTGCACATATATCTCAATATTATTATTAATAGTAAAATGACTAACTAGGCTCATAACATCATAGTCGTCAAAGATTACCATAAGGCCATTTGCCATTGTCATCTTAAGAATCTTATATCCAATGGCTTCTTTGTTATAGCACCCTATACTTGATAATAAATTTATAATGTATTTTAGAAATAACTCACTCGGTTAAGTAACAACGACAGTATTGTTACTACCCTTAAAGACACATCATGTTACCCTTTTTTATATCCTCCGTTGAAAAACATTATGAGAGACTTTTCACCTATTTCCATACCTAGATTTAGCACACTAGTTAAACTAACTATAAAACTATTTCTAATAAAGTATGTCAACGTATTAGAAAATAAAGTAAAGTAAGTATTCCATCTTTGCAAAATTGAAACATTAGTTCATATCGCCCAATTACTATTGATTTCCAAGCTGGTAAAAAAATAAAATAAAATAATACACATTATTCCATCATTGCAAAATTGACACTTAATCTTGGAAAAGGGAAAAAAAAAAAAACCCTCTTTGCTATAAATGACACAACCCCAAACACGAACATAGTAGTTTTTAAATTTTAAGAATGGTGCAAATTGACATTGAATATTAGAAAAATAAAAGTAAATAACCCTCATTGTTATGGATGACATGCTTTTTGTACTGTATGTGCCTTTCAACCTCTTCTTTGGTGCTTTCATAGACTAACAATAGATTTTGACATTTCATCCTTTGCGTGCAAATCTTCATTTAATTAAATTTTCTCTGCCACACTCGATAAGACTGATTGAGAGGTAGTAAATGCAAGTGATTGATGGGAAGATTTAATAGGTGTGAGAAATTATAGTTCCTCTTTTTGGGGCATTAATGTCAATGTTATTTCTACAAGTTCTTGTGCATTACTCTATGTCATCTATTGTTTTTGTTTATTTTATATTGCATTTATTCCACATTAGCACGTTTTATTGTCTGTTTGCAATCCTTGTAATGGAAGTTGTAGTATGATACACTTTAAACAACTCAAGTACTAAAATGAACATTTTTAAAAGTTGAGATACCTATACAAGCTTTATCCCTTTCTTTCATATATAAGTAGAACAATTTTTAACAATTAAAAGGTCTAAGTTATAAAACAAAAAAAATAAGAAGAGGTAAAAAGAAAAAAAGTATTGATAATGAAGACCGTTGATAGGCAATTTTAAGCTATGCCCCCAAGGCCCAATCCAACCTCATTCTTGTTCTCATATAACATTAGAAGGTTCATTTTATGTAGGCTCCACCTAATTGTATCTGACCTAGCTTAGTTTGAAGATAAGTTTAAAGATGAGTTTAAAGCATCGTTCGACCTACTCTCAAGACAACTTTTAGTGCCCATCTATTATGGTAAAATCCCACTGCCACACAACAAAGCCGACCTACCCTGCCCAACCCAACATGTCTCCAGGTTGTGACTTGTTACTATACCCTGATTTCTATTGAGGGACTTTGCATTAATTGTGGCTATTTTCACAACTCATGATGAGAGCTCCTACAAGCCCATCCCAACCATCATAATATATTATAACAATTGATTTTGGATGGCTTTATCTTTTTATATTTTACATTTTTGTAGTTATATTTTTCTTATAGTGCCAATATTAGATTTCATTAAATTTAATAAAATTTATTGTTATACTCAATGGTATATTTATTTTCATCCTTTATTTGTACTTACTTTATATGGTCATCCTTCTTTACACTATGTTATTCCAATCTTTCAGATTATGTATAAAAAGCAATAAACCATTATACTCCTTTATACATATTATCCTAGTAATGTATGATTATTTATATATTTAGTTCTAAATAGCATCTTTATGGAACCAATAATTTCACTATATATTTTTGAGAAAATTTCTTTTAAGGAATAACATTTATTTATTTTTCTATTACTTTCAATAGGTTTTAGTTTATTTTACTTTTTTTCAAGATTATACTTTTGGATTTTTTTGCTATTATTATTGATTATTACTTTGTTATTCTTAGTTTACTTACATTAACAACTTTGATTCTATCTAAAATCAAGATTTGATTTACAAAGAATGACAATCTAGCAAGCTTGTTAGTGACTTTTTATTCAAAAACATATTATATATCGCACAATGTGTATACATGTGTTATATTTGCATATATAGCCATTTATATAGTCAATTCAAAATAGCATTTTCGTATAAATCGATAATAAAATTCATTCGCTATATATTTTTGAAAAAGTTTCTTTATATGATATTTGTTTATTTATTCTTCTACCATAACAATTGTCTTTAGTAACTTTGATTTATTTTACTTTTTAGAATTATACTTTTGAATTTTCTTTCTACAACTATTGCTTATTATTATTATTATTATTTGTGCTTTTAGCTTTTTTTATGGTAACAATTTTGATTTTCTTTTATTTTTAGATAGTTCATATAAGAGCCATTGTACAATAAGCTCACAAAGAGTTCTTACTTTTGAAGCAAATGTTGTAGAAGATTTATCATTTATTGATCCTTAATTTACCCAGTATTAATGCAATAAAATTATATAAAATTTATTGCTTTTATTTTTTATTTTTTTGAAAAAGAAAACTTGCTTTAGGTGTTCGATGTTAGCATTTACTACTAAAAATCGTCTTCAATTTATTATTGTATATTCTTTTCTCATATTAGATTTTTTCTTTCATTTGAATTGAATATAATGATGATAGAACTTATTGTAATATTTATGATAAAATCTTTCAAATGAAACTTCAATTAGCAAAAAGCAAGTAATGAAGAACAACTACTACTAATAGAAAAATGTTAGCATATATATTACCTCTAAGCTAAAAAATTTTTTTAACTTAAAATAGTAAAATGTTTATATCTTTAACTTTAACGTAATCAACCCCTGTCAAATTAAGATATTGAATGCATAAGAGCTTAATTATATGTATGCGTGTGTGTATTGTGCACTCATATATATGCATACACGTGTATTTATATTTAATTACTTGAGTATAGAAAATCTGTTATGATATGATGATACTTTTATTGCTATATAATATTATTATGTGATCTATCACAATAATATTTTTTTCCATTTTCCACTTTCATAGGTTATGTAATTGATATATTTTTTCATATAAATACATATATTTTTTGCATACTGTGTCAAATAACAAATATTTAAGATACTTGTAATAAACAGCCCTTAAAATATAAAATGGCAATAATTAAAATACATTTTGTAAAATATAAAGCGCTAAGACATCAAAATATATCTCTTCTCTATAATATTAATGGCATGTTCATTTCATAGAATTGAAATTTCATTCCCTCATTATTCTTTATTATGACATTAACTTGATTTTTCGTTACGAAATCGCAATTTTGTAGAAATCCTTATTATTTAAAGTCAAGCAATAGAGATTTCTTGATTCAATTAAGAAATCACGATTCCTCGCTACTATTATAATCGCTATTGCCGTTACCATTGTCGCTATTGTCGCTACCATCGTCGCTACCATCGTCGCTGTTATTGTTACCATCGTTGCCATTGTTGCCACTACCACCATTGCCAACCACCACCACTACCGCCGCTGGCCACCGTAGCTGTAGCCGTAGCCGTAGCCGTAGCCACCGCCACCACTAATCACTACTACAACTGTTGATACTACTATTGCTACTACCATTAATCAACGTAGCCACCGCCACCGCCACTGCCACCGCCACCGCCATTGTTACCACCACTAATCACCATAATTATCTCTACTGTACCGCTATTGCTACCACTACGACCATCGCTATCAACCGCCATCGTTGCCACAATTACCATCGCCATCGCCGCCGTTACCACCAACCACTATAACCACCGTTACCATTATCATTATCAACCGTCACCATCATTATCGCTTATTACTTAAGGATTAGTTAAAAAAAATAGATCGAGAATAATGTAATTATTAAAATTATATTACATATCTATTTTTAAATTATTTATAAATTCAATTAAATAAAATAATATATATTACACTTTTATTATGTTACTTATAAAATTTAAATTCATTCCGTTTAATTCTATTATATGAATTGAACAATCCATGATACTTAAGGACATAGCACAAATGTCCCTTTACTTTCGTAGTGCAAATTCCACTCAGCCCAGCCCAAACAACTTTATTTTATCGAAACTGAGAAAATGGACGGCCTAGATCTAATCAGCAAACGAGAGCAGCTTTATAAAGGGCATTAGGGTTCATTTTACAAACCTAGGTCATTTAGTACGAAGTGCAGGAACCCTAGCCACCTCGACAATGGGTACTCGTCTTCTCCTCTCTTCTTTACTATCTCATGAGCAAGATTCCCTTCATATAAAGTTCTTGTTCTGCTGCTTTTTGTGTTGTTCCGTGGTTTTCGATTCAGTAACGATGAGTTTTCACATTTTAGTGAGAAGAAACGTAGCTATGTTATTCGTTTTTGAATTTTGCCTTTCCTTTTTCTTCGTTTTCGTTTACTTTGTCTTTTTTTTTTTTTTTTTTTTTGTTGATGTGATTGTAATTCTTGAAATGCTGATCTTGTGTTATTTATCTCAAAAAGGAAGACGTTTTTAGTAGATGTGGGTAAATCTAGTTGATTTATTTGCATTGCATTGTTAAAATTAAAGTATATGATGGGAAAATTAGTAATATTTCTCAGGGTTTAATGTGATATGTTCTTAGTTGACTGAGGGGTGTTAAATATGATGGATAAATTCCGATTCTAACAATGTATCGAAATTTGGAGACGTAGCCTCTTATTTCTGGTTCTTTCATAATGTGGATTTTTACGTATTAGATTAATTAGGGTTTTTAATCTAGTTTTCGTATATGATCTTAGGTGCCTACAAGTATGTGTCGGAGCTATGGAGGAAGAAGCAATCCGATGTGATGAGGTTTTTGCAGAGGGTGAGGTGTTGGGAATATAGGCAGCACCCTTCTATTGTTCGAGTTACCAGGCCCACACGCCCTGATAAGGCTCGTCGCTTGGGCTACAAGGCAAAGCAGGTGTAAAAATTGTCTCTAATGTGGCTGTTATGGTTTAGTTATTGTTTTATAGCAATATTTTTGAGGCTCGTCACAATTCTAATTTTAGATTCTATGATTGCTTGATATTCTGCTTTTTTGCATGTCTTTTTATTTATTTTGGTGAATGTAAAGAAATGTTTTGAGATATGATGGTTACCTGTTGGATTGGCTTTATGTATACACTTGTTTGCTGGTTAAGCGGTGTCATGATATATGGACATTTTTCCTTTGGGATAATGTCTATGCACTATGATTAGATGCTTCCTGAGACCAGCTATATTGAATTCGATCATCTGACCGAGTATTTTCTGTATTCTGGAACATACTTTTGTCTCGATCTGGCACATTTTTGCATTCATCATTGTCATACCTCTTTAATATCGCTAAAGATGTTAATGTGTTGATTCTTCTGTTACTTCGTCTGAATTAGTTCTCTTATTTATCTGGCCATTGCAAACTATTTGTCATCAAATTTGTTTGACATGTCTGCAATGCGCTGGTTTCAGGGATATGTGATCTACCGTGTCCGTGTTCGTCGTGGTGGTAGGAAGAGGCCAGTTCCAAAGGGTATTGTGTATGGTAAACCAACTAACCAGGGTGTTACTCAACTGAAGTTCCAGCGTAGCAAGAGGTCTGTTGCAGAGGAACGTGCTGGGCGTAAATTAGGAGGCCTGAGGGTTCTCAACTCATACTGGATCAATGAGGTTAATATACATTGGCAATTTGTCCCCAGTGCTTAATGAAGTGGCATGTCTCACTGCATTATGTTTCTGCATACTGTCTCATTGATTGCTGTGTTTTGTTTCTCAGGATTCAACCTACAAATACTATGAGGTTATTCTTCTTGATATTGCCCATAATGCCATTCGCAACGATAAGAGAATCAATTGGCTCTGCAACCCTGTCCACAAGCACAGGGAACTCCGTGGTCTTACCTCTGCTGGAAAGAAGTACAGGGGCCTGCGCGGAAGGGGACACTTGCATCACAAGGCACGCCCATCTCGCAGGGCAACCTGGAAGAGGAACAATACCCTTTCTCTCCGCCGTTACCGTTAGTCTGGTTGCAATATCTAGTGTTTTGGTTTTGTTGTTTGGGCATTTGTCAAGGACACCTTGAAGTTTGAAATTTTGAAGATCAGATCAGAGCACTTGAGATTTGTTTTACTTAAAATGATTTCTACTATTCCAAGTATCCTATTGTTAGTCCAAAATATTTGATGATTGTTCCTCTTCTATCCTGTTTTCTTGGTTACATGTTTCATGCTCTTTTTTTTTATTTCAGCTTCATGATATGCCTTTGAGCGGTGTCATACATTACGTGCAAGCTCTGTAATAATTTGAGATACGGGCTTCAAAAGTTCATTAAAAAGTGCTAACCACAATAATGAGCTCTTTGTTGGTAAAAGTCAGCCTCAGTAAATTATATGAAGGTTGTAAAATCAAAATTGGTCCTCAATTCATTGTAAGTGTCATTAAGACAGTTCTATGCAGCAATGGTGATAGTTTTCTTGGTAGAACGGTCGGCATTCGGCAGCCCCTAGTTAATTGTATGATGTAGATGTGAATTCAAGGCTCGCCTACATTAAGACGATGCTAAGCAGCAATGCTGAGCTTCTTGTTGGCAGAGTAGTCGGCTTTTTGTTGGTCCAAGTAAATTGAATGATGTTCTGAAATCAAAACTTTGGTCATGACGAATTCGATTCATTGTGAAGTGTCTGTTGGTAATTTTATGATAGGATTTGGAGATGTGCATCGTTGTCTCTTTCAATGTTGTGAAAGAATCGTCCAAGATCAAGGTCATAAATATGTTGCATGATTTATAAACGCTACTGAGTTAACCACGTCAATGAATTTCGAGATTAACCCCTTTAGCCTCGTAAGATTGGGAGTTTCCACCGTTAACAGTTTACCATATTAATTACTCTCCTTTCATCTTATCCTTCTATCCGACGTCTTCTGCTGGAACGTGTGCCCTTTTAAAATAATCAACTTTGTGCTGTTTGTCATTTTAGCTATCTTTTTGCGTTATATTTTAGTTTTTGATCCTTTGGGGTCATTTTACTTAGTTTCCTCACATTCAATGAATGAGAAGCAGTAGCAGCAAAAGGGGAGGAAAAAAACAAAGAAAGAAGTGCTGGAAGTTGGAGGTTCGGGCTCAAATGCCGGACCTGTGACTAGATGCACAAGAACTATAGGGAATCCGATGGCACCCTTTTCTAAATATTGATCTCTACTGCGTGAAATGTAGGCAAGGCAGCTAGTCATATATGCTGAATCTCGAATCTCTTGGTTCTTGCGTAGGTAGCCAGAGTCCTACTAATTTTGAAATCCTGCAGGCAACTGGTAGCAAGTAAGCATGTGTGCCAATCTGTATCATTGGAAGGACAAACTATTGATCTTCGATCCGATTATGAAAATAGAAAAAGGAAAAAGGATGTAATGTATTCGTCAAAACGCAAAGAACAATCATATGGTTCTTCCTTCGTGATTGATTTTCTATCGCATCTTGTTTTACTTCTAGTATTTCACGAGATGATGCCTTAAGAGTACGTTTGCTGATCAATACAATATATTGGTCAAACTCTTGGAAGTAATCTGTTCGCAGTATCACGGCACCTACATGCGATATCACACAACAATTCTCGTGTACAACATCCCCATCGTCAGCTAATTCCTGCAAATGGAATACCACTATTTCTCACCTTAATCTATCAGATAATGAGGAGTATAATTAGCAATTCTCATTCTTTTATATGACTTCATCGATCGTGACAAAGCGACCTAGCTCTATGGAGAGCTGTGCGGCAACTCCTATTGCCACTGATATTAGACCATCATGCAAATCTACGGCAGGAGCACATAAACCTCTTGCTCTAATGGCATGCAAAAAGTTCAAGTGTTCCAAATAGCTCGATCCATGATGCAGTCCATCATATCTGTTTACAAAATAGTGGGAGTTCACATCAGAAAAGTCAGAAAATAATTGTCACTCTGGATTATATGCATGTACAAAGTGAATTAAAGAGTTAATCATTACGATGATAGCAGCGTACTTTATTCGATCATCCTCAGCCTTCAAAGTCTGAACACCATCTCTGCCTGCTACTCGAGAGCCGACTCGGACAATGCTTTCAGGAACAAGAGCCTCTCCCTGTAAAAAACGTGAATGAGTCGGATATCCCTTGCTAACTATGAAACAGAGATATAGAAAATATCCCTTTTGACGAGTGCATAATTCTTGAGAGGGAGCAACCTTTCCGATGTCACCAACTACAGAGATCTCTTGCTCATTTTTGCTCCCTTCAGCAAACATGCAGAGATCAAGCATTCCTCGAGAACCATTCTCAAACTCGACTATGACATATGCATTGTCAATAATGTCTGGCACCTGAAAAATCACAATCACTAAACATCATACTCTGAATCCTGAACTTGATTTTGTGAAAATCACTAAAGAACTGTAGCAAAACTGCTCATACTTTTAATTCTTCAGCCAGGTACTTAGGGCTAGTACATATATACGGTTGGTTTGCCTTCAAAAGTACACTGCCATGGCTATAACTTCAGCTTTAATGGTGCTTACTATATTTCTAGGTTGTTCAGAGTTCGGACTATCCAATCCAAGATATTAGGAGTGATTTATGAGGTAATTGTTCAACAACAGCAGTGTTTTATCTACATAGACCATCTGATACAACCACGACAGCAGTGTTTAGCATGCCTAGCCCTCATAAAGAGAATACAACTAGCCAAGAAGAGCTTTTATCTAGCTACTCAAGTTCCTAGATGTTAAACAATTAACACTAACCTACAGCAGATATAAAAAGCTCAAACATATATATTAGTTGGTGTGAAGTAAAATCTATTCAGAAGGAATCCCATGTTCAATCTATGCCACTTCTATTTTTGAGGTTTCTTTCAGTTTTTTAGTAACAATGGGTGAAGCAGATGATTATTCATCCATTTCTCAAGTTAAGGGCAAGGAACATAGGAAGAAATTTTATCTATAACTCGTCAAGTTTCTGTAACATTTTATTCAATCAAAGTCTCAGGGCACAGGTGATGAGAGCATTGAAAATAAATTTAAAACCATATCGAGTCTAACAAGTTGGTGTAAAGCTAATTCGATTGTCAAGTTTCTGCAACATTGCTTTGAGAACAGTTTATTCAGCTTATTTAACTCCTACTATCAAGAAGTACATCTTTCCAGACCATAGCGAGGGAGGTTCTACTTCTTGATAACAATTATTAATGCTCCTGCAGTGTAAATTTCAGATACAGAATAACAAGGAGATTGTGTTATCAGATTAAAACACACAAACACAAGAACCTACCTTCCCATCATATATTTCATCTCTGTGGTTCACATCAATTGCTCCAGAAGCCATCACGCACACTGGATTTGCCCCAGCGAAAAGCCTCATCAAATCAAAGAAGTGGCAGCACTTCTCTACCAGTGTCCCCCCAGTATTAACATTAAATCGATTCCAATTGTTGACCTGATAACAGAACACTTATCAGTCAGCAATTCTGAGACTTAAGGACTGGTCAGGTTCAGTTGCATTACCTTGACCAGAAAGGGAAAACGATGCTCCCTAATCGCCACCATTTTGAGCTCTCCGAGAGTCCCTCCCTTCACTATCTCAATCAGTTTTGCAACTGGAGGCATGTATCTATACTCCAAACCAACCTGAACCAGTATATCTGGCCTCTTCCTGGCTGCATTTACAACCTGCAAGGTCAGGTATGATGAACCATAAGAACACAGAACTGAAAGAACATTATATCTCAGTTTATAGACACCTAGAATCAAAATTATTACAGACAGTGCAGACTTTCATTCTTCCATTCTGAATTTGCTTGACCACTTGCATAAATATTAAGGAAAAAGTTTGTCAGACTCATCATATTATGAATTGATTAGCAGATATCTGTCCATATGATTTATCATGATGCCACTTGATGAGGTTGATAAAACTTT
The DNA here is from genome assembly GCA_024138015.1 of Lumnitzera littorea. NCBI lineage: Eukaryota > Viridiplantae > Streptophyta > Magnoliopsida > Myrtales > Combretaceae > Lumnitzera > Lumnitzera littorea. Next base: position 75,998,125 of record JAMXBB010000001.1, on the reverse strand, counting down.
TGGCCCTTGATGGAGCTGTAAACTTTAGTGTGAGTCCTCAATACAGATTCATGCAAATTAATTGTGGATTACAGGTAGACATACAAGAGCTCCAATCATATAACCTCTTTGCAATGAGCAACTGTAGTGCATAATGGCTTCTCCACTAGAACGTGATGTGGTTTTGGGTGGTTGATGATGTCCATCAGGATTTCATAATGAGTCGTGTTTGGTGAAGATACAACCACGACATCACAGAGCCCGCTGTCCAGCAGCTCCTTGTGCCCTGAGAAAACCTGTGAAAACCCTTTCTATTAAAAGCAGAGCTGATATTTTATATAAACCTGAAATATCAGGAATCATAAATAACACCCAAAGATCTTAACTCCTTACTCTAGAAAAGGAAAACTGAATCGCATAAATAGCAATAAAGTAACAACCGTATTTCAGTTCATAAATGTTGGACTTAGCATCATGACTGATTAATCTAAAAGTTTTAAACTTGTACATTGCCGTGGACTTTTTATATTTATTACTCAACACTCACTTTCACTTGTTAATTAGGACTTTGAGTTGATGACTTAAAAATCACAAAGCTTAAGAAATATACAATGCAGAAAAGATCAAGAATTACCAAGGTCAAAGATATAGGAAACAATCTATAACTTGTTTGCTTGATTTTTTTTTTTTTTTTCCTAAACATACACAAGGACTTAATATTAAGATGAATTAACTACTTCATCGTGCATCATGTATACCATTGGCATAGTATACACAAAGAAACAAACATTTGAATCTACACACTGTTTCCTAATTTATTCACTCTGACGATTTCTTTATGAATTGGAAAGCCAAATAGAATCACATCGTACTTTCATCATACTAAAGACCTAATAACTTAATTGCAATTGGATATTATCAAGCCAAACCTAAACTGCTGCCTCCGTGTTTTATATTCTTGGACAAGTTTTAGCAGGCAAAGATTTCTTCTCTGATCAATTCTGGCATTCAGAAAACTAGGTTTAACAGAAAATACAAGCTTGGTAAAATGACAAATTCGGCTAGTCCCTGCCCCTGGCCCTGCTTAGCTTTGAAATTCTTTTGAAAATAAGCCCTAAACATTTGAAAATTTTTTCCCTTCTGATTTTTTCTTAAGTCTACTTACAATTTGCCCTCCCTTAGCTAAATCCTACATCCATTAGTGGCAGTTATTGGCAAATCGTATCCTACTCCTGACTGTACATCAAGCACAGTAATCAACATCAATCATGGCTATATTTTGCTGCTGCAATCTCAACTTTCTCTTTCAACGTTAGGTTTTAGACAAATCATGATATAAAAATATTAAAAAAAAAAGGGACGTCTTGAGCCTATAAAACCCAAACTTAAAAAAAAAAAAAAAGGTTATATAATAGTAGTAGTAGTAGTAATGATAATAATAACAATAATAATACTAAATATTAGAAATATAAAATAAAAGAAAGAATATAATAATATAATGAAAACTTGAAAAGATAGAATGGCATATAAATAGATATCAAATGCTAGAGATAATATTATTATAAAAAAATATTCAGACATTGGTATGATATGTAAATAAGCTTTAAGTATTAAGAACAAATTTATTCAATGGAAATATTTAATCTCATATTTCTCCCCTACATTATTTTCTTTCCCCACAATTCCATACACCTCCTGTTGTGTACCATACCAAAAAACTTAAAAAAGAACTTTCAAGAACACCTATAGGTATAGATTCAAAGAATTAGAGAGTAGAAAGCAAAACAAAAAGTGGGTTTTTTACACTCGAAACTAGGTAAGTTGTCACTTGCACTTTGAATAAATTCGGATTTTGGGATTAGAACACAAGAAAACTGACGAATCTTCAAAAAAAACATAAAAATATAACAATATTGAGTAAACCCTTCGCCTATCTAACATAAAAATTCATTTTTTTTTAAGTACATGTCATAAAAACCATATAGATTTCTGTTTTTGCAGCTTCACGTGTTTATAATTCAAGTTTAAGATATTTCTTATTATAAATTACATGTAAGTATTGTTTTTACCCTTTTTTTTTCTATAGAATTCTTGGTTTTGTGATTTTGGTATGGGTTTACCGAAAGCGGTTAATGAGGTGAATGAGAACGATGGCGATATGGTTATGGCATAAATTGCATATTGTTGGCATTATCGAGCCAATGTTGGATGTGCAGTATGTTTGTGTATTGTGCAGTTGTGTGTGTGTTTGTCTGTGCAATCAAGTTGTATACATATATTTTAGGATGTTAAAAAGTATATGGAAAAATATGAAAAGATATATAAAGTGCAGCTCGAAACTTAAACGTTGAGGCAAAGGATTGAATAAAAATGAAAGAGTGTTAAATTAAGTTAATTATTAATGAATTGAGTTTTGAATCTGGCATTGCATTTGTGACTAGGTGGTAAGAGTTACGTAGTGTTATACCTCGTTAAGATAGGTATATTAGGTACGGGATACATGTTTGTTAATTGTATGTACTAGATTAGTGTATATTAACTAGACTTAAATGAAACTCGGACTTAATTATTTACTGCTTATGCTTGGTTTTGACTACGTACTGATCAGGTTCAGTGGTATTGGTAAAGCATCTACTAATCTTTGCGTGACATTATCCCTAGTGGAGTCTTATACTAAAAAGATCCATCTATGATGTTTTTGGCACTCGGGTGATTGAGTAGAACCCAATACCAATACCTATATAATATTTATATATTGTGTGTATAAGAGTTATGAGTAATCTTAATTCTCAAGACGTTAAAACTATACTATTTATGGATTTAAATGACAAGATTTAAAACTGATTTATATTGATACTTGTATGTGTGCTTGACTCATTTCATGTATGTTTATGCGCATATATATGGTATCTTGTATTGAGTGTTAGTTCACACTAAGGGATTACTATTTTTCAATTGTAGGTTTAGGTATTATTGATAATGTGGAACATTATAATAATATAAGGTACAATCATAAATTGAAGATGAGAACTATTGTTACCTTGATAGTAGGTCGAGATATACAAAAATACTAAGTCTAGGTTATATTAAGTCATGAGCTTTTTATTTAATTGTATAAGTTATATCAAATATTTATTATACTCAGGAAATTGAGTAATTTATTAGGCCACTTGTAATTATAAATTGAAGAAATTATTTGTTATGAGAGTGGTAGATTTATATTTAATTATTGAATTTTAACAGACCATAAGTTTTTAAATGCTTGACCTGTCAATAAAAGTTAGAGACACATGATAGGCTATTGCTGTGCCATTTTTATAAACAAAATTTTTTCATCATTCTACATATTTCCTTCTTATCTTCAATCTACATGGTGAAAGCTAATATTGAATCGATGCATGGGGTTTTCTAGGTTGTTTCGTGTGCTCCGAAAAGCCCGTCATACTTTGACCAACCAAAAAAGAAAAGAAAAGAAAGAAATGGGAGATCATAAGGTTTGATTATTTATTTATTTATTGGCTTCGGGCACTTTAACAAGACCCTGATAATATTCCCATGATAAAACACCAAAGGTACTTTTTTTCCATGAATCCTGGAGGCAAGGATTCACTGTAATTGACCTCGGAGAGAACCGAACAGGCAGGTGTTTAGAATCAAACATATATAATTGAACACACCGAAGTATATTAGAAGGTATAAACAAAACATTATAGGAATGTTGTATTTGATACCTTCAAAGACCAATTGAAAGAGCGAGCAAGATCTAAAGCAAGTTGTTGCGAAGGAACATGAGGATCAGCTATACAAACAACAGCAACACCTTCATTTCTTAAATGATAGAGGTTGATTAAGTGCTCTCTTCCCATCATGCCTACTCCTATGATACCATACTTCACTGCTGCATTAGTCTCAGATGATGCCATGGACAAGTGATGAGAGAGAGAGAGAGAGAGAGATGATTGACGATGCTCAGTTTAGTCTGCTCTTACTCGCTCACTGGGTGAGTAGGAATGATAGGACACCAAAGTCTGAGACTAATTTTATTGATTTTTTTTTTAGTTTTATATATAAAAGGAGATCCACGTAAACGCTTACTTAATTATTTATTTTTATATATCGGTATCTAATTGGATGCACTCGCACCATGTTCATTGAACTTGGACCTTATTTTGTTCCATTGCGTTGTAATTTCAAGAAGGCCAATTGTTCCCGGATACTTCGGAGATGCGGATGTCCCAAACCCAAGAGTCTGATCCGACGACGCAAGATACTGGATTGTTCCTCCAGGAGGTCAGTGGTGCAACTTGCAGGAGCCTCAAAACAATACACGCGTAAATTGCAATATATAGTATAAACTTAATATTTTTATCTTCGAAATTAATTTTAAGGCCTTTTAAATTTCAAAATAAAATAGTTCTTTCGAACCCCTTTTACTATTTCATCATTTCATTTAATACAAAAAAAAAGTACTATATTCAAAAAATTACATAATATAATTAAAAAAGCTCCCATTTTTTTCTTTAAACTTTTGTTAGCTTCGGAAAATTTTATTATGCTTCATATTATTTTTTTTTTTAATTTTTACTATAAGGAAAAAATAATTAAATAAAATTGTAAAAGTTTTTTTTTACGAAAATTAACCATAAGAAATGTATTTTCAATTTATCCAATATATCTATACATATATATGTGTGTATGTATATTGTATTTATGTATGTATGGCAGTCAATGCCTATTAACCACGGGTCATAGAATTTATAAGTAGATCCCTTAAATAAATCTCGTTACAATTTCATTGGATATAACTATGGTTTCCTTTAAAATGCATAAAGCGCTACCTTTCAAACAAATCAAACTTTACAATTACAACAAAGTTGAGATTCAGCATCTTGTGATGGATTACATTAGTTCAAGAAGAAATAGTCTTACATCATATAATGCATTTTTTTTTTCCCCCATTTTAACCAGCTATATGTTGCAATTTAGGAAATAGCAATTCGAATCTAATTCATTCAGAAGACCAATATTCATATCTTATTCATATCATTAGACTACACGATCTGTACCATATAATGCAGTATTCCAAATGCTCGTTTGCTTACAGGAACTGCAGGAAGAGCCCTGAATTCAGAACTCTTGATATTTTTACTAGACTAGCGATATTGAACAATTGACATTGATAGAACAGCAGCTTCAGAACATTCCCCTACCGCTCTACTCACTCAGATCATTGGAGATGGCTAAGATCTCAAGAATTGCTTGAGACCACCACGATGCAATTATAATTACAAAAACAATCACGATTGAGATTCTTCTACCATCGCAAGAATAATCTGGTTAAGCAGATTGCTGCATCTGTTGATCATAAGAAGTTACCACACCCTGAAAAATATACAGGCTGCTTCTGAGCTGGTAGAATACCATCCATCCCCCCAAGTGAGATAAAACTAAGACGTAGGCAAGCTACTGATGACTTTCAGGAAAGAAAGAAGCATCACCGATCCTGTACCAGGTGAAGCCGCAATAGAATAAAAGATATAATCACATTGAGCTGAACAGAGGATTGTGATTGCCTTGGTTGGCTTACCTCTTATGCACATAGTTAAAAGACCCAAGGTCACTCTAAAACAAAAGCAGTTTGAGGACATCATTTCTGAGCATCCCTTTATTAAATGAATTTCATCCTGAGGATGGGCAGAGGGCCTTGACCCAACTTAAGCACGAAAACGCATCTTCTAAAAATGTCCCACATGTAAAACAGCACAACTTCATAGCATAGAAAAGAAACCAAATCTAACAGACTGCACCGTATTGTCAAGCACATGCTCGTGTATATAGATAACAGATACTGAATGGAATGATGTAACTCATGAGCAAGATTATTAAAGAAACAACTATCAGAAGTACACCACATCTGTTCTTTAAAACTTTGTAACCAAAAAATTTTACTAAGCTGAAGTTACAGTTCATATACATATGTACTCCTATGATCTTTAAGACCTCTTCAATCTTGTTCATGCTCCATTGAGAAATTCCTTGGGTCTCAACAGCCAATGTTATTCAGCTAAATCAAAACTTTGTTCCTGCATAGAGGATACAAACCATTGAGTAACATTTTTTTTTGGTTGCATGGTACGATGTAATTGAATTAAATATGATCAATGCTCAAAATAACCAATAGAAGGGGGAAAAAAGTTTTCAAGCTTATAACAAATGCTGCTCAATGCGATGCTAAATAACATCAAAATGTGTATTCAGATCTCTCCTTCCAAATTCTCAATCTCTTAAGACCAATCGAAATCTGAGCTTTTGAAGCACTATTATGTTGAAAACCAACAAAAGATTCCACAATCAAAAAGACCATTCAATGCAGGGTGGCTTCTTTCTCCCTTTACTTCTTTTGTCACATGACATTCTAGGCATTAAGCAACTGAAGGTTATCAAGCAACATACACTTACACCCTCTTGATAGTCTGATTTCTCAAAATCAATCCATGTTCCAAAGAAGCCCTTTACAAAACCATTAAAGCACCCACTGCACCGTCCCTAGTGATCCAAGGGGATATATGCATGATAAGGACCTATATTTTTTCTTTTTGTTTTTCACTTTAGGGACAATGCATTGCAGGTTATCATTATTATTAGTTAGTTATTTATTTTTTTATAGATCTGGATTTCAAAATTGAGTCAAAGAAGGGATTTTGTCTATCTTCATAAGGAAAGCCATTACAGTTATTGATGTGGCATCCAAACACTACCACGTGTGACACATGTGCATGCCACACTAGGTCTATTAATAATTTCTTTTACAAATAGTTGATGCAGCATGCAGCATGGATGACACATTGCAGCGTAGAGAGCCACATTGGCCACTTTAATGTCTCTCCCAACAAAGATGAATGAGGTTCTTTTTTACCTGACATTTGAAACCCCAAACATTGAAATGAAAACAAACACATAACACAAACCCTGAAGAAAAGCAGCAAAACTCAGCCTGAGAAGAATATCTTGAGGACCATCCTTTCTTGGCTTTTGTAAAGATTTTTTGTATACAGTTTCACCTTGTTTTAGAACGGCATTTTTGTTTTGTTATGGCCATTTTTATTAACATAGACATCTTTTTGATTTGTGATATTCCTCTCCTTCATACAGCAATATATTGGTGACTCCTACTATCCAGCACAAATGATAGAAAAAGTGACCTGGATCCTGAGTGAACAGAAAACCCAAAAAAAAAACAAAGAAAAGAAAGAAAAATCTCTTCCCATCTTTTCCAACCAAGTCTCTTCCTTTCTTTCATATAGCAAAGGATTGGTGACTCCTACTATGCCGGCACAGATCATAAAAAAATTGACACGAACCCCAAGTCAGTCAATTCCCACTTCCCAACCCAACAAACAAGAAAATACTGGAAGAGAGCTTTTCTTCTGGTTCAAATTGTAACTAATGGTTCAAAGAAAGCCCATTTTTTGATCAAGTATTTGGAGAAAAATAGACAACTAATACAATAATTAGACACACAACCCATACAATAAGAAATGCAACATATTTGATTTGATATATATTGTCACTGAAATGGGGTTGAACACCGGATGGGAAAGCAGTGGTGACTATCCCATAGGAGTGGGCAAAAAGTCCGACCAATCTAAGCCAAAGGAAACAAAAAATTGGTTGGTTTATAGAGGTAATTTAAGCCAAGCTGAAAAAACCAAATTAAACTGTTTTAAGAAATAAAGTAAAATTTTACTTATAATTATAAAAATTCTTTCGTTGTAATATATTGTTTAGATGAATTTAAGTCTGTACTTATTTGATGTATATAGATTACTTTTATGACTCTAGATTATTAGAATATGAACATAGATTGACTCAACATTGAACCATTTCCACCCCTACTATCCATGAATGACGACAGGGAGTTGATAATCTGAAAAGGCAAGCGAGCAGTGCAGTTTTGGACCATTAAGGGAGTAAGGGAAATTATGAAACTGGGATAGCATCTTGGATGGCCCATCATCTCTAAGGCAGGTTGTACTATTGCAGAGACCATCTAATCACAAAATGCAAGTCAGCTCTTGCATGCAGCAGGAGTCATACTGAAAGAATTACTAACAAATCATTTTTTACTGTAATTGCAACTATAAGATAATATATTGTGGATTACTATTTCAATTAATATTTTGATAAAGCTATAATGTTAAAATCAGGCTATATTGAGGGCTCATGCTTTAACTCTGATCCTCTGTTCTAATTTAATCTAACCCATACCACATAGGAGAAGAGAAAAAGTTTTGTATTGTAAAGGTCCTCTGTACTGCATATAAATGTTCTCTGCTGAAATCTTTATATTGGAAATAAGAGAAGACTATTAAGAATAATATCAAAGACAGGGTTTGCCAAATGGTTAGGCAACTTCACTAGTTCCGATGGCCCTAGGATTGAGTTTCATAAGCTCTAAACCCCACAATGGAAAAGAAAAGGTAGTATTCCTAAGAAATTCCTAGCATTCTTTTTGGATAGCCTTAATGCTATGTGCCATGCACCAAGGTCAATTGTATGGATAAGTAAAATACATCCTAATGGGAAAAGAATCATTTAGGCTAATTTCACTAACAAATCAAACATCATAGACTGTTATAACAACCGAAACTCTTGAACAGGCTCTTAATATCTATTGAAGTTTACACACTCTTTAGATCTTTGGTGTGGAATATCAGGAAATAAAGAACTAAATCCAAACTCATTGTTCCATATCTCAGAATTAAACACTGTAGTCGGGACTGTATCCACGTTAAATGCATAAAAGTTGATCCTAACTGTCAAAAAACCAATTTGAACTAACTTCAACAACTGACCAGTACATGGTCAGTATCACAGCCAAGCCTTGAATTCTTATTACATTTCTGTGGAGCTTCAAAGCTACAATCCTTAGCTTGTAAATCTTGGAACTCGTTAGACGAATTCCATTTGCAATCAATTTTCATATAAACAATCCAAATATTGACTCCATGAAACTATAACTCCAACCAGATACCCCAATTGTATGTTGCTAAAGCATAAAACATCAAAGCCGACACCCATATATAAACTTGACCGTGGTTCTAAATTATACGTTCTTTTCTTTTGATTTTTCAATTCCATTTTCCTATTCAGTAACTTGTAAGCAAATCAGCGAATGATAGCAATACGAAGAATATATTAAATAAAATGAATTGAAAAAAGCACACCTACGTCTGTTTGGAGTAAGAAGAAGATGAAGGCACACGTTTATTACGAAACATCATGTAACCGACTGGTAATACTACTCCAATCATCATAATCGCTGCTCCGATCAAGTACCTCATCGGACTTGGCGGTTCTACTTGCATCATCAACATTATTCCTACATTGAGAAGTTTAAAAATCACAACAATCGAAATTGAATCAAAGTCGGAGCTCGATTTTGGGTTAAGATCTAACATCACATAAAATGTTGTGAATCAGTGGACTTACAGAGATTGAAGAGTGAGAAGATCGATCTGGTTTTGTTCGATCTGTTCTTCTTCTCGATCTCAGAAGGGGGAGAGAGAGATTGGTTTGGGTTCGAATGTTGATGGAGAAGACGAACCAGAGATTATGGGCCGTCTCGGCCCAAGTGTTAGTATTGATTGATAAAATGGTTACTTCTTTTGGTCATAGTAAGCTCCACTAAAGGGAGTTTTATATGAATATAGATTATTTTTTGAAAAATATTATAAAAAATAGTTAATTTAAAAAAAAAATATGAATATGATATATTAAAAGTACATCAAGTGAATATACTTTCAGTTATTTATGTTTTTTATATTAAAAACGCTATTTTAATAGAAATTAAACTAAAGATGTATCAAATATATACGCCTTCAATATAAATATTTATACTAAAGGTACATATAATTGATGTGCTTTCAATATCATAATTTGAATTGAAGTCGCATCAAGTATATGCACTTTCAGTACAATTTCCATTTAACCTATTAATTTCCCTCTAGTTGAAATGATAAAGTAACGTTCTTCTAACCATTAACTTATAAACTAAATGAAAAGTTTGATACAGTAATAAATTATATAAAATCAAAATTGGTGGAACATCTCAATAAATATAGCAAGTGAGAAAGAAATAAGTGCATGAGATGATTATCTAATGACCATACGAGTCGAATAGAAGAAAAAAAAATTGCAAATTGTAAAATTATGATAAATAAACAATGCATTAAATTGCAATATATGATGAACAGTGAATTGTATTTTGAATAATTAATATATGCACAAAATTTGTAATTAATCAATAACAACATCAATACAATAGAAAAATAAGGAAGAAAACAAAAACAATAGACTAAACATATCTACTAATGCTTACGTTGTGTAAAGGTCCTCACGGCAAGGAAAAGAAGTAAACATCCCCATCTATCGTGTGTTTGAGTAAGCTTAAGTAATGGATCATCGAGCTTAAGTTCCATAGGAGGAATTGGGTCGACTGGATGGCCCAAATGTAGTTGAGTGACATCCTCTTCACTTGTATGAGGGTAGAACCTCGCTTTATAAGAGCTAGTAGAGTCACGAGATCAAGATGTTACTGGAACTCAAGAGTCATATATAAGCTAAATCCAGCCCTAAAGCTGGATTCGGCTCCCGAAGTGGAGGCAACACCTGACTTAGGGTATATGCTGTATCCCTCAGTAATATACCCTAGGTCTATCGATATCTGCCAGATAACGTATCTCTCAAGCCTTACCTCCTCGAACTCTAACTCTACCCCTAAGTGGTGCATGAGGAGTTAGCATCTCTTCGTCAACAAGTAGTCTCTACTCCCCGCCATGGTTCATTTGAGGTGGCTCATGTATGCCCTCTTGCTATGGATAGATGATAAGACTACTGTATTGCTCAACAAAGTCAAGTGCCCTATCTACAATACCGAACGCTGTAGAATAGTTAGGTGCCAGTTTGATACTCCTCAATGAGTTCACCTGAAATAAGTAGAGAAAATAAATGTTAGTACATATGATATCAAGTATAAACGAGTGAAAAATAAAATAGTGAACGGTTTTAGATATGCGTACTAATCAACCAATGACAGCTCCATGGTGTGTAATATAATACTGAGTGATCTGTCTATACTATGGTCAGTAGCTCTCGTTGACCCCTTAAGGACCTTGGATGTGTATTAGGAATCCGTGTTTCTATCCTTAAGCTTAAATATAGGAAGATTGTATATTGATCCAGTCAACATTCGTCCTATCCCAAGGTCCAGCTGGTAAAGTTACTCTTAGTGTCAACCTTTTGTGGAACGTACTGATATCCACCAAACTATTGGACAACATGGTCTAAAAAGCACCACTCAATGATGTGAAAACATATGAGCGGTACCTGGGCAGTCCAAATGTATTGCCTAACAATACAGAAGTAAGGCAACAGCTGCAACAACTCCTCTGTATAAGGCTCCTAAATAACCTAAAGGGTAAAAGAAAAAAGAAAATAAAAATAAACAATCAGTCAAATAACGATAGTTATCACTTACAGCCAAGAAAAGAACAACAAAGAGGATAACTTATAATATCATACATGTTATGTTGTCTACATGTTAAAAGCAGTACAATACGCATCTACGACATCATCGGATGTTAAGTCATCTCCTGCACTACCCTCTATTTTGGCTGCCAATAGCCTATCCCCGTCGATAATAAATCCATATTGACTAAAGGAGGCAACATGTAGGAATCTATTCCAAGCCCAAACTTGCAATAGAATCACGACATCTCTTAACTCACGTGCGTTGAATGACGAAGTAGAACATAATTGTTGGTACAACCATGCCAAGCAAGCGTTACCCCAGCTAAACTGCCCAACTACTGAGAAGTCCTCTAACAATGGCAAGAACATTAGGTGAATAAGGCTGAAGAATTTATTTGCAAATATAAATTCTCCCATCAAGCTGAGTATGTACGCATACGCATACTGTTGGACCATCTCATCGTCGGCCCCATGAAGAAGTATTCAAAAGTGCTCTGGTAATTACGTCAGAGATAAGCGATCACCAATCATCTGAGCAAGCCTCACACCTAGCAGTCTCTCCCTTACATCACCCTAGCTTTCCTCATCATCAGTCTTTGTCCGGCCTGCCACCGTGAACCCCTCAACTAGAAGTCTAAACTGGACCTTAACATCTTACAGTGTGATGGTCGCTTCTCCAGTGGGTAAGTAGAACGTATGTGTCTTGGGCCTCCATCTTTCGATAAGTGTCATAATCAAATGCCAATCCAACATAATAAATGAAAGCTGTGCAACTCTCCAGAACCCAACCTCCTTTATGTAAGGCTCTATCCTAGGATGTATAGGGATATCCCACTCATCCTTATGTAATGACATCTCACTACGCCACACTCATAGTGCATAGGCCATCTCCTAAAGAAACATTCATTAAGTTAGCAAATAGCACCTCTTTAATAAAGGAATTGATTGGAAATGATGATGACATTACTTACCCTATCCTCCTAGATGGCCTATGAACAATGACTAACTTGCCTTGCAATACGCATGGATCAATCAATCCCGGGTCTTGGCTCCATTTATTCTACTAACATATACAAATATGTTTAGTAAGCAAAAAATTAAAAATAAAAAATTGTCAATCATTATACTTATGCATGTATTACAATGTAATGTAAAAAAGGAATATGTACCAGCAATATTAATATCCAGATACCTCCTCCAATTATATCCTTCCTACCCATATGCACTGCATCTAGTTTTGTCGGACCACTCACAAATGTCCATCTCCATGTGATATCGCTTATGCCCAGGTTTATCTTTTTTTTTCGTAGTAATTCATTATTCGAGTGAAGATAAGGGAAGCTAACTTGTGGCAAGTTCAACTTGTCACCAATCGAATAAAAATGAGCTTGGTAACAATCTATCTGGTTTGCCTACTTATACCATAGCCTTATTGCTGATTTGTTGTCCACCCTCATACTTGCTGCTGCAATACATGCATGGGAGGAAGGGATCCTATATATTTGCCACTTTTGATAAGTATAAGTGTGGCCCTTGAAGTCAATTGTATGTATCCTTCCTCCTTCCTTCAATCTTGTCGTTGTCATTCAACTACTAGTTAACACCTCGAAAATACTATTCTGTAAACTAAATGAAATGACTTTATGTGCACTTACCCGCCCCTCCACCCCCAAGTTTCATACATCTTTATAGCATAATTAGTATAAGTTTTGCTAGAATCGATTACCTCCTTGGTGTCCTTATGCCTCTCCTTTCAATAAGCGACATAGTTTTAAAATATTTTTTTCACTAATGCAATGACAAGTAATCAATGAACTGATTTCAAAATGGAGTTATAGCTCTCGACAATATTTGATGTTATGTATCCAAAATGATAACATCCATCATATGCGAGAGTCCACCTATCCAAATCAACATTGTCGAACCACGTGAGAGTATCCTCTTTAGCTTAGGCCAACTTCTGCATGAAACATTCAAATTTCCTCTGTTGTGCCTGAACACTTGTAAATCATATAAGTTTCTTGCATAACTGGTTTTTGTGAATTGTGTTGAAGTTACTAGCTACGTGCTACAGACAATATCTCCAAAACTACAAATGGTAGCTGCCAACCTACTGATGGTTCCTTGTATGCAGAGTCAATACCGGATGCCTTGTCGGATATAAGACATAAAGTTTCCCTCTTCTGGCCCACTACATGCACTTTAAGCTTCCGTAAGAACCACCCCCAAGTTTTTACCAATTCTATATCAACTAAAGCAAATGCCAATTGAACAATTGAATTGTCCTCATCCATGCTACAAGCTACCAACAACTTATGCCCATACTTTTCATATAAGAATGTGCCATCGATACATATAATAGGTCAATAGTATTTAAAAGCTTTAACACATGGCCCAAATGTCTAGAAAACCCACTTAAACTGGGACTGACCTTGCTTTGGTGAACTACTCCAGCCCTAATCCACTTGTGTCCTCGGGTTGCTCAACTTCATTGCATTTAATAGTCTCAGCAACTCGTTATATGACTTCTCCTAATTACCGTATACCATCTCAACAGCCTTTCGCTTAGCTTCGAAAACCTTTCTATTTCTTACTGTGTACCATACATAGTTTGCACATTAGCTCATGATCAGGTATCTTAATATCACGGTTGTTCCATACACTATTGATGAATAGTATAGCTATTATGTTGCTATTGAGCTGAACATGATCCTGGTTTATCATTGGGTTCACACAAGTATGTGGACCCTCTAGAATTGTTATTTTGAAAAGACCCTCTACTTTCTTCAAATAAGCCAGTAGCCTCCATTTACAACCCTGTTCTTTTTTTTTTATTTTTATAGTAGATAGCATATACATTTAGTTTCAAAATATCTACATGAAAATCACAGTGGTTCTTTAAGTGGAATGACTTAACTACATTTATGAAATCTTTCTTTGTGTTGAAACGCATACCGATACTCAAGTCATCAGAGTTGATGATGTTACTACACATTTCATTAACATCTCTCTTGAATGTTACATAGCCGCTGCTATTGTACTATCTGTTGTAATTTAAGACATGACCTCTAATAAGCCTGTCAATAGGTTCATTTATATGCAGAAAGTCTTCAAACTGCCCACTTAACAATACTTCACCAATTCGATGGTATGGCTTACTAAGGCCATCACTACGAAGTGTCCGGACTAGTATATTGCTCCCATTAACATATGGTCTCAATTGGGCCTCTCCCAAATCTTCAACATGGTCATCTTTGAGGCCAACATCATCTTCATCACCATCCCTATCATCCTCATCACCATCCACATTTGCCGCGTTCTCCCCATCATCGATATTTATATCCATGTGCATTCTCTTTACATATAGATCATAAGACTCTTCATGTTCGATAATGGGACCCAATGCTTCGTCAAGTTGCTCTTCTGTGATATTCACGTACTCATACTTAGAGAAATCCATATATGGTTCATTTGATCAATCCACATTTGTTTGCTCCGTACTAATCATTGTTAAATGCACATTGGGATCTGGAAGGGTTGGATTATCTAGCTCATATATTTTATGCTCATTCCAAGCACTCAATTCCCTAATGTACTTTATGTACACTTCTTGAATACTTCATTTCCCAAAAGACTCTACCATCTCAATGAAATTCTCAATATCCTCATTATCTCTAATGGCCATCAACCTGTAAACAACTTCAGCATCATGGAAAAAGAGATGCCTATACATGAGTTCAACATCATTCGGGTCAACTCTAGCGCATCCACAAATTCTCCGACTAAAATGAGAAAAGTTTGAATCTTTTTTAATTTTCAACTTCTTAATGAGCTCCCTATCATACGTTGGCCTTCAGCTACCTATCACTATATTTCCGTTCACATAGATAATAACTTTCACATAATCTACCATTTCTATCATAGCAATATCACAATAAACTGAATATTTAGATGACATTATAAATTCATCTATGCACTGAGTGATAACTTTACAAAATACACTTAATTATCTAGGTAAGCCACATTGTTAACACAATTACCTAGCTTTAACTTTCTAATTTGACTTAACACAATCAAAAACGTGAAAATATATATATATATATACACAACAATTTCCACTTACATTTCAATATTATTTATATATACATTTGTATAACTTATTTACCACAATATAAAACAATCTTAAATTTATACAACATACAATAAATTTTTATGAAATATTAATAATTTATACAACTTACGGTACATCTACGATTACAAAATTTATGTAATAAAGTAATAATTTTTTGTCTAAAAATAAAAATTGCATAATGTTGATTATTAATAAAATAAAATAAAATAAATAAATAACATACTTATAAGTTATAGATTGTTACTTTTTTCAGACATTCTACTTCAATTATGGGTTTTCTCAAGTTTTCTCTGTGTTTTTGAAATTTCATAAACTAATATAGGTAAGAATAAGCTATACTTGCGCGGGTTAGGGTATATATACCTAGCATATGCGCCTTCAGTGTAAAAAAAAATAAGTAACTAAAGGTACATTCACTTGATGCACCTTTAGTATATCATATTTGTATTTTTTTTAAAAAAATTAGCCTAGTTCCATAATATTTTTCCAAAAATAGCTTGTATTTGTATAAAACTCTACTAAAGGATGGATGTACAAGTCTAGATAAGATAGCTAACCGATCTAACTAAGCCCGATAATGATTCCTCATAGTATTAGTCTATGATGGACTCAAGAGTCCTAGTACTAGACTAACATAATTAAATAAAAATATAAAAAACCCATATTATTGTTGTGGAATCTTGGATATAAATTTGGAATCTACAAAAGTAATAGGAATAAGGTTTTGGGTGATGTCGGGGCTAGTTTAGTATAATTACTTTAATACCTAAGTTAAAAGAGTGTTTAAGTATTTGAAAGGAAATGAGAATTCACTAAATAAAGTATGTAGAGACTTTTGGCAAAGGATGTGTTCTCATGTTTATAGATTTTCATTTGATAACCATAGTGAGGGGCAGTTAAACTGCTAGTGACATTTGATGCTTTCTAAATTTAGTCATGTACAAATCGTAAGGAGAAATGGATGATTAGATAGTTGTTGTTTGGATAATTGTTGAATTGTTTAAGCCCACATTTGAATATTTGAACCTTTTTAGATTAAGCCTTAACAATTAGACCTCTAGTGATATTGGTCGGAAAGCTGACCAAGTAGTTAGCCACAATAGGACTAAGCTAAAGACATGATCCTTAGCAAATTCTCGACTCATTTAGAGTAGGTAGATAGAGTGCCGAGCATTTGATTAATGGAATGAAAATCCACTACCAATAAATATCATAAATATTAAGATATTTTAAAAAAGGACTGATAAATGGTTTTTCTAAGACATACAGATATGCATTTTCTTTTAGAGTTTTTCACTATCTTATTTTTGTGTATCCCATCTTCTCTAGGTAATATCGATTCATTTTATATAAATCGTTGTCGAATTAGAAGTATATAAATACACTATGGCTAATATTTAAATGTGTATGTTTGCATTTTAACATTAATTGTATCCATAACAAGCAAAAAGCATAAAATGTCATTGTAGGTGCCACTAAAGACATTTCGAGACACATTAATAACTCTAGCTTTTTAATTTGTATACTGAGCTCTTATTGTATGATGTTATGGCTCTTAATGAGTTCCATAAATACTTTAATATCTTGTTCATAACTTTAACGATTGTAAGAATATCCCTTAATGAAAAAACGAGCTTTATTTGTATACAATTAGAGAAATTATAACTACATGTTTATGAGGGAGTGAAAATTATTCCCCTTCTCTACTTAATTGCAATGTTCAATTAGGATTTCCCATACGTAATTAGAATTTGGTTAAAACAAGGAATACACATTCTTTAAAATTAGTCATGTATTGTGATTCCCCACTTATGATATATGATTTGTTCTAACCTTACCCTTGGACAAACCCCAAAAAGACAACAATTGCCCTTAACAAAATTAAACCCTCTACATTAGTAGCTACAAGAATCGCATTGACATCCTCTCCCATCTCTCATTGCATCCAACCTCTATCATCCTAAACCTATGGATCACCTTGTAGATTGAAACCTTAACTTGGCTTTGTATCTCTCCTTCGTCTTTCATTCCATTCATAACCTACATGTTGAGTGCTCGATCTTTTTGTCTTATGCAAAATTGCTAAGGTTTAGGGGGTTAGATCAAAGACCTTGGTTGAGGGGAATAATTTTTTATCTTGGATTTGTGTAGTTACACTCTAAACCTTATGTTGGTATCCTCATTAGTAGGTGTAAAGCAGTGTATGCAAAATGTTTCTTTAAGGATTTGATGCAATTGCTTAGGTTAGGCTTTGATGCAGTGGTAAAATGAGGAT
Source organism: Lumnitzera littorea (assembly GCA_024138015.1). Taxonomy (NCBI): domain Eukaryota; kingdom Viridiplantae; phylum Streptophyta; class Magnoliopsida; order Myrtales; family Combretaceae; genus Lumnitzera; species Lumnitzera littorea. Next base: position 75,980,207 of record JAMXBB010000001.1, on the reverse strand, counting down.
TTGATGTAGTGTGTACAAAGGCATGTAGATAATTCACATGTGATGGTGGGCGCTGGTGAATCGATTACAATAGAGGTGATAAATGGCTTTAATGCAGTTGCTTAGGTTAAGGTTTCTTTGATAAGTTTTGGGTGTGGTTGCCATCTAAACCATGATTTCCTTTATCATCTTTTGTTTTTATTTTGTTTTATTATTATTTTTATATAAGGGGGATTTTAGACTTTTCATTTTTTATTCATTGCTTACTCCTTGCGTAATTCCACCAAGTGAATAATGTATTTTCTATTCTACTCCATTTAAGTAAATAACATAATGTACATTTACTCTTTGTTATATCCTTATTCTGTTTCTTAGTGATACCAATTCCATTCTCCTTACATTCCATGAGTCAACTAAACATGTTAAGTGTTTAGATAATTTCAAAATTTTTCAAAAGTGCATAAATATAACTATCCTTTTTGTGAATAATGTGCATCTTTTTTAATTAAGTTGGCAGTTGGTTTAAATTAAGCTCTAAGGACGAAATTGGTATTCCATGAAAATTAATTAAGCATTTATAGGTGTAGAGAGCTAAAAATTATTATATTAGTTATTGAGTTAAGCCCATTATTTACTTAAGCTTGATTGATTGGGCTAGGTGATAGGGCTAGGTGATAGGGCCTAAAGAGTCCAGTCCATATATTGGGATAATTTAGGGAGATTTAACTTGGTGGGCTCAAAATAGGGATCGTTAGACCGATTCGTCTGTATCTAATCTTTCTCAAGTAAGCTCATGTACTAAGGAAGACTGTTGGCCTTAAGCCTATTAACTAATTCATTTTGAATAACTATGAATTAAGTAGGCTTGATATCATTAGTTAATCATTTAGATGATCGGACGGATGTTATCTTGCCTAAAAGCCTATAAGTACTTGAAACTCTTGAAGAGAATAGAGAAACAATAGTGTTATGCGAAATTTTTACTCTCTAAGATCAAATAAGAAATTCGTGCAAAGAATTGATCTCATTTGCTCAAACTATAAGGTGAATTTTTGTGGCCTTCTAAGGTTGCCGTATCTATTACTTGTACATTTGAAATGCTAAAATTGCCTATTTTTTTATCTCTGTTTTGTTCTTACCTAATTATCTCTTTAGGTAACAGTTTTGTTTTACTTCTTTGAAGTCACGTGTAGCGCATTACTTACATAATATGCACGTGACCACCTGAGTCAGACCTGACATCAACATTAAGTAAGGTAAGGTTAATGCTTATACTACAAATTTGAAAAGAAAGGATATGATTAAATAGTTATGAACAAAATACTAAATTATGGTCTCGAAATGTTTTCACATTTCTTAAATTGATAGCTATCAATTTTATTAAAAAAATATATTTAAAGTAGGTTGAAATCATTAAAATTGCTATAATATAATAATATGAGTATTAGTTTTCTAAAGGAATAGATCAAGTTTGATTATTGCTTCCAATAATTATAATATGTACAATTGAAAAAATTCAAGAAAAAAAGAAGAGGTTGGAACCAACACTTAAAAGAGGCTAAGTCTAGTTTCCTTATCATAGGATTGTGAAAATACCATATATACAAGACTATTATAGGCAATTCTAGAATTCTGATTGTTTTTAAAGTAAGCCATGCTTGTAATATAGATGAGAAAATTCTTATGGATATGTTTTGGAATTACTTTTAAACCTACTCATTAAAAAATATATAATTTTTAAAAAATCAGATGGTCTTAACAATATGCAATGAGTGATCTTAAATAGTGAAATTTGGGAAGAAAGAAAGCAAATGAGAGAAAATTACACTATAATTGACATAATACCCTTTAAATATTACGCGACAGAACTCTAATTATTAGGACACTTTTTAATATAGTAGTTTAGAGTATGTTAAACTCTCAAGTTAAGTATGCTTAGATTAAGTTAATTTTAAGATGAGTTATCTTTTGAAAATTTGTGGTACTAAAAAATAAAACTGCATGGTGTCCACATCAAAGCAAATAATACCTTCATCCATATAAAGATTTTCAGTTAGATCATAGCAATTAATCATGCAATATATTGCTAGAGGTCCATTTCCTAATCTTGGGTAAAAAGAAAAAAAAGGAAAAGCAAAAACATGAAATTATATGCCATAAAACTAAGAATTATTTAGATCCTAGTGAGAGAAAGTACATACATACATTGCTTCTTAAATCTTAGTCTTTCTCGATTTTTGGATTTTGTTATATTTTTCTTCATTTTGCTAGAAAATCCATGATCATTTTCAATAAACATATCACTTTGTATGGTTTAGAAACAAATAATTGAAAAGAAGAGCTTTAAAATTAGATGTGGCCGGCCTTCCAAACAGTTACTAACTTAGAATTTCACACAAACGAATCTAGATAAATTTTTATCTTTAGATAGGATAAAATTATACAAATCATAATTTTTTAATAAAAATATAAAAATTTTCTTAGTTTAATATATTTTAAAAGTTAACGAAACTGTAGAGATCTTTCCCTCACATCCCTCACATTTTCAAGCCGGTACTTAGAGATGCCTGGTTCACGTGGCTTCTATCTACGGTTTCGACCTTATTTACTTATTTTAATCATAGTTAAATTGGTCTAATCCACAATTCGAAATCGTGAAGCCTCTAGTTCAACTATTATAGAACCGTTTGAACCGGATCAGATGCCAGACTGGTTCTACCGAACCTGTTGCTCAGTCCGGCCAAAAAAAGAACCTGTTGCTCAGTACTGAGCCGGTCCGTACCGGCCCGTGACCAGCTCCAATATCCCACAATATTGGAGCTAAACGCTGCCGTCTCGTAATATCCCACAATATCCCCTACGTGTCATGACGATAGAATCTCAGCTAAACGCTGCCGTCTCGTAATCGTAAAAATTAAAAATACTCAGCCACCAAACAAAACAGTATAAAATATTCTGGAAATATAGTCCTCTTGTTCTGTCTGGTTCATAATGCCCGCAAACGCCATCTTCAACTACTAAGAGAGAGAGATAATGTCCCTTGCAAGGAGGAAACTGGGTTCGAGCTTTCATCAAGTGTTGAGCATTGCAAACAGGTCCTTCAAGTCTTCTAGATTTGCTAAACAGTCCCTGCATTCCAGGACAGGCCCTCCTTTAGCAACTGGGATCCACGTCTTTCATTGCCCCGTAAGTGTTTTCTTTTTCCCCTTAATTCCCACATTCTGTTTTCATGTAAAGTTTTCGTCTTTTTTTGATCCTAAAGACATTGCCCATTTAAAAAGGAAAAAAAACCTTTCTCTGTTGTTTAGGTGCCTTTGTTTTGCAATAAAAGGTTTTGGGATCCTTTCCGACATTTGTTGCAATCAAAGATTTCGAATTATCAAATATTGTGGCTACTGGTGGCTTTAAGCGATGCAAGTATGTCTCGGGAGCAACTGATGGGTGGTGGTGGTGGTTAATTGTTGGTGGTGGTTCGATGATTTGGTTAATGTTTGCGGATAAAGTTTCCCTTTGGTATCGTAGTAATTTTATACATAGGATGGAGTCATTTTTTGCTGATTGATTTCTGTATGACATGTGATTGGCGGATACACGTTGGAGACACGAAACTCTGCGTAAAGTTTAGGATGTGGTATATGTTTCCTATAGTGAAACCGATAGTATGCCAACGTTATACATGTCGACAAGCAACTGGCTTCGGTTTTTACTTGTTCAGAAGAGAAAGGAAAGGAGCTCCTTTGAATAATTGGCATCGGTCGTATTGTATTCATGGCCAAATGATGGTATAGGAAAAGTTTCATTCTTTTTCCGGAATTCGGAGGATGAAATTCACACTTCCAATGAAAAGCATTTTCCATTTAAAGGAAAATGTTGCATCGATTGAGGAATAAATAACTTTTACAAGAAAAATGGAATATGTGTTTTATTAATTCTTTTCACAAAACATCAACTACTTGATCACCTTTACAACCTTTGGTCACCTAACAGCTGAATCCCAACATCACTGCTTTTAGTTGCCCTTATGTCTAACCATCATAAATACTCAGATACTGCTAAGCTATCCAATGAAAAGAATTTTCCATTTAAAGGAAAATGTCGCCTAAATTGGGGAACAAATATCTTTTCCAAGAGAATGGAATATATGTTTCCTAATTCTTTTCGCAAAACATCAACTACTTGATCACCTTCACAACCTTTGGCCACCTAACAGCTAAATGCCAACCCACCTGCTTTTAGTTGCCTCTCAACATAACGTCTGACCACCATAAATTCTTAGATACTGCTAAACTATTAGATGGACATGGGATGCAAACTTATCAATGATTCTGCAGGATGAAGTTGGGATTGTGGCAAGCTTATCAAATTGCATTGCTTATAAAGGAGGGAATATACTCATGGCAGATGTTTTCGTGCCTGAAAATGAGAATGTCTTTTATTCCAGAAGGTATTATATTCTTAACTAAAGTCTACATTAGTAGGAGATATATGGTGTGGTATGTATGTTTTAGTATTTTATTGCAGTATTCATTGCATGGAATGGATTTATTGTTTATGGTATGTCTGTGTAGCTACTGGTTACTTCTCCAATGCGTTGGATTATTATTTGTTTTCCTATAAATGAAACTCTAGGAATAGATCTTTCTCCAGTTTAAAATTCGTGATCTCTCATAATGTGTACCGGTTTTTTTGATTCTTCATAAATTGATGTAGTAATGGACTTTAACAGGAATAATGGAGAGAATACAAATGAAGATTGATATTTTCAATAATTGCAAGGAATTTTTATGCTTTGAATGTTAACAGTTGCTTGTTACATCTTTGTGTGAACTAGTATGTGTAGATTGGAAAACCCATGCTGATTCAACTTGGTATTCTGAAGCATGCTTGTGATCTTTGCTCTCAAATATACAGTGAGTTTCTATTTGATCCAGTGAAGTGGACAAGGGCGCAAATGGATGAGGATTTCTTGAAGCTGTCTGAGAGGTTCAACGCTATGAGATCTGTTGTCCGTGTCCCAGCTTTAGACCCAAAATATAAAATTGCTATTCTTGCTTCAAGACAGGTATCTTCTTCTTCTTTACATGTTTTTTCATCCTTCAGCATGTTTGATTCTTTCTGAAATTGCACCAGGATCATTGCTTGGTAGATTTATTGCACAGATGGCAGGATGGCAGACTCCCTGTGGATATTACTGGTGTTATCAGGTGTGTTTTTAATAAGAGTAGTTGTGATTCATTAGTTTGACTTGAAGTTCTTAAAATCTTTTGTCATTTTGTTTCATAGTAACCACAATAGAGCTCCAAACACCCATGTAATACGATTTCTGGAAAGACACGGTATACCATACCACTATTTGCCTACAACCAGAGACAATAAGAGAGAGGGAGATATCTTGGAATTAGTTGGGGATACAGATTTTTTGGTACTTGCCAGGTACATGCAGGTCAGTTAACATACTGATAACTGAGTTATATATATATATTGTACTAACCATTTCATATGTCTTTTTATCAACAATGTGAACGAAGGAGAGATCGAGCAGTACTTTGTTTGGATATGATCCATTCAGGCAAACAGAATTCAGCAGGTTTTATATACTTCTAACTTTTTCCTGCAGGTACTATCTGGTTATTTTTTAAGAAACTATGGGAAGGATATAATAAATATTCACCATGGACTCTTGCCGTCATTTAAGGGTGGGAATCCATCTAAACAGGTTTACTTCAGTTGAAATTTTATGGCCCCAAGTATTTTCCTTTGTCAGTCCACCTTCCTAATTTAGTTTGCTAGATTTTTTTGGCAGGCTTTTGATGCTGGGGTAAAATTAATCGGTGCGACAAGCCACTTTGTGACAGAAGAACTCGATGCAGGGCCAATAATCGAACAAATGGTAATTATTCAAATATCATAGTTGGAGACTAATCTCTTTGAGCACCAATTTCAATCTTTCTCTGGTTATGGTCAAAATGGCAGCTGAAATTTTTGGTTCTCTTTGACAATTCCTGTTTGCATATAAGCTATGATTGCTAATAATTGCGCTATCTAACAAGAGGGAGGGGGCTGAAATATTGGCTTCTTTAACCATCTCCTACTAGTTTATTCCATCAAATTATCTATTTCCTGCAATTCAAACAGTTATGAGAGCAAAGGTAAAACATAAATTATACCCTTTTGCAGCATCGCATGCCACTGCGTCCTTTAGAGCTCATTTGATCCCTTGCTTGTGCTTTCCCTGATTTGTGAAGTCACATCCCACCTCAAGATGAAATAATGCTTCCAGATTGTGAAATCTCTTTTTTTCTAAACCTAAGCAGGCTGACACCTTGGCACTAATATACTTTGTGGTCCTACTTGTGGGCCATCCCAAGGGGATTAAGATATCAAAGCCAAAAAAGAGAAAGTTCCATAGTATAGCTTTTGCAGTTGGAAAGCAAGAGATACGTTTTGAATATTTTTCTATTTATTTCATTTCTTAGTGTGTCAGAAAAATGGAAAGGGGAATGGAATTGATATAATGGACCTAATAAACCATTCTGGACAGACTTTTATAAGCTTTAGCTCTCGGGATGGCAGCTATAGGAACTAGTAAGGCAGACTAAGAAGATGTTGAAAAAGAAGAAAAGAACTTTGAAGGTGGCTTTTCGTTTTTTCTATATATATATATATATATTTATTATAATATAGATCCTGAATTTGCTAATATTCTTTCATGTCTCAGTTGAAGAAGATATTGTTCATGCACGACTGCTGTTTACTTATCAGAATCCACCTGCAGGTTGAAACGGTTTCTCACCGAGATAACTTGCATAGTTTTGTTCAAAAGTCGGAAAACCTAGAGAAACAATGCCTTGCCAAGGCAATTAAATTTTACTGCGAACTGCGAGTGTTACCATACGAGAAGAACAAAACAGTGGTATTTTAATAGGAGACGCTGTTGCTGGAGGCTGCAATGCGTATGTAGAGAACTTGATGTCAGTTTTCATTGTAAATTCACCAATTACGAATGTAATTTTATGACATTATAATCTAATTGAATGAAAGCTCCCTTGCTTTTTCTGCTTCATTAGCTTTGCCTTCTAATGTGCACAACTGATGGAAGTACTGAACTAGTTACAGAATGATTTTAAGATGAAAACTCCCAGGAGTTCTGGAGGCAAAACCCGGGTATATCTCCATTAGCTAGTTGTTGATGACGTATATCATGATAATATGTTATAGTTCCATTACCTCGTGTAAACAGCAGAAGGAAGAAGAAGAAGAAGAAGCAACAAGATGTTTGATAAGTTGTCACGTGTGATGTTGTGTCATAGTGTTAGTACATACGTGATGTTATCATTTAAATTGTGTGGTATTGGCGTAGTTGTCTGAGTATGTGTTTTGTGTTGTATTAGAGAGTGGGGCAGGTGTTGTTAGCAGGGTATGATTGTCAGTGGGACAGGTGTCATATTATAGTAAGAACTTGTGTAGGACAGCAGTTACGTGCACAACTACAACTCCAATTGTGTTTATAAGCCATATGGAGTGAATAAGGAAGTCTGTTGGGTATTTTCAAAAAAACTTTCTCAACTTCTGGTTTTTTTAATTTCTTCAAGATCGTTGGGTTCTCTCACATAACGAGCCTGAACTTGCGTTTACATCATAGTTAGGAAGGATAGAAGGTCTGAAAAGGAGTCTTCTAACTTGGAAACACCGTACATAATACTCTAAAGAGCTTGTTTTTATGTATCTTTGAGTAAGAATAAGGGTTCCTTGTGGCTAAATCTAGGGATGTTACCGAAACTAGGAGCCCTCGCAACTGCTCATTAGTTAGATCGGTAATTCATCAACCACTACACTAGCGTTTCACCTAAGTGCTAGGAGTGTAAAAACAAATTTGGTTTACAAATTACTTGAGTTCAACTTCGGTTTTATTCGAATTTGGTTCTATAATAGCTGAATTGAGTACGAGCTTGAGCTGTGGGAGTAGTAAATTAAGTTGAACTTGGGTTTTAAAATACTAAACCGGTTAGGTTTACAAGTTTAATCGAATTTGATATAATTTTTAATTTATTTTTTATTTTTTAAATTCTAAGGTTAGTTAGGGAAAATTATAAAAACGTTTGAGCTTTATTGAATTAGTTGAGTTGAACTTGAGCTTGCCTTGCCATATATATCTTTCAACAAAGTTGATGTTTAAAATTGAGAGTTTGGTCGAACTTCAACCATCTTAAGCTTCAAGTTTTTAAGTGGAGTTTAAACTCAATTTAATATTATATTGGTTTCACTTGATTCGATTACACCCATGCTAAAAGCATATTGCATATAAGAGTTGCCAAACCGTGGAACATTTTATGAGAGCTCTATCTCTCTCCTTCGCCCTGGGAAAAAAATCCACATGTACAGCGAGAAAACGATCGTCAAGATTTGTATTCATTCCTCTTATACTTCCTTTGCCATTGAAATGACTAGTTTTCTGTTTATTTGGTTTTTGAGATCGTATTTATCTAGTTGTATCTTTAATGATATTGAAAGAGCGTTGCAAGTTCCTGACTTGCTACATTCCAGGTTTAAAAACTCATCTTGGAGAAAGTCATAGTTCACTAAAAGAAATGCCATAAGAATCGCTCTATGCTTGTGCCTGTCCGCTTTAGCACTTGAGAGGTTCAGGACATTAGTCCTATAGTAGGTAAAGAAAACCATGATGGTTTCTTCTAATTTACCTTCTGTACAAGATTAAAAGATGTGAAATTCAGATTTGTATATATAGAGGTAGGACTTCGGACACCAGAAACAGTTTACAACGTTTACTACTTATCCATTCTTCAGATATAAACAAGTGTGACTAAAAATCATTACAGAGGTTCAGCTATGTCCATCTCCAACTCGATATCATGCAATAGCTCATGTTTTATTGCTGATTTTGAGAAGTTCCATAGAGTGCTGAGCAGTTTCAGACCAGTTATTATGTTGGAGAAGATTCTGAATGCTGTCAACCCACCTTTGCTTGTGAGTCTTGTTCTTGCACTTGAACTCTAGAAGACCGTGCGCAGTTTTGAGGCCAAAGTATACATCTTCCATTTTCTCTCTTTCTTTTCTGTAGGGCCAAGCAGAAGTTTCATCACAAATTCCATAAATTACACCTGCACAAAAACATTGGACTTGGGAACCTTAGTTTGAAAGTAGTGCATTAAAGCTTAAAGTTCGATTTGGTTGCCGAAAAGGACTACTGTTCATTGTTCAAAAGATGAAATCACAAGACTTACATTTACTGTTTGTTGAGAACGCTCCACCAATATGTTTGTTTTTTATCTTAAGGATGACCTGATAATGCAGAAATCAACATCAGCGCATTGCTGTATACATAAACTATATCTCATTTTTGGCAAAAAGCAAGATATTCCACTGGAATGAGCTTTAGGTACCTGATGTCTTTTGTTGACATAGACAGAAATGTGCTTAGAGTGAAATCCACCTGAGAGATTCAACGAACAAAACAATCTTAGAACTCTTAGTTTTGAAGTTCTTAGATCCTATCAGGTTTGGCATTTCTGGATGTCATCAGCAACATTCTTAATCGATGTTACTTTGTGGTGAATAGAGAACATGGATTTATTTGCAGGCGCGTATATGTTGAAGTTATAGAAGGGGGATTCGTTTATGAAACCATAATGAATTGTGCTTTTTATTGTTACAATTTATAACTATCTATCTAAAAGTTTAAACCTATCGGGATGTGGTTATATATTTGTTTTAATTTGACACATACCTTTTTGTGTATGTTGTAGAAGATCACCTTCGCAGGGAAGACTGCACTCTTCACCATGGTGGTTCACCATGGTAGTATGCAAATCTGCCAATCCCCTGTCATGTGGACTAACTGCCGCCACCTTCTTTGCTTCTCTTGGCCTTCTTATTTTCAGTGCAGCTTCTCCTCTCAAAGCTAAATCAATTGGGGAAAATAACAATATTTAGATCAATGTGCATATTGCGAAGAAATCTGGTGGCATATATACATATAATGTAGGGAAAGGTACCTAGGAAGCCCTAAAACTTTGTAGGCATAAATGCAATTATGCCCTAAAACTTTGATAGCAGCAATCTAGGTCTTAGGACTTCAAAATAGCATGCAATCAAATTCTCTATTGGCATGTTCTGAGTTGACATATTTTACTATGGACTTGATTGCATTTATTCCTACGGTTTTAGGTTTTCCTAGGTAATTTTTCCTGTAAAGTACAATTTGGATAGTCTTTAGTTGGATCACCTGTGGCAGCTGCTGCGGTAAGTGTTACAAGATCACTGGGAGTATGCATATCCACTGCTGATCTGACAACTGAAGCTAGATGGCCATGATCAGCCCCGGCTAGTTCAGCCAATTCTACACAATGCGATGCTAGAAGTTCTGTAGCAGTTGCCATTGCTGAACTCATCTTCGAATCTGAATTGGAGCTTTGTGCTGCTGTGACTGCAGCCAAGCCTGCCGCTAGTCCAGCAATGGAAAGGGATGAATGAACATGTGCATTCTCAACCCGTGCTTTCTCCTTTTTCCTTGTGGAACCATCGTGTGATTCTCTATGGTGCAACCATTTCCCGAACGATCCCATTTTATGGGAGTTGATCGAACTCAGCACCTTTTCTGCCTGAAAAGACAAGAATTCATATGATAAACTGAAAAATGAACTCACATAATGAACCTTATGGTGAGGACGATTTGCAAATGCTGGAATTTTACAGTTTGAGACACTGAAATTGAAGCACATTCCACCGGATTACTGCTTTCAAGTTCCTATTCCAAAAGAATTCTAAATGCCATTTTAACAATAATCCAAATTAGACATTTTTACCTGCTTTGTACACAAATTAATTGGTTATTGGTTCTGTTAGACTAGCTATATGCTGTATGTGACCAAGTTTTCAGGTGATACGAAAATGTACCGAGCAATTACATATCCAGGACTCTTGATAGAAATAGACACGTTGCAAGTTTCTTCCAAAATCACTTCTCCCTATAATTTTTTTTTTTTCCTTTTTCTTTTCCCTGACCAAATTCATCAGAATTTCATCTATTGATTCTTTATTACCCTACTATGAATCTTCATAAGTTCAGGAAAAATTACAAAATTTCTCGGTAGACAAAATTAATTTATTCTGGAGACGGAAAATTGGGAAGGAAGCCAAAATCTAGATGTATCCTCCTGAACAAAAAAGCAGGTTTCTTATAGAAATAAACAAACTATCATGGTGCGTTTGTTTCACGAATAATGTTTCCTTGATACTTTTCTACCATTGTTATAATCTAATCTCTGCAATAGTTAAATATTTTCATAATAATCTCTGGAGGTTGCAGATAATGGTTCCAGTTGTAAGTAAAGTGGACCATTAATGGTGGTGATTAACAGTAACGGAGAATGTTAATCAAAAGTAGGTAAATTGATTTCCCTTTTTAAAAAATGAAAATCGTTTCCCGTATTTTCCGCGTTCATTTTCTAGCACAAGCTATCTCCACCAACCAATCTTTTTATATTCCAAACCATAAGGTAGGATTTCTGTGAGCTTACCAAATGTTGTTGTGCAACAGCCATCTCAGGCACCGTACTGGGGAACTTCTCATATGTGAAACTTTCCTTCTTTTGAGCCAGGGCTTTTGAAATCTCAGAAGCTGAAAGGCTCCAGGACCTTGACAAGAATTCCATGGACTCCTTTGGAGTTTGTGGTTGTGGAATTGTCGGCAGTGCTGAAATCCCTTCTAGCTCTTCGTCCTCTTCAACATCCTGTAGCCTTGACGAAGAACCAATGCTCCACCCAAAATACCGGCCAGAATCACCTTCCATTGCAGTCATTAAAACCACTCAAAAGCTAGATTTATACTGAATACAATCAGATTTAACAAACTCTCCTGCATCAGACAAAGAAAATGAGAATTAATAATAATTCAGAAGGCTTGTGTGTGGAATAGAATTTGTGAGTTGATGACAATGGACATAAGGTGAACCTACTTGGGTAGAGACTTCCAACTTTGAAGTTGAAACTATAGAAAGTGCCAACTCAACTGGACAGTTTTGAGCTTCCTAGCAGCAACTCACATGTATACTAAGCTTGTGTGTGTAATAGAATTTGTGAGTTGATGACAATGGACATAAGGTGAACCTACTTGGGTAGAGACTTCCAACTTTGAAGTTAAACTATAGAAAGTGCCAACTCAACTAGACAGTTTTGAGCTTCCTAGCAGCAACTCACATGTATACTAATACTACTGACACAACATGATACAAAGAAACAAAATACCCGAAACAAAGGATGTATGTCCTGTAGCAACATTAGATTACCCGAAAACACGACCAATCTCGTGCTTTACAACGCCATTAATCCGAATGGTCAACTGGTCGTTTACATTAGACAAAACGGAATTCACGAAACTCGATGTAATATTTAATTACCTACTATGTTGTGAAATTTAAATAAGTTATTATATGTATTATGCGCGTTTATTCGCATAATTTTAGGGACTGTACTGAACAAAATATATTAGTTTGTGAAATCGGAATAGTAGATGAAAAAGAAAAGCCCTCTAAAAAACCTTTTGATGAATACGTCATCTCTGAAATTATGTGTACTAGACGTCATACGAGAGTGCTGAGCTGTATTGTATTTGTACCTACTCCTCTTTGCTGATTTCGATAATATATTTGGTTACTCAATACATTGTTTGATTTTGTCCGGGAACATAGTAGTTATTCATATAATTAAGGTTGAATGAAGTAAACAAAAAGAAAACATACCCTGGATTAGAGGAAATGGTTTGTTGACTCAAATGCAATGTAGCTCATGTTCCTAGGAAGAAACATTTGATTAATGGAGTACAGTTAGAAGGTATTCGGTAGTATCTATTTGTGTGTGTGTGTGCGTGTTTTTTGTGCCCAATGACTTTCGGTGTTTGATAAGAGTGCGTGCAGGAACCTGCCAAAGGCCATGCATGTATCTTCACCGGTCGGTGGGGTGGGGACCAAAATGGTTCGTATTCTTTTGCTAGGTTTCGCCATGTTCGCAACAGGGCAAGCCTCGTCTGGCGCAACGTAGGGAAGCTTCTGCATAACGAGCAGAAGATATTTTGAAGTTGGGAAACGTGAATACTGAACAGTTGCACCGAAATGCCACGTAAAAATGGTTTTAAAATAAAAGGGTATTTTAGTTAATTTATAACTTATCAAGTTATGTGTTCTGTTTACTTACAAATTATAATATTACAGTATTAGTTACTCTATCATGGTTAAAGCGAACCCTATTAAGAACCTTAAGCTATAAATAAAAAGATGAAAGTAATAGGTAAAGGGACTCAACCTCTTTTTTTTTTTTATGATTTTATTGACTTTACGATGTAAGATTAATGATGATCTTACGATTATATGAGAATTAAAATGATCAAGTGGTTGAAATAAAGAGTCTTAGATGATCAAAGAAATATAAAATTATGATATGGTTTATATCTTGTTAAGTTTTACTTTACAATAAATTGAAAATTAATCTCGTGGTTTATAAATTACACATCAGAGTTTCAAAGGTTTAGGATTTCATAATGGCAGCGGAAACCTTAGAGAAGAATTAAGGTTTTCTTCAATTGATTATAAAATGATTTGTCATGGATTAATTTTATCGTTTTATTAATTTAATATTTTGATTTATGGTAGATTACGAAGGAAAAGCTTGAATCTTACTTATGTAATATGTAAGGTGATTTATGTGAGGTGCTTTTGAGGTCATAATTAGAAGCATGAATTAATAAGGTAAAGTTGTAATTATTTTATGCAAGATCAATAAGATATATGGTTAATTATATTGAAGTTGACTAACTTATAAAATTTGAGAGGTTATTAAGGATAAAGAACATAATCAATTTTGAGATTAATAGGAGTATGGAAAATTCGGATTGAAAGGAGCAATACAGTATGAGTTAGTGATTTGTAAATCATGAGTTAGTTGATTTCATTGTTAGGATTGAATTTTAAAAGAAAAAGAAGAAGGAGAAGATAGATAATGAAGTTGTTGTTGACCCTTAATATTTTAGATTATTTTGTTACATATTAAGGAAAAGTCATGTGTTGTTAGATAATTTGTTAAAAAAGGAGTCTATACATTAGATTCCATATCGTAAATTTTTAGGGTAATGCATTATTTGTATAATGAAATTAATATATTAATAAGTGTTGTTGATAAATTTGTTAATGACGTTTTGGATATTATCTTTTTATTTATTAGTAAAGTTTTAAGTATTAGAAGTGTTGATGTCACACTATGTGAAGTGATTGTGATGATTTTTGTAATAATGTTCTCTATTAAAAGTTAGTTACATGATTTAATCAGTATAAAGTTTGATCCTTGGTGAATGAGTTGATTTGATTTTCTTTAGGATGTCTTGAGGAAAAAAAAAAAAAAAAAAAGAAGATATTTTAAGGACCCTAGATTTATTTGACCGTAATCTATATGCAATATCATTACTAGATATGCTTAATATAATATGTTATAAGATGTTATAACTAACGTATTCTATTAAAATGTTAGTTAAAACTTTTTTACGACATAATTTAAATAATAACATTATAATTGACTTTAAACTTATTTTATAAGTAACTAGTTGGATACTAGATAAGAATAATTTAATAACTATGCCTAAGAAAAGTTATAGTTATTGGCAATAAAAATAGCATTAAATAAGTGTATTAATATGTAAGATATGCTATTAACTAGTAATTATGTTATTTTTTTTCTTTTCTAATTTACATTTAAGTAAGATAAGGAAAGTGGTGAATTTGGATAATCGAGACCTTGGTAGACGATACTTGCTTGTGATGTATGTTCGCTAAGTTAGCTATTTAATTGGAACTTAATTAACTACCTAACTTAAATGTGAATGTGTTGTGTGTGCTTGGTTGGGCTAAATGGATTGGAAGGATTAGTGATCTTGGCATAGCACTCCTATGATCCTTGCACAATAATATCTTGATTAAAATCTTGTTTGGAATGATTTGGGTATATTTCGGTTAATCATCGGTTCCTTTGGTGTTGGGGAAGATGGATACTATATGATATTAGGAAGAAGAAATGAATACTTTTTAAGGATAATTCTCACATGAATTTCAAAAATCTTGATGTTGTGATTTTGTAAGTCTATAATAAAACTAATGGTATAATAAAGTTAAGTTGAATCAGTATAGTACTGAACTCAAATTGAGTAGAGTTGAACTAGTATAGTATTGAATTTAAATTTGAACTCAATTTATAAATCTCGGGCCTTGAGCTTGACTCGAGTTCAATCAATTTCTAAATTTTAAGCTTAAGCTCAATTTGAGAACATATTTGACAAACTTAGAGTTTGACCCATTTACCTTGATTAAGCTTTAATATTTTATAAATTTAACAACCTTAGACTTATATTTTAAAAAACAAAAATAAATTAAAAATTATGTCAAGTTTCATTAGGTTCACAGGCTTTACAAAATTAGTATTCTAGAGCTTAAGCTTCAAACTCGATTTCAATATCTATTCTATTGCTATAATTAGAGTAATGCAAACTGGCTTGATGTATTTACATTTTTAAATAAAACTAGTATATTCTTTAGTCTCTTGATTTGACCTTCATTTTGTACTTGTTTCCCAATGATTTTTACCTAAATGCGACAAAAACATACCACAAATAACATCTCACTTAGATGTAAAAAACAAGTAAATTTAACAGTTTTTGCTGTAAAGTATGCAATTAGAGCAACATTTTAATGTTGAAAATAAGGACTGTTCATTGTTGCAAGTACCGTAAGACAGCATTATTGGATTTTCCACTGCCCATCAAGATCGTGGAATAGCAGTAGGACGGATGAGAGACTGGGGGGGCCAAAACAAAAACACAAAGGTTCTGTGTGAGCTTTGCACAAAAGTACTTCAATTATCAACTTAGTTTATATTTTCTATTTTCTCTTTTTCTTATATTCTTCTGAACATCTCAAGCAATGAGTTAAAAATAATAAATTTATGTTGAATCTATATAATTTATAAGAAAAGAAAATTTTCTTTAGGTATTACTTGTTGGAGTTGAATCTCTACCATTTAACTAACCTAACAAATTCTTATCCATCAAAGATAACCTTTAGAAATAGATCTCTCAATTTATTTTTTCTCAATTTTTTTTCTTAAATATCATTACGTTCAATCAACGGTTGAGATTATAAGATGAAAACGATATCATGAGGACATTATAAAGTATTTTAAAAATTCAAATAATCATTACTATTGTATTGTATTGAATTGTATTGTTGATTTATAAATTAAGTCTTAACTTTCAGAGCCATACATGCCTTTTCATCGTCAAACTTTATCTTTCCTTTCTGGACTAAAAATAGAGACGTGAATACGACATGCCATCAGTGAGAACCTAATTTTACCGTGTAAGACTCTAACGCACATGTCCAGCATATTTAGCGATAACATGTCAATTCAGCACCTACATCATAAAGGGGGTGACTGAGTGGCTTGATAGTACTTTCAACTGGAAATTTCCAAATCTTCGGTATATATTTTTGTTTTGAAGTGGTATTCAGTAAATTCGATTTTGGCTCCACATTAAGCTTAATTATTTCAAATTTATTACTTTAATGAATTTCAAACTCGATTTCATTTGTTTAAGGCTTTAAGCTTCAGTAATAATAAGCTAAATGTAAACTGAATCAGATTTACAAGCATAAGCTCAAAAAAGATACCCGAATCACCTTTAGATGTATCACTATCGATAGAATTTTGTTGTGGTTCATAATTATGTGAACGACCTTTTTTCCAATGCGGCTGACTTATAGCCGATGTTGGACGTTGGTTTGAAGGACTAATACCAATTCATAGTGCTCGGGCTTAGAAGGCACATATGGGGGAGTTCACCAAACTCATTTTGGAGGAGATTGAAATGACCTTTTGCCCCGAGTTTTATTTCCTTTATAAAAAAATAATAAATGTTTGTTATCCAAAAAAAAAAAAAGCTAATTGATGATTGAGAGCCTATTTTATGTTGGAACCCTTCTATAATTGGGAATGGGCATTTTCTTGAGATGATTATTCCTACTACTAAAACGTAAGAGTATTCTTATGATAACAACGTCGATTTTATTTATCATCCTTAATTAAAATATATATTAAAATTTTGTATTGGATGTAAATAAAATATAATGCTAACATTTTTCAAGTTAATAATGCACCAAGTCTCAATAACGAGTGTTTTCGGACACCAGTTAATAAGTTTAAATTAAGATAAACTTTTATCTTTTTAGATTGATTACACACTTCAAAAAAAAAAAAAAAAACACGCATAAAAAATATAGAAGTTTCTTATTTCAACGTTTATGAGTAACCATTAAACACTTGTTAATATTTTTTTTACAACTTTAGACACACTTGGCAAATTAATATTAATAATATGTTTTCTTAGTTTTCCAAGATGGACATGGTAATAAGTTTCATTAGCTACTATTTGGTGACACCTTATAGGATGTGTATCATACATTATAATTTTTAAAACATCTGCAAATATTTTATGTTTAATTTAAAGTTAGTCTTGTAGACATTTTGTTGTCATAGTTGTTAACGATCACCTTTCGGCTTAGAGCTTTAAAGGCCCAAGACCATTACCAAGCCTATTATCAAGCCCAACTAGCCCATTCAAGAGTCTCTCTTGCCTTTGCTAGATGCTTTCTTACACTAAGTACATAGGCCAACTAAGGTGTGACACAAGCGTTTCCCCTTAAGCTTGCCCCATGGACAAAGACTTTGGATAGCTCTCGAACACCTAGTATCTCTTAAGCTCACCTCTGGATGTAAGTGACAAAGTGTTTATGTAGCCCATAGGAAAAGCTAAGATCCTAAGCATTCCTAGATCGAGCTCTAAGCACTTAAGGTCCTTTTTGAAGATTCAATGTTTCACCTTCCGACTACGAAGAAGGAGTGCACCTCTAGCTTAGAGTGACATTTGGAGGGCGCATTGTCTAACATAGCCAAACTTGTTGTCTTCTCCTCCTCTTTCTCTCTCTTCATTAAATGCTAAGCGATACCTTCATGTACAGCCTAGAGGTCTAGCCACCAGGCTATGGTGGCCACCCATATCGATGTGACAAGTTTATCCCCCAAGTCTCCACCAATCGGTAGAAAGGGAGGAATCCTTTCTCATACCAACAGCACCCCCCTTTTCTTGGATTTTGTTTGGGCTAATTCCCTCATGTCATGTGATCAAAGAGGTTAGTTTCCTTACATATAAATACAAAGGAAAGTACTAAGTGAGGGGATCTTTTTGAGAAATCAACTCTCTTACATACTCTCTCAACTTCAAATTTTCTTCTTGCTAACTTAAGTGTCGGAGGGCTCTTATAGGCTAAGCTAAATAGGGCTTTCTATAGGTTCATCACTGCCAACAGCTATTAGACTACAAGGAACTTTACCAAAAACCATATCTATGATATCTACCATCACCATTTGGTGCCCACCATTTCCGCAAACTCAGCATCATGGTTAAGAGCAAGAATACTAATCCTCATCTACTACTCCCAATTGGTGGCAAGCGTTCATCAACTTTGCTACCACCACATACAAAACAACTACCATCGAAGATGGAATAAATGAAGATAATGTTCTACCAATTAATGGAGGCCAATAAAAAAACTCTCTAAGACAATGCAAACTTAAAGGCAATAATTGGCAGCCACTCAAAAACTAAAAGAAAAGGCTAACCTTGAAGACAAGGTGAACCTCGAGGACATGTTTACTAGCTACTTAGTAGACTTAGTAAATGCCTTAGGCACTCAAGCACGCCTATGCCATTGAACCTTATGCATCCATATAGCCATTTTCAGTTTGGGCATCACTTGATAGAGGACTTACTCAATTAACTGAACACTAACCGTGGCAAGGTGCAACCCTAGGGGCATAGTTGTCAAAATCGTGATTCTACTATTTATTTAAATGTATAGAATTGGTAGAATCATATGCAATCATACAAAATTAGTTAAATCGTAAACTTATAGAATCATACATGAAAATTCGTAACTTTACTACTAGTTTGTAGATAAACAGTTTTATATTCATTTTAACCAAGAAAAACATCATAAAATTATAAACTAAAGACTCATACTTTTGACTTGCAATTTTAACAATTATGCTAGGGAGAGTTATTAAGCATTATTAGGATTTGAAAACACATCTCTCCCGAGTGCTTGCAAAAGTACTTAGAGTAGATGAACGCCTAAAAACTCAATGAGCACATCTGATGTGCTTTAAGCTTTCATGACTAGAAGCGCCTAGAGTTCTCTGCTTGGTAATTAAGCATAGTGGCAAGTAAAGGTACGTTCACACGAGTTATCCTAAAGGAAACTCTTCCAAATGGTGTACGGCTCCCTTATCTAAACACATACAATGTCTTGTGGTGCAAATCGTGACCAAGAATAGATAAGGCCGGCTGTTGGATAGGTCCAAGCTTACAGAAAACTTGAAAAAAAGCTAATGGGGAAAGGTATGAAAAGAGTGACAAAAATGAATGGAGCAATAAGCAAAAACCCATGAACAGTTCCAAAGGATATGACGCACCAAAGGAACTTTCGATGACTCACAGTATAATTCGATATGATACATGAATTGGTCCAGTGAGGTTACTCGTCACCTAACTTTGCTTAAGGGAAAGGATAAGAGTAATGCCGAGAGTAAACAAACAGTGTTTACGCAAAAAAGAAAGTACTCAATTGTATTGAAGGTAATTTGAATCTCCTACAGCTACAAGTATAAGGGTATTTATACTCGTGACTTAGGGTAACTTGCCAAAAGGGAAAAGACAATAAAGACATTTCTTAAATAAGTAATGTATACAATACAAGAGGGTAAAAATGAATATACAAGGAAATCAATCATTGGTGCTACAGATTTTCGATATGATACTGTATACTTGGCGATGCAACATTGGTGAGGTTGTTAGGGGATGCGGACAAAAGGTACGGATGGGTGGGCTTGTCTGAGTAGGAATGGCCTAATTAGTCTAGATCCTTTATCTTTCGGCCTCTCGACAAGGATGATGTCGAGTGATTAGTCGGCTCGGCATAATACAGAGTAAATGGTAATCATTTGATATGGCATTAAAGGTGACTCGATAAGTAAGTATTTGGCTTCGGTAGGGGTTGGTTTGAACATAAGGATTCATCATGCCAGTCCTTCTAGTTCTCAGGCTCGGCTGTGGGTTAGAGGTCCCGTAGCTTGATTTCCATTACTCCCTTCGGGTTGTTTTGGATTTGGGATCAAATCCGAAATGTGTTTGCTTAGTTCTCCATTAGGGTGATATTGACTGAGGTTGGCAATGTTGAAGGTGTCAGAAACTCCATAGTCCTTAGGTAGTTCTAACTTGTAGGCATTGTCACTGATTTTTTGGAGGATTTTGAATGGCTCTTCTGCTCTCATAGATAATTTGTTCTTCCTCTTGTTCGAGAATCGTTCCTTGTTGAGGTGTAGCCATACCAAGTCTTTCGGATAATTGTTTGGTCGACCTACCCTTGGTTCTCTCTTGCATTCTTTTAGTAACTTAGTTGATAACCTGAGTGACCTTGTCATAGATGTGCTAAAGAGATTGTACTTTGGCCAAGGCGTTAGGGTCCTCTTGTGCGGGTGTTGGTACAAGGGTATAGTCGAGGGGCAACTTAGGGTTGAATCCATAGACCACCTCGAAGGGAGTCTATTTAGTGGTATATGGTGTAGTTATATGTAAATTCGACCATTGGCAGGTAGACGTCCCAATCAGCTAAGTTCTTGCCTACTTACAGCTCGAAGTAGTGACCCCAAAGTACGATTAACTACTTATGTTTAGCTATCAGTTTGGGGGTGACATGAGATACTGAAGAGTAATTTGGTTCCCAATCGATGTTACAGGGTCCTCCAGAAATGGCTAAAAAACTTTGGGTCCTTGTTAGAGACTACATTTCTCGGTATGTTTTGTATCCGTACAATCTCCTGTAAGAAAAGAGAAGCAATAGTTGAAGCGTCATTAGTTTTGGCATAGGGCACAAAGTGTGCCATCTTACTGAATCGATCTACGGCGGCCATTATAGAATCTTTGCCTCGAGCAGTTCACGGCAGTTTGAGAACAAAGTCCATACTCAGTTCAATCCACAACTTCGTCAGAACAGGTAGGGGCATTGCTTTCCCTTGTTTGGCTCGGCACTTGGCCTTTTTGTACACTGCACAGCTTTCTACAATTTGGTGCACATCTCTTCACATTTTTGGCCAAAAGAATAAGCCATTCAATAGTTCATAGGTCCTCCTCTCTCCAATGTGTTCGAAGAGCTTTCTGTTGTAGTCTTCCCTGATTAATAATTCCTGTAGGAAATAAGTCGGCACGCACAGTCTACCCCCTCAAAGCAAATAGCTATCCTCCACATTATACTTATCCATTGTCTTCCCATCAATGCATCGCGAAATTATTGATCTAAAGTGTGGATCCCTGGGGTATTGTTCTTTGATACTCACAAAACCAAACAGTTTGGTCTGAAGTTTTGGTAAGAACGCATGCCTCCTCAAAAGAGCATTTGCAACTACGTTGCTGTTTCCTTACTTGTACCTTATCACAAAATTGAACGCCTCGAGGAATTCAACCTATCTCGCCTATCGCTTCGACAACTTGGTTTAACTTCGGAGGTACCTTAGTGATTCATGGTTAGTATATATGACAAATCCTCTTGGCAGTAAGTAATGTTACCATACTTGCATTGCTTGGATTAGTGCTAAAAGTTCCTTGTCATACACAGAGTAGTTCAGTTATGGTCCTTGAAGCTTCTCACTATAGAAGGTAATTGGTCAGCTTTCTTGCATCAGGACAATGCCTATTCCAACACTTGATGCGTCGCATTCTAGCTTAAAAATTTTGTTGAAGTTAGGTAGTACTAACATCGGGATGAAAGTCAATATTTCTTTTATGTCGGCAAAGCTCTTCTCTTCCCTTTCTCCCCATCGAAAGTCGATTGTCTTCTTTGTTTGCTTGATAAGTGGCACGGTGATGGTGCTAAAGTTCCTGATAAACCTTCTATAAAATGAAGCTAGTTCGTAGAAACTTCTTACATCAACACAAGTAATAGGAGTCGGCCACTCAACAATTGCTTTGATCTTCTCATCATCGACATGCAAGCCTCCTCTACTGATTACATACCTCATGAATACCACTTCCTCCTAGTAAAAGCAACATTTCTTTAAGTTGCTGAATAGTCTCTTGGTAGGAAGGATATCTAAGACTACTATGAGATTTTCAATGTGACTTGGCATGTCGGCACTGTAGACTAGGATGTTATCAAAGTACAACACGACATACTTCCAAATGAGATGTTTTAGCACGTGGTTCATAAGTCTCATGAAAGTGCTCGGGGTATTGGATAAGCCAAAAGGCATGACCATCCACTCATAAAGTCCATGTTGAGTCTTGAATGTAGTCTTCCATTTGTCTCTTGAATTTATGCGGATTTGATGGTAGCTAGACTTGAGATCAATCTTGTTGAAAATCTTGGCTCCACTCAGCTCATCTAACATGTCTTCTAGCCTCAGGATCGGATACCTGTATTTGATCGTGATTTTGTTCATGGCTCGGCTGTTAACATACATCTGTCAGGTTTCATCCTTCTTTGACACTAGAAGTGCAGGCATGACACAAGGGTTGAGACTCCCTCTCACATAACCTCTCTCTAGTAACTCATTGACTTAATGTTGGAGTTCAGAAGCTTGCTCGAGATTCATTTGATAAGCTGGCTTATTTAGCAATGCAGCGCTGGGTACTAAGTCAATGTAGTGCTCTATGCCTCGAGTTGGGGGTAGCCCTTTAGGTAACTGTTCTAGGAATAGGTCGGCATGGTCATCTAGTAACCCCTTGATTTCCTAGGGAAGCTTACCTTGCTCCTTCATTTCCAATAGTTGCCTGACCAACAATAGGGTTGGCTTGCTAGCATTGACTGCTTTTTGGAACTTAGCTCTACTAATCACCAGAGCTTTCTTCGATCCACGAGTGAGTTTCATTTGTCGCTTGTGAACTTCTCTCAATGGCATCGGATTTAGCATAATCTTCTGGTCATCCTTTTCTAGCATATACGTGTTCTTGTAGCCATCATGTATAACTCTCCTGTTAAACAACCACGATTTACCCAACAACACGTAGGAAGTGCACATAGGCAGTACGTTGTAGAGGATCTGGTTAGAGTAATTCCCTATAGTGATCGGCAATAGTATTTACCGAGTGACATGTAATGCTCCTTTCTCACTCAACCAGTGCAACTTGTACGGCCTAGGATGTGCAACAATTGGCAGCTTAGTTTTGAAACAAGATCGGCCGATGCTACATTAGTGCAACTCTTACTATCCACAATGAGAGTACACATTCGATTATTCACCTTGAAGGTGGTATGGAACAAGTTCTCTCTCTATTCCTCCTCTCGTGAGGGCTCCACATTCATAGTGTGTTGGACAACCATAAGTAATTGGTCTAAGTCTTCAGGAAACACGTCCTCCTCAATTAGTTCTTTCTTAGCTAGAACCTCCTCCTCCTCCTCCTTGGGTTCCTCATTCGTACTCTCTACTTCTACTTTCAGGATGTCTCCCTTAATGACCATCATCCTTCGGTTCGGGCACTAAGCATCCATATGTTTGAACCCTTGACACTTGAAGCACTTAATCTGATTGGTCTTCTTGCCAGACCCTTACCCCTTCTCATACATTCGAGTTGATACTACATCTTCAGGTTGGCTTTTCTACTTGGCTCTGACATCAACTCTTCTACTTGGTTCGATATTAGATTGAGCTTGGTGACTTACCTGTCCTGGTTAGCTAATCGATATTCTAATCATGACTTGGCTCCTTCTTTACCTCTCTACTCATTGAGAAATTCTAACAGCTTCATCTATTGTGTCAAATCGTTGGAGCTCCATAATGTCTCGGATGTCTCCTTTCAATCCAGTAATAAATCTTAAGACTGTTCGAGCTGGTGGTTCCTCCACTTTGCATCTTATCATAAGCATTCAGAATTCTTGAACATACTCATCAATAGTTTGGCCTCCTTATCTCAGCTCTTGAAGCCGAGTGAAAGTATTTTGGAGATACGTTTCCAACACGAATCTATTTCTAAGTACTCTCCTTATCTTGGGCCAGGTGCTAATCTCTCGATACCCCTTTCTTCTTCTCATGGCTTGAAAATTCTTCCAATACATGGCGGCATAACTAGAGAACTCAACAACAGTGGTCCTCACTTTCTCATAATCCTCATATTGATAGTAATCAAATACACACCCTACCTTGTCTTCTGAATCCAGATATTCGTCAACATTCCCAGATCCATTGAAACTCAGAATCTAAAGTTTCACGTGGTTGGATGCTCTAGGGACTCGTACACGCTCCTCTTCAAAATACTCTTCTTTTTCCTCATTAAACTCTTTCAAGTCTATCCTTTGCCTTACTCGTCCACCAAATCCTCCACCTCAAAATGGTCAAGCTGGGTTTTGACCTCTAATAGGTTGAGTAACTTGTAGAATGTTTTATGCGGCCTCAGTGAGTCGGTAAGATAGTGCATGAACAACTCGAGTTAGATCTACTAAGAGGTTAGCTACCTCATTGAGCCTTTCATTAGTGCTTTTAGGAGTTCCCTAAGACTGATGCCTATGGTGGACAACTCTATTATCATCACCAGTACCAACATTCATATTTGGGTTTGTCATTTTTCCTCATAGATTCAGAATTTAAACAAACACTTCAAAAAGTAAACAAGTAATAACAGAGTAGTCAAATGAACTTAAAAACTGACTCCATTTCATATAGGCAAAACAAAGCATAATAGAAATTTAAGAAGAACTAATTTAGTTCACACAAGACCTCTGCTTTGATACCATGATGGTTCGAACCGTGACTAAGAACAGATAAGGCTATTCATTGGATGGGTTTAAGCTTGTAGAAAACTCAAAAAAGAGCTAATGGGGGAAAGGTACGAAAAGAGTAATAAAGATGAATGAAGCAATAAGCAAAAACCCATGAATAGTTCCAAAGGATTTGACGCACCAAAGGAACTTTCAAGGACTTATGGCACAATTCGATATGACACATGAATTGGTCCGGTGAGGTTACTCGCCACCTAACCTTGCTAAGGGAAAAGATAAGAGTGATGCCGAGAGTAAACAAGCAGTGTTTACGTAAGGTAGAAAGTACTCAATTGTATTGAAGGTAATCTGAATCTCCTACAACTATCAGTACAAGAGTATTTATACTCGTGAGTTAGGGCAACTTGCCTAAAAGGGAAAAGACAATAAAGACATTTCCTAAAGAAGCAATGTACATGATACAAGAGGGTAAAAATGAATATACAAGGAAATCAATCATTAGTACTACAGATTCTCCATACGATATTGTACACATGGTGATATGGCATTGGTGAGATTGTTAGGGGATGCGGACAAAAGGTATAGATGGGTGGGCTTATTTAAGTAAGAATAGCCTAATTAGTCCAGATTCTCTTTCTTTTGGACTTTCAGCAAGGATGATGCCGAGTTATTAGTCGGCTTGGCATTAGAGTAGTCATCAACTCGGCATAACACAGAATAAAGGGTGGTCATTCAGCATGGTATTAAAGGTGACTTAGCAAGTAAGTACTCAGCCTCTGTAGGAGTTGGTTGGAACACTAGGATTCGTTGTACTAGCCCCTCTAATCCTCAAGCTCGGTTATGGGTCAGAGGTCTCGTAGCTTGATTCCTATCATCTTAGGTGACCTAAATGGCCACTTGGCACTTTTTTGCATGATGATGAGCTTACATAATTTCTTTGACGCCATCATGTGCAAAGCATTCTTGAGCACCATCACTAAGGCAACTTTGGTATGGTTCAAGCAACTCCCAAATTGATGGGAATCAGGTTACTAGACCATTGACCTATAGCCAAACTTGAGGACTAGAGGGATTGGTAAGACGGATCTTCATGCTTCAGCTAACTTTTGTCAAAGCCGAGTATCTCTTTGTTGAGTAACTTTGCATGCCAAGCCAAATGACTTCCCATCTCTTGGAGATTGTGTGCCAAATGTTAGAATGCCAAGACATCTGCCAAATTACATATGCTTGCTCACTTAAGCCTGAACTAACCACTTATTCGGCAGCACTCTTGTTGAGAGAACAGACAGAGAGACTCCAGACTAATATAACCACCTTAGCTTGAATAACCCATTTGATTGTACTCTTTTGTTTGTATCCTCTAACAGCCTCATTGTATTGCCGCCACATGTATAGGGCTATGTGTAGAACCCACCATACCAATCATTACTTTCTTGAATATTTATTTTTAGCCTTTTGTATTCTTGTACATTACTTCTTTAGAGTAATATCCTTTTTGTCTTTTCCTTTTTAAGCATGATGCCCTAAATTCTCAAGTATAAGTACCCCTTGTACTTATAGCTGTAATTATTAGATTGAACATTAATGCACTTGACAATTTGTCTCTCGTAAACACTACTTGGTTTACATACATCTCACTCTTATTTTAACCCTTGAGTAAGACTAGGTGGCAAGTAACCTCATTAGACCATCTCGTGTATCATATTAAGTTATACCGTGAGTCCTTGCAAGTTCCATTAGTGCGTCATATCCATTGGTGTATCATATCCATTGGAGCTATTCATGGATTTTAGCTTACTTTTCCATTTACACTTGTCCTTTTGTACATTCCCTATCACTTCCTTTTTAAGCTTTCGGCAAGTTTGGACCTATTTAGCAATCGACCTTTTCTATTCTTGATTATGGTTTGTAACATCTTGGTATTAGAGTGGAGGTTTTATTCAAGTTGTAGTTTTTTTTTTTAAGTTCTGTTTATATTCTATTTTGCGTGTGTGTAATAAAGTAAGTTACTATGTTCATCTTAGTTACTGTGTTTGCTAACTGTTTAATTTTTGGTTTGGAGAAATGACGGATCCAAGTGTAAACGTTGGCGTTAGAGATGACAATAGTGGAGTTGTCCACTATGGCTGATAGTCTCAAGAAACCCTTAGGAGCATTGATAAGGGACTTGATGAGGTGGTTAACCTCTTGGTAGATTTGACCTAAGCTATTCATACATTGGCTTGCCGACTAACTCAGGCTGTGCAAAACACCCCACAAGTTGCTCAACCTATTAGAGGTTAAAATACAACTTGACAAGTTTAAGGTGGAGGAGTAGGTGGATGAGTAAGATGAAGGATAGACTTAGGAGAAATGGATGAAGAAGACGAGGAAGAGGAAGAGTATTTTGAAGAAGAGGAAGCTTGGGTCCCCAAAGCATTTGACCATGTGAAGCTTCGAATTCTGAGCTTCAATGGATCTGGGAGTATTGACGAATATTTATAATAGGAAGAGAAGGTGAAGCGTGTGTTTAACTATTACCAGTGTGAGGATTACAAAAAAGTGAGAATTACTATTGTTGAGTTTTCTAGATATGCCACCATGTAGTGAAAGAATTTTTAGGCTATGAAGAGGTAAGAAGGCTACTGAGAGATTAATACTTAGCCTGAAATGAAAAGAATACTGAGAAATAGATTTGTGCTGGAAACTTACCTATAAGATACTTTCACTCGGCTTCAAGAGTTGAGGTAAGGAGGTTAAACAATTGACAAGTATGTTCAGGAATTCTAAATGCTTATGATCTGATTTGAAGTGGAGGAGCCCCAAGTGCGAAACAATCTTTAGGTTTATCATGGGAATGAGAGGTGATATTCGGGACATTATAGAGCTCTAATGATTCACAACAATGGATGAAGCCATCCGAATAGCTCAATGAGTAGAGAGACAGAAGAGAGGTTTGTAAGCCCCAAAGTTAAGCCAAGTAACCGTAGGATTGAGATTAGAACCCAAGGTTTAGGGCGATCGGCTAAAGGATTCGATCACACCCAAATTATAAACTATTGAGAGAAATATTAGTAAAAATAACCCCGTAAACTTAAATTTAAGAAAATAAATAGTAAAATAGGAGACTATAAAATTTTCAAATTTTAAGCATAATAATTGCTAATTATCGAAAAGGCAAAAAATGTAGTTTAATAACTAATAAATTATTAGAGATAGATTATATGTATACTAAAAATTTTAGAATGACCAAAATAATATTTAGGAATGTTCACGTGTACCCCACATGTATTTACGTGTAGATAAAAATAGGCGTAATTACTTAATTTGGCCAAAAACTAAGCAAATAATTAAAGAAAATTATAAAATAATTATGGAAAAATCAGAAAAAATCAGAAGAGGATAAGATGCATCAATATCAGGTCGTGGCATGTCAGGATAAGAAAAAGAAAAATTAGCCAATAAAAATTGAACAACTTAAAAGCCAAAAATCAAGGAATTTGGACAAAGTCTTGTCAAATTAATGCATATTAATTACAGAAAATGTCTATAAATAGGGAAAAAAATTTACAGAGCTCATTTGGACAGTTTTGAAAGTGAGAAAATTAGAGAGAGTTGAAAATTCGAGAGAAAATCCAGAAAATAAAAAAAATAAGAAAAACTGTGCAGTTAGGGATTTTAAAGGGAACCTACACCAGACGAGGAGCTGGGAGTGAACGGCCACCACCACCATACGGTGGTGGCAGTGCCCAGGTCGGCCGACAAGGCCACGGCGACCCGCGGTGGCCGGAGCCACCCAAATCGGTGAGTCCGATTTCCAGCCCTAATCTTGTGTAATTTTGTAAAAATAGTAAATATAATTAGAAAATTATGAATTTTGTTATTCCAGGATATTTTTGTATGTAGTTTGTAGGAAAAATATTATTTTGATGAAATTATGTTCCGTAATATATAGTCCCTAAGAAATCGTGCAAAACCGAGCACATTTCGGTTTAGAAATAAATGACCTTAGGAGTGTAGTTTCAAGCCCAAAATTTTTCTGTAGATTACTTAGATGATATAGAACAGTGCTATGAAGCCCGTTTTCAAAATTTAATTTTTGAAATTTTTAGATAATTTTTAGGCCCTAAAATGAGGTATAAAATGGGTAATTTGGAGTTAATTAGGTGATTAGGAGATTAATTACTGACTTAGTGAATAAGTAGATGTTTTAGGATGTTAAAATCTGATGGAGTATGATACTTGTAGTAATTAGAGTGTTAGATGTAATTATTAGGTTAATTATGTAGTAAATAGGTAATATGGAAAAATAGTACATTTTAAGATAATTTTGTAAATTAGGGAAATTTGGAGTAAAATCTGATTTAGGATGGATTTAGACATTTTGAAATAATAATTGCTGTTTAGAGATGGTAATTAGGGTAATAGAAATATTAGAAATGCATTATGTGCATAATATGCAATAATGCATAATGTGTAATTTTTGAAAATATAATAAATAGAAAATATTAGGATAAAAATTGATATTATATAAATAATAGGGATATATAATAAATCTGATAAGAAAACTTGAATTTATGTAATTATATGAAAAATGTAAAAATTTCTCACATTAGGAGTAAATTCGGTACACAAATAGGGATTTAAGTGTACTGGATGGAATAAAATACTAATTAGAGTTAATAATAGTATTTAGGAGATCGGGAAGTAATGTGATTAATTTCACATTATAGGTTGAAACGGATTTTTAGGGTTGAAATCTAAAACATTACTTAAAAATCGAACTAAAAGCCTGGTTTAGAACTCGATGCGAAAACCGAACCTGAACCTAACCCCAAACCTAGAATAATTATAAAAGACTTAATACCTAGATAATTAGGCATATTAAACCTTAAACAAAACCTAACAATAAGCATTATAGGATAAAACGAACCTATAATAGTTATATGAAAAGCTGAAACCACGTTTGTGTTATAGGGATGATCGGCGATGGCCTGAGCAGATCGGACCTCAAGTGAGTGAGCGAGGAGTCGAGGTAAGTTGGGATTAATACAATGCTGTATTTTGGAGGCTTAAGATTATGCTTGGTTGTGCTTGTTAGATAGTTAAATGTGTGCATGTGCTTGATTATGGGTGATGCTATGATTCTGTTTGTTGCTTTGGCACATATTGTATGAATTGTATGTAATGATTGATCACCCTAAATTGGACTTAATCAAATATACGACCAGTAATCATAATCGAACATGCATGGCAACCCGTTAGGGGAACTTAGGACTCTCCGGCCAAATACCGACCCCTTCGGAAGGGATAGCGCAGGATTGCAAAATGGTCCCTTCTTCATCCTCAGTCGAACTAAGTGACAGGAGAGGAGGTCGCGGCGAGGGTGAAGGCAATGGTTCGAAGGTAGTCGCAGGAGGAGCAAGGTCTCCATTACACAAGCCTGGGTTTGGTCATGAGCTGTTGCATTAACGGCAACTCCTCAACCCGGATTAGAGCAGGCGCAATTTCTCTAATCTCATGACGGGTCGGACAACGTCGTGCGATGGCATTTGCTTGCACATGCATTGCACCTAATAAGTGATTGAAAACCTTGTTGTGTGTATGGTATAGTTTTAAGTCCTCCGTCCTAACTTACTGAGCTGTGGTTGCTCACATCCCTATAGACATCGTGCAGGTGCTGGCTAAGAAACGGCAACAACTACTATGAAGCTAGCAACTGCTGGATCTTGGGGAGTGAGGAAAAACATGTGAAGAACAAACACATATTTTAAGGTTTAAGTTTTTATTTTAGAATTACTTTTCATTTTGAATAATGTAACAACTAGGAAATATATTACGGAGAAATATTTAATAAACCTTAATTACAATAGCTGAATTATAGCATATATATATTTTCTCACTTTCTTAGATTAATGATTTATTTAAATTACAAACTGTTTACTTCAAAGCGGGTTAGTCGTCGACGCCTTGTGTAGATCAGGTCTAAGATAACGGTTGTAAGGCCAACTTCTATCTTAGGGTGGTTTACACGGCGGGGTTATTACGACGCTGTCGCTTCGGGGCGTGACAAGGTCGAGTACTGAACAAACTATCGACTAGTCAACCTAAATAGGGAAGTCATTGAGCTTAGTTAAGTATAGAGCCGAGCCAAAAGATGGATGTTTGAGCCGAGCAAAAGGGTCGGCTTGACAGTGAGGTGCCGACTTGAACTTATGAGAAAGGGCAAGGATTAGATAGGAAGATGAGCCAAATCAAGTGCTTTACGTGCTAAGGGTTTAAACATATGGCTACTTAATGCCTAAATTGAAGAACTATGGTGATCAAGGGAGACGTCACGAAGTTGGAGGTAAATAGTACAAACGAGGAACCCAAGGAGAAAGAGATCACTATCGAGAAAGAACTAATTAAAGGGGACTTATTTGCCGAGGACTTGCATCAATTGGTCCTGGTTATCCAATGGGCCATGAACTTAGAATCCTTATGAGAGGAGGAGCAAAGGGAGAATTTGTTTCATACCACCTGTAAGATAAGTAACTAGGTATGTGCCTTAATTGTAGATAGTGGAAGTTGCACCAATATGACATTAGCCGAAATGGTTACACAGTTGAAGTTGTGGACCATTGGATACATGAAGCTATAAAAGTTGCATTGGTTGAGTGATAAGGGAGCATTACATTCCAGTAAGTACTACTGTCGATCATAATTGGAAATTACTCCGATGAGATTCTCTGCGATGTGTTGCCCATGTGCACTTTGTACGTATTGCTTGGCCAACCATGGTTGTTTAACAAAAGAGTTATATATGACTAATACAGGAACATGTATGTGTTTGAAAAAGATAGTTGAAAGATTACAATGGACTTGATGTCGCCGAAAAAAGTTAATAAATTGTAGAAAAAACTGACTCGTGGATTGAAGAAGACTTTGATGATGAGTAGAGCCGAGCTCCGAGAGGCTATCAATATTGATGAGCCAACCTTCGTGTTGGTCAGCGCCCATTGGAGATGAAGGAGCGAGGTAAACTATCCCAAAAAATAAAAGAGTTGCTGAACGAATATGTCAACCTGTTCCTAAAATAGTTACTCGAGGAGTTACCCCCAATTCGAGGCATAGAATATTGCATTAACTTAATACTCGGTGTTGTATTGCTAAATAAGCTTGCCTATCAAATGAGCTCTGAACAGGCTTCTAAGCTCCAACATCAAGTTAGTGAGTTACTAAAGAAGGGTTATGTTAAGGAAAGTCTCAACCCTTGTGTTGTGCCAACGCTTTTAGTGTCAAAAAAGGATGGAGCTTAACAGATGTGTATAGACAGCCAAGCTATGAACAATATTACAGTCAAGTACAGGTATCCTATTCTAAGATTGGAAGACATGTTGGATGAGTTAATTGGAGCTAAGGTCTTTGGCAAGATTGATTTGAAGTCTTGCTACCATCAAATCCGAATGAAGTTAGGAGACGAGTGAAAGACTGCATTCAAAACTCAACATAGAGTTTATGAATGGATGGTCATATCCTTCAGCTTGTCAAATACTCCGAGCACTTTCATGAGATTGATAAATCATGTGCTGAGACATTTGATAGAAAAGTGTGTCGTGGTGTACTTTCACGACATCCTAGTCTATAGTGCCGACATGCCGAGTCATTGTGAACATCTCTAAGCTATATTGAACATCCTCCGTACCGAGAGATTATTTAACAATCTCAAGAAGTGTTGCTTTTGCTAGGAGGAAGTGGTATTCTTGGGCTATGCAATAAGTGGAGGAGGCTCACGAGTGGATGACAAGAAGATCTAAGTAATCATTGAGTGGCCGACCCTTACTACTTGTGCTGACATGAGAAGTTTCCACGAATTAGCTTCATTCTATAGTAGATTCATTAGGAATTTCAGCACCCTTGCTGCACCATTTACTGAGCTAACAAAGAAAAACACCAACTTTCGATGGGGAGAAAAGGAGGAGAGGAGTTTTGTCAAGATTAAGGAAAGGTTTACCTCTACCCCTGTACTTGTTCTACTTGACTTCGAGAAAATATTTTAGCTGGAATGTGATACATAGGCATTGCATGTCCTCATGCAAGAAGGCCAACCGATTGCCTATCATAGCGAGAAGCTTAAAGGGCCTAAGTTAAATTACTCTGTGTATGACAAAGAACTCTTAGCACTGATTTGAGCACTACAAGTATGGCGACATTATTTATTACTAAGAGAATTTGTCATTTACATTGATCATGAGTCCTTAAGGTACCTTCGAAGTCAGACCAAGTTCTTCAAGTGGCAAGTGAGATGGGTTGAATTCCTTGAAGGATTCAATCTTGTAATAAAATATAAACTAAGGAAAAGCAATATAGTTGTCGATGCTTTTTCGAGAAGGCATGTACTTTTGAGTGAATTGCAAACCAAATTGTTTGGGTATACAAGCATCAAAGAATAGTGTTATCAGGATCTACACTTTGGACCAGTATTTGTGTGATGTGTCGATGGAAGAACAGTGGACGAGTACCATGTGGAAGATGGCCACTTGTTTTGAGGGGGAAAGTTATGCATACTGACTTGTTCACTGTGGGAGCTACTAATCAGGAAAGCCTATAGTAGAGGACTATCTGGACATTTTGGGGAGAAAAGAATGTATGAATTGTTGAGTGGTCGATTCTTTTGGTCAAGAATGAGGTGAGATGTGCATTGAGTTGTTGAAAGCTATACCGTGTGCAAAAGGGCTAAGTGTTGAGCCAAAAAAGGGAATGCGATGCTATTGCTTATCTCGACGAAGCCATGGACTGAATTAAGCATGAACTTTGTTCTTGAACTACTACGAACTACCTAAGGCAAAGATTCTGTAATAGTTGTCGTAGATAGGTTCAATAAGATGGCACACTTCATGCCCTCTTCTAAGGCTAATGATGCTTTAGCTATTGCTTCTTTTTTCTTGTAAGAGATTGTAAGGTTACATAACGTGTTGAGGAGTGTAGGCTTCGATAGAGACTTGAAGTTCTTGTGCCATTTTTAGAGGACCTTGTGGCGTCGGATTGGGACCAAACTACTATTTAGTATTTTCTATCACCCCTAAATTGATGGCCAAATAGAGATGGTTAATCATACTTTAGGATCATTTCTTCGAGCTACAGTGGGAAAGAACTTGGTCAATTGGGACGTTTGCTTGCTAGTAGTCGAATTCACATACAATAGAATAGTACATGACACCACCAAGCAGAACCCTTTTGAAGTTGTCTATGGTTTTAATCCAGGGTTGCCCCTTGATCATACCCCCATGTCGAAATCTGAGTAAGAAGACCTATAACCAAGAGCCAGAGCACAATCCCTTTAGCATATCTATGACAAAGTTACTCGGCATAGTGACCATGTAGCCAAAAGAATACAAGAGAAGACCAAGAGTAAGATAGCTAAACAATTCCAACCAAGAGACTTGATATGGCTATACCTCAGTAAGGAACAGTTTTCGAGCAAGCGAAAGAACAAACTATCTGTAAGAGCTGAGGGACCCTTTAGGGTCCTCTAGAAGATTAATGACAACACCTACTAATTGGAATTACTCGAAGATTATGGGGTATTTGACACCTTTAACATTGCCGACCTCAATTTCTATCACCCTGATGGAGAGTTGATTGAAGACTGTGAGGATTTGATCTTAAATCCAAATCAACTTAGAGGGAATGATGGGAATCAGGTTATTGGACCACTGACCCATAACCAAGCTTGTAGACTAGTGGCGTTGGCAAGGTGGATCTTCCTGCTCCAGTTGATTCTTGTCGAAGCTGGGTATCTCTTTGCCGAGCAACTTTGCATGCTGAGTTGAATGATTTCCCATCTCTCGGAGATTGTATACTGAATGTCAAACTGCCGAGACATTTACTAAACCACGCATGCTTACTCACTTAAGCTCGAACCAGCCACTTATTTTGCAACACTTTTGCCGAGAGACAAAGAGAGAGAGAGGGACTCCGGATTGATACAGCTACCCTAGCTCGGGTAACCCATTTGACCGTACTCTTTTATCTATATCCTTTAATGGCCTCGCCAATGTGTTGTCGCTACGTGTATAGGGCCAAGTATAGAACCCGCCACATAAATCATTATATGTATAGAACATATGTACAAGCCCACATGTATACGTATACTTTTTTGTATTCTTGTACATTACTTCTTTAGGGTAATACCCTTTTTATTTTTTCCTTTTTAGGCATGTTACCTTAAATTCTCGAGTATAAATATCCTTTGTAGTTATAGCTGTAATCATTAGATTGAACATTAATACACTTGACAATTTGTCTCTCGTAAACACTACTTAGTTTACATACATCTCACTCTTATCCTAACCCTTGAGTAAGGTTAGGTAGAGAGTAACCTCATTGGACCATCTCATGCATCATATCGAGCCATTCAGGTGAGTCTTCGAAAGTTTTATTGGTGCGTCATATCCATTGGAGTTGGTTATGGGTTTTAGCTTACTTTTCCATTCGTACTTATCCTTTCGCACATTCCTTATCAATTTCTTTTCAAGCTTTCGATAAGCTCGGACCCATTTAGTGATTGGTTTTGTCTATTCTTGGTCACTGTTTGCAACTCAAATGGTTTAATTTGCTTGTTTGACAACCTTACTACCATAGTTCAATAACATTTCCTTAGTAGCAAGGTGTCATGTAGGGAATCGGTTACGTTATATAATGTCTGATAACACCTTAATGAAACCTTGTAAGGCTACTACGGGCGCTTCAATCGCACTAAGCTTTTAATCCCTAAGGTGGAGACCAAAATAGCTTTCCAGGCCATCATTTACAACCTAGACCCCAACGGCAAAGTCTTCAAGGCCATTGTACTATGTCACTCGAATACTTTCGAGGAGTTCATGACCACCATTGAGTAGTATATCACCTAAGAAAATGCTATCCGGGCATGACTGGAAAATGATATACATTGGAGCTCCTCTATAAAGGATCGCCTTGGTCCCCATGAAGATTGCCCTTCGTTATCCAAAGAATGTCGACAGGGGCAGAAGCAAAAATTCGCAGATCACTCCAACTACACTCCATTAAACTACCCTTTCAGGGAGGTTTTCTATGAGGTTCACCAATAGCTACCTTATGCCTTGTACATCAAGGAAACCCCCAAGGCCATCACCTCGGGTAAATTCTACAATTATCACAGTGCAAGTGACTACAACATCGACGAATGCCATCATTTAAAGAATGTGGTCAAAGGCCTTATTTATAAGGGTCGCATTGACCACCTTATCGTTGATGAGCAAAACCAATCGTAACTAGTGCAACGTTGCCAAGTCGAAGGGCAACAACAACTACAGCCACAACAGGAAGATCTACCTAATGATACACATTGC
This sequence comes from Lumnitzera littorea, assembly GCA_024138015.1. Lineage (NCBI taxonomy): Eukaryota > Viridiplantae > Streptophyta > Magnoliopsida > Myrtales > Combretaceae > Lumnitzera > Lumnitzera littorea. Next base: position 75,944,017 of record JAMXBB010000001.1, on the reverse strand, counting down.
AGGGGTAAACGAAGACAGATATAGACAATCATTGGAGGAATAGGATTGTTAGATGAAGAATGCTCCTCCCAATCTCAACATGAAGTACTCTATGTCCTAGCAAATAAGTCTAGAATAAACATGACCATCTCCTTCTCGAATAGCAATAAAGAAGGCATTGAGTACCCCCATATCGATCTACCTATGATCAATGTCGAGATAAGGTATTTTGATGTCCTTAAAACCTTCATTGACAATGGTAGCCTGACAAAAATTTTATTTTATTCTATCTACGAGCAAATGAAGGACAAGTTGGAAGAAGAACTCTAACTATACAAGTAAAGCCTGATTGCTTTAGTAGAAAGATGGTCCTAATGGAAGGCTTAATTATACTACCTGTTTGGTTTGGTGATGACAAGAACATCATCTCACAGCTAATTGATTTTGTCATTGTTGACCATTGGTCTCCCTATAGCACCACCTTAAGGCAAACCGGCCTTAATAAATTTAACACATCAACCATAGGTGCCTTATGAAAAAGTTCCCTATATTGATAGGGGTTAGGACTACACGTGGCAATAAAAAACTATCTTAAACACTTTACCTTAGCGATATTTCACACGATTGAATAATGCACATTGAGTTGGCCTTGGATAGCACACAAAACTTAAGGGGGAAACCAGTAAAAGATACTAAGGTTGTCCAATTTGACAACTTCCCTAATCAAATAACTCAAATAAGAACTTCCTTATCCAAAGAAAAAAGAGGGGACATCATCACCTTTCTCTACTCCAATTCAGACGTTTTTGCAACATGTCTTAAAGAAATGTTCGGGATTATAGACATATTCGAGGCAATGCCTCACCTTAAAGTTGACCCCCCATGTATACCCTATAAAGTAAAAGAGAAGACACATCGTGCTTGAGCAACAAGCTGCCATTGAGCAAGAGGTATAGAAGCTATTACAAACTAGCTTCATAAGGGAAGAGCATTGCCCTACATGGTTAGCAAATATTGTCCTCATGAAGAAATCTAACGACAAGTGGTGGATGTACGTCGATTACATTGACATCAACAAAGCTTACCCCAAAGATTGCTTCCCTCTCTCAAAAATTGACCAACTAATCGATTCTACCTCTAGCTATGTGAAACTCAACTTTATGGATGCCTACTTCGACAGCAATTAGATCTACATAGCCCTTAAGGACCAGGTCTACACCTCCTTTGTCACTAACTTTGGGACATACTATTATAAGGTAATGCCCATTAGCCTAAAAAATACTAAGGCAACATATCAAAGGTTAGTAATGACTATCTTTTAGCCTCAGCTCGAAAGAAACGTAGAAGTTTACGTTGATGATATGATCATCAAAAGCAAGCATAAGACCTACTACATTAAGGATATATGCAAAACCTTTGACACGTTACGGAAATATCAAATGAAGCTGAACCCTTAGAAGTGTATCTTTGACATAAGCTCTGGTAAATTCCTTAGATTTATGGTAATAGAATGCGATATAGAGGTCAATCCAGACAAAATAAAAGCCATCCTAGATATGAAGACCTTACAGAAATTAAGGACGTACAATGTGTAAGCCTTGTAAAATTCTAAAGGCCTAAATTGAATTAAAAGCCCTCTTATATTCAACACTTTCTTGGATTGGCAACTAAATTAATTCATAAAATTATTTCAGAAGATTAAAGTTTCTTAAACAATAACTTTAATCATGATAAAATATTTAAACCGACTTAAATATATTCGCTTATGTATATAAAAAAAATATATTTATGCACTTATGAATTTTAGGAGACTCCATTTCACTACAACCTACTTCGCCTCCTTGACCTTTGGTAAACTTTAGTTTAAAACCAATTGTATCGGTTTCCTTGCTTGAACAATAGTGTTGGTACAGTAGTGTGCATAGTGGTTAAGTGTCACATCCCGGCATAGCACCAGAAGTACCATCACACGGGAATACCTATTGAAAACATAACTTAACCTGCTCATTCATTAAAAGACAACTTTGTTTACATAATAAAAGGGTTGCTACATCGGAGTTCAACTGGATATTTTATTACAACTTATGTGTACAATACAATATTTACATCAAAATATGAACAAACTTTTTCCTTTATCGTCTTCACAGTAATAGGATCTTTAACCTAATACATGTTCCATACAATAATCGCTGACTTCGACTCACGCTCTTAGTATACATATCCCCCCTAAGTGCGACTCACGCTCTTAGTATACATATCCTCCCTAAGTGTTGGACCTTTTACGATATAGTTAACTTGAGGATAAAACATTTTATCTCCTCAGCTACTGAAGCTGAGTGAGAATGGATAACAAACAACATAATATAGACAATATAATAAACAATATTGCATATCACAACTGAAACATTTCAATCACAACTCGTAAGTTCAACTTCATATATGCATTTGCCCAACCGGGCCCTTATTGCCAACGATGCAACATGTTATGCTCATGCACGTGGCATGCATTGATACCGATATCTTATGCCTTTCAATTCCTCATCCGGTTAGTCGACATAGCCGGGTATCTAGATACAACGTCTAGGAACCTAGAGCAACAAGGAGCTGCTTGAGAGTAGGACCCACACCAAATTAGACTACATACTGTAGTATACCATTTCCAAAAATGGCAATAAGGAGCTGCTTGGGAGTAGGACCCTCAACTTTACAAAATTAGACTACACATTGTAGTTTACCAAATCAAAGTAGCAACATTGCTAAATTAGACCACATACTGTAATCTATCAAATTTGACTATCAAAATAGTCACAATGTTTGGGTAATGCAATCTATATGCTTTCAAAAACTAAGTTCATAAAGTGCCTTTTTAATGATCATTTAGAAGCTTCGTTCTAAAATTTCTGACCCATAGGTCCCTTTTTATGCCATGCCCTACTATGATATGCAATAGCAACTCAAGACTATTAATTAGTATAATCAATCTTTAAGTTTTATTCAACCTAATGATTTGATTTTGGCTTTTGAACTGTCCCTAGCGGAATTCTAGTATTCTACTTAGAGTTCACTTAGGTGAACACCTAGAAGATTGGATTAGATCCCTCAACTTTTCTGGTTAGCACGATCAATCGAAAGCACAAATCATCACCCAATATAGCCATATAATAGTTTAACCAAATAATAGTTTAACCAAAATACAGTTATTGTCATTCAAAATCATCACACCAACACTCATTACAGTAGCATATCAATTCACCCAAGATATATCCATATTCAACCAATACAACATCAAATGACATACAGTGTTATGAGTAACGATATATCTACTCCAAGCATGGGTTAAATCCACTTACCTGGGCTTAGCAATAGCGTGATATCCTATACTTCGTGACGTGGTCCTTCCTTACTTATCACACTTATAAAAATATGACACAATCTTCAAATCAAGTGTAGGTCGAACTTGAACTATTATAAGCTTTCATTTTTGCGTTTTAAAACTTCATTTGACCATATCTTACTTATTTATTATCTGATTTCAGTAAACTTTATATTGTCACGATCGTCATTTTGAGTACTATTAAGATATCTTAAGAATCATAACTAACCAATATTTCCAAATATCCACAAATATCTTTTCGTGTTGCCGATTCAACCGTATGTTATTATAACCTTGTAATTAACTTAATTAAATCCTGAATCTAAATTAAAAGTCATAAAATTCCTCATTCCCTAAGTTGGTCAGCGTTTATTATGTACTCCAAAATACTAATCCTTTGCATATTTAATAAATATCACATTAGTACTAATTACTATATCAAGCTAATATATAGATTCATATTAAGCTAATATATAGATTCATATTATGAAAATACATAATAAATAGTATATGAGCTCGATTCATTCCACAAAAAATTCTATAGACTCACAAAAATATATAGTTTAATTATTGACCATGAATTATACTAAAATAGCTATCATATATTTTTATGAAAATAGCAATTTTAACTTAAAATTAGTGAAAATTAAGCGAACAAGTGAATTTAATCACAAGATAAATAAAATTCAAGTGTCCCAAACATTATTATGAATATCCAGAAATCATAATATATAGGGCTCATGTTTTGATTTTGTTAAAAACTAATTAATTCACTAAAATAACGAAATTGCTAGTTTTATCCAAAATAATTACAATAAATAGTAAACATAATCATTTTCAAAAATTCTTGTTACTAAAATTAAATATATATATCGTGTATGTTACATACAAATTTTTAACTTGAAAAAACATTATTTACTATTTCTAAAATTTAATTCAATTTTCATTCAAATAGAGTCATATCTTAAGAACCTTATATTTTAAATAATTATTTCACAAAAATAAAATTATTAAATTATTTTATACATAAAATAACTCCAGAAAACCAAGTTTCATAATTAAATAATATCATTTCTATTTTTAGAAAAATTATAAAATTTTGGTCGGAAATTTGGTTTACCTAAACTAGCTACCCAACCTTATTAGAATACCCCCTCTAGTAGTGCTTTCCTTGGCTGCAAAAGGTTACCACAATTGGACACCAATAGCTTATTGAACCAGCTTGATCAGATTTCGTGCTCTGTTTTTGCTCTAATTTTCTTATTTTTTTCTAATTTGTTTCGAAATTTCCTTGAGTAATTTTCTATTTTTTCCAAAGTTCCAAAATGTTGTTTTTGAAGCGTATAAGGCCTATTTATATTTTCTAATTGGATAAGAATTTATAAAAATTAGACATATGGCTTACACATATCATTTTTTGGATTTTCAATGCATGAGGTTTATTTTCTCATTTCTTTGCTTTTGGCTCATCATCTAAATTAATCTTAAGCTGCCACATAGGTACGATGACTCATTTTTGCATTTTTTTATTAATTTTTCAATTTTTTTATATTAATTTACCTTATTTAAATAATAATTTCTTATTATATATGTATATTTAATTCAAATAATACATGTTCTATGTTAATACATATATAATTCAACTTTATTGATTATTTTTATAAGTTAAATAATTTATCTTTAATATCTCGCTATATCTAAAATTTTAAATTTTTTGTTTTCGATAATTATCGGTTTTTAGTGATAAATTGACTTTTTTCTTAAATTAATATTTTTATATAGCTTATTTTAAGAAATTAACTTTACTTAAATATTTTATCTAATTTTACTGTGAAATTTAAAATAAAATAAATATTATAATTTGGTGCTCTAAATTTAGGGGTTTGGATTTTAAAATTATTGAACTAGTCGAAAAAATTGGGGTATTACACTAAGTGGGACTGTAGTAGTAGATTTTATTTCACTTAAAAAAAGAAAAAAATCAATTTCCAAGGCTTCATCATTTCCTACAGTAGTGGGTTATTCTCTTTTCACAGACGACAAAGCATGCCTCTTTTTGAGTACGGTAAGGAATCCACTACGCCACTTTTTAATTCATACACTATCTGAACCACTAGGACATTTGGGACAGTTATTGTTCCTTTTTTTTTGTTTAAACTATTCACGTCAGCTTAGGTCAGCCAAAGAAGGATTCTTTTTTTTTTTTTCTTTATTCAAACTGAACATGACGCCCCTGCAGCTACAGTTACCGCTTGAAGATGTCCGTTTCCTAAGTGAGACTTTAACTGTTTAGACCTAAAGGACACTAAGAAATCCTCCTTAGCAGCTGCTAAATCTCTCTCTCTCCTAGGATTGCCAATGGCCTTCTACACCCTTTTCTTAAGAACAAGGCGCAAGGACCCAACTAAAGAAGAACAACCATCCTAAATGTCAGTAGCACTCTTTGTTCCCTAAAACCACACAAGTTTAAGGAATGTGTACACTCTGAACCTGGTAGTAAGATAAGGAGATGACAAGTGATTAATCTCCGTTTCTTTTCATGCTTAGTGTTGGAACTCTCCCTAATGAGCTTGATCATTGTTAGATTCGAAGGGAGGTCGGTATGGAGAGTTATAACATTCTCGAAGGGTCAAACTTTGTTTCGAAATCCCTTATATGCAAGCCACCCTCGACTCGCTCGTTGTAAGTTATCCTTAAGTTGTGTAATGTGAAACTTGCAAACTCTATCCTTACGAAGAGCTACAGTACATTGTAGTAAGTTAAGAGTATAAGTAAATCACTAAATTTGGAGTGGTTGATGCGTTGATAACTTAGTCCCTGTACTTAGGATGCTGAGTCATCCTGCTGCGTGTGTGTGTGTGTTTAGTCGTCTCTTGGTAGAGTGAGTCCCTTACCTTACTGCTCGGATGCGTCCTTGTAGAGTTGAGCCTCTATGTCGTGTTTTTGTTTTGTTCTTGTGAAACTCAAGCTATATATGTTTCTGTTCTGCTGCGGCCCGTAGGAGCAATTTTGGCTACCGTTAAGTTGTGTTGTGTCTGTGTCGTTGGAATCTAGTTGTTTCCTGTCATGCGTATGACGTTTAAGTGTCTTAACTGTTGTACATTACATGCATGGTATGGCACTGCTAATGCCCTATTTTCCACCATGACACTATTGCTACTATCGGTTTAATTCCTCTTCTTTTGGTCGTTACTGCGAAAACTGCTAGAGAACCATATGCAAGAACTTTTCCCTCGTCCCTTTTGCCCTGTTAAACCAGGTCTACAAATTGAAGTTTCCTCACCTAATTAAGTGCAGTCTTAGTTTAAGTAGGAAAAACAGCAGCAAGTTGGATCCCTTAGTCCAAGTGTGTGTGGGTGTCTAGATTCTTTCTTTTTGAATTACCCCTTGCTGTCAACCACAAGAGTGGTCAATAGGACACGTAGGCACAACCAATGTGCCTCATAGTCCACTTCCTTCTTTTGTTGTTGCCACCTGCAGTAAGATGTTGTAGGCAACAGAGCAATTTAGCAATTCTATTAACAACATTCGAGACATCCCTTAAGTTGCCATCCTAGCCTTGCTAGACAAGTGCAAGTATAGGAAAAGAATGAGCCAAGCTACAGCAGTAGTCCATGTCCACCATCTGTAATATAATAACTCTAAGGAAGGTTCCTATTTCTGCAAGCACGAGGGTCCATTTAGTTAGGCTTATGGATGTTATGTATGCAGCAGCTAGACTTGTAGCTACCACCAACGTACCTAGAAGTCTAATGTCCGCGTTGTTGCTACTGTAAGGTTATCCAGAAAGCTCTTGTGCAACTACATCTCTCGGGCTTTTAATTCTCTTCTTCTCCTTTGATAACCAGATTCTCTTCACTTTATCATAGGGTCTTCATAGCTAATATCCAGTAGAATAAAGTCAATTCTCTTTGAGTTAGGAAACGCAGACAGTCATCAATTCCCAAACGTATGGACCTAAAGAGCTCCAAATAATAACTAACCAAGGTTTTGATAAATATAACAAAACTTAGTATATACAACAAGGCTAGAAACTGTAACAAAACTTATAAATATAAGTTTAGGAGTATAATAGAAGACATAATAGGGCTTAAATGAAATTATCAAAATTAAAGAACCATTTTTTCATTCTTGTTACACTTGAGCAATTATACTAAAATTTCTTTTGACTAGGTGACTTTGACCAAGACTTTGATTTGCCTGCGGATTACTAGGATCCATGACGTACTATGATTGAGTGAATTTCCTATGACCCTATGCTTGTAGTTAGTAGAGTTAAACTTTTAAAATAAATGGTTGATGTATGGGGGAAATTAGGATAATGCATGTGCTTGATATTGATGAATGCTATGTGCAAATGAAATAACACATACAAATATATATTCCACAATATTTTGATTGGTGAACATGGAGTCCTCACTTATGGAGTAAGTCTAGATGTAGTACCTAGATCTGTTGGACCGAAGTTCTCCAACCCCGACTTCGGAGGGCATAAATTTGAGTTGCATGCAACACCTAAACAACTGCATGTATTTGGTTGGTATTCTGGTTCCTCGTGCATTCATATGTTTTGCTAAACTTGGTTGCTAACTTGCTTGCTTAGCATGGTTGATGATTCTCACTAAATGGTTAGCTTATACCCTTATAGATTTTTGTTCTAGATATGTGATATTTTTGGTATCCCAAATAGGGGGATGCTTGAGGTAGTGTACTAGGCAGTAAGAAGCTTTTAGGAGGGACTTTTGAGTATAAAGAGCTACATATATGTATATCCTATTTTTAAGACTCTTGATTTAGGATGATTGTATTTATTATTTCTTTTTGGCAGCTATTGAGACTACAATTGAAATAGTGGAGGACTTTAAGTATTAGAAAACTAAAGTCCAATGATAATATTTGTCTTTTGATGTATTATGATCTTCTCCATTTATGCTTATGAAAATTTATATTAATATTTAGCTACTTGATGTCCAATTAAGTTGATACTACTAGAGGTATGGTTATGAGATGGAGGGGCCTTATGTATCACCTATAAGGTTAATGAACAGTAAGGGTGTCGACCTTTGGTCTTCAAGCGATATATGGTGGCTTACAACGATTAGGGTATCCATTGGGGCATGACATAACATCTCACGACCAGAATAATCTGTGCTTAACTACTTTGTCTCCAAGAGTGCCAACAAATATTTTGAGTTCTTCAAATTACTAAAGAACCTATTAGAATTTCAATAGATGGATGAATGTGAGGCTACTTTTGACAGGCTCAAGTGTTTTCTCGAAAGCCCACTAGTGCTCTCTAAGCAAATACTTAGGGAAGAACTGTACTTATATCTAGATGTAAGGGATTGAGCCCTCTCCTCAATGCTCGTACTAGTAGATGGACATAAGCATAAGCTAGTCGATTACATCAGTCACATATTACAAGGGCCGAAAATTAGATACACATGGGTTAAAAAGTTTACTCTTGCCATAGTTATCACTTCTTGGAAGCTAAGATTGTATTTCCATGCATACCCCATTGTTGTTCTCACAAATCAGTCACTATGAAGTATGAACACTTCTATAGACGCTAGAAGCATTAGGACGAATGGCCAACTACTCCTTAGAGCTTAGCACTCATGGTGTCCAATTACGCCTTAGGTAAGCCATCAAGGCACTAGTCCTCACGAACTTTGTTGCTAAGTATACTAGAGAGGAAGAAGCATCAACTCACATTGACATTTTAGCATGGACTCTCCACATCAAAGGATTCTTTAGTCGGAAAGGCTGGGGGGTGGGGTTGACGATGGAATGGAGTAGAGATAGTCCTACAAGGACCTTATGGCAACAAAGTCCTGTACATGCTCAAGCTTGGGTTCCTTCTTAGTAACAAAGTTAAGTATGAGGCCCTTATCGCAGGACTTAAGATCGCAATGGATGTCGGGGTTGAGAAGCTTAACATCTACTAAGACTCCGTGTTAGTGGTGCAAAAGGTGAAGAATGGTAAAGTATCTCTAAGTAGTACGAGACCTCGTTTCCAACTTCAATTCCTAGAGTATCACCAAAATTCCTTAAATAGAGAATTCATAGGTAAACAAGTTATCTAAGCTCGCATCCATAGTTGTGCCTCTGTCCTACACAACCAACAGATAAACCTTCCTCCAATTTGTGACATGGCAAATTATTGATGAGTAGCCATAGGAAGTTCTTAAGATCTATTCCACACCAGCTGAACCATCTTGGATGGACCCCTTCCTTGATTACTTCAATACTAATGCCCTACCTCATAATTGAACAAAGGCTAAGAGGTTTACCTATAGCATGACTAACTATACCATCATTGATAGCATCCTCTATCGACGTGGGCATAGCATGTCCTTCCTCCACTACTTGAAAATGGAAGAGGGCCTCCACGTCCTTGAAAAGCTGCACGTAGTAACTTATAGTAATCAGGTGGTGTAGATACCTATTTTTTGCCTCTCTATAGTTATAATTTTTATTTTTATAAAAAGGGTCCTAGTTCAAAAAATAAAAAATAATAAAAAAATTTAATTAATAAAAGATAAAAATAATAAAAAAAATTTAACAAATGATGAAAAATACAAAAAAAAAAAAAATAAGAAAAGAAAAATTTTTTAATTAAAAAAGATTTTTTGTATATTTTTAGGAAGTAACTTTTTTTTTTTTAGAACAAATAGTTTTTAGTTTTAGTTTAGTTAAAAAAATTTTATTTTAGGGAATCGGATAGTTTAAATATAATTTAATTGTACTGAATGTCAAGGTACAGGCTAACGGCCTAACGGATAAGTATCGAAATATTCGGGGTGGATTTAGTTTGAGGTCTTGGGTTTGAGTTTCAGTAGGCACCTATATCTTTTTTTTTATATCTTTGTAGAAGCGAGATGAAAATGGATCATATCTAATTAAATCATATGAATTTAGTTAAATTGGATTTAAATTCATTTGAATCTAGTTTAATTATCGAATCAAATATAATTAGATATGATATGGTTTGGTTTATATAAAATTATACACTCGCCAAAAAAACAATTTTTTTTTTGAGGAGGCATTTGGCAAAACTAGTCTTCAGCCACTGATCACCGTTCACACTTGCGACTTAACTCTTCACTATTATTGACCAAACATTGAACACCACGCACACACGCTTACAGCAGTCGTAATACACTGCTACACGTACGCACAATAGCAGTATAGTTCACTACTATAGCTTCCCCGACAGGTTAAACCATACGACGAGCACACACCACGAATCTGAACCCAAGCCATATCGATAGTCACGACGTACACGACGTCTACCGTGGTTCTTGGCCATACACAAGCTTTTCGCTAACACAGTTTGTGGACAACGATCCCCAGAATCCTTGTGTACAATTGATCAGTAATAGCAAGCAAAGCTACTCCACGACTCCATCAGCCTGACTTCAACATAGTGCACTGCACTAGATTCACATACCGCAGTCGCTACGCACAGCCATACGACATCGCGGCAGCACCACTGTCGAAGTCCAATCCGCCGTAGCAGTGTTGTTTCACTCTCACACGCTGTGACTCCAACAGCAGCACCACTCTACGATCTACAATTTGTTCACGCCCACAATTCACCCTACGAACAGCAAGATAACAAGTTCCTAACATCGACCAGTAGCAGTGGTCTCACACCACGCATCATTGTCGAATAGCGGTTACAGTTGCGACGTCACTCCCACGCAGAATCAATCACTACTGTCTATAGTTTGCCTTCCTGCCAACGGTCAGACAACATCGATCAGTACACGTACGTTCTTGCCATTATCGCATAGTTGGTCTTCAAAATTAGTAAGCCAAGTTGAATCCCTACATCAACTCGACGCCATTGCAGAACACACATTAACACGACCACATCGCGGACGCTATACCACCGAATAGTTGGAAATCAGGTTCGGTTCTCTTCCAATCTTGAGTTTTTTTTTTATTATTATTATAATCATATTATATTATTATTATTAGATCCTTGGTCATATAATGTAATATATAAGATATGTATATATCAGGAGGTTTTTTTTAGTATTAGTGTTTTTTTATATATCAAGTATATTTTAGGATATGATTTTATAATTCTTTAATAGTAAAGATATAGATGTGTGTGTATATATATATATTAACGTAAGATTTTTAGGATTAGATTTTTTTTAGTAATCATCATATAGAAAACTAATTTTTATTTATTTATTTATTATTATTATTAACATTTCTCACATAGAAAATCATTTGCAAAATAAAAATTAATAACATAAAAGACCCTTTTAAAAATAGGATTTTTAGAGTATTTTTTTTTTATAAAACAATAATATTCAAGAGTTAGGACCCTTTTAGATTTTTTTAAAAATAAATCGAATAAATTAAAAACGTAAACTTAGGCAGTTTTCAAAATTAAAATCAATCAACATACTAAAGATATTTCAAAAGAACTACGATTGTCTGATCCCGATTAGTGGGTACGTAAGCACTTTCGAGGCAATGATAAAATATGTAAAAACTTAGGTTCTTTTTTCTTTTGATTTTATTTATTTATTTTTTAAAATATTATAATTAGAAAAATAATCCTAATTTCAGTAAATAGATAGTGGTATTCGTTAAGAGTTTAATAGGTTAGCCCCCGAACTTGAAACCCTCTGGTTTTTCATTTAAAATTGAAATCAAAGACCGGTAGCTAAATTGTAATCAATCCACTCAGTTGGTTATGGTTTATTTTTCTTTTTCCGACTTTGGTTGGGTGGCGACTCTAAAAATAATTTTCAATAAAAAAAAACCAGAATTTCTCAATTTCTTTAGTGGGGGATTAATATTAAATGCGTTAGGGTTTAGTATTAAGCAAGAAATGAGAAATTAATTTTTAAATAAAAGAAATTGGAAAAATTAGGCTCAATAGTTGGGCTTTATATATCCGAACCCTTTGTCTTGGGTACTACTGGCTGATAATGAAAGAGGATGCATAGACTCTAGTGCAATGGTGTCATTGCTACTAAAAGCATGTACCCATTGACTATGCCCCAAGCATGTAACTTCACCCCATGATAAGTTCGTGCTTTGTACTCAATGGGGTCTTGATATCCTTGGACTGTTGATATTAGGCAAGCACGACTATTAAATTTTAATATAGCAAATGTGAGTTCAAGTTGATCCCTCGGTAACCTTAAGTATTAATACTAACCTTAGCTCTATTATTTAACCGAAAATTGCGATGAATTTAAATGACTTAATGGAACTAAAACTAATGAACTAAACTAATAATGAGATTTAACTAAACAATTGGGAAGTGATAAAATTAAAAACTATTTCAAGAAAGCGAATAACGTATTTAAGACTTTTTCCCCCTAAAGTTTAGCATGTGATTGCAAAATTTTATCCAATTTCATCTCTAGTGTTCTTAATTGGGGGAATTCTCAATTAAAGCTAGTACTTTTCTCAAGCATATTAGCCCTAACCTTAAAATACTTATCGGAATCTCTTTATTAGGAAAATAATTTAGGACCACATTAACATACAATGAATTCCTACATAAAGATAGCAAATTTCTCAAAGAATTATGCACTTTATCTTTAAGTGTACATGCAATCCTTTTCAATTATGTCAAGATTTCACTACGCATGTGATTTCTCAATCTTCATGCATAACATCAAGAATTGATACCCTAGAAATATCAATTAGCAATGCAAAACACATAATTGAATCAAGAAAACTAAAAACTTTATTGAAATTTAACAATCAATCTAATAGTTACATGTAAAACCTAGGTTCCACAATCCTAAACACAAAAACTTAAGATATCATGATGATTTGGAAAGGAAATTGTAGCAAAAATAAGAAAGAATCCATGAAAACCCCCTTTTCGAGGTGATAAATTCTCCTGATCTTGAAGTTTTGGTGATGCTTCTGCTTGTACCTCTCTCTCCTTATTAGGTATCTTCAATTTTGGATGCAAAAGGTAGTCTCTAAAACCCTCACATGTCTTTTTATGTTAAAAAAGGAAAGTGCAGTTGGCGGCATTAGACATAACCTAAGACATTGTCATGTCCCAATAGTAGTGTAACTCAATGCTTCTAGGCACTAAAAGTTGTTCCTAGTTAGACATGACTTGGGACACAGTTGTGTCACTTTCTAATCTTAACCTTATTTTTTCTTGAAAATGATTCTCCTGGTTGGGCATGACTATGTTAGCCAGTCATGTCTTGCTTTAAAACTTCATAACTTCTTCACTTGAGTTCCCAATTGAGTGAAACTTGATTCATTTTCTTCGTTTTCAATCCAAGAGTGCGTTCAAACCTTGAAATCAAAATTTCACTCAACTAAGTGCCAGCTTCTTCAAAAACAAGCCAAAATTGTAAGGGAAATGTTATAGAATTACTATGGTAAATGTATCTAAATTAAGAGTTATCAACTATTCCCAAAGGCATCTAGAGGACGCTAGTTCATCTTAGTTGTTGTGGACTGCGTCACAAATTGGGTAGAGGCCCAAGCCATTGCAAGCATAATTGTGAGGGCAACAAAAGGATTTGTTTTGATTCATATCCTTACTAGGTTTGGGGTACCTTATGCCTTGATCATAGATGATGGGAAACAGTTTGACAATGTGTGGTTTAAGGAATTCTACAATAAACACCACATTCGATTCTCTTACACTTTGATCGCTCATCCCCAAGCCAATGGGTAACTTGAGGCTATCAATAAGGTCATCCTCAATAGCCTAAGAAAGATGCTAGAGTGAGTATGTCACTTCTAGGCAGACTAGCTTCCCATAGTCCTTTGAAGATATCGGACTACGAACAGGACAACCACGGTAGAGACCCCTTTTCGCCTAATGCTTAGATTGGAAGTCATATTACCCGATGAGTTAGAGCTCCCAATGAGTAGAACTCAAAACTCTGATGTTGGCGCCAATCAAATAGCCCTTCAAACGAGCCTCGACACCATTAATGAAGTAAGGGTCACCATATAGGCTTGAGTTGCCACTCACCAGCAACAAGTAGCTAGATACTATAATAAAAAAGGTTAAGCATAAGGTTTTCCCGCTTGGAGACATGGTTTATCAGAAGTTTGAAGCCACTGGTTCGTGAGAAGGACAACGTAAGCTGTCCTAAAATTGTAAGGACCCTGTTCAGATCAAGGAAGATGCAAGCAAAGGGGCTTATAGGCTAGAAACCATTGATGGCTAGTCCATACCTAAAACTTGGAACATCGACAATCTTAGGCTTTATTTCTTGTAAATTACAAGGATTCAAACATACTTTTAAAAATCATGAAAGTGTAATGAAAAGACAAAGCTTTGTACTTATCCTGTCTCACTGTTTACGATGATACACTTGATTATCATTGAGCCCCACCCTTTGTTCATTGATGAAGATAATATATTGGACCAAATCAAGTTGATTTTCATCCTTAATGTCTGAACATTCTCACTAACCACTATGCCTGAGAACCTCAAAGCCTTGAGCCCCACCTCGAGCATTCGTAGGTCTTTACACTTGAAAGGTCACGTTGGGATGAGCACATAGACTATGTCTATACACTCAGCTTCTCACTTAAAACTAAGCTTAGTATGCTTGGTGCTCTCAACCGAACAACACTCGGACTGGATTCCTAAGCTCATACATGATATAGCACCATGAGAGGCAAAAACCAAGGATAATTGTACACTTAAAACAACATTGTTTATGAATGCAAGTGCATAAAACAAAATGAAGACAAAATATAGGATGGATATAAACAATAAAAGATATACGACAAGAAGTCAATCATGCTTGTCAGATTTCCATTACTGCTGTCCATTGTAATTACAAAGTCAAAGAGCTAGCATCCTAACCTATTTGCACAAAAGAAAAACAACAAAAACAAAAAACAATAAAGAGAAAAGGAACAAAAGCCTAGATGCAAGTCCAAAATAACAAACATTCACATGATCATTCTTTTAAGCATCTCTAGGCTCAGCATCACTCGTATCTTCCTCCTGCCCACCATCCTCCTCTACTGCATCCTCAATAGCTTCATTATCATTGGGCTTAACTTCTCTACTCGCTCCTTAAATGCTTATTGGAGCCTTTTCTTCCAACTAGGACAAAAAGCCAAGATTAAGGTAGGGATATTGATAGGAATCGGCCTATGACTATCTCTAAGTCGAGGCTAACCTATTCCAAGCCGACACTGACCTATAAGAAATTGAGACTAACATGCTCTAACCTGAGGTTGAATGGTTCATTGCCGAGGTTGATCAAGTCTTGTCGAGGTCGAGTAAATGCTAGAAGGATGAGAGGAAGAAAAAGAGCCACTCGGCAACAAGTTTGTCATTTGTTGAGTAGTTAAGAGATCACACAATCGAGGCTTTAAGGCCATAGATCTACTGGCACGACATGGAGAGATTATTGTAGATTAATTCTAGTACTCAGCAATTGTAGGTTGACCTTTTGGGTATCTCGACCAAGCACTGAGAGACTCAAAGGACTCCACCTTTGACCTGGACATCCAATTGCCAACCCCGTCCAATTTAGGTCCTACTCCTTCCAAGATAGGTTGAATGATTGCATGCTGACTTATATTAAACGCATAGTTTTGTATTCTTGAAAATATTTTGTTTATTTTAATTATGGGCATTTTGCCACTAAGGTTTAGGATTTGCTATAAATAGCAACATTTGTAATTAAGAGAGGGATCAGTTAAGAATATTCAGACAATGTGTTTACACTTAAACATTCCTTTTTCGAGTAAGGATACTCTTTAGCTCTTAGAGCTTGCATTTGCCAGATTATTGAGTGTTGATTAACTCTTAATCTTTCTTGCGTTCTTATCAATCTTGATCTTAAGATTGTAGTGAACCCCTTATTTGAGCCAGTTAGTGAGTTGCATCTAACCCTCATTTGAATTTTGAGTAACATTTAGTATTCGTGAGTTGTATTGAACCCTGTTTCGAGCTCAACCCCTGATTGTGTTCGTGTTTTGGTGTGTGATATCTATACATATTCACATAAAACCCCCATTTCACTTCTTGCTCTTCATATCCATTCAAACCCCTGAGTACCTCGTCCTTGGTTTCAAGACCTACTACATGCCATCTTGGTATCAAAGCTTTAAGGAAACATGCGTACAGTGTTCTTCAAAGTTTGTTTTGTCATCTGAACATCTGTCAGTTATCATTCTGTAGTGTAGTGTGTTGTTCGTGTTTTTAGTCATCATAGTATTGTATTGCTAATTGAGTCGAGTAACAATAATTTCAGCAGTTGATTCTAGTTGTTGTAGAAGTGTTTGTTAGTTGTAGGAAGTTATATAAGTTGAGTAGTAGTTGTTTCTAGGTTGTTGGAGTGTTTTTGTTGTCAAACGTATTTGTTCAATTTTCTAGAAATTACTGTATGGACAAAAATGTCGGGAGAGAATGTTAATAACAGTGGTGATAGTCCTCATGGAAACTTGAGAGGACACGTTGACAACATGGAGTACCAAATCTAGAATCTCATTGACTCTATCCAGGAGCTTACTGGTTTAGTTAGAGCTATAGACGTATTAGCTGAGGTGAAAGAAGGGAACAAACACCCCCCAGTAGAAGTGGCTCTAATGAGCTTGATAATGATGAGCGATAATCCAGAAGAGCTGCTGAGTTGAGAAGAAGAGAAAACCAACTTGAGTCGAGAAGAAGCAATGATAGGAGCATTGACTCTGAGGAAAATCAAGGAGCCAGAAGAAGAGAGCTGAAGCTAAGAAGAAATATGGCTGAGTAGAGCTTTAACAGAAGTGGTCGACCTGAGGTGAACCGACTAGATAATGTCAAGCTTAAATTGCTAACCTTTAGTGGAAGTAACCGACCTGAAGAGTTGCTTGACTAAGTTCCCTGAGTAGAGAAGATGTTTAAGTGCTATGAGTGTAATGATAGAACCAAGGTTAAGCTAGCCTCGTTAGCCCCTATTGAATAAGCAAGTCTTTGGTGGCATAAATTGATCACTAAGCGAGATGTTAAAGGAGAGGATTTGATTAGAACTTGGAGGCTTATGAAAAGGTTGATGAATTAGCGCTTTATGCTGATCTACTTCAAGCAAGAGATGCTCTATGCTTTCTAACACCTAAGGCAAGGCCAAATCACTGTTGCCAATGACGAGATGTGAGATTGCTAAGCCATAGGATTGCACCATTGCTAGATTCCTGAGTGGACTCCGAGATGACATTGTCGACATAGTTGAATTGCAGCCATTCAATTATTTAGATGAATTGATCAATCTAGCTTTAAAGGTGGAGA
Organism: Lumnitzera littorea; assembly: GCA_024138015.1. Classification (NCBI taxonomy): domain Eukaryota; kingdom Viridiplantae; phylum Streptophyta; class Magnoliopsida; order Myrtales; family Combretaceae; genus Lumnitzera; species Lumnitzera littorea. The sequence goes on along the minus strand of JAMXBB010000001.1, from coordinate 75,926,411 downwards.
GATAGAGGAGAAGAAGGCACTAGAGGCTGACTAACCGACCTTAACAAATTAGCCTTGAGCCTGAGAAGTATGTCAAGAGAAGGCTAGAGAGGAAGATGGAGAGAGGTGAGTATAGTCGACCTGATCATGCTAAGATAAAGAAGATAGAGAAAGAGAAAGTACTTGATACTAAGGCCTAAGAAGTTAAATGCTTCAAGTGCATAGGCTATGGGCACATTGCTTCTTAATGTTCAAATAAAAGGGTTATGGTCTTGAAGGGCGAAAGACCCAAAGCTTAAGTAGAAAGTCAGAGTGACAAGAGTTCGGAAGACGAGTTGATAGAAGAAAATGTCTATGCCAAAAATTTAGATGAACTCGTAGCCATGACGAATAAGCGAGCCGACCTAAAAGTAGATCTCGGATAAAGGAAAAATTTATTTCATATGTGATGTCTAGTGAATGGGAAGACTTGTTCCTTAGTTGTTGATGGAGGATGCTGCACCAATGTCGTTTCTGTAAAGCTAATAGAGAAGATGAAGATGCCAACCTACCCATATCCTCGACCTTATGGATTGAAGTGGTTCAACGATATGGGTATGGTCCATGTGCATAAGAGAGCTCGAATAGAATTCAAGGCTAGGCAATACGAGGATGAGATTGGCTTCGATGTAGTGCCTATGCATGTCGTGAATTTACTTCTTGATCGACTGTGAGAGTATGATTGGAAAGTGATCTATGATGGCTTCCTTAACACTTACACGGTTCAAAAAGATAGGAAGAGCTATTGCTTGACCCTCGTGAGTGTTGAGGAAATCCAAGCAACTCAGCATCCATGATAAAGAGAAAAGGAAAGGGAAGTTTGTTTAGCATCCTAATCCATGCTCATTGTTTAATGTCGAGGACAACTTCTCTTCAAACCTGCGGTAATGATAGGAATAAGCCTATGACTATATATAAGCCAAAGCTGACCTATTCCAAGCCAACACCGACTTGTAAGAAACTGAGATCGACATGCTTTAACCCAACGTCAAATAATTCGTTGCTAAGGTCAATCAACTCTTGCCGAGGTCGAATAGATGCTAGAAGGACGAGAGGAAGAAAAACAGCCACTCAACAACAAATCTATTGTCTGTTGAGTAGCTAAGAGATCACATAACTGAGGCCTCAAGGCCATAGATCTGCTCGGTATGACATGGAGAGATTATTGCCAACTAATTTTAGTAGTCGGCAATTGTAGGCTAACCTTTTGAGCATCTTGACTAAGTACTGTAAGACTCTAGGGACTCCTCCTCAAACCTAAACATCTAACTACCAATCTCGTCTAGTTCAGGTTTTACTCCTTCTAGGATAAGCCAAATGACTGCATGTCGACTTATATTAAACGCATAGTTTTGTATTCTAGAAAATATTTTCCTTATTTTAATTATGGGCCCATTCTTTAGGAATTGAGGCCTTGTACATTATTTGCAATTTTGCCACTAGAGTTTGGGATTTGCTATAAATAGCAACATTTATAATTAAGAGAAGGCTCGGTGAAGAATATTTAGATAGTGTGTTTACACTTTAACATTCCTTTTTTGAGTAAGGATACTCTTAAGCTCTTAGAACTTGCATTTGCTGGATTTTTGAATGTTGATTAACTCTTAATCTTTCTTATGTTCTCTTTAATCTTGATCTTAAGATTGTAGTGAACCCCTTATTTAAGCTAGTTAGTGAGTCATATTTAATCCTCATTTGAATCCTAAGTGACATTTAGCATTTGTGAGTTATATCGAATCCTATTTTGAGTTCAACCCCTGATTGTTTTTGTGTTTTGGTGTGTGATATCCATACACATTTGTCGAGCTTTGTTTCGTTTTCCTTAATTTATTTTATAATAAGCTCACTCGCTTAATATAAAATACTCGACATTAAATTAAGGAAAAATATTTTTCTTAAAAAAATATTAAAAAAAAAACTTAGAGTCGTTAACCAGTTAAACTGGTAAAAATAAAATTAAGGTTTTTGGGTGGGAGAACCCTAATTTAACCACTAGTCTCCGAATTTTCTAAAAAATTATTTTTTAGAAAATTAAACCAAAAAATTTGAATTCGAGAGCTAATATATTAAGACTAAATCATCATGTAAAGATAAAAAAAAAAAAAAAACTAATAGGCTTTTTATCTTTTTATAATTTTTCTAAAAATACTAAAATATATATAGATATGAAAAAATGTAGTTAAGATGAATTTTTATTACGAATTTTCAAGAAAAAGAAGAAAAAAAAGTTTCTTTTTTATTTTTTATAGTTGCCCTGAAGATGCCTATATATCCGTTAGATGAAATCAAACCAACGTAGTTCTTTTTTATAAAATATTTTGTAGGTGGATTTTTTATTTTGAAAATCGAGCCAGATTTACGTTTATTTAATCATTTAAAAAAAAATTTAAAAAATATAATTTCACAAATACATTTAAAAAGATCTAATTAATTAAATCTTTCTAAAAACTTCAGTTAAGATTTTTTTACTTTTTTTTTAAAAAAATCAGTACATATCAAAATTAATCTTTTCTAAATCCTACATGTAAGATATACTAAGATACATATCTTATTCGAAGATACGGATCTTAGAGAAATGATACATAACTTTTTCGAAAAAAGCAATTTTGATTAAAAAAAAAATACAATTTAACTAAAAAAATTAAATTTCTTAAAAAAATTTATCTAAAAGTTTGCAAATTTTAGTTTACATTAAAACTTATCAAAATAACCTACACTAAGGAAAATAAAGTTAGTAAGATAAAATTATTAACTAAAAACTAACAAAACTGGTGATGACTAAAAACACTAAAACTAAATACCTTCACTATCAGCTACAAGTCTAATATAGGTAATAGAGGCAAGTACATGGGTTAAGTCATCGAAGTCGAATCTAAATAAATTTTGGGTCGGATCGAATCCTTCACCAATAGCCAATATAACTTTATGCAACAGCTTGCAGAGGCCGAATTGAGCGGGTGAGTCAAATTTTGTGACAAAGTTATCAGCAAAACTTTGTTTGGTATACTTGCCTAGGCTTATGATGGTCATTTAGGCGATTTTCCTAGTGGTCAATGGTAGGGGTTAAAATTTGAGTCATATTTAAGCACGGCATTAGGTCGACATGTGTGTGAGGTAAACCCCTAAATTTTTCGACCTAACATCTGAAGTAAACTCAAGTGTGTTAGATATTCCTAAGAGTTGACAAGGCTAGTTAAGATAAAAACTCTAAGATAATAACTGAAGATTCAATCGTGTATAAAACTTTTATACCTTAAATGTATTTAAATACTAAAGATTTTATTCGAAAGTGATAAAAACCCTAAACTATAACTTTAAGGATATAAAAGTACTAATTCATCATAGCTTACTATAAAACACTAATTGATAATATATTCTTAGTATCTTGTTAAATCATTAGTAAAAAATTAAAGATAACTTTCAATCATTCTTAAATACATATAATACTAAAGTAATTGTTTAGGAACTAGGATATTGCATTATAGATCACATCCATCTTCCAAATATATAACTAGGTTAGTATTATATAGAGTTAAGAGCTTAGTTTATGATTAGACTACATATAGTAAGTATTAGTATTCTAAATGATACTTTTCCTGATAATTACATTAAGTAGCTTATCAAATGATTTATATAGGATATAAATACCTAAAGAAAGATCTCATTATCTATTCTTATTAATCATTTCAATAAACCCCATATTTTCTTAATTTTCTTCCTAATTTTCCCTAATTACTTCATTATTTACACTTAAATTACATGTAATTTTAAAATGTTGACCAAGTCAAAGGTTGACTAAGTCAATATGATGAAAAGTCAACAAATTGTCATTATCATTTAGAGAATTCTTTCCTTTTCTTTAACTTTCTATACTTATTATTTTTTTTCCAACTCTACCCCTCCTTTGACGTCCACTTCCTCCTACCATAGGCCCTACTTGTCTTCATTCTTTTAAAACACAAAACAACATAAACGAAACTCTTTTCTCTCCTATACCAAACCGTAACCCCCTTGCTCTCTTATTTCCACACTTTCTCACTTCACTTTCACAATTCCTACTATCATAAGTCAAGAAGAAAAATGTATGTTATTATGTATCTTTTCATCTTATTTAGCAGTTAGATGAATAGGTTAGGTTAGCGTAGAAAGCTTATGTGATATGTGCATATTGTTGAGAGTGGAAACTCCATATTCATGCTTAGAAGGTAGGAAATCCATAGTAAATGGAAGAAGAACACATGTATATATACTTAAGCATGTGAACATAGGAATACACTTGATAAATACATGTATGAAGACCCTTATACATAAATATCCTCTATGTACATAACCTAAAAAGAGGTATATACTAACTATACATACATATACCTTGCTAAATAAGCTCTTGAAGTGTAAAAATATAAAATTCGTGAAGCTTTCTTAAGAGGGAACATTAGGCATATGAAAATACGTATGAAAATACATATGTAACCATATGTATATATGGGTATATGTACTAGTACACATATAAGTACACAAGTATATATACTAGTATATTAGAAGTATAAGTATATACATAACATATATGTAAAGTATATGAATACACAAAGATAAGTATACATATGTAATGGATGATGTAAGCAAATGATGACATAATCCATGACATAAATAATTGACGATATAAGCAATGGCATAAGCAATTGATGACATAAGCTTCTAAAATAATAAACTATAAGATCATCTAAGTGTAAGAATTTAATGGTTAATGAAATCATTAACTACTAAAATAGAACATAAAACTAGCCAATAAGAATATTTAAGCTTCAATAGTTAACATTTCAATAAATTTAGTTTATATCATAAAGCATGGGTTTTAACGTCTAAAACGGATATTATTGTATGAACGTGCATCCGAAAATGATGAAAACAACTATAAGTTCGTAAATATCAGAAATAGAACGAAAAAGTTACATACGATTAGTAATAAAGTCTAACTAAATAAAAATTGATAGTAATCTAAGTAGAATTAGGTAAATAGATATCTACAACCATTAGTTAATTCAATTGATTACTATTGTTATTATATTGTAATGATCAAGTGATTCGCCGCGGGCGAGGATCTTTCAATTGATTACTACGACTAGAGCGAGTTATTATAGCTAAGCGAGTATTTACCCTATGATTGAATGCTTATATGTGATTGTAGATAGTGAACTTAAATGATATTGATAATTGATTATTGTGTAGAGTCGAGAAATGCTTGTGTAAGTTATTATGTGCTGAATTGTGAATTTACCTTAAGTACGAATAATAATTTCTTTGTTGTATGTTAGTATAGATAATGATTGTGTGTGTTATTAGATGGTCACATCATAATTGGACTTAACCATAATCGGTTCATAAGAAGAAACTGGTACATGCATTACATAGACATAATTCTGGCTGTCACATCACACGGAGGTAAAGAGAGGCCATTTGAGGGTTGTTATTATAAATTTATTGGTTCTATACTATGCATTCATACAAAATGACCTTACCTTGGCTCACGGAAATACTAGGTGTTGGAGGCGCCAACTACCTAGCTAAGGGTTGAGTCTAAAGGCCTTTATTTAGGGGTAAGTGTAGATTGTAGGGGCCCACTTATGATTATACTAGAACTTAGTTTTTATGAAAATAAAGGACTTGTTTGATTTAAATACGGAATGTGGAGTTTCGTAGTAAAGTAAGTTCTAGTATAATACCCGGATCTGACTGGTGTCATGTATACTCTAACCCCGACTTCTGAGGGCATTAAATTTGAGTTACGTATACTAACTAGTTAACTATATGTATTGCTTGGCATTCTATTTCTTCATTCATTCATATACGTGAATATAATGTATTTAGAACTTGCTTGTGGTGTAGCTGAGGGTTTTGCTCACTAAGCTTAGGCTTATACTCCCTTAGAATTTTGCTATAAGATGGCTTATTCGTTGAGGCTAGCCAAGGAATGCCAGAGGTTAACTTGGGGACCTAGGTAAGAGTAGGCTATTCAGTGTGATGAGAGAATAGATTATGCAGACTTTTACTTATGTACTTTTGTTTTGTCAGAAATATAGACCTAAATATACTAAATTACTGCTTACTGTAAACTTTGTAGTTTAAATTTTATATAAATATGTTTATGTGATGATATCATGTGGATTTGTATGTTCTTAGGAAGCTAGTGGTTACAAAGCCTTGTATATTGTGTGAAGAGTTCATGATTGGAAGGGTAACTAATCAGGGGTTCTTCTTACATAAAATGACGTCTGCCATGACTAGACCGTCCTCAGTTCGTGACATGTGATGGTCATGTAAGTGCTTACCATGTGTTGCAATCATGGAGTGTATGCGATAATGGAATTGTGGTTTTGGTTCATGATGGTGAATCTACTGTATGTGTTGTTGTAGATGTTGGTTCAGGCGTTGGATTGTTGATCTAGGGTTGAAGATGCTATGGTCAGTACAAATGATTATGTGTAGACAAGTGTAAGGGACATGAACATGTCAATACGGAGTAAGTGGCATGTGTGAGCGTATATCAACATGTGTGTGTTTTTGTATTGTGTGTGCAATGTGTTGACTTCGGTGTGGTGTGGAGATAGTGATCGACAGTATGAGAGTGTCAACGTGCATTTGGTATAGTATGAATCGTACAGCGTGTTAGGTGCAGTGTTTGTGAGTGTTCAATCAATGCTTGAAGCGTGAGTGTTGCATGAGAGAGTGAATGTGAGGGACGGCTGTACATGTGTTTAAGTGTGAGGAAGTATATGTTGCAATGCTCGGTGTAAGAGAGTGTGATCGTAAATCTAATTATGTGTTTGAGATTATGCATGACAGTGGAGAATGATTGAATGAATGTAGTGATATGGAGTGATTATGTGGTGAATACGTTGTATGTTGGGGATTGTGAAAAACGTTTTAAACTTCACTATCGACTCACTATTTATAAACCACATAATCGAATCTTTTGTATCTTTTTAGATATAGATTTGATCTTAACAAACCCTAGATATGAAAGATATGATAACGAATCCCAGTTACAGAAGATACGATTTATATTATTTGAAGATTCGACCTAATTTCTAGAAACGTTATCTTAATTTGAGCTTTCTATATTTCAGGCCTGACTTAGTTTAACTAGATTTAGCCCAATAACTTACTTAATAAATCCTAAGTCTATCTTAACTCAATATAAGTTAGATAAAAATCCACTTTATGTCGGACTGGATTAAAGTATTTTAATGAAGCCTAATCTTTTTAACAACTTAGAACTTATTAAATTAAATACACATCATTATCCAATTTAACCTTAAATGACTCAACTTGATACAACTTGCTACTTTATTTTTTATTTATTATTTTATTATTTTCATTTTTTTTCTTTTTCTACTTTTTTTCTTTTTCTTTAACTTAGCTTAATAAAAACAATAAAATGGCAAAAATGGGATGTCTACAACATTTACTGTCGAAACCCCCATTTCACTTCTTGCTCTTTATACCCATTCGAACCGCTGAGTACCTCTTCCTTGGTTTTCGAGACCCGTTGTGTACTAGATATTCCCCCTCAACTAGCTCCCTCACCAACTTCCCTTAGTCCAAGTCGGCTTTGTCAATAGTAGCCTTGAAGTTATCCCCAACTTAAACTCTAAATATAACTCCTATATAATTGCTTTAGTTAACTCTCGCTGTAAACCCTAAGAAAAACAGTAGTTGAATCATAATTTAAGTCCGAGTGTTCTAAACTGTACAATAAGTCGATAAGGCTAGTAACAATAAAAATTATGAAGTTTAATAAATCAAATATAACACTGATAACAAAACTTTAGGAATTGATCGAAACCCTAAATCGCTTACTAAAACCCTAAAACTAGTTTTTACACCATTAATCAAAATTGAACCCGAAATTGCCCGAAATCTTAATGTAATTTTCGATTAAATCGCCTATTCGCAAGAACTTTTAACGAAATCGCCACGATAACTTGTAAAAATTTTAATTGTAACGGGTACCAATTAAATTGATAAAATTTCACAAAAATTTGAAAATTAATTTATGAGGAGAATCGTTATAATTTATATGATTCGAAAAATTACATATATTTGTTAATAATTTTCATTTTCCTTCTCTTCTATTTTCAATCTATCTCTTTCCTTCTTTCCATTTCCAATTTAAGCTCACGTCCTGCACAAATGTAACCAAAATCAGCAAAAAATAAAAAATATAAAAAATAAAACTCCAACCAGCAGCCCACGTGACTAATTATAAGGACAAGTGTTGGATAAATAAGTAAGCAAAAATCTTGAAATGATTAATAAAGATCATAGCTTATAATTTAAGCTAATGTAACCATGAACAAAAAGGAAAAATCTGGAAACATTCGGTACAAATAAAACAGAGAGGAAAAGAGAAGAAAAAAAAAAATTGGAAGCAACAAAACGTGAAGACTAGAAGAAAAGAAAAAGAAAAGAAGAAGAGGAAGAAGGAAGGAAAGAAAAGAAAGAAATTAAAAGAAATAGGTAAGAATTTGTTTTTATGTTGATGTATATTATATAGTATATATATATGTATTTGTATAGTATTTTCTTATGAATACAATATTGTTAATACATGTATATGTATACTAATACATAAATTGAGTAAAGTGTGTATGTATAAGATTAGATATGTATACATGTATATGCATAGGTATATTATACATAAGAATATGTGTTATGTGTTTTTTTTTTAAATACATGTAATTAGTATTATTTATTTAATATATATATTTTGTACCGTAACAATATATATATATATGTATCCTTGTATAATCACTTTAGTATACATATGTATAATCGTATAGTATATATATATATATATATATATAT